>CM028327.1:12138676-13338676 GCA_016647705.1 Eucommia ulmoides | reverse complement strand
GTAATCATTGGATTAAATTTAACATAATGGACTCAAATGAGCAAGCCAACCTTTAATTATAAGAAAATTTCTACGTGGGCCTATGTCAGAACAACTTATGGAAGATATGAAATGATTAATGAGGCCTAGAATATTAAATAAATTATCATAACATTGAAGATTGTGAATATCTAAGAAAGAGGGGCTGAGGTATTGTTTCACTCTATAAATATGGCAATTCACAGGTTACAGAACCATTCTATTCTGAGGTCGCCTAAGACCTGATTAACTTATTCTCACGCCGGAGGGTATTTACCCGATACCACACTGGTATCCCAAGTATTTATCCTAAGTTTTGTAGGTAATAATAAGGGTTTTATGAGTTGGGATCATTATTAAAATTCCAGCAGTATCATTTGGCTCCATTTATGGAAAAAGAACAAAAAGTTTACAGCAATGCCACAACTGAGATTAGGACGGGAAACCATTGATGAAGTGTCAAATTATGAAGTAGCTGTAGGAAATGATCGTGCTACAGATATCACTTTTCTCAATCTTCAGATTGGAAAACTACGAGATCTGGTGGGACGATTAGTGGAAGAAGCACGTGCAAAAAGATTAGCCAAATGAGCAAGGGGCGAATCTGCAAGATCTGCTTTGTATCTCTAAAATCGAAGAAGATCATATCTCACTTCAAAGTAAGAGGAGGATCTAGATCAGCGAGGCTAACCTATTGGACGAATCTATTAATTATGATCAAATAGGAATCAACAAGAGGTGAGAAGAAGTTTTGCCACAAAAATGAATTCGAAGAACTACTTGGAACAACAGAGCCCCCATTTATTTTGACAATAATGAAGGAGCATTTCCTAAAAAAGTTTAATCCTACCAAGTTGGACAAGTGAGAAGGAAAGACAAATCCAACAAACCACATTAGGCATTTTAGGCACATGATGGCACTGTATAAAGCATGAGACTCTATTCTGTGTCGAGCATTTGCTTTCACGTTGAATAGGTCAACCTTGGAGTGGTTTTATGCGCTGCTCCTTAGATCAATCAATTCGTTTGTTGTACTAGAAAAATAGTTCAGTTGGATCATCATTTGTTAGAGGTCGAAGAAGAAAGTGGAATACCTGCTCTCATTGAAGTATGACAAAGGTGACTCATTTCGGCAATATGTGACTATATTCAATGAGGAGCTGACCAACATTGAAGGATGTGGAACCAAGCTAATTGCAAATGCTTTCACAACTGGGCTATGACCTGGGCATTTTCAAGACTTCCTCACAAAGCATCAACTAGATGATATGACGGAGCTGATAGAAATAGCAAAGCCACAAATGAATTTAGAAAATGCAAAGAATGCTAGGGAAGAAAGGTCTTCTAACAAAGAAGGTCAAAATAAGGAGCAAAAATATGATCAACCCAAGAAACATAAGGAAGAAAGTAGTAGATACGATAGAACATAAGAACAAAGCTCTTGGAGGGAGCAATAACCAACTCTTCCAAGATTGAAGGTCTCTATTTCAAGGATCTTGCATGAGATAAGGTCTTCGGGCAAGTTGAACTGACCTCGTAATATCTTTACTCATTTAGATAAGAGGGATAAAAGTAGGTACTTCCATCTTTACCTAGATCGTGGGCATGATGCGAATGAATGTTGTTGGCCCAGTGAGCTAACCAAGAAAAGGGTGAATTGGGTAGATATAAAAATTTAAACAATTAAAACTTTCAACACTTAATTAATCAAACAATCTATTTATCTTGAATCAATTCTTATCTTTATTATACAGCGGATAAGTGTTCATATTCTACGTGCACACCTAAACAAAATATAAAGAAAATAGATAATCCAGCACACCAATATATGTCCTGGTTCAATAAGTTAGCCTTACTTAATCTAGTCCCCTGAGCTCCACGGAGACTCATAACCTCTAAACCCTTGATTCCTTTAACGGTAGAAACCAAACCCTTATAATAATTATTTTCTCAAGCTCAGAATCAACCTTTACAATTTTCATTTTTCCAATATAAAGAAGAACCTTATATTTTTACCAAGTTAAAGACTAACCTAATTCTATTACAGGAAGAATCACAACCTATTCTTTTTAACAGGCTAAAGATCAAATCTCACCATACTCACAAATATTCTTTTCTTAGGTAAGGATTGAACCTTTACAATTCATTCAAAAATAATTCAATTCAGGAAGAATAAAAACTTAGTTCTTTTCAAGGAAAAAAATAACCTAGCCTTTTTATACCTTAGGAAAAGATTAAACCTCAACTTTTTTCACCGGAAAAGATTGAAATGTAGCTACCCTGACTAGACACTGACCCAATCGTGTCTAATTCACCCAAACTCACAAATATAAAAAAATTATGAGTTTCTTCTCACTTGAAACTTCTACCACCTCAAAACAGTTATACTCAATTAATGTCCCTAAATTTACTACGTGATATAATTAAAGTGAGGTAAATTAATATATGATTATAAATAAGTGCGGGTAGCACAAAATATAGTACGTAATCAGATAATAAGACAAAATCGTTTTAAAAAAAATTATGCTCTTAAATTTGAAAACGATTTTTTCAACGATCTTAAACCCAAGCAATCAACAATAATAAGAAATCTAAATTAAGAACAGTAACTTGAAACAATCTCACTAGGATAACACCAAAGAATGAAAATGAGATTGCAAAACAGTACAGATCAGTAATGCCAATTCAACAACGCTTTAGCTCAATAACTTTTAACACAAACTCTTGAATAATCTCGGCATAATGATAACTCTTAGAAAATCTTAGAAATTGATAGTTCTTGATATTTTTCATCCAATTTTCGCAGGACTATATATAAGAATTTAGATCAAGCCTTCCAACGGTTAATTTTCAAAAGATATGCTTATAAAAGGCACCTATAGATCTCATATATCATATCCATTCAATTCTAGTGTATTTTTCTTAAAAATAGCTTTTAAAACTCTCAATTAAGTCCATAAATTATTTCTCAATTAACAATCACAAAAATAGGAAGTATTTAATAAATCAATTTGAGAAAATATTTTAATATGTTAACCAAATTAGTATAAATTCAAAACATATGGATCATATCTTCTACGAGATCAAATCCCCCAAATCTCTCCCTCCGAATCATAAAAAACAACTAGTTTTTTACCAAAACCCCCAAACTCCTCGAGATCTCAATCGAAACAGTTGGTTGACTAAACCTTGGCCAGTCGGTTGACTGATTAATTTAGCGTGTAAGCCAGGCCAAAACCAAATGCCAGTTGGTTGACCGATTGCTTTCCAGTTGATTGACCGATTGGTTCAGAGAGTTTTCTAGACCAAACCCCAGCGCAGTCGGTTGACCAATTTCCCTATAATCGGATGACCGGTCATTTTAGAGACTTCTCACTGCCATTCCACTACGCCCATTGGTTGACTGATTCTGTGACTGTCCAGTTTCCCAAAGTCGCTACTACGGTTTCTCCTATAGAGAATTTACACCCAAAACCGACTGGTCGAATTTTCAATCTATAAAATTCAATAACTTTTATAATACTGGCAATAATTTTAGTTGCCGATTTTACGATGGTAATTATTAAATATAATAATCACCATTTAAATACAACCAAATAAAATCAATTATCTATTTTAATTTAATTCGCAAATTATATATATATATATATATATATATATATATATATATATATATATATATATATCAACAAAAATTTAGAAATTCGTTTATATAAAAAAAAACACTTCTTTTAATTTACAATGTCGCGGCAAAATTTATAATTACCAAATTAATAATTTAAAAACCCAATTCCCACCATTTTATCTAAAACAATTATCTTAAATTAATTATATTAAAACCAAATATTCCATATTTTCAAAATTGAGATATTTTACAACCGACTACGATAATTATAATTACCGTTTCCTCCAATTTATGTCCAGCCATTTATAATACTAGTAATAATACCAATTTATACAATACAACTATTTCAAAATATAGATAATGAAAATCAACTAATTTATCCATCGTCGTCCTATTCTCACCGCCGGACTTCTTTCTCTATTTTTTTTTCCCATCAATTTGAAAGAATTAAATAAATAAATAATCTTCTGCAAATAATCTCCTTTTTCCTTTTTCAGTTTAAAATAATAAATAAATACAATTACAAATGAAAATTTAAATAAAAGTCTCTTCGTCGTTTTGTCTCCGCCAACCCTACAACCAAAAACTATGGAGTTGTGAGCCAACGCTCAGTAGAACTCCAACCCCTCTAATACATGCATTTAATTAATATAACACATAAATCACATTAACATGCTTGTCACATAAATTCCACATCATCCAAATTATTTCATGTAATTAAACAGGTAAAATGTCACAACGATTTACCAAATAATTTTATCATCGCACTATGAGACAATTAAATACATATATTAAGAGAATTCAGAATTCTACCTGTTTCAAATCGTCCGTTTGCCGCGAAATGGATTTATTGAATTTTATTAGGGTTGTTTGTGTAATTCTTCCTTTTTCCCTTTTTTTTTTTTTTTTTTTTTTTTTTTTTGTTTTTTCCCTGTTTCTGTTTTCTATTTGTGTTCAGCCCGTCGACGCCACCACCGGTCGACCAGCCACCTTGCCGGCGACGAACACCCACACGCTGACGACGACAGCCGACCACCGAACGGCACCCACCCACGCCCCCAGTTACCCACTTGCGACTCTCTTTCTCTCACTAGTTCTCCTCATCGCCGACCACCAATTAACACCCACATCCCCAACGACAACACACACCTACTGGCCAAATCAACACGCACACACACCATTGGATCAAATACACGTACACACACACAACAACATACACACGATGAACATGTATCCATTAAATCGACGACCGAACACACATACCTATTTTACCGACGACTCTCTCCGTCTGCACACACACACACACGCCAAGCCACACACACTGATCACACGCATATACATACTCCGACGATCAGAACACACACATGCACCCACTTACCGGACGAATAGACGGCTACACCCATACACTGACACCGCTGACGATCGACAACCCACGTACGTGATCGCAATTCTCCCCATACTCACATCCATGCCGCACACACTGTCGACCGGACCTCCCCACCCTCCGTCGACCAACAACGACGATTACACGCACCCAACGACGCACACAACACATGGCCGGACAACGAAACAACACACATGCACATGAACAAATCAGAAACAGAGCATAGACACACTCACCGGAGTGACGACCACACCGTTGAACGGACGGACAACACATACACACAACGAAACACATACATACATGCCGGATCAAACAAAGGAACACACACGCACACCGCCGAACGACGATACCCACCAGCGACCGAAACCCATTTCCCTATCTCTTTCTCTCTCTTCGCTTCTGGATTCTTCTTTCTTTTTTTCTCTTGCGTGTGTGTGTGTGTATATATATATATATATTAATTATTTCCAAATTACATTAACCTTCCCCTAATTAAGAATTTGAAATCATTTAAGTCCAAAAGTTTACAATTTGCATTTTGAAAATTGCTAATTAACCCCTCAAATTTTAAATTAAAAACTATAACACCATCTATCCCATAATTTCTTGAAGGTGCGAAAATGCGTCGTAAAAGAAAAAATCAGGGTCTTACAGATTCCTTCTTGGTCCATTGACCGATTGATACAGGATCTTCCATATTTTCTCCGAAATCTCACTGTTTCAATCAGTTGACCAATCCTCTTCGGATTAGTTGATCGATTGATGCTGGTTAGTTACTTTTTTACTTATTTTTGCTCCACCCATTAATCGATTGTTTTTCTCGATTAACTAAATTGACTTTAAACTCAAACTTTAAGCATTATTCTTACTTAGGTCAATTTTTATTTTTCAATTTCACATATGAGCACATATTTAATCATTAATTAGGATCCTAAAATTCATCAAATCATACACACAAAAATATAACTTATTCAATAGTGTCGTGTCGTGTGTGATTCTAATTCGGGTTGCATTAAGAGCATAAGAGTATTGAGTTGTTTTCACTTAATTTCTTCAGGATCTTCAACACTCTTAATTTTTTTTGATGTCCATCTTTACACCCTTGATATTTTCTTCATGATACAATCTTTAAATATAACTATTTTTCTGAAACACTCAACAGACACATTAATTCGACAAAAAAATCAACATTTAATTGTTCATCAAAATCTCAGGATCAACAATCTCCCCATTTTTTATGATTATAATTAATTTTGATATTTTCTCCAAAACAAAAATGTAACCATGCTCTCCCTAAATCTGATGATGGGTATTTAGATCATTTAAGCACAATCACGAAGATAAAGTCAAACATAGATATTCAATAAAGCACAATTTAAGCGATTCAATATAGATCTATCTTTAATCAGTGCAATGCTTAGGCGAACAAATTCATAACTTGTTTAAAACACAATATTACCATGATCTCCCCCATTGTCAAACAAATTTTGCATTCAAACATCAACCAAATTCTTCCCCTTTGTCATTTCAAAAAGTGAGGACAGAGACCCAAAAACTTTTAACCCGTTTAAATAATTTTTCTTTAAAAACTCATCAACCTTTTTAAGCATAGAAAAATTTTCAATAAAGAGGATAAGATTTAATTTTTAAGCATAAAACTCATTTTCAATTATTAGAATATATGTCGATTATCATAGAAATAAATATTAAGCATGACTGATCATGTCTAGACAAACCACAATAAACTACTTGCTACTAAGTTAAGTACCATAAATCATAGATTAAGCTATTACAGACCAAAGTACTAGGGCGAGACAAGTTCAAATTGCATAACACTTATGAGAATGATAATGCATAAAATCTAATGAGGACCCTGTCCCATGAATGGGTAATACGGTACTGGCTGCTGTGGATACTAACCACCAGGCTAAATGCTTAAACTCGAGGGCATCTGCTGATAATACAACATCGATGGTCCTGCCCCTGACGATCCTGCTGCAGTGGATCCTTCAAAGGATTGTTGCACTCTGAATGTAGTATGTTCGCTATAATGTTGTTGGGCGCTGAACTACTGCTGGGCGGCAAACTGTGAGCTCTGCATGAGGTGAAAATGAAATTAACCCCAAATTGTATTTGGGTAAGGGATTTGACAGATCTAAGGGAATTGTGAAATGAAAGGATTTCAATCTTGGATTTTGAAATCCCTTCATTTGACAAATCCCTTATTTGGATAATTGTTTGAGCTGAAATATTTGAATGTGTAATTTACAATTCTCTTATTTGGATAGGTAAATTATTTGTAAATAATATTTCTTTTAATCCCAAATTTCAATAACAAATTTATGGGAACAAAACAGAATTAATAGAACAATTTTATTGGAACTAAAACACAAATTTATTGGAACTAAAACACAAATTTATGGGAACAATTTTATTGGAACTGGAACAATTTGTAAACAATTTTATTGTAAACAATCATTTTTTTTATCCCACTTCTGGGAACATAAAAAAAAACTAGAAACAGAGCTTGAACATCTGCGGTCGTTGTGAATGAGGCGTCGGCGGTCATCGGCGAAATCAATAGAACCCAAATCTGCAACGAAGAGTAAAGCAAACGAACCCTAAATCGGAATCAATCAAAGATGGGCGATGAAGAATGACGATTGCGATTCCGATTGCGACGAAGAAGGAGATGGACGACGAAGAAGAAGCAGGCGATGAACAAAGACGAAGAAGCAAAGAGGAGGACGACGACACAGATAAGAGAAGAGGGCCTCAGATCGACGGTGAAGAAAAAGACGACTAAGAAGAAGATGGATGACGTGAAGGAGAAGGATGATGAGAAGAATGACTCAGGTCGTCGTCTGCAGTCGTCGTGAGAAGGAGGGGCGTCGTCGTAAGAAAAGAAGGGACATCGTCGCGAGGACGGCTCAGTTGCGAAAAAGAGAGTAAAATTTGTGAAATCCTGGATTTCCAAATGCAAGCTCTCTCAAATGAATTTCAAAATTTTTCATTTTCTTATTTTTTTAAAATAAAAAGATTTGACAAATCATTGTTCCCTAAAATCTGAACAAAAGATTTGTAAAACCAGGATGTTAAAATCCTCTTATCAAAAAGAAATCACCTTAGGAATCCCTTACCCAAACAAAATCTAAAAGTCGGTCGTTGAAACGGTGAAAGCCATTCGAACTTCAAACCCTACTCTACTGCGTAAACGCAAACAAACTCATACTTGCAAAGCAAACACCGAGGAGAGTTCAATGGGGAAGAAAGACAAGGAACGACCGCAACAGGAAGAGCTCCTGAAAACGCTTGGAGACTTCACCAGCAAAGAGAATTGGGACAAGTTCTTCAGCATCAGAGGCAGCGACGACTCCTTTGAGTGGTACGCGGAGTGGCCTCAGCTCAAAGACCCCCTCCTCTTCCACCTCTCGACACCACCCACCAACATTGAAGTAACCACGCCATCGACGGCAACGGGGGAGGATCCCTCGAAGAAAATTCAGATACTGGTGCCGGGTTGCGGCAATTCTCGGCTTTCTGAACACCTCTACGACGCTGGGTTTCATAACATCACCAATGTCGATTTCTCGAAGGTTGTGATTTCTGATATGTTGAGGCGGAACGTGCGGTTGAGGCCGGAAATGCGGTGGCGGGTCATGGACATGACCGATATGCAGGTGTGCGAATGAACTTACTTTTTAAATTTTCAAAATTTCGGCCACATGCATCGGCACTAGTGTTCAAAAATTAAAAATTTATGTATGTTCCGATATAATCGATATATTGAACTTCGTCAAAACACCAAATCACTTGCCTGGAACCAGGATTCTACTTTGTCATGAACCCAATCCACATCTCAATTCAATGAATACTATTACAATTACATTGATCGGACACAATGCAAAATTGCTTAGCGTTTAAAATGAATATTACTATGTAAAACGTGACCTATTAGGCTGTCACTTACCGCATCTTGCTCATTTTGTTATGTAAGATGTTGTATGTGAGTGGCTCTTCAGAGGTGGCTGATTCCACATACCAAGACCTAGTCATGATAGTGGCTGATTGAGGAGTTAGAGGGTGAGTAGATGCGGGGCTTTAGATACGTGTAGAAGAGTATGTAGGAATTATGATTTCACGCAGTATGTGGGTCCATGCCTTTTTAAGACCTCTTTCTGTTGAATCTTGCATCGCTAATGTTACCTGATCATGATTCTATATGCGCCTAGAGGCAATCCTCGTCTTATAAGGTATCTATTGAGAGTGAGGTTAAGTCCATTGGGTTCCTACATGGTATCAGAGTAGAGACTCTTATCTGATGTTGGGTGTGTTGAATCTCACATTGATATTGGGCCCTCCGATATCCGTTCGCAGTGGTTTGTCAAAAGTTCACTCTACGCGTGAGAGGGAGTGTTGAATCCCACATCGATGTTGGGCTCTTTGTCAGATATCCATTCACATTAGTTTGGCAAAGCCCACCCTGCGCGTGGGGGCATGTTGAATCCCACATCACTTGTGTTACCTAATCTTGAGCTATATATAAGTCTAGAGGCAATCCTCTTCTTATAAGGCGTCTTTTGAGAGTGAGTTAAGTCCATTGGGTTCCTACATTTTCGTATTGCTGTAGAGGGGTTTTCCCCATGTCAAGCTTTGGTCAATTTTATTTTATTTTATTTATTTATTTATTTTTTTCCTGCATGCTAGTCTGGATTCTTGCATATCGTTCTTAGGTCTGATTTGAGGGAAGGTAAAATTTTGAATAGGGTAACGAGGCTAAAGTAACCATGAATGATAGAACAAATTTTGGCTTTTAGCAGAAGATAAACGAGTGAAGTTAGAGTGGCCATCTGATTTTGCTCGACTGATAAGACGGGAGAAGATGCAATTTTAAGTTATAAATGGGTCAACAATGTTAAAAAAATTAAGGATTTGCTGATATGAATTTAAATTGACCCATTTTTATTGAGGTGTTTCTCCGTGTGTGATGAAGAGCAAGATGGTATAAGCAGAATAAGGTTGTCACGAGTTTGGTTTTTTTACAGTAAAGAAGAAATTGATCCAGGCATCTGCATGATCTTTTAAAAAGAGGGACACCTAGTTCGGGTTTCTACAGATCTTTAGTAATAGAAAGGGTACTTTTTCTTTCTTTCTTTTTTGTTTTTTCTATTTACTGGCTTTTCGTCAAGCGGGAGTATTTTTTGAAGTTTGAAGATGAACAGTTAGCTAAGATCTAACTGAATAAAATTAAATCCTCGGCCTATCGCAGAGCGTGGAAAACTAGGAATGGGCTTGTAAATGGATGTAAAGTTAAGGTTTGTTGATAATGTTAATGCACAAATGGAAGTCTTCTGTGACATTGGACATTAAACTGCTGCTTAGTGGAGGATGTGATTTATAGGAAGTATCAAATTTATCTATTTTTTTGGACTGGACAAATTTTCTAAGAGAGACGAAGATTCAATGTAAGACTACACTGTCTATCTCTAGGATTTGGAAAGTGAAATTTTTGATCCAGTTCCTATACTATCAATTTTGTCTTTATGTTATGTTGTCATTTTTTTCAATAGAAAAAAATACATGATAATTTAGTTATTTTTATCAAATACATTTTTTTTTGGTAATATGCAATCTAGAGGCATCTTCAAAGAGCATTTTATTTTGAGATCCGCGGCCTATAGGTGTCTAAAACAAATTTTATGCTACATAAAGTCCAGGTGCATTATTTTTGTCCAAGACGGTGCTGATATATGTTCATATTATTAAATTATGGCATACTTGTTCTACAATTAGGATTTTTAACTCTATTTTTATCATCTTATTGTAACAAAGTAACAACAAGACTTTTCAACTCAATCAAATTATCATGATATGTTCAACATGATGACCAACTGAATGAACGATAAACATTAATCATCCAAAACATCCATCTACAATCATTTATCTTCGTGAAAATACTAGTTGATACTTTTTGGCTTTCAAGTTGTATTTCTTAAATAGTATGACATTATAACTACCATTTCAAGGAAAAGAAATTGCACGAAGAAGTTTCTGGAAATGTCAGACACACAAGAACAGCGTGTCCAACACGTGTTGGGATTAGAGTAGATACAAAAAATCATTTAACAATCTTCGAAATGTGTCAGGGGAGTGTTGGTGTCGGATATGTGTTGGAAGAGGACATGCAACACTTAGAGGGGTGCAGGTGCTTCCTAGTTTTTTTTTCGTTTTCTTTTTAGTTTTAAATGAAGGTACACTATGGAGATCCTGTGTTTTATGCTGTTAGCTTTGCATCTACGAACTATGGCTTTATACTATACAAGGGTTTCACCCCTTTTAACACCTTTCCACTATTCATTCTATAATTATGCAGAAAGCCATTTACAATTCATTGAAGGCGAGAACTTGGGGATGGATAACAATGCAAACCCATCTTTTGACTCATGTTATCCATAATTAATACAGATTCCATATAAGCCATCCAACTAAATCACGTAATTTCAATTATTTATAATGTCATAAAAGTTTGAATGACTTTGTCTTAACCATGATTCTTTGATTATTTATTCAATTAGTTGCTTAATAACAGAATCAAATTAATTGTTTGAGTGCTTCGCTGCTTTTTTTTGCTAAGGTAGGATATATATAAAAGACCCAAGGTGTGTCAGACCAAAAATTAGGGGGACCCACCTGCTCTAAGAATTCAAGGAGGGATATGCTCCTTGAGGGGCATCGACCCTTGACCATAAAATAACATGTACAAGAAAAATATAGTTTGAGAGAGCTTATTTCTGTGGTGGCAGTCTGATTTCTATTTCACCGGGCTGGTGGCGGTGGTTTTCAGTGGCAAGGAGTAGCAGTTGGGGAAGATTGGTGATCTGTGTCATGGTTTGCATTAGTATGAGCTATGATTGTGGTGGTAGGGGAGGCTATGGTGTTTACGGGTGGAGTTGGGGGTTGATGATGGTGCGGAGAGTTTGGAGAGAGAAAGCATTGGAGAAGAAGGGGTAAGAACAAAAAATAAGAAGAAAAAAAAACATGGAAGAGATAAAATTCATAGGGGTAAAATAGTAATATTTTGTATTGATGTTTTTATAAAGGGGTAAAATAGTAATATTTTATATTGATGTTTTTATAAATTATATATTATTTTGAAATGTATAAAAGGGAGGGTATTTTTGGCATTTAACTTCAAAAACCTTCGACAAGGGAGTCTTGTGGTATTTTTCAAAATGTAGGGGAGGTAACTGGTGTAAAGTGTAAACCTTTTTTGAAAATTGTGAGAAATTGTTTTTTTTTTTCTTTGAAACCTTTAAAAACATAATCTTTATTAAAAATGTCGGAAAATTAAAAGTAGAAACGATTGATGTGGGTCATTTGAATTTTAAAAAGTGAGGAGAGAGATTATTGATGTGATTGCTTAAGTATGTGTGAGAGAGAAATGCGAGTAAAGAGCAAAATATATATATATATATTTTGAAATACTAAAAGTGAAGTATGGATAAAGATGTGGTGTAATTGAGTGAGAATTGTGAAATTTGATTTGCGAAATATTTTTGAGTTATGTTGTAAAAGTAAAAGTGGTTGATTTTTTTTTTCTTTTTTCTTTTTTGAAAATAAAGTGTGTGTATAATATCACAATATATGGTTTGCTTGTTTCATTTAATGTGCATGCTACTTTATCAGGCGCACGTCTCACCTTGTGTCCTGAGTCTTTGACAACAATGCTATGTTGGGTAGACGAAAGAAGTGTTATGTTTTCTCGGTCCCAATATAAAGATTCTCAATATGCTAATATTTAAACTTATGCAAATGCCGGGATCTTTCTTCATGCTAATGAACTTTAATGGGCAAGGATTCTGTGGCTTTCTTCTTGTACGATGTAAAGTGTCTTTATAATTTTCAACTCTACATGCTTCTGTGAGTATATGGTTGTCGGCTTTCAATCGGTTTGTAGGACTTCAGGCGTTACAACTCATTCTAAAACCAATTGGTGTTAGGAAAGACATATCCTAGCCTTATAGTGCATTCAGCAACGCACAAGCGCCCGCGACATTCGATTGTGACTCGACCCATCCCCCGGGCCTCCGCCATGGGACAATGGTTGCCAAAATCTGGCCGACACAGTTATCCTTTTGTAACAGCTTTTCTCTGTAGTAATTGATGTTATCGACATTGCTGGCATCTTAATTACGCTTTATATTGCATAGAGGCTGTATAGTTCTTTATTCAAGTTGATGGAGTTTAAGACTCTATTCTAAAATATTTTCCTTCTTGTTCTTTATCTATCATAATTTTATCCAGTTTCCGGACGAGACCATTGACGTTGTTGTTGATAAGGGAGGATTGGATGCTTTGATGGAGCCTAAGCTAGGCCCTAAGTTAGGGAATCAATATATGTCAGAGGTTAGTGGATCCTATTGAACTCGTTACACATGCTTAAAGACTTCTGTCAGCAAATAATCAGAATATCAGGGGGGTCCATTATTGAACTCGTTACACATGCTTAAAGACTTCTGTCAGCAAATAATCAGAATATCAGGAGGGACTTACACAAATCTATGTCGTGTCAGGTGAAGAGAGTTCTTAAATTTGGGGGAAAATTTATTTGTCTCACTTTGGCAGAATCTCATGTTTTAGGTATTTCGTCATCTCATTTCTTAAGCAGTAACAAAGTTAATTTCATGTGTTTTTCCTTTCTTTCTCAGTTCATTTAAAGCAAATTGTTATTAAGCTAATTAGCTTGGTGTTGGATAAATTAGTGGTGTTTCCTTGTCTTTGATGTCATTATGTCTACTCTGCTCTATATTTGTCATGTGTCATTTTATGTTGGGGGTGGATAATCTGTTTCCTTCTTTTTCCTCCAGATTTACTTTTTCCCAGGTTTCGTTATGGGTGGAAAATGAGTCTTCATGCTATTCCTGTGAAACCTTCTGCTAAGCCTTGCCTACAAACCTTTATGGTGATTGCGGAGAAAGGGAGTCCTCTTCTCTTGCAACATATATGGTCATCATTCAGTCATTCTTCTCTTAATTGTCATGGGGCCCAGGTAGAGAAATTGGTCTCTGCTTCTGAAAAATGAGTCATTTCATTTGATGTATTTATATACTTATAAAGGCAAACACAACTAATTTGTATCTTTTTTTTTGTGCTGTCTCATAGAACTCTATTAGATATAATGCGCACACACCAGGATATAGTTCATTTTTTTCTGTTAGATCAGTCGTGCAATGTTGCTTTTCAAATTTTCTTGAAAGCTTGATTTGAGCTGCCTTATTTAGGCTCGTGGAGTCTATGAAGCACTAGAAAGTGAAAACAAAATCCGCACCAAGTATTCCAATGGTTCAGATATAGTATACTCACTTGAGGATCTGAAACTTGGAGCCAAAGGAGATTTGTCTGAGCTTAACCCAGGTCGGCGGGTGCTGCTAACTCTGGGCGAGCCGGGGGTTTCCCGTTTCTATTATGAAGCTGTACTTCTTGATGCCCTTCAGCAGTCTGATCCTTTCTTGTACCATTGTGGGGTTTTTCTGGTGCCTAAGGTCAGTTTGATTGCATCCTAACTCTTTGATTTGCATGCACTCTGAAGATGCCATTCCCCCTTAACTTGAAATGCTTTTGAAATTTGTTTTCTATGCTGATATTATTCTTGTCTTAAACCTGTCAGCTAAAGGGAGAAAAGAATAATGAAAGAATAAGACGGCTTAACCTTAGTAGTCTGCCTGTCCCTCTATTTATATTGTATGCTTCCACTCGTTGCCATTGTATTTTATTCGAGAACCACCAAGTGATTTAGTAAATGAATATATTAACTAATCAAGAGAATTAACATGTCGAGTATGGATCAACTTCTGCAGTAGTTTCTCTCAAACGAATTGACAATCAATCTCAATATGATTCGTTCGCTCATAAAAAAATGGATTTAATGCTGCTATATGGACTGTTGCTTGAGAAGCGATGGTTGAGCCCAAGTTCTTTCTAGCATGTAGTTCAACCAAATCAACTCACACGGGACAATGAACCATAGCTCAATATTTTGATTTGGCACTTGATCGGGCTACCACACTGTTTCTTCCTCATCCAAGAGACCAGGTTACCTCCAACACATACACAATAGCTCATGTTGATTTTTTGTCTAAAGGAGATCCAACCCAATCACCATTTTGTGCATCCTTCTATGTGAGTGTGTCCATGATTCTTATACAACAAACCACATCCCGATGCACCTTTTAGAAATCTAAGAATCCAGACAACAACTTCCTAATAACTGGTTCTTGAATGATCTAAACAGTGACTGATAAAACTAATTGCAAATGGTATATCAGGTATGGTAACAGTCAAATAAATCAGCTTCCCAACTAATCGTCTATATTCATCACTCCATGTGTCTGTAATTTCGTATTCGGATCTATCGGTGGGTCTATTTGTTTGGATCCTAAAATCCTTGTTGGGCTCAACAAGTTAAGGACATTTTTCCTCTAAAAAATGTAAATGCCTTGACTTGATCAAGCAACTTCGATAACTGAGAAAATTTCAAATGACCCAGCTCTCTAGTCTGAACATTTAGAAACTGTTGGAGTGTTTTAATACTGTTATGGTCGTCTTCTGTGATCACGCTGTCATTAACATACACAACCAATAATATTCCGCATTTAGTACCATGTTTGTAGAACACTGAATGATCGACTCCACACCACTGAAGTCCAAACTCAGTGACCATGTCACTAAATCTCCCAAATTATTCTCGAGGATACTGTTAGAGGCCAAGCTCGATTTATTCAAGTGACCTCACTTCCCTTGATCAACAAACCCTGGAGGCTGCACCATATACACGTCCTTAAGTAGATCGCCATTCAAGAAAGCATTCGTGAATGTCTAATTGATGTAGCAACCAACAAAAGGTGACTGCAGGAGAGATGAATAAGTGAACAAATCCAAGCTTGGCAATAGGAGAAAAAGTCTCTGAGTAATCAAGGCCATGTAGTATAACCTTTGGCAACTGAGTGTGCCTTGAGTCGATCAATGGTACCATACAGATGAACTTTAACTGTTTTTACCCATATAGATGAACTTTAACTGTTTTTAGCAGTTGCTGGTGCAACATGAATATCCCCTTAATCGTCAAAGTAGTGAAGTCCCTTTTTCTTACACCTGACGCCAATCTTCTTTTGCATCCTCAAATCTTTAATCAGAAAAGAATCAGAAAAAAAAAAGAAATAAAGCAATTAAGGTGCTTAGTAAGTTTATTGAAAGATATCGACTTGAATGAAAAAGTGGGAATATACAGAACGAATGAGAAAGATAAAGAAGATGGGGGTTGCCCAGTGCCCACACCCCTAATCGAGACCATGTAACCATCTGCCACGGTAACAGGATGCAACAACGAAGATGACTGAATGTATGTAAAGAGTAATGGGGGTACCTGACACGTGGTCAGTGGTAGTGGAGTCTATAACCTGTGGAGTGGTAGAAGAGGATGAAAGGAAAGGCATGCCGTAGAGGTACCTCATTGAGCTTGAAAAGTATTGTGATGCTTTATACTGAAGGCATTGGGCATACTCGTTATTAAAAATCTCCCTGGAGGTTGGAGACTTAAAAGGTGGAATGGGATTAACCTAGTCAGAGGTCACAACATGAGCAAACTTCGAAGGACGTCCATCTAAGTCCCAATAAGTCTCTTTGGTATTATTCTCCTTGCTGTAGAAGGAACACTGACGATGACCATGATCACAACCACCTCGGTCCCCCCGAATCCACCGTTAAGGCCACCACAGGTTATGCCATTATGATCACCACTAGACTGATCACAACTATCTCATTAAGAAACTGTGTAATCAGGGCTGAATGATCTGATGGAGGAAGGCTGGAGGATTGAGAAGTGTCTCGAGTAATGGCATGTTGAACACGAGAGTAGGTCTTGGGAGGCGAAGAGAGAGTAGACCCTGTAAGAATTTGGTAACGAACGAGCTCAAACTCTGGACGATTACTGATAAGGAACTTTAGGACAATGATCTCTTCTCGTTGCTTATGTATAACCTTAGCATCGGAGGACACCGGGAGAAGAACATTCATCTTCTCATGAAGTCTCTTAATCGTGATAAAGTACCTCGGTGATAGTCTATGTGTCCTACTAGACATGAAATTACTCAGCCGACACAACATACATTTGAGTGAGATTGTTCGCAAATATCAGTCGAACAAACTCCCACAGCTCTTTACAAGTCTGCACGTAGCTACACATGTCTCCCCCATAGAGTTCCATAACTGAGACAGAATCTAAGCATCTGACTGGGTCCAGTTGTCAATCTTCTTTGCAGCCTTTGAAGGAGGAGAGTTGGTGAGATGACAATGTTTCCTTGTTTTGTGAGGCCATTTTGATGGCCTTTGCCATTGTATATAATTGGTCCTATTCAACTTACGAGTGGTTAACACTTGAGGTAGCATTGAAGACACAACTGAATTAGGGTTGCAACAACAGTAACAACCAAAAAGAAAGAAAAAAAAAATCACCAAACCAGAATGGGAGATAAAAACTAACAAGGAATTTAAGACTAGAAAAAATCGTTTTTTGTTTCTGTTTTTTTTTAAGTAGAGAGTAAAACAAGGAGAGGGACTTCCTGTTTTAGACCAACAATCGATCGCATGTGACGCTGACCATAAAAGTGTTGGAGGGTTCAAGGAATCAGCAGCAGTTGGTTGCGTGGAACGGCAACGAGATTCAGGCAAGGTATGCTGGACTGTTGCGAAGTTTTGGGAGACCAAAGCAGCAACGGATGAGCTGTGACAAGGCTGGAACAGGATTGGAGGGAACAACAGGGATGGGATTGGAAGTGGCCGACGACATGGTTGGAACTTGGAAGTGGTTGGTGAGCACTGGAGAGGGTTCGGTGAGGCTGGATCTGGCTTGATCAAGGTCGGATCTGAGGTTTACTTGCGAAGGTTAGGGCTTCGAGGGTGGATTTTTTTTTTTGTTGTGTGTGTACTTGAGAGAATGTAGACAGGAAAAAGAAAAATTATATCGGAGGATAGACCTTTGGGTTTATTTTGCCATTCGTACTGAGATGGCTTCGAGGGTGGATTTTTTTTTTTGTTGTGTGTGTACTTGAGAGAATGTAGACAGGAAAAAGAAAAATTATATCGGAGGATAGACCTTTGGGTTTATTTTGCCATTCGTACTGAGATGGCTTAACCTCAGTACTTAGTCTATCCCTTTATTACAATAAAATATGGGCAGTACATGGAAGCCCTAATACAGAGCTAATAACTAAAGTACCCCCTAACACTGCCAAATAAAAGTAGTTTTTGTTTGGTGTTCTGCCACATGGACTAAAGTGAAACTTTCAGTGTGCTATAATGGTGAGTTTGTCTATTGTGTGAGAAGGTTTGTTTGTTGTTATTGTACGAGGATTAATTAAGTCAATTTCCAATAAAAAAGCCAGTTGTATAGATATTGATAAAAACATAGGTTTTTATGTGGGTGTGAAAATCATTACAATTGGTTTCATCCTTGTAAGCGCAAAGTGGGGTGGGGCAGGCATGGTAACCAGAACAAGGATCATTGAAGCGCTATAGTTTAAGCGGTTCAAAGATTTGAAAATTTTACGAAGTTCTCGAACATTTAAACACATTACAACGGTATAGTACCAACAGAGACCGTGATTTGCTGACACTTGCACACTTTTCTGACCTATAACTTCCATAACTGAATAATGAGAAATCAAGGAGAGGATGTAGTTGGAAATTGGAGAGAAAATTTTCAGAGATTGATGAAGGTGTTTTAGGAAAAAAAATTAGAGTAACAAAGGCTTGACAATTCAGGTAAAAATACAAGGATGGGGTGCATTAGAAAGAAAAAGTGGTGATCAGTGACATAAGATGGTTAATTTCAAAAAAAGAGAAAGAAAAAGGGGGTCAATGGCAATTGGCCACACATTATTTTAGAATTTACAAGGCAAAACTCTTGCAATTGAAGATTTGGAGGATTCTGGAACTCTAATACACTAGGAAGCACCAACACACTTAGGAGGCCAATATATTGTGGTTGAAATTTATCCAACATGGATATGCTGGGGACACACCGGATATGTATCTGACACGTCCATGCCCTCATATTTGTATTTAGTTAGCCATGGCTTGGACACGTAAGGATATGCATAGGACTAGACGGGAGGTCTCTTTATAAATTTTGGGAATTAAGGGAGTTGATTGTGCACATATAGACAGATATATAACGACCATACGAGCCCTACATATTCTGAAAAAAGATGCAAGCCCTCCCATCTTAGATTTAATAGGAGTATTAGTGAATTCAAATTCAAGTTGAAAGAAGGTATTTTGATGATATTATCAGCTGAATTAATAAGATGTTTTGGTTTTTGGCTTTATTTTAGACGCCTTACATACATTGTTTTCCTATCTATTTTCTTTTGGTTAATAGAGGTTTGAGCTAGATAATATAACTTGAATCAAATCAAAAGTCATTTTAAGTTTCGGTAGTAGTATGAGCGATGTTAGATTAAGGTATTTGAGCAGTGCAACAAGAATTTTATATACTATCATAGAATCGTGAACTTGACCTGTTTAGAAGGTTCTACCTCTTAAGTTATCTTGGCAGATTAATCAAGGATTGTTTCCTGATGGTTTGTCCTCAACAATCTATGGTTTGTCCTGACTTCTTCTGGATGTTTACTCGCACCATAGTTTGATTGTTTCCTGATGGTTTCTTTAATTGGGCTGTCAATGCATATTTAGATGATAAATTTTGTCGTAGGAGGTTTTAACCTTTATATTGAGTCAATTAGTTTTTGTCAATTGTTTCTGACCACCCCCGGATTCTGCACATAGCGGGAACTTTGTAGTACCGAGTTACCTAAAAAAAAAAAGATAATGGAACTTAAAGTGCCAATGACATCCAAAAACTTCTATTAAGTTCTTCATTACTTTTGGTTGTCTATGTTGCTATATTAATATATTTTACCTTCAAATTCTGTAATTCTACCCAACATTCGTGTTGGCTGCTACTTTCCAACGTAACCTATGTGACCAAATTTAAGATTTCAGACTCGGGCTCGTGAGTGGCTCTTCTCTTCAGAAGAAGGACAATGGATGGTTGTCGAAAGTTCGAACGCTGCGCGTCTGATAATGGTACCTGTTCAGAAACTTGATAAAGACTTCTTCTCTAGGATGAACCATTCTTTGATGTATAAACATGCATCTTAACAGAATAGTTATGCGCTATTTTAGGTTTTACTAGACTCCAGTCAGACTAGTGCCAGCATGGATGATATCCAGGTAATACTGACTTCAGTTTGTATACTGATACAAGGTGCATAAATGTTGCTATGAGCGTAATTGTACTCTCTGGTTATTTTCTTTCAGATGGACCTGTCTCCTCTAGTTAAGCAATTGGCACCTTGCAATAATGAGAGTGAAGTTCAAATTCCGTATGTTGTTTGGAATTACTTGCTATGAAATTTTATATATCGACGAAAGTCAAATAACATTGGAAGTCCCTGTTCTCTCACTAGTTTCTAGAAGCTCATCTTCTTTGAATTGTCTCAATTGAGCCTTCCCATCAGCTTTTTTACTATTAAAGCCACCAGTAGAAGCATTAATTGACACACTGCAAAAAGCGTATATTGTTAGCTTGAACTGTAAAAGCTAACGGAGGGGCGTAATGACGCACTTAAAAAGCATATGGCTCAAGTCAACAATTGGCAGTGGAGGGCCTTAATTGTAACAAGTGACAAATTACATGGTCTTTTAATGTAATTTGGCCACAAAAATGAAATTGTTATACCTGTTTTTCATCCGTACTTGTACACCGCGGATTACATAGCTGTAAGGATAACTTAATCGATGGTTGTGTGCATAAGAAATCATAACTCAAAGTTAGTGTGCATGAAATATCATAACTTTGGAGTTTAAACCTTTGCTCAAAAGCGCTAGTTAGAATTCGTTACATTGCTGCTGCAAACATCCAATTCGTACACCACTTCTGCCTCCACAAACAACCAACCACTACACCATTGCTGCTGCAAAATTGCCTCTTCCAACGGGAACACAGCTATTGTTCTAGATTTACCTTCATCACCCCTCCTCCATCCCAAATCTGTCGTTTCCCTGCCCCCATCCTCCGGTTGAACTACCCCAACCCCAGATCTGTCATTGCACATACCCCATCCACTAGTGGAAGCACCCCTACCCCAACCTTAGCCACCCCTTTCCTTTCCACCTAACCCATGGTTCTCTCTCCCCCTCCCCTTTCTCTTTCTCAAGGTTTGGTTTTTGTTTTATTTTATTTTATTTTTTATTGTTTAGTAATTAGAGTAGAGAAATAAGAAAGCAAAAAACTAAAGTAAAAGATGAGTAATTTTGTCAATTCACATTGTAATGTACGAACTTATGCTTTTTCCGACGCGTGGATAACAGGTGTGAAAATTATTGGAAAACAGATGTTTTTGATTTTAATCTAAACTACAAACAACGGGGAAAAATAACAGGGTTTGTCATATGTATGGCCTGAACTCCTTTTGAAGGCAATAGAAGACAGGTGCAGGAAAATTGACTAAGCGAACTAAACTGGCTTAATCGCCTTAGAAGTATCTGTTATGCTTGTTTTTCCAACAAATTGTTTTCATTGGTCGAACATTGGTTTGACATTTTGATCGGGTTTCTATTTTTTCGAAATGAAATTCGACAGTATCAACTGGTTCCTTTAAAACCCGTTATCTTGTGTGATTTCACAGTTTAGTTGGCTTTTTATTCTTATATGCACAATTTCTTACCATTTGACACGGTTTCATGATTTTCTTCCTTTTCAAATTGCTTTCTTTGCAGGTTCATGGCAGCAAGTGATGGAATCAAGCAAAGAAAGATTGTTTATGAGGTGCAAAACTCTCTTTTGTTTTGTAGTTCGTGTTGCAGTAATTTATGGAAAAATGATCATCATCCAAAAATAAAATAAAAATTGAACATAATCCACAAAATGCCATGTTTATTTGTATCCTCAACATCTTTCGACTCAACTACAAGGAAGTGTGCCAATCTTATGGTTTGAGCTGCTTAGCTAAGTGTTAGTGGCGGAAAATATGAAGGGATCTTCTTTTCTTGGGCAAGGTCATCTCTGACGAAGTTTTTTTTTTTTTTCTCCTCGAAACATCCTCTCAATATTTATGTACTAACTGAGGCATTTCTTTATCTTTATTTCCTGGTATTTGAAGTCATAAAAAAAGAGCCTTGGCCTTAAAAGAGGTTCTAAAGAAATTTGGTCACTACACTCTAGTACATGCACACGAAATAGTCTTGAAGCCCTTGCTTTTATCTTTACAAGAAGGGAATTTTTTTATGATTCATCCAATGGTTTTGCATGTCCCATACAATCATACAACTGTTTTAGAAGAAATGGTAAAAGCTAACAAACAATTGTTACTATGTGGATAAAACTTTTATAAAAATATTTGTGGTTTGCAAGTTAAATGATGGTTTTACAGCTACAACTAAGGACCAAAAATTATAACTTCAAGAATTATAATGATAAGATTGTATGGCACATCGAACCAATTGGATGTACCATAGTCATTCCCTTGAAGAAGGGCTGACTTACTTATCTGATCTAATTGAATTTTACTGGGTCATTTACTCTCTCACCCAACGAGTGAGTACTTGTGAATGATGTTTCCTTGATTGCATTATGTTGTTTAAACTTCTTCTAAAAGGAAAAAGGGTAAAAAACAAGTAGAGGACCAGTCCTTTGAATACTTCGGTGCATAATAAGATTTGCACTAGGAAGTTCCAGAAGAAGTGTCAAATTAAACATATTTTAAATATCTGGGCAAGCACTATCTGTAGAATGTACTTCAGTAGAACTTGGAATTGCAAGTTAAGAGGAAAATAACAGCTAATTAGTTGAATCTATTGTTTCTTGCTTTTTTGGCTATGTTTAATCTATTATTTAATAGTTGTTAGAGGATACTTTAGTCTTTATTTGTATTAGGGTTTCCATGTACGGGCTGTATGTCCCATACATTATTATAAATAGAGGGAGAGATTGACTGGTTTGGTTTAATCATCTCAGTATTACCTACTCTCTTTTTACTTTGACATGATATCAACAACAGGTTCTCATGGGACAATAATCCCATAGTTATGTTCTGCCGTCGCCGTTCGGTTCCGCTGTTGCCACCATTGTCGTCGTGCAGATCTACTGCCACAGTCGTCACTCCGATCTGGCATCACCGGACATCATTCCCCCCTCCTTCAGTATGTGCACTTCAATGCCCTAGGTCAGGTTAGAGGTGGAACAAAAAAAGAAAAGAAAAGAAAAATAAAAAAAAGAAAAAAAAAAAAAAAAAAGAGAAGAAAAGAAAAGGAAAGAAAATAAAATAAAATAAAATAAAAAATAATTAAAAAAAAAAAAGGAAGTAGAAAAAAATAAACACTACCACAAAAAAAAAGAACAGTCTTCAGTGTGTTAAATTTATATTTCTTCTTAATTGTTTGTTTCCCTTGTCAGTTTAATTTTGTTAGTGTATCTCCCATTACAATTTCGTGGTTTGTTTGTTTCTCTTGTTAATTTTTTTTAGTTATGTCTTCGACGGTACATCCAATTTTAACCATTTGAAAGTTGAATGAGAGTAATTGTCTTCAGTGGTCTAAGGCTGTCAAAGTAACCCTCATCGGACAAGGAAAACATTGTCATCTCACCAACTCTCCTCCTTCAAAAGATACAAAGAAGGCTGACGAGTAACCCCAGCTAGATGCTCAAATTTTCTCTCAATTATAGAATTCTATGGAGGTTCATATTGTAGACATGAATATCCACGTAGAGACTTGTTAGAACTGTGGGAGTTTGTTCAATTGTTATTTGCCAACAATTTTACTCAGACTTGTAAAGTACTGTGTAGCCACGTAGAGACTTGTAAAGAACTGTCGTCTGAGTACTTTCACGTGCAATAGGATACACAGTGTAACCGAATATCTTGCCGTGATTAAGAGACTACACGAGGAGATGAATATCCTTCTCTTTGTATCCTCTGATGTTAATGTTATATAAAAGCAACTGGAAGAGATGACTGTACTAAAGTTCCTTGCTGGCCTTCGTCCAGAATTTGAGCCTACTCGCTTTCAGATTCTTTTTTTTTTTTTTGGGGGGGGGGGGGACTCTCCCTTTGTTTGTTGCGACCTACTCTCGGGTTTAGCGTACCACTACTTGGGACAGTAGTTCGCGTTCTCGTCTCCCTTCCTTGGACAGTTCAACCTTGGTTACACATACTCGTCAAGGTGATCGTGGTGACCAATCTAGTAGTGGTTGCCATGGTTACTCTCGAGGCGGACGTAGTTGTGTCTCTCGGGGTGTTCGAGGTGGTCGTAGTCGTTACCAACATCATTAGTGTTTCTTTTGTGGCAAGAAAAATCATACTAGAGACACTGGTTGAGATTTGGTTAGTCATCCTCCTAAGTATGCTGATGCACTAACATCTGATCAGGCTGATCCTGTTCCATTGTTTAACTCTCTAGCTTCTAGGGAGATTCTGATGACGAAGATGCTTAGTTTCTTCAGTTTAAGGCATCTCAACAGGCTTCTAACCTCAATTGTGTCTCTAGCTCAACGAGGTACCTTTACAACATGTCTTTGATTTTGTCCTTCTTTAACTAGTCCATGGGTTATAGACTCAGCCGCCATTGACCAGATGTCAGGTACCCCCATCAATATTTACACATACGATCGTGTCCCTCATTGAATCTTGATACTGTTGCAGATGGTTCCCGAGCCCGAAGCACTGTGCAAACCGTATCTTCTTTATCTTTGCCGTCTGTTCTGTATATTCCCACTTTTCCTTTAACTTGATATCTGTGAGTAATCTTACTAAACACCTTAACTACGTGGTTTCTTTTTTACTTGATTTTGTTCTTATTAAGGATTTGAGGAAGCAGAAGAAAATTGGTGTCGGGCATGAGAAAAAGAGACTAGTACTTTGATGATCGAGTGGTATTCCTGTTGCACCACCCACTGCTTGTCCAACCATTGCTTCTACCCACCAGATTCATTGTCGTTGTCTTGGTCACCCGTCTTTTGCTAATCTCAAGTTTCTTGTTCTTAGTCTATGTCATTTGGCGTGTCATTGCCGTACTTCTTTTGCTTCCTGAGTCAATCAAAGAACCTTGAGTCCATTTATTTTGATTTTTGGGCCCCTTCTCGTGTCTTGTCTACATTAGGATTTTGTTATTTTGTCACCTTTATGGATGATTTTTCCAGAGTGACTTGGATTTATTTAATGAAAGATTGTTCAGAATTATTTTTTTATCTTTTGTGACTTTTGTGCTGAAATTCAAACTTAATTCAGTATGTCAGTTCGTATTAGTAGCAGTGATATTTTTCTCAATAACATAGTGCCCAATAATATTTTTCTCACCCATTTACCTCTTTCATGAGATACTCAGGTATTGTTCACCGATTATCTTGTGCTCACACGCCCTAAAAAAATGGTGTTGCTGAGTGTAAGAATCTTTATCTCCTAGATGTTGCTCATACTTTGTTGTTTGAAATAAATGTTCCTAAGCACTTCTGGGGTGATGTGGTTCTTACTGCTTGTTACTTGATTAATCGAATGCCTTCTTCTACCCTGAATGGAAAAATTCCACACTCGTCTTTTGCCTCATTCTCACTCCTTTGGCTTACCCTCTCGTATTTTCGGTTGTGTTTACTTTGTTCATCAACTTTCTCCTGGTCAAGATGAGTTGGATCCTTGTGGCGAGAAATATATCTTCCTTACATACTGCCGCACCTAAAAGAGATATAGTTGTTATAGTTGATCTTTGCGTCATTAGGATTTTGTTATTTTGTCACCTTTATGGATGATTTTTCCAGAGTGACTTGGATTTATTTAATGAAAGATTGTTCAGAATTATTTTTTTATCTTTTGTGCTGAAATTCAAACTCAATTCAGTATGTCAGTTCGTATAAGTAGCAGTGATATTTCTCTCAATAACATAGTGCCCAATAATATTTTTCTCACCCATTTACCTCTTTCATGAGACACTCGGGTATTGTTCACCAATCATCTTGTGCTCACACGCCCTAAAAAAATGGTGTTGCTGAGTGTAAGAATCTTTATCTCCTAGATGTTGCTCGTACTTTGTTGTTTGAAATAAATGTTCCCAAGCACTTCTGGGGTGATGTGGTTCTTACTGCTTGTTACTTGATTAATTGAATGCCTTCTTCTACCCTGAATGGAAAAATTCCACACTCGTCTTTTGCCTCATTTTCACTCCTTTGGCTTACCTTCTCGTATTTTCGGTTGTGTTTACTTTGATTGAAGGGAATGCTCTATAGCAAGCTCTTTTGCGTAAATGAAACAACTATGATAAATTTCTCAATCTATATGTGTTACGTGAACGAGGGCGATTTTGCATCGGGACCGTATTAGGTGGAACTAAGACTTGATTGTTGTTAGACCATTTTGTTTTCCCAGGTATTCAAGGAATCCATTAAAAACAATTATAAGAGGCATCAACTCTGCACCAAAAGCTGTGGAGTACTAAGTTCCTAGTCAACATCGAGAATGCGGAACTCCATGAAGGAAGGAAGCCTTCCACAAAAGACAACAAATATGAAAAAAGATGATTCATTTCTCTCCAAATAGTCTAAAAAAGAGCGTCAATCTACTCTGCTTCCTTAACACTTTTGCTGGTCCTCCCAATCCCGGGCGGTCTTTGCTCCAACAACTGAGCAAAACACTGCTGGAACTCCCATACACCAAACAACCCTGGGAAAAACGATAGCATGGTGTTTTGGTTACTCACCTCCTAAAAAACATCGACAAATGCCCAATTGACTCCTCTGCTTCTAAACACGTGATGCACCTGCTCGGGATTAAAACACATGTATATTATGTTAGTAGTTACTGTTTTCAATAATATTGCATTACTCTTATTTAGCATTCAGTTTTCATCTTATGTGCATTGAGGCTTTTTTTCCCCCCTTTTTTTTTTGTCTAAAATAATGAAAGACATGTTTTATGATTTTCTGTAGGTCACATCGGCCTTGACTGGTCCCATTATTGTTGACGATGTGGTTTATGAAAAAATTGATGATGACTTAAGCCGTCTCCTTCCATCCAATGATTTGATTTTTCGTCGCCTGACATTTCAAAGAACTGAGGGATTGGTGCAATCTGAAGCCTTGCTAATGAGAAATGGATCAAATAAAAGTTTGGGTAAAGCTGAGGAGAATAAAACCCAGTCATATTCCAAATCAAGGAAAAGAGGAACCCCGAGAAGAACCGGTTCCCATGGGTCCCCATCTGTTGGTAATAACTCAAAAAGTTTTTACTGTTCTTTCTTTTAATACTTCCTCAATTCTCTAGTTTTTACAAATTTCTTGGAAAGATCAGTCAACGTTAAGTGAGCTTTGGTAGCATTAAAACTCACTAGTATAGATAATGCCTCTATGGTACAATAATTCAGTGCCGGAAACATTACCTTCTACTTGTATACCATACTCTAGGTTGCACTGGCCTTCAATTTTAGGTACTTGTTGCTTAGTCATTGTGATACAACATTTTGGAGGGAAAAATGAAAGAGCTCTCAGATTGTGACGTGATTTCCAATTATGTGCATCTAGAACGTTGTAGAGCTCGGAAAACTTCCCCTCTTACGGCATGTTTGGTTGGATGGAATCGAGGGCGGAATGGAATCGCATTCCGCCCTCGATTCCTATTCCGTTGTTTGGTTCTCCAATGGAATCACTTTTGTGATTCCATTGGAATGAAATTGGATGGAATGGGATTCCATTTGAGATGGGGTGGAATGGGATTCCAACCCAATTGAATCAATATCTTAAATTATATGATAGCCCTTATAATTAAGCCTTTAAAAATTGAGAATAAAAACAGAAATTAGATAACATAAATTGAAATTAGAGAACAAAAAATTGGGAATAGAAATAGAAAATTGAGAACAAAATTGAGAACAGAACTAGAAAATTGAGAACAGAAACTGAAAATTGAGAATAGAAACAGAAAATTGAGAACATAAACCGAAAATTGAGAACATAAACTAAAAATTGAGAACATAAACTAAAAATTGAGAACAAAAATATAAAATTAGATAATAGAAAATTGAGAACAAAAACCGAAAATTGAGAATAAAAACAGAAAATTGAGAACAAAAACAAAAAATTGAGAACATAAACTGAAAATTGAGAACAAAAAATAGAAAATTAAAGAACAAAAAATTGAAAAACAAAACTGAAAATTGAGAATAAAAACAGAAATTAAAGAATAGAAACTGAAAATTGAGAATAAAAATAGAAATTAGAGAACAAAAATTTAAAATTACGTTGAATAGTGAAATATAATAAAATGAGGAAAGAATTAGAATAGTGAAATATAATTAAATTTTATTATAACCAACCAAGAAGAGAATGAAATAATAATTTTATAAGGGCAAAATGGAAATTTTACTATATTTCACTATTTTATTCTTTCTTTCATTCCATACCAACCAAACAAGAGAATGGAATAGTGATTCCATTCACAATTCCATTCCATTCCTTCTCTCATTCCATTATTTCTTCCATTCCATTCTACCATCATTCCATTCCGTCCAACCAAACATGCCGTTAGTGCTGTTGACTTCATTAGTGATTTTATATCCATCTTTCTTTTGAAGCTAATTGTAGTTTTGGATGTTTAATCTTATCTTAATTATCTTTGTGATTCTTCATTAATATGTAGAATCAAGCAATGACCTGAAAGTTGATCATAACTACTTGGCAAGTTCTTATCATACTGGAATCATCTCGGGATTTATGTTGATTTCTTCATACCTGGAAAAGTCGATGTCTGCTGGTGACACGGTATGGCTTCTTCCTCCTCCTCTTCCCTTCCTTCCAATATCTATATTGCTTGATACACATATTATTTCTGGTCCAATATATCCATAAACAAATAAAATATAGGAAATCCTTCCTCTTTTTAGTCCATTTTGTAGTTAGAACCATGAAATTGGTGATAATATAGTTAATATTTTTGTCTGATGTTACACATGTTTCAGTTATGGTTGAAAATATTTTTCCTTTTTTTTCCCTTCCTCAGGTCAAAGCTCTGGTAATTGGCCTCGGAGCAGGATTACTTCCAATGTTTCTCCAT
This sequence comes from Eucommia ulmoides, assembly GCA_016647705.1. NCBI lineage: Eukaryota > Viridiplantae > Streptophyta > Magnoliopsida > Garryales > Eucommiaceae > Eucommia > Eucommia ulmoides. Next base: position 13,309,497 of record CM028327.1, on the reverse strand, counting down.
AGATGTCTGTCTTTTTTCCATATTCAGGTAAATTCGGGTTTGTTTGGTTCTCAACAGCAAAACAGTTTTCCGTTTTTCATAGACTCTAAAAGTCTAAACTGCTTTTAGAACCCAACCAAACAGAGTTTCTCTCATAGAAATCTATAACTTCGCTTCAAAAATTGTTTTTTTTTTTTTAAATAAAGAAACTATTTTCAGATTGTGAACCAAAGGCACCCTTCAGGTTCTGTATCAATTGTATTGTAGATTCTGTTTCATTCTCACTTAGTTAATTTCATTGACAGGTGGTGGAGTTAGACCCTGTGGTTCTAGATCTTGCTAGGGATTATTTTGGTTTTGTGGAAGATGAAAGGTTGAAGGTAGTTCACTAGTTCTCCTATTTTTTCCTTTTCCATTGCCATTTATTTTTCGTAAACTAATTTCAAGTATGTACAGTTATTATGAGAATTCTAAAAAAGAAAAAAATTACAAATTTTTTTTGTTCCTTGGTAATGAACAAATAAAAACATATATAAACTTCTCTCTTCCATCTCTCTCTTTCCCAAATTTGCTCTCCTTCCATCTTTCTCTTTCCCAAATTTGCTCCATTTTTTATCACCATAGACTTGACAGAACTCGGCCACCACCCCGATCTAGTGTTGTAAAAAGTGAGGACGTGAGGCAAGGCGTATGCCCCAAGATGTGGGGCGTAAGCCGCATAATTTTTTAATATTTTCAAGTATATAAATATAACTATAAAAATAAAAAAATAATAAAAATACATAAACATTGTTAACTAGTTTAATATTTTCACCACTATAATTAAAAGGAATAAAATAATATAGTTGAGTTAATGTACCTCTTGAAGTGACAAGAGAATATAAATGGAGGAAAAGGCTTAACCATTGTGTTAGTCTCTCCATCTACTTATGATAGAAACAAGAGTACAATATAATAGACACTAAGCAATGTGGGACGAAAACACCTTTCAACACTTTCCCTTAAGTTGGAGTACATATATTGTATGCTCTTAAGTTGTTACAAATATACTTTATCCTTGAGCCCTCTAATGATTTAGTAAATAAGTCAACTAACTGAACAACTGAATTTGCATGTCGATTTCAATCAATTTTTGTAACAATTTTTTCCATATGAAGTGACAATCAACTTCAATATGTTTCGTTATGAAGTAACAATTAACTTCAATATGTTTCATTCTCTCATGGAAGACCAGATTGGATGTAATATGAAGTATTGCTTGATTATCACAAACTAGGTCCATCCGTGAAGAGTGTTCAAATCCAAGTTTTTTCAACAGATGTTTCAACCTGGTTAACTCACAAGTGGTGTGGGTCATCGCTTTATATTCCGATTCTGCACTTAGCCGGGCCACAACCGTTTGCTTTTTACTCTTCTAAGAGACGAGATTTCCTCCAACAAATCCACAATACCCTATAGTGGATTTCCTATTCGAGGGAGATAAGGCCCAGTTTGCATATGTATATCCCTTAATTTTGATTGTGACCGAAGTTCTAATATAGCAAACCACAATGAAGAGAACCTTTAAGATATCTGAGGATACGAATCACTGCAGGCCAATGACAAGTAGAGGGTTGATCGGACTAACTGGTAATAGGAGATATCTGGTCTTGTGATAGTCAAGTAGTTCAACTTCCCAACTAATCGTTTGTATTGGGCGAAATTTGTCAGTGCTACTCCTTAGTCTGCTAATAGTTTTGTGTTCGGATCCATAGGTAGGTCATTCGGTTTAGCTCCTAGCATTTGTGTTTTGCTCAATAGATCAAGAACATAATTCCTCTGAGAAAGGAAAATGCCTCGACTTGATTGAACCACCTCAATACCCAAGAAATACTTTAACTGACCAAAATCTTCGGTTTGAAACTTACTATGCAAAACTATTTGAGTTCTTGAATATCATTGTGGTCGTCTCTAACAATCACGATGTTATCCACATACACAATCAACAATATTCTCCCAACCATACTATGCCTGTAGAACACGAAATGATTGACTCCACGACGTAGAAGACCAAATTCGGTAATGACATCATAGGATCTTCCAAACCCCACTAGAGGAGACTGTTTAAGACCATAAATGGATTTCTTCAGCGACAAACCAAACCGGACTCCCCTTGAGCAACAAACCCATGAGGTCGCTCCACGTAAGCTTCCTCGGCCAGATCACCATTCAAGAAAACATTCTTGATGTCGAGCTGATGTATTGGCCAACAAAAGGTGGCAGCAAGAGAGATGAACAACCGAATAGAGACGAGCTTGGCAATGAGAGAAAAAGTCTAAGAGTAATCAAGACCATATATCTGTGTATAGCCTTTGGAAACTAAGCAATCGTTGAGTTGATCGATGGTTCCATCTGGATGAACTTTCACTTGTATACCCATTTGCATCTATTTACCGCTTTTCTATGCGAAAGCGAGACGAGGTCCCAAGTACCATTTTGATGTAAAACAAGCATTTCCTCTTCCATTGCGGCCGTCAACCAGGGGGAGAGAGAGCTTCTGAAATAGAGTTAGGAAGAGAAATAGAGGATCAAGAAGCAACAAATTAGAAATAGGATGGTCAGTATATGAGCGCTTACCCTTTCGGATGACAATGGGAATGTGCAAATCAAAAGAAGATGGATAAATTGGAGAAGGATCTGAGGACATAAGGGCGATGGGCGTAACGACAAAAGGAATCTTCTAGCGACGAGAGTATACCTGTAAAGGAGGTTCTGGACAACTGTGTGACAGGTGCAAGAACAGATGTAGATGAAGTAGGGGTTGAAAAACTCGGTAAAAGAAGTGTAACATTTAGATTGCCCTGAGAGTAGGGCACAAAAATATAAGGGGTGGTCTCAAAGAAGTTAACATTTGAATAGACAAAAGAGCGATGTAAGGAAGGATTATAACACCAATGCCCCTTTTGTGTGTGAGAACAACCAAGAAGACACATTTTAAAGCGCGAGGATCTTAATTATCCTTACTGGGAGTCAACTGATGAACAAAACAAACACATCCGAAGATATGGGAAGGTAAAACAAACAAGTGTGATCGGGGAAAAGAACAGAATGATGAATTCTTCCTTTTAGGGTGGAAGACGACATCTTATTGATCAAGAAGCAAACTGTAAGAACCACATTGGCCTAGAAGTATTTTGGAACATTAATAAACATCAAAGTTCGAGCCACTTCCAGGAGATGTCGATTCTTACGCTTAGCGACTCCATTTTGTTGCGTTGTATGAGAAAAAGAGGATTGATGCAGTATTCCAGACTGTGACATGAAGGAAGTAAATGGCTGAGAAAAATATTCTCGAGCATTGTCACTGCGAAGTATAAGCATGAACACATTAAATCGAGTTTTACTTTCAGCACAAAAGGCAGAGAAAATTGAGAATAATTCAAAACGATATTTCATTAAATAGAGCCATGTAGCTCTTGAAAAATCATCCACGAATGTGACAATACCGAAATTCTAACGTAAAGGCAACTTGAGAAGGATCCCAAACATTTGAATAAACTAAACAAAAAGGATTCAAAGCTCGAACATGAGTCTGGGAAGGAAATGAAGTACAATGATGCTTTTCCAACTTAAAAGACTCGCAATCTAAGGAGGACAAATGATGTAAACTAAGAACAAGTACCTTGAGATTGGCGAGACAAAGATGACTTAGGTGACATCAACAGTAATAGGTGACAACGAAGGGGGTAGCCCAATATGCGTAAACAAAAAAAAGGTATTTAACATGTGGTTAGTGGCAACAGAGTCTATAACCCAGGGTGTAGAAGAGGAAGAATGAAAGGAAAGACATGCAGTTGGAGTTCATCGTTGAGCTAGAGAAGTAATGGGGCTAAATGTTTGCTAGGATGCCTTAAACTAGAGGTACTATGCATAGTCGTCATGAGAAATAACCTTGGTAGCCGAAGAGTCAAACGATGGAAGGGGATCGACTTGAGCGGAAGTTGCTGCATCAGCATACTTAGAAGGGTGGCCAACTTGGTCCCAACAAGTATCTTGGGTTTGATATTTCTTGTCACAGAAGAAGCACTAACGATGTTCACCATGACCACGGGCACCTTGAAAGCCATTTTTGGAATGTAACACATGAAGATAGTCCCAAATTGCTATACACACGTATCGAAGTAAGTACACATGTCTGCAATGTGAGGCTCCATTGAGTTCCACAACAAAGAGATAATTTGGGTATCAACTTGTACCCGCTCTTAGTATTCATTGGCGAATGGTGAGGATTCGGTGAGGTGATGACGTTTCCCTTAACCCGTAAGGGCAACTTGCACAGTTGTGGACCATTGCAAGTAATTGGTCCCATTCAACTTACGCATGATTAACAATTATGGTGACAAATTAGACATTAGTGCACTGATTAACAATTGAGACAATACGCACCAATACAACAATTAACTGAAGTGAACAATTATAGTAATGGGAAACAAACAAACGAGGAACCCATATGAGATACTAATAAAACAAGTGATAAATAAATTATAAAATCCAAATTTAGACATTGAGTAAGACAAATTGCCTTTTTTAAATACTTTTCGTCTTCCTTTTATTTATTATTTATTTTTTTAAGTCATAAAGTGAACAAAGTTGTAAAATGGGTGTGAGAGTTATGAGATAGTGGCGAACGATCGACAACGACGGTGGTAGGGCAACTTGAGGGTGCCTGCGATTTGGTCGGCGGCGTCTGGCTACGGTGTGGTTGGCGACTACGATGTATGCGACATGTGGCGTTGACAATTACTTTGTTGGATGCGATGGTGTTGGCTTCAGGGCTGACGGTGGAGGTTGTGGAAGGCGCAGATTTGTGGTGGTGACGAGGTAGGGCAATTAAAAAAAATAAAAAAGAAAATGGAAGAAAAGATAACAATTGAAAGAACAAACCTTGTGGGTGTATCAACCAATCAAAACTTGCTCTTGATACCATGTTGAAGTAACAAGAGAATAAAAAAGGGAAGGGAGGAGAAGCCTTAACCATTGTGTCAGTTTCGCCATCTATTTATAATAGAAACAAGACTACAATATAAAAGACAATAAGCAATGTGGGACGGAACCACCTTTCAACAGTGCCAATGAAAAAAAAATCAAATCCTAGAAATATGTGAAGCGTATTAACTACAAATTAGACAACATTCATCTAAAACGCAAGATCATGGTGTTTATTGATGGTCATGTTCAGTTAAGGACATGGTTGTTATGGCAGCCTGCAATAGAAGGGATTCCATGTGTGCTTGCTGCCGCACAGCTCAAGTTGACTCTAAAGATCCTGTCCTTTCTCAAGGGGATTTGGCTCCGAAGGTATGGAAAAACTTTAGTACTAGTAGAGCCGTTGTTTAATTCATGATAGATTGGTTGAGTGTTGGCAACATAATTCTGTTATTCCGACTTCTAAACAATGGAAGTTGATGCTTCCTCCTATTATTGGCTTGAAACTGTGGAAGAATCGCTGTAAAGCCAGGATTGAGAGCACCCAAATATCTGCAAACGACCTCTATCACTTGTTCAAAGGCTACCAACTCAAGCTGCCTTGGAAGCCCATTCTTCATCATAAGTGCGGATTTTGTTCCCATTTACCGGGGGCATCCTCCTTGGCTTTTTAAATTGAACTTTTTTGGTGATCCTGGCTCTACGTGTTGTGCTGACGTTGTCAGAGATCAATCCGGTTCGATGTTGCTGGCCAAGACTTTGTTTTTGTCTTTCTTGGCGCTTGGAGAAGGATTGACTACGGTTTTTTAGCATTTGATAATATGATTTTTGTGAATGTAAGGTTCGCTCCTCTCCTGGCTGACATCAAGGATCTAGTCTCGGGAATGTTTTCTCTCTCGTTGCTTCAAGGTTACCCGTTTGGTAACCATTCTCATCTCATCCCATTCCATTTTCATTCTAGATTTTTATTGGGCATAACCTAGGAAGCACGGACACTCCGCCAGGAGTAGAGTGTCGGACATCGACACGCGCCCGACACGCCTCCGACACGTGTCGGACCGTGTCAGATTTTTTTTTTTTAAAGTCCGACACGGCTCCGACATGCCTCCCTCGCGTGTCGGACACTTCGCGGGGCCATGTCGCAATATTTTTTTTTTTTAGGGGTGATTTGTGTAATATTTTACTAACCCTAGTTGTAAAAATACCCATTACCCACGATCTGTTCAGCCAAATCAGTCGCTACCCTTCTCCTTCTTGCAATTCTTCTCCTTCTTCGAATCAAAATTTTCATTTGAGCACGATTCAGTCTTATCTTCAAGGAATCAAGCTCGATTCGACCTTCAAGCACGATTCGACCTTCAAGTCTTGCTTCGGTTTTTTGCTCTGTTCGCGGTCTGTTCCTGCTTCGGTTACCGGTTGGTTTCTGCTTCGGTTTTTTGCTCTGTTCAACCTTCTAGCTCTGTTCGCAGCTGTTCCTGCTTCGGTTTTTTGCTTTGTTTGCAGTCTATTCCTGCTTCGGTTGGTTTCTGTTTCGGTTTTTTGCTCTGTTCAACCTTCAAGCTCTGTTCGCGGCTGTTCCTGTTTCGGTTGGTTTCTGCTTCGGCTTGTTAATTTGCTCTGTTCGATTTTTGTTCCTGCTTCGGTTTGTTCCTCTCTCTCTTTATTGTTCTGTTTATTATTTATTTGTTTAATTTCTGATCTTGTTTCTGTTTATAATGTTTATATTATGTGTTTCATTCAATTTTTGTTCATGTTTCATTTAATTTCAGTTCATGGCATTTCTGATCTTGTTTCTGTTTATATTGTTTATTGATTAAAGATAATCATTTGATAAAACCCCACTGTTGAAACTTGAAAGTCTGTTATTTTAGGATCATCAGTGCAACATGTGCTTAAGGATCAACCATTAATCTAAAATGTTGATTATATTCATGAATGTAAAATGGGTTGTTGACTTGTTTTTTATTTGTTTATACTTTACTGTCATTACCAGTGGCAGTGGCAGTGTTACAGTGTATATATTTCCATCGTCCAACTTGAGAAAACTACAAAGTACAAACATTTATTTTAAATCTCTTTCTAATTGTTTTTATCTTTTTTTACTTCTCTTTCTAATTTTTTTTTTTAGGAATATGAGTGCATTTTCTAGTGAGGAAGGGATGAATAAAACCTCCCAAAATGAGGATGCATTAAGACCCCTACGGAAATATGTGACAATAATTGAAAAGGGAAAAAAAGCCGGAGGAAATGTTTCTTTTCAGTGTAATTACTGTCAAAAGAAACTTTCAGGGGTCATATTCAAGGGTCAAGGAACACTTGTTGAAATTACCAGGTGCCGGGATTTCCTCTTGTGTAAAAGTCTTACCTCAACATCTTGGTGAAATGAAACAGTTAAGTGAGGAAGCTGAAATGAAGAAAGTTAATGCAATGCCTAAGAAAATCCCATTGCCATCATCGTCTAGTCATGCCTCTAATGATTCAAGCCATGGTGCAAGTATGGGATTGGGTGGCCTTACTTTGTTTAAACTCGAAGGTAATCCATCAAGAAAAAGAAAAGGTGACGGAAGCACGGCCATAGAAAAGACATTTAATATTCAGTGTAGAGAAGAATTACACGGTGAGATTGTTAGAATGTTTTATTCCGAAGGATTGCCATTTCATTTTGCAAGAAATCCGTATTATGCGAGTTCTTACTCGTTCGCCGCAAATCACAATATTTCTGGTTATTTGTCTCCTGGTTATAATATGTTGAGAACCACATTGCTTCAAAAGGAGAAGGCAAACATCGAGAGATTGTTGTAGCCAATTAAAAGCACTTGGAGAGATAATGGGGTGACAATTGTTTGTGATGGATGGTCTGATCCGCAAAGAAGGCCTCTCATAAATTTCATGGCGGTTATAGAAAGTGGTCCTATGTTCCTTAGGGCAACTAATTGCGAGGGTGAATATAAGGATAAATGGTTTATTTCTGAGAAAATTCTCAAAGTCATTGCGGAGGTGGGGCCTGCAAATGTTGTTCAAGTGATAACCGACAATGCCCCAGTGTGTAAAGTTGCTGGATTACTGGTTGAGAGTAAATATCCGCACATATTTTGGACGCCATGCGTTGTGCACACTCTTAATTTGGCTTCAAAAAATATTTGTTCAACCAAAAATACGGAGGCAAATGAGGTTGCTTTCGAAGGGTGTAATTGGATAACAGATGTTGTGGATGAAGTCATGATGATAAAGAATTTCATTATGAATCATTCTATGAGATTATCCATTTTTAATGAATTTGTGCCTCTCAAGTTGCTTGCCATTGCCGAAACACGGTTTGCTTCGGTAATTGTCATGTTGAAACGATTTAAACTCATTAAGCGTGGACTTCAAGCAATGGCCATTAGTGAAAAATGGAGTTGTTATAGAGAGGATGATACAAACAAAGCTCAATTTGTCAAAGAGAAGGTGTTTAGTGATTTGTGGTGGGACAAGATTGATTATATTCTTTCTTTTACCGGTCCAATTCATGATATGTTGAGGATGGCGGATACGGATAAACCTTGTCTTCATTTGATTTATGAAGAGTGGGATAGTATGATAGAAAAAACAAAAAAAATCATTTATCGGCACGAAGGGAAGCAAGATCACGAAGAGTCAAGTTTTTTTTCAGTGGTTTACAATATTTTACTTGATCGATGGACTAGAAGCAATACCCCTCTCCATTGCTTGGCACATTCACTCAATCCTAGGTAATTATTAACTTCGATTACTTTTTAATTTAGATTCTATTTTTTTGACTCCTTAAACTTCATATGTATTTATATATTGTACTTATTTTTTTCTTTTCCATAGATACTATAGTGAAGCATGGTTACAAGAGCTCCCTAATCGAGTTGCCCTGCACAAGGATGAGGAGATTTCAAAAGAGAGAAAAACATGCCTAAAACGTCTTTTTCCAAATTCAAAAGATTTGAAGAAGATATATATAGAGTTTGCAAAATTTTCAACTTGCATGGAAGCTTTCTCAGAATATGATTCCGTAAGTCAAAGAGATGATATGGAACCTAAATTTTGGTGGGCTACCCATGGCTCTTCTACATCTATGCTTCAAACTATCGCTTTAAGACTACTTGGGCATCCTTCTTCTTCCTCGTGTTGTGAGCGTAATTGGAGTACATATTCTTTCATTCACTCAGTGAGAAGAAATAAATTGGCTCCTGAACGTGCCGAAGATTTAGTATTTGTGCACAATAATCTTCGGCTTTTATCAAGGAAAAAATCACAATACATGGAAGGGGATAACAAGATGTGGGATATTGGAGGGGATGTTTTTGATCAAATGGATGGTATTGGGCTTCTTTCGGTTGCTAATTTGTCCTTTGATGAATCGGATTTTGAGGCAGTCTTATTCACTGATGACGGATGCGAAGATGACAATCAACCAATTGACCTCGAGTGATATTTTTTAATTTTGGAATTATTTTGTAAGAATATTTTTAACTTGATGTTTTTTGTGGAATGATTAACTTGATATTTTTTGTGGAATGAATTTACTTGCTAGTTATGTGTATATGTATTTCGTTAGTTATGCTATAGACGTGTCCCCGCCGTGTCCGTGTCGGGGTTTTTCAAAAATTGTGGTGTTGCCGTGTCCGTGTCGTGTCGTGTCCGTGTCGCGTGTCCGTGTCCGTGTTTCCTAGGGCATAACGTTTGGTAACCACTCCCATTTTTTTGTTTCCATTCCCATCCCATTTTAAAATGGGAATTGTGCCCATTTTTTCTTAAGGCTTGAGAAACCAAAAAAAAAACCTTCCCATTTGTGCCCATCCCATTCTCATTTGCCAAAAAGGACATGGAGGGAATTATTATAATTGTTAGTGAGACCCCCCTTCAATCTTTGGTAGGCTCTTTTCTCTCTCTCTCTCTCTCTCTCTCTCTCTTTTCTTCTTCTTTTCTTCATGTTCTTGCATCTGGTTCTTCTTCAACGATTTCGATCTGGTTCTTCTTCTTCAACGATTTCGATTGTCTGGTTTTTCTTCTTCTTTGTTCTTTGTTCGTTCGCCTGGTTTGTCGTCTTCGTTCGTCTGGTTTGAAGAGGTTCTCCGTGTTTTTGTTTCGAGTTTGCGATGTCGTTTGATTTCGTCGTCTTCATTCGTCTGGTTTGAAGAGGTTCGTGTGATTTCGTTCGATTTCGAAATCGAAATAGGGCTCTCGATTTCGAAATCAAAATAGGGCTCTCGATTTCGAAATCGTTCGATTTCGAAATTGAAACATATTTTCGATGCCTATTTCAATTTCGATTACGAAATCGAATTGGAAATTTGAGGGTTTGTTCTTGAATTTGTTCTTGGTGTTTTTGAATTTGTTCTTGAATTTGTGATTTAGGGTTCGTTCTTAATTTCTAGGGACGAAAATAGTTACCAAACGCAATTCTGTTCTCAGAACAAAAAAATAAATTTTTCGTTACCAAACGCGATTCCGCTCCCTAGAAGGAAACAAAATTCTCATCCCATCCTATCCTATTCCCATCCCATTGCATGGGATGAGAACGGAAAAATGGTTACCAAACAATAGTGGCCAACTTGTTGGCTAAGTTGGGCAGTGCTGGTTCTTGCTTTCAAATCTCTGCAGGTTCCCTTCTTCTTTCTGTCGGGAGCTACAGAGTTAAGTTTTTTCCCCAAACTTTAGGGGAGAGAGATGATTTTGTTTCATGTTTCATGTTTCATTCATTATTCTTTGTTTGTTCTTTGGAGTAGGACTTTTGTACCCCTCTTTTGGTTCATCAATAAAGCCTCTCTTTGCGTAAGTACAAAAAATTAATGATATCAAATACCACTTTGAGTTTTGGACTTTTTATAATATAGTCCCAAATGTTAAAAACACAGTGACAGTTGTCATGTACTGGCTTTAAGTAAACAAAAATCACATGAATGCTCGAAAATACCCTTGATAAGCTGATTATTGTGCAGCCAAGGGGTGGTGTTTTACATTTTTCATTCATCATATCGCTATTTGTAAGACTTCAAGCCGTGGATTCTCAAATTCTATAATTCACCAGGATCAATTAGAAACAAAATATGTTGTTGTACGAATGCTATGATACAAATATGTGATAATGCTGCAAAGGGGACAATTGTATTACTCATGTCAAGATTGTGTAATCTTTCAATGGCTTAGCCAATTTTTTTTTTTAATTTTTTTGATCGACCAAATTAAACTTCGTATAAAGTGTCAATAATTCAAGTGAAGCACAAACAAGAAGCGAGTTTGAGTTGGATGTGGGATATAAATTATCGAAGAAATATGAAAATGATGTAGTTCATATTTACACTTGTTTTATGTCGTGTTAATGACATTAGCCAAGTGAAATAATGAATGTATGCAATAATATATGCACATTATCACTTTGAATAATTAATGTCAATATTCAATTGTTAATGTCTGGGACCACCTGATACGAAAATCGAAATTTCAGGGGTCCGTTTTGATATTGTGGAAAAAATTGTGGTGATTTGTGATATTATGTCAAACCTCCGGAGAGGTATATGATATTTTTCCTTTTCTTTATTTACCATTTTTATCTTTTTATTTTTTTTTGTGGATTGTAGGTACATGTGACTGATGGCATTCAGTTTGTTAGAGAGGCTGCTAACACTGGAGCTACATTTGGCATGAATTGTGGTCATGAAAATGATACCAATGGAAGCGCTCCTAATGGAGGTTGCACTGTGGTGGATGTGGATGGAAAAGGCACGAAAAGAATTGACATACTTATTGTTGACGTAGATTCTTCAGACTGTAGGTAAACATATTATTGATGAGATCATTTCATTAGGCCTCTCTCTCTCTCTCCATTTTTCTTGGGGATTGGAGGACGAAACTTTCCTTTTCAGTTCTATAATTCTTCATTTTTTTAACACATTGTGCAGCTCTGGACTGACATGCCCTGCTTCAGATTTTGTGGAAGAGTCCTTTCTTCTCACCGTTAAGAAATCTCTTTCCGAGCATGGTCTATTTGTTGTTAACTTGGTATCAAGGTCTCAACCTATCAAAGATCTGGTTTTTGAGAGACTGAAATTGGTAAGGACTAACCTATTTGAGTACTTTTTCTCAGAAAACACATGCATGATGTAGTTAATTCATCTGGTTTGTCTTTTGTGTGTGTGTATGTGATATTTCTTACTCCAATAATTGGTCAGGATATAGGTTTGAGCACATGGTCACATGCCATTAGTAACGGCATCATAGAGAGATAAGTTTGAAAAATGTGAGATCTTGCTGTGTTATGGGCGATAATATAATATGTTTATTGGCTCAGTTATCTATTTATATTTTGGGGAAAAAAAACACTGTCCTTGGCGGCCATCTATTTATATTTTGTAAAAAAAAAACAGTGTCCTTGGAGGCGCAACCCAGTTATCTGGGTGCGCTTCATTGCCCCAGATAACGATATAGTAATTTGATCACATAGTTGTGCCTGGTATTAAATTTGTCTTGGAGTTCATATCCCCTGAGATTGCAAGTCTTGTGATTGTATTGGCCTTTTCTCCTAGCTTTATATTGATGGAATATCTTGTTATTGTTTGCTTGTTAGATGCTTGCATCTTTCATTCAATTTGAATAACAACTACCATATAGATCGTTTACAATTTTACTTATTTGTTCAGGTTTTCGGCAACATCTTCTGTCTTCAGCTTGAGGGGGATGTCAATGAGGTTGTTTTTGCACTTAATTCACATGTCTGCATCAGTGAGGATTGTTTTCCTGAAGCTTGTGATCGACTCGAGAAATTGTTGTTGTTGCAGCACCCGGAGTGGAACCAACGCATCATAGATACCTCCAAAAAGATAAAAGCTTTTGGGGCGACCACGACTTAGTATTTCACCGATACTTCATTGATACTCGTTATGGCTTGGTGAAATGTGTGGCTGCATTTTGAATTGGCACCCACGTGGTAGTGAAATGGGCATTTTACAGCGGGTTTGTCAAATCCCTTACCCAAATGCAACCTTAAGGAATAGATTTCTTAGACCCATCATTTGCAATATTTATTCTATATAAGAATCTCTCCTTTAACTAGCATTTCCATTGGATTGGGTTAAAGCGACGTTTATTTAAAATGGATCAAAATACTACAAACTACTTTAACAATTAATATCGTTGTGGATTCAAAATTATGCATTATTGTTGAGTAGTAACATAAATGCAATTTTGTAAAGAGATTTGATTAAACAAAGAGATAGTATACACATATTTTATAGGGGTAATTATGGACCAATTCCATTTAGATGTGAAAACTACTGAATGAATCCAAGAAATTTTGGAAATTACCGAATGACTCCAAAGGTTATCACGATACCCTCTTCTTGTGTAATTTCCATCAACTCTATTGCCAGTCTTTGCAGTCTTGTGACCTCTAATCTGTCACAAAGCAAACCACCGAATAATCATTTGGGAGATAATTGTCAAATAACATGGACAAGACGTAATATCTATTAGAGGATATTTATCCATGATCGACACGGGCTATCATGAGGTAATTGATGCAGGGGACAACTTCTGAAATATATTATCTGATTTAGGACATGGTCGACCATCGGGTTTTCAGGATACGGTTAGGGAAAATGATTTTTCTGGTCTTTTAAATTTGGGATGGTTATTTAAGTGGCATTTGATGTTTAACACTCGGCATATTTTGTCCCTAAACGATTAAATTGATTTTAATGTGGTCTAAATTCCTTAATTTACGCTTAAAATTAATTACACATATTTCTCTATGAAGTTTTTATTTTACATTTTCCTTTCTCTTCCTCTTTTTTCTTCGGCGAAAATCACCGCTGGCACAACCGTCGGTGATGACTCCAATGATTCTGTCTCTCTCTGTGTAACAAAAAAACATAGTTCATTCAAAAAATAAAAATAAATTACACTAACAACCGCCCATCCTCAATCCCCTTACCCTGCAACTTTCGGCCACCATCTCACCCCCACTACAACCACTGGCCATCCCCTTGCAGTCTTCCCCTTCTTCTTCTCACACCCATTTATCTCTCTCTCTCTCTCTATATATATATATAAACATACATGTCCGAATCTACATATTCAAGACATGAATCTGCAGATCCGAGTTCGGACATGGATGGGTGAAGGTTGCAATAGGGGCAAAGGAGGTGGGATGGCGCCAGAAATTGTAGGATGAGGGGGTTGAGGGTGGGGGGATTTTACTGTAATTTGTTTTTTGAATATATGATTGTTTTTGTCGGAGAGAGAGAGAGAGAGAGAGTCGTTGGAGCTATCACCAACGACATTATTTTTGTTGGAAAAGAAGGGGAGGAAGAAGAGGGAGAAAAATCTAAAATAAAAAATTTATATGGAAATAAAATAGAGACTTTGGAGCACATTGAAACTAATGTAATAGTTTGGAGATCGAATGTGAAATCTAACTTGGTTTTGCAAAGAACGCCTTTTTTCGATAAAAAATTATCTAAAAAATATAGCCTGAAAATGTTTTTCCTCCTTAATATTATCAAACCTCTTATGATTCTTGATGATTAAATTTTCAAAAATGTAGGCTTATTTATAGTGTTTTCAAAGATAGTCTATGACGGTTGGTTTTCAAAAGATATCCCAAAAAATATCATATATGGACCCCTTTTAGAAATTTGATTTATAACGGCAATATTTGACTGAAAATACAAGTTTTAAAACATTTAATTTAGTCCCAAATATAATTTTATCAAAGCCCCAAAAGAATATAAAGAAGTTTTCCTTGAGAAATCACAAAATCAAAAAATATATGGACTAAATAATTAGATTTTCAAAATAATATGATATCTCCAAAAAACTATTTTCACTGATAAAATATGATTTTCTAACATTCAAATGTTGAAAATATGGTTGAAAGATCTTTAAAAAATGTGTAAGTCAAAATAAAAATCAATACAGATCTATTAATCAAAAGAGAGATCAGTCAATCGTTTAAGCTTAACGTTCGAATTTCTAGTTGTTTTCAAACAGGTTTGGTTCACCGAAATTCTTGATCAGTTGACCAATTTGCTCTTTGTATCTGCCATCCAGTTTATCACTTGAATCTCTTTGAACTTGTATCTGGCAGTTGATCGGAATGCCTGTCAGTCAATTGAAACAAATTTTTTTTTTTCGATTTTCTTTAATTTTTTTTATCATTTTCTTAAAAAATCTTGAAAAATTTGGTGAAAAGTCACATTCTGTAAAACTATCATTCTACGGAGTCCTATAACAATGATTTTTTAACACATGGTATGATCCTTAAAAAGTGGTTTTTCTAGTTTTGGGACCTCTCAACAAGATTCCCAAAAATCTTTTTGTTAAGCTATATTTATCATTTATGATCATATTTATAAATTAATATAAACTTATTTATGTGTCGTGTGCGATCCTAATTGAGTTACATTAAATGTTTAAGAAGAATGAAGTTGTTTTATCTAGTAATAACAAAAAAAAAATGTGCTTTCAAAATGTCTTCAATAATTTCCATTGCAACCAGCTTGATCTTAAAAAATAAACTTTATCATTTATTCTCATTTAAATATTGGAGCTTAATTCTGTAATCAATACTCAATAAAAGCGTTAGTCCCCTAAAATATCTAAGTTAATTGTTTCGTCAAAACGTCAAATAATATCTTAGGGTCAACAATCTCCCCCTATCACAATTAACTTGATTTTTCTCAAAAATAATATTAATAACCATAATCCCCTTGAATATGAGGACGGGTTTCGTTCAATTTAAAGACCGTAATGAGAAAACTTTTTAATTCAAGATAATAAAATTCAAGATATACAATGCAATATATAGAAGAAAAAAATTTCTCTTACTTTGTAAAATGAAAACATCTCTCCCCCTTTGCCATCTCAAAAAGTGGTGGGAATCAAAATATTTGGAATGTTGGATTTCTTGATATGACATAATTCATGTTAAGAATTTATCAAAGTATCAATAATCCTTTAATATGAAAACCTTTTGGTTGAGTAAATAGAATAATTTCGAAGTACTCTTAAGAACATTGATTTAGAAAATATGCCTACTTATATGCAATTTTAAATGATGAAAGATTTATGTATATTTATAAAACAATTTTCATGATACAATTTTAGAAATATGCTATCTATTCTAAACAAACATCACTGTGTGTAACCATTCTCAAACCTTGAATGATTTTTCAGAAATGTTCTTCCGCCAAAATTTTTGTGAATATGTCAGCCAATTAATCTTGTGTCAACATTTTCAAGAGAAATGTCACCTCCTTGAATGTGATGTTGAATGAAATAATGACGAATCTCAATATGTTCAGTGCATGAGTGTTGTATAGGATTTTATCGAGACATATAGCACTTGTGTCATCACAATAAATATGAACTTTTTCCATGTAAATACCAAAATCATGCAACTGTTTCTTATATATAAAGAACATGCGCACAACAGCCACTTACAACTATATACTCAACCTCAATAGTAAATAAGGCGACAGAGTTATATTTCTTGCTAGACCAAGAAACAAATGCATGTCCTAAAAAATGACACGAGCCACTAGTGCTTTTACAATCAACTTTTCAATTAACAAAATCGGTGTCGCCATGAGAGTTCTGTATTCTTTAACACTTCGAAAGCCATATTTTTAAAGCAGCTCTTTGACATACTTTGGCTTGATTAACAAATATCCCATCCTTCGCTTAATTTGTAGGCCAAGGAAAAATGTCAATTCTCCCATCAATACTCATTTCGAACTCAACCTGCATTATTTTGGCACACTGTTGACAAAGATCTTCGTTAGTGTATCCAAATACTATATTATCCACATAAATTTGTACTAATAGGATATTTGAATCAAAATCTGAAGCAAGAGGTCGCTGGAACCCAAAATCTGATCAAGAGCCCAAATCAATCCACGGTGTGTCGAAACCACTAGCAAATCACCAACATGACCAAAGTAACTCTGAAAAGGGGTAGACTCAAACTCCATCAGAGACCCCAACCAAGTCGGTAGTCCCAGGGATACATGCTTTTCATGTGCACTTTATTCTCACACATGGCAGTACAACAATCGTGGTCGAAAATCCCCTCATCAGTTCCAGTGCCATATTCAGAGTCAGCAGAAATTCATAGAGTTCTGACAATATTTTCAGGGTTTCAGTAACATTTTGGGCAACAACATTTTGACGAGAGTGCAGTTGTCTAGTGATATTCCACCAGTGTTTGAAATCCCGCAATTTTGCTGAAAAAGATGACTGCATAATGGAAAAAATAAATGATTTTGCTATTTTATTTTCATTTCGAATCATTCAAGCTAAAGCTTGAATATGCCCACCGCCACCACCACCGCCACATGACCCAGCCCAGCAACTCAAGAATCTCCTCTGATATGGAGTTCTCTAGCATTTCCTCCATCAAATTTGGTTCTTAAATTGTCACAAACTCTTAATCTCAATCACATCAGAAGTACCAGAAACATCAATATCAGCTCTCACACACATTATTGGCCTGAGCAATTTCTTCACCAATCACAACACCCCTCCCTTCGTTTTCTCCCACAATCACCCATTTTTTTACATTCGCCTGCCTCTTTTCAAGATTCTGAGAAATTGTGAAAGGGAGGATGAGACACGGGTTCCCACGGGAGCTTGTCCTCCACAGGCCACTGCCTGCTCACACAAGAGAGTAGTCATATAAAGCAGAAAAATACAAAGCAGAAAAATGGTAGAAGACCCTAATTACCAATATAAATAACACTTTAGAGACCAATAAAGGACACATACAAAGCAGAAAAATCTCTCGTTAAGCTTTCTATCAATCAAAATTTTAAGTCTAAATCCGAGGTCACACAATCATCCAGATTGAATGATTTCGCTCTCTCTCTCTCTCTCAAGTTGATCAATGTTTCCTCTTCCTTCTCAAACTCTCTAGATCCATTTTTGTGGAACTCCCTCTGTCTATTTACTTGATTACCCTTTTACATTTTCTATCCCTCAACAATTTAGCAATCAACGGGAGCGGTCGGACATTGATCG
This sequence comes from Eucommia ulmoides, assembly GCA_016647705.1. Classification (NCBI taxonomy): domain Eukaryota; kingdom Viridiplantae; phylum Streptophyta; class Magnoliopsida; order Garryales; family Eucommiaceae; genus Eucommia; species Eucommia ulmoides. The sequence continues at coordinate 13,291,527 of CM028327.1, read as the reverse complement.
GTCGACAGCCGGTTGATGACACTTATCTTACACTTAATTTTACTTATTTTGGTCAAAAGTCAATTTGGACTTTTACCACCTACACTTCCCTCTGAAGAATTTGTCAAACACATCTTTCTCAAGCAAGTGGAGCTAATGGCTTCATGCTTAGTAATCAGGTAATAGTTATTATGACCATGAACATCCATCTTTTGGGGCAGCTAAAACCCATGTTTTTCCATGTGTTGGCCATCAACCCAAGTGTGGACTTTTCCACATGCTTCCATGATCTGGAGCAACAGGATCCCCGTCCCACCAAGTGCATCGAGTATATCTGCTAAAAAAAAAAACCATATAGAACACAAAAGAATCAAAATTATTTTTTGCCCATGCGGGCGGTGGATGGAGCAGTAAAATATACTGTCTAGGGCAAATTATACTTTTGACCTTGTAACTTTGCCCTTTTTTATTTGGTCCTCTAACTACGCATCATTTCACTTTAAACCCTATAACTTTCAAAGTATCTCCGTCTATTTTAATGCCTACTTTGTGTGTCAAGTGAGATTTTTCCATCCACTTGAAGAGAGAAGATTTACACACACTATGAAAGTTTTTTAAAATACAACAATGCAAAGTTAACCTACCAAAAAAAAAAGAGAGTTGAAGTTACAGGGTCAAAAGTATAATTTTCTGTAATATCTATTTGACATAATATGTAATGGGCAACGCATAATAGTTTGGTGTTTGTTATAACATATTTAAAACGAAAAAAAGACTGTCAAACACAACTACAAGTGAAGTTACCTTATATGGAGACAAGATGGATGCCTTTGCATCAGGCGACAAATCGGTCCATCCTGCCCTTTCATTTTCATCAATGATATATATTTTCAGGAATTCACCCTTTAAGTCCAACCTGTGCCCAAATGGGTAATAGTTAAGTATTGAAGACACATTTCTTACCAAGCAAGAGAAGAAGAAAGAATTAAAGAAAAAGAGAAAGAAGGTCAGTGATCACTAGCCACAAGATCATAATGTAGAGAAAATCGTCAAAGTCTCTATTAGCCGAAAGCATTAAAAAAGTTCATCAAAAGCAAATCTACAAGAGGTGGAGAAAACCCCAAAAGAAAGAGGTAATCTTTGATTTCACAGCTTATATTGTGTAGGGTAAAAAATGAGCTAATCGTGTTACTTCTAAGAAAGGAAAATATTGAATGTTTTAATGTATAGTTCATTTGGTTTTACATTCCAAAAGTGTTTTGGCATTGGACCATGTCTGGGTTGTAATTGTGGCCCATGATTCATGGTTCCATAATTAGTTTAACGTCAGCCTGAAGTTCTGAACTTTATGAATGCAAAAGTACCATATTAAAAAATGAAAAACAAACATTTTTTTTTTGTTTAATTTTAACACAATATGCTAAAAATGGGTGAAATTATAATTTTTATCTAAATTTTACAAGAAATAGACAAAATTATCCTTTATTTTATTTTGCCTTCATTAAAAAATAAAAGAAAAATATTAGAGAGAGAAAATGTTAGTTTTTCTCTTTTATTACCTTTAAATATTTAATCTATATAAAAACATAGAGGAATTTTTTTTTTTTTTTCCGAATAAAATGTCAGTTTCTCTCCCATAGTCAAGAGTAGAAGGGGGTGATGTGTAGGTTTTTAAAGTAGATGGGTTAAAAATGAAATAAGGGTAAAGTAAAAAGGGGTAACACGCATTAACCCTAAAAATACAAAAGAATCAAAACAAAAAAGCAATATTAAGAACTTTCCTTCACTTTCCTAAAATTAGAAAAATGAAGTTTATCCAATCTTAGACAACCTCGAACTGAAGCAAGACAATTTGATTCACTTCAAAAGTGACGACTTTCACTAGAACTCCCAAGCTTTCCCAAGAGATCAATAGTTGTGTTAGCTTCCTTGTAACAATGAGAAATCTAAGCATGCACCCGAGAAACCAAACTCTTGATATCCAAAATCAAAGTCGACATCCTCCTTAGCACCCAAGAATTTACCAACCACCATAGAGACCAATAGAGCGTTATCGGTAAAAATATCCACATGCCCCCAGTTATAATCAACACAAAGTTGCAAAGCAATCTGCAAGGTTTTCTTGGTAAACCTAATTTGAAGAGTCATTAGCTTCTTTGATTTGAATCTAGACATTGTAGAATCACGAAACTCATGAGTTCTACTGGACAAGGGTTCACTTTAACATATCAAATAGAGGGTTGTTAACGATTTTTGGATGCAATTGCTGAATCTCACTTAATGGATGGAGGCTATTTAGGGTCTAACGTCTAAGTACAGCAATGGCAGGGAAAGAAAGGTTACAGTTTGGCAGAAGCTGGATAGGGTTTAACTAAGGAGTAGACCCAATTTGCTGGTCCATTGTCTGTCACTCATTTGAGCAGGACCAACGAAGATCATGCTCCCTATTATACCAAACTGGATGCCATTCCTAGATGCTTCAGGTTTCAGAACATGTGGACCCACCATGAAGGTGTCAACGAAGTTGGACCAGCCAGTTGATAGGTCTCTATCAAAGTTTTGTGGCATAAGCTGAGGATCTTGAAGAAAACTTAATGGAATTTGGTGCGCTTTGGAAATGTTTTCCAAAATGTGAAGGATGCTGAAGATAAGGTGTTGGCAGCTGACGAACAGTATCAAATGAGGACTTCCCCTGAAAACAGACAAAGATACTTTGAGGCTGAGAGTCACTTAAAGAAAATGTTACTGCAGGAAGAGATGTACTGGAAGCAAAAAGCTCATGTTTAATGACTCAAAGGAGAAAATAACACAATATTTCTACAAAAGTGTTGCTGCTAAGAGACATCAGTTGATCATTCACAGACTCAAAAATGAAGAAGGGGATTGAATAGAGGATGACAAGGCCTTAACTGAGATGATTGTTCAAAAAGTGCTCACTAAGGAGCAAACATGCCATAAGAGTAAACGGGATATCCTTATATGGCGTTTGGTACGCAGGATTTAAGATGGGATTGGAATGACCATGGGAATGGTCATTCCATTCCTATGTTTGGTACATAGGATTTAATCACATTCCTATTACTAAGGAATCTCTAATCCCACAAAGCATGGGATTAACCAATACCAAGATAAACTTGGTATTGGTTAATCCCAATTATATAGGATTAGGTTTTAATCAATAATTGGCCAAAAAACGAGACCAAATACTAAATAAATATTTAAATTCAAATGAAATTTAATTAACTATTATACCGTTTGAAAATTCAATTAAATTACTATTTTACCTTTTGATGTCATTGCAATACCACATGTAATCCCTTTCGTCACCAAACATAGGAATGATAATGACCATTCTATTCCATTACCATACTAATTCCTATTCTATTGTCATTCCATTCCTTTTCATTCTATTCCAACGTACCAAACGCAGCATTAAGGTACTCCCTAAGCTGGTACAGGATCAAGACAATGAAAACCTGATTGCTTTTCCAGAAGTAGAGGAAATTAAAACCACTGTGTTCTCCATGGATGTAGACAGTGTTGTTGGATCAGATGGGCTTTAATGGCGTATTTTTCAAATGCCACTGGGATGTCGTTGGCAGGGATGTTGTTCTGGCTGTAAGGGACTTCTTGGGACTTCCTTGTTGGAACATATATCCTTCAAGCAATGGCTAGCACGGTAGCACCCTTATCGTGTTGATTCCTAAGATTCAAAAACTATCCTATTGCTCATAACAAAGGCCTATTAGTCTATGTATTTGTTTATAAAATTGTATCAAAATTACTAACTAATGGGGTTGGTTTAATTTTGCCCAAGCTAATTTCTATAGAGCAAATGAAGGATAGCGCTATTCATGATAATATTTTGCTAGCTCAAGCAATGTTGACTAACATGAATTCTCACATTAGCGGTGGTAATGTGGTACTCAAAATGAATATGGCTAAGGCCTATGATATGGTGGTGTTCTTGGTGAAGGTGTTAAGGAGAATGGGATTTTGTAGAACAGTGGACTGATACGGTCTGGAGGTGTGTGGCTTCTCCTCAGTTTTTGAGTATTGATCAATGGTCAACTTTGTCATTTCTTCAAATCTTCCAAGGGATTGAGACAAGGAGATAGGTATTCACCAGCTCTATTTATCATTGCAGCAGAGGTCATGTCTAGGGGGCTTAGAAAGTTGTATGAAATTCATCCAAAATTAGCTCTCTCTCATCCTTTGAGATGCCCTTTTATCTCTCATCTGGCATTTGCAGATGATGAGATAATTTTCTCTAATTGGAGTAAAGAATGTTTGTCTAAAATTTCAAATTTCTTGAGCAAGTATGAACAATTGTCGGGGAAAATTTCAAAAAGCTCTTTTTATGTCTCCCATAATTGTGCTGCTGCCAAAATTGTAATTTATTGGTAATCAACTGGTGTTTAAGGAAGCTGATTGCTTAGAGATACACTTGGGATGCCCTTTTTTTTTTAGGAGGATGATAACAATTCTTTGTTGTTAAGATTCAGAAACTCAGAAGTAAGATTGATGGATGGGATTTAAAATGGCTTTCTTCTGCAGGTAAACTAATCTTACTAAGGCATGTTTATAGATCATGCCTATGTATTTGTTATCAGTGTTATGGTCTCCAAAACAGGTGTTGAGTGAGTTGTAAAAATTGATGGCTAACTTCGTTTGGGGTAGCACAAGGAATAAACAAAAATTGATGGCTAATTCGTTTTGGGTATCACAAGGAACGAAGGAAAATTGCATTGGAAATCACTGAGATATTTTGTGTGATACTGTAGAGGAGGGTGGATTGGGGTTGAGAATGTCAGTAAATGTGGTGAAAGCTTTTCAATGCCAGCTGTGATGGAAATTTAAGAAAGGAAATACCTTGAGGGCTAAATTCATGAGAATTGAGTATGCAAAGGATCTAAAAAAGAAGAGATGTTGTTATACCACTAATTCCACTCGATGGAAGACTATGGTGTCCCTAAGAGAGTCTGGAGGACAATGTCAAATGGATGGTGGGTAAGGGGGAATACCTCTTTTTGGTTGGAACTGTGGATCCTGGATGTGCGTTTGGGATCATTGTTTTTGGTTTGACCTAATCTCTCTCAATTATAGGGGCAAGAGTGCAGGACTGAAAATGATTGAGACACTAAAGCCCCGTTTGGTTATGTTCCCAACCAAACCCAACCCAACCTAACCCAAAAAATAGGAATTGATTCTCAAAATGTTAAAAAAATGAGAAACAAAAAAAACTGGTTTTTTTTTGTGCCCAAAAAACTCAACCCAAAGTTCTTAACTCCGGCCACCGTCCGACGACCACCCGCCGCTGGTTACCGTTCGCCGCTGCCGTCCGGCGACCGTCGCCGGCGGCACTTCCGGCGACCGTCGCCAGACACCGTGCATCGCTGTCCGCCGCCGGCGGCCATCACCGCCGTCGCCGGTGTCCGGCCACCGTCTGACACCACCGCCGTCGCCGTCGTCCGGCTGCCAAACACAAAAAAAAAAAATTCAAAAAAAAAAAATTAGTTTTAGAATAAAATCGTTACCAAACACATTCTTCTCAGCACAAAACAAAAATTGTCGTTACCAAACACAATTTTATTCCCAAAATTCTCAACCCAACCCAATTCAACTCAACCCATTCCAGTTGGGTTCTAGAAAAGTGGGAACACTAACCAAACACCACCTTAGTGTTTCCAACCCAACCCCAAAAATTCTGGGATTGATTTCTGAGAACGCGTTTGGTAAACACAAAACTCAACCTAACCCAACCAAAAAAATGAGAATTGATTCTCCAAATGATAAGGAAATGAGAAACAATTTTTATTTATTTATTTATTTTATTTTTTTTGTGCTCAAAAAACTCAACCCAACCCAAGGGACACGCTTGGAATTTTTCTAATTGTTAATGAGGAGCTGTTCGACTTTTGTTTAATCCGAATCATTTCTCCATCGTCGACCATGCCATCGTCGACGTCTTCTCTCGGCTCCAAGCTGACCATCGTCGTTGCCAAAGTTTCTATGGTCGAAGCTCACCGTCTTCTCGTTGCGATTATCGTCTTCGTCGTCTCTCCATTGCCGTCGTCTCAAAATCGTTGTCATCGAAGTTCCGATGGTCGAAGCTCACTGAAGTCGATTTCGAACTCGTCTTCGCCATCCACCTCCTCTTCGATCTGTTCGTCGTCGTCTTCAATCTATTCGACATTGATTTCGTTCTTGATTTCGATTACTGAATTTGGTTTAGGGTGTGATTTTGATTTCGTTCTTGATGTTGATTTCGATTTGATTCGACATCAATTTGGTTTAGATTTCATCACGAAATCGATTTCGATTTCGAAATCAAAATCGAAATCGATTTCGATTTAGGGTTTGGTTCTTGATTTTGGTTTAGGGTTCGTTCTTAATTTTGATTTAAGGTTGGTTCCTGATTTGGGGGTTTGGTTGAATTTCATGAAATCAATTCTAGGGTTGGTTCTTGATTTGGGGATTTTGGTTGAATTTGAGGGTTTGGTTGAATCAATTCTAGGGTTGATACATGAAATCAATTTTAGGATAATATCGTTACTAAATGTGATTCTGTTCTCAGTACAAAAAAAAAAAAAATTGTCGTTACCAAACGCAATTCTGTTCCCAGTAGGAAACAGAATTCTCAACCTAACTCAACCCAACCCATCCCAGTTGGGTTGAAAAAAGTGGGAACACTAAGGTGGCGTTTGGTTAGTGTTCCCACCTTTCTCAACTGGGATGGGTTGGGTTGAGAATTCTATTTCCTAGAGGGAACAGAATTGCGTTTGATAACGACAAATATTTTTTTGTACATCACGTTTGGTAACGATATTATCCTAAAATTAATTCAACCAAACCCCCAAATTCAACAAAAATCTCCAAATCAAGCACCAATCCTAAAATTGATTTCATGAAATTCAACCAAACCCCCAAATCAAGAACCAACTCTAAATCAAAATCAAGAATGAGCCCTAAACAAAAATCAAGAACCAAACCAAAAATCGATTTCAATTTCAAAATCGAAAATCGTGATGAAATCGAAATCAAAATAGATAATGATACCGCACATTCAACAATGAACGAACCCTAAATCCAAACCCTAAATCGATTTGATTAATAAAATCAAAAATCGAAATCAATTTTGTGATCGATTTCAATAACGAAATCAAAATCGAACCCTAAATCGATTTAGTTATTTCAATAACAAAATCAAAATCGCGAGCAATGGGGAGGAGGAACGATTTCGATCTGTTCGATATGTTCGATGGCGAGTACGAGAAAGGAGACGACGATGAGTTCTGCGAAGACGACGGCCGGTCGACGGTCGTGAACGGACCACAGTGAGCTTCGACGAAGACAACGATGGCGGCGAAGACGACAACGGTAAGCTTCAACAAAGACAACGATGGCCAATCGACGGTCGTGAACGGACCACGGCGGCGAGGAGGAACCAATCGACGAAGATGGCGATAGCCAGGACGATGCAAGCATAACAATGAAAAATGATAAAAGAAGAGAAAAGAGAAGACAAAAAGAGAATGAGGGGATCGAAGAGCAGATCATTAACATTTAAAAAAATGCCTAGCATGTCCCTAAAACTAGTTCAATTTTTTGGGCAAAAAAAAAATAAAATTTGTTTCTTATTTCCTTAGAATTTTAAGAATCAATTCTCATTTTTTTAGTTGGATTGGGTTGACTTTTATGTTTACCAAACGCGTTCCCAAAATCAAACCTAGAATTTTTGGGTTGGGTTGAGTTGGAATGGAATGGAAACACTAACCAAACGGGGCCTAACCAAACGCCACCTAATTTTCTAGCTGCTATTGTGCCTAGAAATATTATGCAAACTATTATTTCTTATGCAGGTGGTCAAGAGGGGGAGATGGACAAACTCATATGGATGTCATCCACTGATGGAGACTTTAAATTCTCTCATTCACGTGACATGGTGAGACGAGCACAGACCATGCCATGGTTTCTTTCCAGGTTTTGGCACAAGTATGTCCCTACGAAAATTTCTATATTCCTTGGAAATTTTATTTTCATGATGTGCCAGTGGATAGTAAATAGTAACATACTGAGAAAGGAGAGTCCCTTGTTTCCAAATGCTTTTGCTGTTTTGATGGGCAAATGGAAACAGTAGATCACATCCTTATGAATAGAGTGGCAGCTAGGGAAGTTCGGCAATTCTTTGGGACCAAACTTTTGAAACATGATCAAGTTCAATCATTCATTTGATCAAGGAGTGGTGGGGTGATAATTCTGCTAAGCTGGTCAATTGCTCAAGTATCTTATTCCCGTTTGGATTGTCTGGGAAATATGGAAATCAAGGTGTAGGGCAGTTTTTGATAATCAGCAACCACAATTTAAATATTTCGTCTCCCAAATTTGCTTAAATGTAACTGCTACCCTGCAGTTTCAGGTGCAAAAAACAGGCAGAATGGAGGATGTTTGGTGTACTGATTTTTTAAATATCAAATACAAAATTCAGAAGAACAAACAATGAAAATGCATTTACTGGAAGCAGGAGCATATCTGATCTTCAATACAGACGGAGCAGCTAAGGGTAATCCCGGGTTGGCAGGTGGGGGAGGTATTCTCAGAAACAAGGAAGGCAATCCGCTGTTTGCATACTGATTTGGGTTGGGAACAACGTCTAGTTGCCGAGGTTAAAGCAGTAAACAGGAGTTAAAAGATTTCAGAAGGGACTCTGTAATTTTCAAGTGCAATCTGCCTCCAAAATTATGGTGGATATGATTAGACACAAGTGTTTCTTGTTTCCAAAGACCACGTGAATTTGATAAGTTATCCACATTTACTATATCCTTTCTTGACTGTTTTGCTTCCTCGTTGCAGCAAATTAAATGCTAAAAAAGCACACAAACTTTTGAACCATGATTACGAGAGACAAATTCAATGCAACAATAACTTTTGCAACTATGGAAGATAATTAAAAAACTGAACACAAAATGGGGCGAAACAATTACAATAATATGGTTGTAAATGTGATATGATGAAACAACTACCTGGTAGGTTCATATTCACAATGAGAGCCCAATATCCCCAATTCAATACCCCGTAAGCTTAATTTGGTCCCAACAACTCTGTTGCGTCTTTCTAAATAGATGAACCATAATTCTGAAAGATAAATAAAGTAACTTGAAAAAAAGGTAGTAATTACAGCTTTGACCATGAGAACTAAAGGAAACTTGAGGACCACATTATGCACAGATTTTCATCTTCTAAAATAACAAGGGGGAAGACGTGAATCTTTAAAAACTAGCTCCTCGATAAGACATTGCAAAAAAAATTGATGAAAAATGTGACAAAATACTGCGCACTTTATGATAATAGATAAAAGAAAGGGAAAATTACCGGGTAATCCCAATATTAGCGTGAAACTACCGATAAAACCCATATCCATTTTCTTGCACCGAGAACTCTTATGCCGGCGATTTCTTGCACTGATCAGTCCTAAATTCATCATCCGTATATTTTTCGGTGACTGATTTGCCCCTCCGTTATACGCGCAACGAGATTCCAATCTTGAATCGCCGAGCATCGCCTTGCCGTCGTGCCAACGCCTTCGCAACTTAAATTCGCCGCTATCACTGTTGAGATCCGACGCATTCCCAGTGTCGCTGTCCAGATCTGATGTCTTTCCCATCGTCGTCGACACCTTCCCCACTGTCGTTGTCCAGATCCGGCTTCTCCACCACCTCGCAACTCAAATCCAAGCATTTCAATGGATGTCGTCATCCTCTGTTTCAATCTGGTGAGATTTTTTTTATTTTTAGAGAGAGAAAGAAATGGTGAAGTGGGTATTAAAGCATTTGGGGTTCCTTTTTTGACTATCTACACATTGCAACCCGCAATGTTACATGTAACATCCTTTTGAAATATAGTGAGAGAAATGTGCGTACGTGATGATGTGGGTCTATGGTAGTGAGAGAAATTAGATCTTTTTTTCCTATCAACATATTGTACCTTGCAATGTTACATGTAACATCCCATTGAAATATAGTGAGAGAAATGTGAATGTGTGATAATGTGGGTCTATGGTAGTGAGAGAAATTGAAAATCGCATTAATGTTACATGTAACATTTTCTGAATATAGATGTTACATATGTGTTTGAAGTTCCTTTTTTGACTATCCCTGCAATGTTACATGTAACATCCCTTTGAAATATAGTGAGAGAAATATGGGTATATGATAATATGGGTTTGTGTTAGTGAGAGAAATTGGAATCGCATTAATGTTACATGTAACATTGAAGTGGGTATTAAAACCTTTGCAGTTCATTTTTGACTATTTACACATTGCACCCCGCAATGTTACATGTAACATCCTCTTGAAACATTTGGAGTTCTTTTTTGACTATTTACACATTATACCATGCAATGTTACATGTAACACCCCCTTGAAATATAGTGAGAGAAATGTGGGTACGTGATAATGTCGGTCTGTGTAATTTCCGACGCTTTTCAGGACTACTTGGTCACTGCCCCTAAAAGAAAATATAGGGAATGCAGCAGATTATGGAGTCGAACCTAGAAGAGTAACATGTAGATGAATAGGTTGGAGACCTATATCCCTAGCTTATATTTGGTGTAGTACTATCAGGACTAACGAAGAACAGAGTAATAAACATTTTCAGGAAAATGCTCGCTTCTAGGTTCCTTCTTCTTCTCTTTATCCTTCTTTTCTTGAGTATTATGCATTAAGAAGTAAATTGAGATGAAGCACACTAAAATTCATTACCTGCAAGTCCACAGTTTGAGACAACAAAACAATATCATTTAAATCCTTGCACAAGTTGATGAGGTATAATCTACTTCCCCCCAAACTTATCAGGGAGCCAACGGATATCCTGCTCGAGCAAAAACATGAGAAACAAGAATCAGTTGAAACCGCAAAGGTATATACATATATATATATATACACACACATATATATGAATAGAAATATAACTTTCAAAATGAAGAATCAAGCAGAGCCAACATACTATTTGTAATGGAGTATTAAAAAAACAGTTGCCCGACTGATAGCTTTCTGGTGCATAGACAAAGTCAAAGGTCTTCATTAAAAAATGAACAAACAAAACCCCAATGTGACACGCGTAGAGAGTACATTCTCCATCAGAAATTTGAACAAGGTAGCAATGATCCTCCAAACAACTCCAGGAGGAATAATTTGCATATATTCAGAGACTTGCAATCTATGTTGCTTGAGACAAAAGATTTAGTATTGGATAGGATGGTCACTACAAGTATATCAAGTTCAAGTAGAATCCCCAGAGAGAGAGAGATAGGAGAGAAAAAAGCTTGATCAGGTCAGAGCACACCATAGAAGCAACAGGGAGTTCTACAATACAATAGTAGTTGAGGCACACATTACATGCATGTGCAAAAATAAAATAGTTAAAAGAATTAAATTATATAAACTTCAAATATATAAAAATTAATTAGATATTAAATAAAGGAGAGTCCATGAAAGGGTCTCTCCTTCAATATATGGTAATAGATATTGTGCGTTATAAAAGTTGTTTAAGCGTACTGAATTCTCTAAGAAAATTGGGGACTCTCTCTTGCCTTCCAACTCCTGGTTCCACCCTGAGTCCTAGATAGGAAAAAAATAAATAATAAAAGAGTCTATATTTGGATGTCCTTTCCATTTTTAGTTGTGAAGGGCATTTACTTTATTATTGTGTCTGGCATACCGGTATTTTTTGTACATTATTTTATCTATTTTCCTTTTGCTAGGTCATTATTTATTTTAATATAAATGTGTGGGAGGTAAGATAACCTAAACATTGTCCTCTTCTTCTCTTCTTTTTTCTCCACTAAGCCTCTTCACTCACATGGCATAAATCCTTATTCGTTACTTCAACTTATACCTTCACGTTTTTCAGTTTTGCAGCTCTTTTTCATGGGTGTTTTGTTGGATTTTATGCTATCTTAAGAGTGCTACTACTCAAGGCTTGTTGTGTTGCCCATCTATATCTCTAACTGTTATTGAATTTACTGATGCAGATTAGGCTGATTATTGTTCTGATCGGCAGTCTAAATCTAACTATTACATGTTTATTGGGAATAATTTGGTTACTTGGCGAAACAAGAGCTAAAATGCTGTCGCATGTTCTAGTGCTGGAGCAGATTATCTCCCTATGGCACAAACACAACAGCGTAAATGCTATGGGTTCATTCTACGTTACAAGGTCTTGGTGCAGCAGTCTTTACTCCTAAGTTAGTACATTGTGAAAGTGAAGTTGCTATCTTCATCACTAATAGTCATGTGTTTCATGAGAGTTTACTAAGCAGAGATGGATTGTCAATTCATTGGTGACTTTTTTTTTTTTTTTGGCTAAGTCAATTCATTAGTGACGTGTTGCTTCAGAAACATAATGCCACTCCTTAAGTTTGCTCAGCAGATCAACTGGGTGATACCATCATCAAGCTTTTACCTTGTAGATATTTCAAACCGTCTGCTCCAAGTTAGGCACTTCTCATTTCTATACTCTTTATCTTGAAGGAGGGTGTCTGAATATTTAGTTTATTACTGTGTCTTATATACCTCAAGGACTTGTATGAATTATCTTATTTCCTTTCTTAATGTAAATATGTGAATGATGGAATACTAGGTAAGATAATCAAATCATTATCCTCTTCTCGTCTCTTTTCTTCACTGTGCCTCTTCAGCCACTTCGATAAAACCTTATTCCATTACTTCAACTAGTAATAACCGTAAGTGGTAAGAATCGACTATATCTCACAACTCTTCAGTTGCTCAATGGCAATACCAGAGTTATATGTGTGGTAAAGGAGCTAAGATTAACTTTCCAAAAGTGCACCCTAGGGCAATCTCCAAGAAAAGAAATAATTCCCAAACTAAAGCAAAACCGAAATTGAATAGTTGAGGTAGTTGGGGAGGGTAGTGACTTGTAAGGAGAAGAGGTACAAATGCTTGGTGAAGATACCATATAATACCTTTCAAGATGCATAACTCCACGGAGAGAGGAGAGGTGGACCACTATAAACATGGAAGTTGTCACATTGACAATGTATACAGATATATAATAGAGTTTGTCTTTTATTCTATGGAACATTGCGATGTCAAACTACTATTAAACTAGCAAGAAATACGAGTATCTTTACATGTACAGAAAAGACAGAGTTTTGAGAAAGAGTCACATACGCTGTAACATAGGCCACATGCAAGTTGAAGTGCTTCCTCCCACCTGCTTACTTTAAAAAGCCCTTTAATGAGATTAAAAAACATACTCAGCTCAGGAACTCCACCCCGTCTTAGCATGTCTACATATAATTCGAAAGCATTATCAACCCTACAAGAAAGGCAAAGACTCTCAATCAAAGACGCATAGATATTCCTATCAACAGAAGAAAATGTCGAAGACGATGAAATCTCTTTATGGAGCTCCAGGGCTGCATCCACTCTTCCTGCCTTGCAAAAGCTATTACTCAGAAGCTCATAAAGTGGAACAATTGGTATGCCATCATTTACATCTATCTCATCCAAAATACCAAGCCTTGCTATGAAGTCTCTGTTGAAGCCTTCAATCACCTTACGATAGCTTGCCATCTGCTTCGGCCAATATGTCTGTTTCATTTCGTCCAAAAGTTGGTGAGCCTCATCCAAAAGGCCAGCAGCACAACAATGGTTTATCAAAACCCTATAGGTGACATAGTTTGGAGCACAACCGTTGGAACCCATCCGTTTCAAGAGTTCAAGGCATTTGTCCACTTTACCCACTTTCCCGAAGCCATCCATCATAGCTGTATAGGTCACAACATTAGGATGACAACCCTTTTCTTCCATCATCGACAAAAGCTTATATGCTTCATCTATCTTCCCAATTTTACAGAGGCCATCAATCATCTCTGTGTAGATAATAACATTAGGAGGGCAAGAATTTTCTAGCATCTTAGATAAGACTTTTAATGCAAGATCCAGGCGTCTATTCTTAAACAAACTGTCAATTAAAGAGCCATAAGTATAAACATTTGGACTGTATCCACGTTCAGACATCTTGGCAAACACCCCCTGTGCTTCATCTAGCTTCCCAACCTTGCAAAATCCATCAATAAGAGCATCATATACAATATGATTTGGCTCACAACCGTCAATTGACATTACATCCAATAGGTTACGGGCCTCTTCAGTCCTGTGTGCTTTGCATAAACCATCTATCAGAGCTCCATATGTAACAACATTAGGTTCTTTTCCAAAGCTACCATCAACCTTGAAGTACATGTCAACATCAGGGATGTCATCACTTCCCCTCATTTTCGCATAGATTCGGCAAGCTTTGTCAATATCTCCAGCTTTGCAGTGACCATCAATCAACGCGGTGAAAGTGACAACATTTGGCATGCAGCCTTCCAATAACATTAGCTCAAAAAGCTTATTTGCATCAGACACCTTCTTCGATTTAAGGTACGCATGTATAAGAGCAGTATAAGTCACCACATTTGGGGTACAACCATCCCTAATCATTTCATCAAACCAGCTACGAGCCTGAGGAATAAGGCCAGCTTTACAAAAAGTATCAATCAGAATTGAATACGTGTGGACATCTGGAACCACACGATTTCTTTTAAGCTCCTGGAATAACAAGAATGCCTTGTCAACTTTGGAGGCATTACACAGAAAACTAATAACTTTAGAGTATGTGCTAATATCAGGTATGAAACCCTTACTCATCATTTCACTAATGACATTATACGCTTTTTCAAATTTTCCAGCTCCACAAAGGCACCATGCAAAATTGCTGACATTGACTTTATTTAACACGATTCCTGCATCCAGCATTTCAGTGTAAGCTTTCTCAGCCAATTCTAACACATCTGGGGTAGGTAACTCCTCATTGCCGCATATCCCACCAATGAATATGTTATAAACAACATAACCCGGCCGGCAGCCACAACTTACCATTTTCCTAAGCAGCTTATAAGCATAAGCATAGTCTCCTGACCTACAGTAAGCATGAACCAGAGAACTAAATATTTTTGGACTTGGGTAACAGCCTTCGGTGATCATTATACTAAGAATTCTCTTACACCTACCCAACTCATTCTTATTCAAGCATCCACAAAGCAAAATCCTATATGTGACAACATTGGGAATGCAAGAACTAGACCGCATTTTGTCCAGAAAATCCATAGCTTCTTCAAAAAGTGAAGCTTCACACAATCCAGATATCATTTTAGTGTACATTACCGTATCTGGCATGAACTCCTCCTCCTCAATTAAGTCAAGAGCTTCTCTCCATTGTCCCCTTTTGCAGAGAGAATTTGAAAACAAACCCAATGTGTGCGCATCCATTTTAAAGTTCAAATCTGACATCTCCCCTTTAACCAAATAGGCTGTATCTAACCTATCTGCTTCTAAAAAAACCCTAATTAGAGCATTATAAGTTACTATTGAGGGCTTGAATCCATAATCCTTAAGCCTACCTAACTCTTCCAATGCAACATTCCACATCCCACTGCGGCAACACTTACGAATCAGCACATTTATCAATTTCCGAAGTACTTGCTCATCATCATCCTTAATTTCTCGAAGAAAGTGTTCAGATACTCTAAAATTTTCACCACAACCCAATAAATCTAACAAAGCATCATAAACAGGAAAAGTGTGCCTATACCCAATTTGTTGACCCGCCCATATGAAAAACTTCACACCCAATTCAGCACTCTGTATATTTTTCAAAACATCAACCACCAAAGACTCGCTCAATTTCCCTCTAAATTGTCTAAGATATTTCAGGATTTTATCCCCAAAGCCATCATTATTGTCCCGCATCATATTACAAACCAAAATAGCTTCACTTGAACACTCGCGAGAGTCAATCTTGTCCAACTGATGACCACATACAGTGCCAGACTTCATCAATGAGTCCTTCAAAAATCCAAAATCTTCTGTCGCGACGGCCTCCATCAGATAACTGTCCTGTAAAGCCGATACATTATCCGGAAGATTTAGATCTGGATTGATCAATCCGTCAAGATCGTCAGGCGAAGAAGTGATAAAGAATCTAGTGAAGAGAGGCAGGGATTTTTTGCCGAAGAATTCGAACGAGTGCGACTTCGACGGGTGTATCGGCAAGATGCAGCTGTTGCGTCTCAAAGAGAGTATAATGGACTGAGAGATAAAAATGTTGAGACTTCCTTTGGTCATTCTCCACCGAGATTGAAATGGGTCGTTTTAGATTTTCAGAACGAGGTTCTTATCCCCGTTGGTCGCAATAAGAAGCTCAACACTAGATGGATTTAGAACAAGGGTTCATATGAGCCTCTCCCAAACATATCAAATAAGGTGGCGTTTGGTTAGTGTTTCCACTTTTCGGAACCCAACTGAAATGGATTGGGTTGAGTTGAATTGGGTTGAGTTGAGAATTTTGGGAACAGAATTGCGTTTGGTAACGACAATTTTTATTTTGTATTGAGAACAGAATGTGTTTGGTAACGATTTTATCCTAAAACTAAATATTTTTTTTGAATTTTTTTTTTTGTGTTTGGCGGCGGTGGCGGACGGTGGCCGAACGCCGGCGATGTGTCAGACAGCGACGGCGGCGGTGGTGGCCGGACGGTCGGTCGCGCGGAGGTGGCCGGAGACGGCGGCGGCCGGCGATGGTCGCCGGACGGTGGCCGGCGGCGGCGGACGACGGCGAGTGGTGGTGGTCAGCCGGCAGATGAAGACGGAAGTTGAGAACTTTGGATTGAGTTTTTTGGGCACAAAAAGAAACAATTTTTTTTTGTTTCTGGTTTCTTTAGAATTTTGAGAATTAATTCTTATTTTTTGGGTTGAGTTGAGTTGAGTTTTGTGTTTGCCAAACACGTTCCCAAAAATTAAACCCAAAATTTTTGGGTTGGGTTGGGTTGGGTTTGGTTGGGAACACTAACCAAACGGGGCTTAAGGCTCCTTCTTGTTTAGTGTTGCCAACCAAACTCAACCCAAACAAAAAATTTTGAGATTGATTTTTGGGAATATATTTGACAAACAAAAAATTCAACCCAAAAAATAAAAATTAATTCTCAAAATCTTAAAGAAATGAGAAACAATATTTTTTTTTCTGCAAAAAACTAAACTCAACTTCAGGGACATGCTCGGAATTTATTGAATTGTTAATGAGACCCCATGTTCGAACTTCATCCCACGCATTTTGGAAACCTTTTATTTTTTGACATTTCTAATGTCGTTTGTTCCTCCTCCTCGCCATTCTCCTCCGTCTTCGCCGAACTTGTCTTCGTTCTCCTCCGTCTTCACCATCTATCTCCTCATCGCCATCGTCTTCGTTGTCCTCGCCATTGTCTTTGAACAGATCGAAATCGCTATCGTCTTCGAACAGATCGAAATCGTTCCTCCTCCTCGCTATTGCTCAAATCGATCCCAATCCATCGAACAGGGTTTCGAAGCTCAAATCGAACAGATTTCGATTTTGATTTCACTGCTTAAATCGATTTAGAGTTTGGTTCTTGATTTTGGTTTAGGGTTTTGATTTCGTTACTAAAATCGATCACATAATCGATTTCGATTTCATTACTCAATTTTGATTTCGTTTCGATTTCGTTCTGAATTTTTTATTTCGATTTCGTTCTGAATTTTTTATTTCAATTTCGTTCTGAATTTAGGGTTTCGATTTCGTTTTGAATTTTGATTTCGATTTCGTTCTGATTTTTTTGGCCAATTTTCATGAAATTAATTCTAGGGTTAATTCTTGATTTAGGATTTTTGATTGAATTTGGTGGTTTGGTTGAATTTAGGGATTTTGGTTGAATTTCATGAAATCAATTCATAATATCGTTACTAAACGCGATTCTGTTCCCAATACAAAAAAAAAATTGTCATTACTAAATGCAATTATGTTATCAAAAGGAAACAAAATTCTCAACTTAGTTCAACCCAACCCAATCTAGTTGGGTTGAGAAAAGTGAGAACACTAACCAAATGCCACCTAAGATATTCATTTCACTAAAAATTTACTGAAATGATTTGATAAAATTGTCTATTATCCTTACTCTTGTATAAATGGAGAATAAGTCACAATTCATTGGGCCATGTAAAATTATTATAATACCATTTACATTTTTCTACTCATCAATTATTTACCATCCATGTGGGTGCACACTCTCCATAAACCAAACCTGACTTTTCTTGTACACCCACTCTCTCCATAAACCAAACCAATTGTATTATATACTCACCCATTCCATCAACCAAACTTGATTTTTCTTGTACTGCCTTGCTTCTTTCCTTCATTCGGCTTCTTCTCTCATTCCTTCATGAGACACAAGCTTGCAAAGATAAGTCACCTAATCTTATAAATTCTACGAGTTTTCTTGATAAAATTACCACCTAAATCTGTTAATTTCATCTCAGCTTTCATTGTGTCTGCAGAATTATAGAGGCTTACTGCATACAGAAATCAACCCCGTGCCTTCACGTCGTCTCATTTTCTATATTTGAAGCCTTGGCAAATCTAGTTCTTCAGCTCTTGCTTCGTATCATACTAGATCGCCATTTTAGTTCGGTAAGAACCCTAATTTCTTCTTAATTTTTATTTTGTTTAAAAGTCAATTCCCTCTACTTATCTTGCCTTTGCCAAGGGCTCTAATTGTTTCTAATTTTGATTCAGGAATATATGTGAACTTGAATTTCGTCTCTTACATTCGCTCAACGATATCTTCCAGATTTTTCTCTCATTTAATTATATATATAATTTCCTTTTGCTTAGGCAGTTAGACCTAGAATCAGCTTATATGGTGGTATAATGTGGTTGCTCAAACTTCAGGCTAAATGATATTTAGAATCATAGCTATTTGACAGTTAAATTCCTTTCGTCCCTCCTATTTTGTCCCAACCAGCTTATATGCTGGTATAATGCGTTGATGTGGATGTATATAGACCTCTTTATTTTTTAGGTGTTTAATTTTACCTGAAATATGTTGAGTTGTTTTTGTCTATTATGCATGTTTCATTCAAACAGATTTATGTTGCAACAGTTTTCCATTTTGATTTTTAGGTAATTTAATATAGCACACCACCTGTTTGTGAAATTGCCTTAATGAGTTGAGGCATTTTTCTTTCTTCTTCACTCATGCCTACACTTCAAAATAATAAATTAGATCCACTTCCTTCTTGACCCAAGAATCTTATTTTTGAACTCCAATGTCCAGGCAAAACAATAGGAGGCACTAAGACAATCATTGTTTGCGGGCGCATTGCAAAAGTAAAAACAAGACTATAAGTACGTTTGATTTAGAAAATAAAAATAAAAATCAAATTCATATGTGAATGATAAAAAGCGGACATGAATTCTAGAAATTCACGTTGGAGTACGCAACAGATCTGAACTTCTTGATTCTAGCGTTGGGTCAAACGTCTTCAATGCTGTATCCTAGGGGAGCTTAGTAGAATAAAGATTTACTGCTAGACTTCTTTCCACCTTTAGACTCCATTAGATCATTCACTCTTTTCCCTCATCAAATTTTCGATAGAAGTTTCAAGTCAGAACAATTATAAGCCAACCCTGCTAACATGTCAACCCCCTCTGGCAAAAAGCATTAAACTAATGAAAAACATGGATTTTCTTAACAACCCATCTCATAGAAAGAAGGGTTAAAATAGAAAACTTTTTTATATAACCAGTGTGGGTTAATATCAAGGGTCTTAAGAATCTTCCTAATATCTCAAATAAAATATAAGAAAAATTAGAGAGAATTCCACTTTTGCCATTAAAATTAAAATGTACCATCACTTGTAAGTCCATATAGAGAAAACACCACTTATATATTTATTATTTAAGATAAACTCAAATACATATTTTCTCACTACATCAATTGCAATATTATAAATTAGGAGATAAAAATACTACTGCCCATCAATAATGCTAATAACAATATAATGAATGAGGGGATGCAAATATTATTGTATAGTAACAATACCAATAACAACATAATAAATGGGGAGATGTAAATCTTAGGGCCTATCAACAATGTTAATAGTAATATAATGAATGAGGTGATGCAAATGTTGTTATACAACAACAATATCAACAACAACATAAAGAATGAGAAGATATAAATGTAATTGCACAACAAACAATTACCATATATTAATTGAATTTTTCTCGAAACTTAAATGGATACATGGGTATAATAATGAATTAGTAGTGGACTTTGGGGCCCATAATAAAATACCCTAAAATATATATATATACTGCTTTACAGGGAGAAAATCACAATTCTAAATTTTAAACTATATACATAAAGCATATTCATATATAAGAAATTCTAATCGGAGGGAGAAAAGACAACTCATGAGTCATGAAAACACAACAATATACATTAGCCCTCTGTGAAGTTCCCTTCAAAACTAATTAATATAGATCTGAATATCAATGACCTTGTAAGGACATGGAATACAATAAACAATAAATCTCAAACCCAATAATCCGAACTTTTAATCTCCACATTGAAGATAAGACTTGAATTTTCTACGCATAATCAGCCACAGGAACATATGGTCCATTAAATCTAAAACGAGGCTATATATTTGCTAAACATGGTCGATTATATAGATCTGAATAAGCAACATTTAGGAGGCCCTTTAATATGATACCACTATTCTTTTTTTCTTTTTTTTTTTAAATATTTTTATTAATATTATGTCAAATAAAAAATCTCAATTTTGGTTAAATGATTATCTTTTTTATACATTTTATTCAAAAAAAGAAAAGAATTTAGGGTATTTTTAAAAAATATATTTAACATTAAGAGACACCGTATTAATTTCACTTATGACTTCTAATTTTTAAATCCTGACCTGCTGCAATAGAACTTATCAAGAGTGTCAATGGCATTTTCCTATAACCAAAAAAAAAATTTATATTACACTTCCCCCCCCAAGTTATACAAAATTAGCCTAATATGTACCTTGATTTGCAACAACTTCAGTGAGCTTGTCACTCTTGATTTTTTTTATTTTTTTTTATTTTTGGGTTTTAAGGTATGGTGTGTTCAGGTCACCTTGCGTGCATTTCGAATAATCACTTCACTGAGTGATCTTAAAGACACACTCCCCCATTTTGGCCTTGTGCATTCAAAATTTAATTCCTAAAGTACTCCGTAAGAGAGTCGAATGCTAATTGATAAGGAAATGAACACTTACATCCTTAATTTTGTTTAGACAAAACCTAATTTATTCCCATATAGTATCACCCTTTTCGTCCTAGATCGATTTTGCCCCGTGACCAACTAATTTATTACCAATTATACCCTATTATTTACTGAAGCTAGAAATCTATTTTGTTGAGACAACGAGTATGTTTATAGAAAAACATTATCTATAAAAATATTAAATAAAAAAATAATAGATTATTGGGATCTTCAAAACAAATATAACGTTATTTATTTATATGTTAAAAAAAATTAAATGGTTATATATTCAACTCCACATTCCCTATAACAAACCATGAGGTATCCTCCTTTATTGGAGAACTGACATTTTTCTATAAAAATGTATTCTCAAATGAACTAGAAAACACTCAAGAACAAACTAAAAAACAAACAAACAAGGCTTGGGTATTGTCCAAAGACAAATCAAAGACCCTGACTTTAATAGGGGGGGCATGAAACCTTGTCTCCTCTTAACCTAACCCTAATCTCACAAGAAGTAAAAATTAAGGAACACATATATACTAGAAGAAAGCACGAACTTTGTCCGTGCCCATCGTTGATATAAATTTAATAATAAAATAGTAATTTTTAGCTAAGAAATAAAAAGTGGATTTTACTTACAAGTAGGAATCATTAAAATATAGCAATCAAATTGATCAATTAGCTCATATTATAATGTAGCAAAATCATATGGATTTTAATGACAATTAATTGACAATGTTATTTTTTTAATGTGTTATGAGATGAAAAATACAATTTGATAAAATAAATTTAGCAACGAAGTGTTGAGATTGTAATTTTTAGTAAATGATACATTTAAAAATTACACAATGAAGATGACCAAATAATCCATATAATAGTTGTAAAGTCAAATTAATTTCTATCCCAATTAAGTAATACTATTGATATTTTTTATACGTTATAATCAGAAAAATAAATGATTGATGATGATAATTTCACCAAATGTATGAAAGTACAAAAATAAAATTTATAACTATTAAAAGTATTAATTAATATAAATTTTGTTCTAAATAAAGTGAAAAAATATCATCTGTTATTTTGAACTTGTGTCTTAAAACTATTTAAAATAATTTTAAATTAAATATCAGTATTTATGTCTGTGGTTACATATTTGTTTTAGTTATTTTTATATTTTATATTTCTATTAAAAAGTTTGATTTTTTTTTTTTTTATGTTTTTTATATGCCAAATAGTAGTACTTTTAAGTATGCAATACAAAAATGGGTGACTATTTTTTTTTTTTTTAAATTCTTAAGTGCCATTTATAAATCTACTTTGTGTATAAAATTATTATACAAAAAATTTGTCTAGGTTTACATGTATATTATTGTTGTAATATATAAAAATATTAAAGGCATTTCGTTTAAAAAATAAAAAAAATAAAAGTTTAGTTTTAATTTTTTTATGAATTAATTTATGATTTTACTTGTACATATGAATAGTAAAAAAAAAAAAAAATTTAACTTTGATAATTATAGATAATATCTTAATAATCACATACAAATATATGTATATAATATATATAAAATAGGTAAAAAAGTTGACTTTTAATTCTCACAAATTTTTAGGACAAATATGTAATTTTACATGTGCAAACCTTGATGTAGATAATAGTAGATAAAATATTATTTTTTAAAAGAATACCGTTGTAATAAGATTACCATATATAGATGCATTGATTTTTATTTTTATTTTTTTTAACTTAACAAAAAAAAGAAAAAGGATTTGGCCTTTGATTTTAAAACTTTTGCGCAACTTTATCATTTCACTTAAGAAATGAATAGTAACAAGAATTAACTTATATGAGCTATAAAGGTAAGAAGATAATTTTAAACTTTCCTTTATATAGATAAATATTTAAAATATTGATTTTCATAATAGTTATTAGCAATTAAATAGTTACATTTATAGATAGATATAGAAAAAATAAGTGAAAATGCAAATCTTTACTTTTTTAGTATTTTGTGGACAAGTACGTAATTTTACATATGCAAATTGATAGTGAATAGAAGTTTGCCATTAACTTGCTTGTAATTGGGCAAAATAAAGGACAATAATGTCAATTACTTAAACAAATAAATAGTAACTGATTTCAATGTTATGTTTTTCAGTCTAACCACTTCAAACAATTGAATATATATTTATTGCCTAATAATTTATAATGATATTGTGTTAAGAAAAATCAAGATTAACAGTGAAACTTTCTGTCACCATTAACTATGCAAACAAAATTATTTGATGCTAGATGTAGTTACATTTAAGGTATATGATTTTCATAGTAATACATGCATACATATTTTTATTTTATTTATTTTTTTATTTGGCACTCATTTTCGCAGTAGTTACAATTTTAGTGTACTTCAACTGTTATATATATGTGATCTCCTTGTCAATTCTGTTATTTAACATCTTTAATTTATGTTATCTTTTCTCCCACATAATAATAATGAGTGCTTTGTGTTATGATTCTAGGAAATACTAAATTGCACAAAGTTTTTATTTGCTCTTAATTTTATTTTGAAATTATTAATTATTCTTTGCAATAACCAGGAATTGATTAGTAGAATACCTATATTGACATTCTTCATGTCAAAATTTTCCTACCAGCTTGTTCTTTTCCCTAGCATGTTGTAAATCCAAACACATTTTCCTACAACATTACAACGATGAAAGGAACACGCCAAATGTCTTATGACAAAACTAAGATGATGTGTTAAAAAATAGGTATTGTCACTTTTTTTCAAACACATACCACAACTCGTTTGGAAAAAAAATTCATTCTGTTGGTGGAAAACAAAGTAGAATCGCCAATTTGAATTAATATGGGTCGCCTTTACTCGTTGCATCAGTCCATCCAAATTCGCAAGGCAACCCATTGATGTATGAACATGCGTCGGATATAGTTGCATCATTGTGTACATCAAGCACACAATTGATGACTCACCTCCCAAGAGAACAAATGTTTAAGCCACTTTTCTTCTTTCTATTATCTATTGTTTTTTATATGATATTTTTAAAAGGGTGACAAATGCATCGTTAATCACAAAAAATATGCATTTGAAAAATAATATTTTCTCCCTGACCTCACCTCCAACATGTTTTTTTTTCTTTCTCGCTTTTCTTCCAACTCTTTAGGGACCATCTTCAAATTCAGCCCCTTTTTACTGTACAAGCCTCTCCCCAAGATAAAGGTAATTAGTTGAAAGACTATTGATCATGCTTAATATCCACCCATACATTGTAACCTTTTGTTGTATTATTGATATCTAGTAATTTGAATTATCTTAATTATGTCATTTCATGGTAACAGAAAATACCGTCAGAGTGTTCCGCTATTTGAAGTTACACCTTCAGAGCCTTCTCAATTGCAACCTATTTCGGCATACTCTTTTTGCAACACTATGCGATTTCAATATGAGCCAAACACTTTTTGTTGTTTAAATGGGAAAATTGCTCTTGCCTCAAACAATGCACTCCCTTTCATGTGAGAATTGCTAACTTCGAACTTTATGCAATCCAACGAATTTTGCACAAATATTTGCACCTACAACAACACATTTACCTTCATGTTATTCGGTATGAAGTACGATACGGACATCTGCAAGAGAAACAATGGTATTGTATAAATTCATCACTTCCCGCTGATGGAAACCTAACTTATTTGCAGTTATACATCGACGATACAAACCATGAAATCCAACATAGAATGCAATTATCTGATCGTCTAAATTCTGATATCCTAAATATCTTAATGTTAGCCTTAAACAAAAATCCTTACGCTGTATTTTGTTTAGGACCTTAAGAGATTTGCCAAAACTTATTGACTATAAAATTGTAATACGTATTAACCCCTGCTTGAATCAACGTGTATATTGTGCTCCTTCTGCATCACAAGTTGCAGCAATATAGGTAGAAAATGATGAGGCTAATAATTGTACGGATCGTGACATCATTGTATATAGTAAACCGGGCTACAACCATAGAGTGCAATACTAATTTCGGTGCTATGATCCTTTGCAATACCCTAGTTTATTTCCTTTAGGAAAGATCAGTTGGCATGCAGGAATCAAAAAGAATATCATTGATAAATCTAGGTGTATGGATATATCAACAAAATCTCTAATTGATCCAAAATTGGTTTCCTCAGCAACCGAGTTAATTGAAAAAAAAAACTCATAGTTCGCCTATATCTCTCATTACTTATACCTCTAGCACATATGTTTTTTTTTTTTTTTTCTTATCTCTAACCAATTTGTAACTTCTTCAATCCTACAAAATGTACGAAAAAAACGCGGTTGTATTTCATGCTGTGAATATTACTGTTACAAAATGCAAATGAGGCCATTTGAAAACTCTCTTATTCTATACTTGGGCCGCTTGTTCCACAATATGCAAGAGACATGTATATTAAACTTGAAGCTTCACAGTTGGACTTCTTTCGTTTTAACCAAAAGCATATTCGAGCAGAATTGCACCAAAGAATAATTAAAAGTATACAAAGTGGTAAAAGATGTGGTGCCAACGTTGGAAAATGCATTGTTTTACCGTCGCCGTTCATAGGTGGTCCTATAGATATGTGACGATGCTATACCGATGCTATGGCATTAGTATAATGCTATGGAAAACCAGACCTATTTTTAACCATGATATGCAATCCATCTTGGTTTGAAATTAAACATCTCTTTCTTGGGAAAGACGCCCAAAATCGTCCAGATTTACTTGCAAGAGTGTTTAGAGCTACAGTTAAAGAATTGAATAAGGATTTGTTTAAGAAGCAAGTTTTTGGCTCGGTTGCCGAATATGTGTACGTTGTTGAATTTCAAAAATGTGGCCTGCCTCATATACATATTCTTATCATCTTGAAAGGAGATGCAAAGATTAAAAATACAAAAATATTTGACAACTAAGTCTGTGCTGAAATACCAGATAAATACATTAATCCCCATTTATATCATGCTATATGGAAACATATGATGCATGGACCATGTGGTACACTTTATCCTAAAAATATTTGCATGAAAAAAGATGGAACTTGTAAAAATCATTACCCTAAAGTCTTTAATGATATTACTGCACATACTAAAGATTCATTTCCATTTTATAGGTGTCGCTATAATGGAAGAACAAAAGGTACGAAAACATATCCTTGATAATCGTTGGGTCGTACCTTACAATTTTTACTTACTTACTAAATATGATAGTTATAATAATGTAGAAATTTGCTCCACGTAGCCTCAAGAGGTGGTACCTATCTAGCAGATTGATACAAATGTTTGTTGAATGAAATATTTCATGCTGTTATAAATTTGCAGCTTCATCAAGAGGACCAACAACAACTGGTATTTTCTCCCTCAATTAATTTGTTAAATCTTGTTAGTTTCGCCCCTTTGACAAAAATAATGCTCACTAAATTCTTACACATAAACACACTTAATACAAATGCACAAAATTACTTATATCGCGAATTTCCTAAGCATTATGTTTGGAATAAAAAGGACAACATATGGACTCTAAGAAAGTAAGACTTCTCCATTGGTCGTATCGTTACTGTCAATCCGACTAAAGAAGACATATATTGTTTTCACTAGTTGTAAACTATCTAAAGGGCCCAACTTCTTTTGAGGCATTGAAAATTGTTGATGGAGTTCGAGCAAATTCATTTAAGGAAGCTTCTTGCTACGTGGTTTGTTGCATGCTGATAATAGCCTCCATTTGTGCTTACGAGAGTCATTGTCATATTAGATGCCTGATGCATTAATACTCATTTTTTCTACCATCCTTGTTTATTTTAACCCGGTAAATGCACGTGCTCTTTGGTTTGAATTTGAAGAACATTTGTATGAGGTCTATTTGTGCCTTTCTAGGATGAGCGCTTGTGCTAACCGCAAAAAGGCACTTCAGAGTTCTTTGAATGCACTTATTGATGCCAAATTTTCAAATTTGTCCGACTATGTTAACAATGTTAATGCCTTCATTAAGCGTAAAATTTTAGCCCCAATAAATGATATGGTTCACATTAATTCTTTCCTAATAGATTAGTTTTCAAGAATTTTGAAAGAGTATATTAGTTATGATGAACTTTTAAATATTTTAGATCATAGATTCCAAGATGATTTTATCAATACACTAAACCCTACTGGATTTCCATCGCATATATTACGCCTTAAACCAAACTGCCCTGTTATTTTCCTACGTAACATAGATCCATCCAAAGGAATGTGTAACGACACCTATTTGGTATGTAATTTTTTTTACCCGAATATGATCGATGCTGAAATAGCCATTGGAATATATAAAGGTGATAGAGTTTTTATTCCAAGGAATCTACTACTACCTCCAGAGAATGAAAATGGAATTGCACAGGGGCAAACGTTGGACTTTGTTGGCATTTATTTACCACAGCCCGTTTTCTCTCCTAATCAATTGTATGTCTCTTTATCCAGGGCTCAAACTTCTTGAAGTGTCAAAATTCTCATCGACCCAAATACGTTTTCTGAAATCAACACTGCTTATACAATGAACGTGGTGTACCAAGAAATATTACAACTTGTATTACACGCTTAGAAGTATAATACCATAACATTTGAAATCACAATAAAATTTACATCTAATTTGTTATTTATGTATTTTTTTTTAACTAGCATACTAATGATTCATTATCTTGGATGCATACATGATGAAAATTCATGCCACTGGCTAACTTGAGCCCTCTCCGTAAATGGTCATAACTCAATGTTAAACTGTTATTTTGTTTTCTCGATTTATATCAATGGAATGAACTCCAGTCCAATTTGTATTGTCATTATTTTTTTTAGTCTTAGATATTTTATTTTTAATATCTTTTATGTTGTCTATACATTCAAGCCTACAATAACATTCTTTATATGCATATTGTTTCCTCAACTAGAATTACTTGTAATGTTGTTGTTTTCTTTATTTTCATGTTTAGCTTGCATTTTCTTTGGAATGCTTTTATTTTCCACAATTGCAACCAAATGTGGTTACTATCATTAATTATTCATAATACATGTTATTTCCTTCGTATATTTCTACTTTCCCTAAGTTATCACTTTAATGAATGTGTTTTTATTCTCTTGTTCGCATGTACAAGTTTAATTTAATTACATATATCATAAGGGGTGTACACGGGTCGGGTGGATTTGTTTTGGACAAATCCGACACCCGACTCGAAACTATCGAGTCTAGAATTTCGAAATTCGCTGCCAACCAAACTGAAGGGGAAAACCAACGTTAGCTGGTTACGTCGGGTTCTAGTCGGAGTCGCTAAAAAAAAAAAAGCAAAAATAGAAAATAAACGCTAATCGATTGAAGAACAAAAACAAAAATCAAATGCTAATCAACTGTAAGGGATAATTGCACAATGCGCAAACAGAAATGGAAACGATGCAGAAATGAAAACCCTAAACAAGAATCAAGTAGAAGATGAGGAGTGAGGACTGTTGAAATTCACTGAGTCATCATCGATCGTTCAATGTTAGTCATTGATGCGAGGATCTGATTCTGAGTTACCGTCGATCCTTTACCGTTATAGCCACGAGAACAACTAGAATACAAGGATCTAATTTTGTTCTTTTGAACACAATATATTCTCTCACAATGATATCCATATTCAATAAATGAATCACAAATGAAAATAATGAAGAAGAAAAATAGAGTGTTTGATCTCGAGAATTGGAATAACTGAAGAGATTTCGAGTTTTCGAGGTGTGGAGAATAAATGAACGAGAAGAATCAAAAGTTTTCGAGGTATTGAATCACTTTGACACTTCGTCTGGAGGAACAGATGAGAAGAGGAGCGGCGCTGCATCGTGAAGAACTGATGAAAACCCTAGAAGCCCTATTTATTAAGTAGGTTGCGGTCGGGTCAGGTGAAGGTAGGTGGATAAGGGTGAAATCTGGTATCCGATCTGAATTGAACAAAGTGGATCGGGTTTCACCCGATCCGCCCGAATATAAGAGAGGACTTCGCCTTTTCAGTTGCGGGTCGGCCGGGTTGTGCGGGTGGGTCGTGTCTCTTGCGTACCCCTATATATCATCATTTTAACAAATGCATTTTTATTCTCTTGTTCACATGCAAAAATCTAATTATATATATATATATATATATATTGTGTGTATATTTGTTGCACATACTTGTTCCCATTATCGATTTTTATTTCTTTGGTTTATTTTTATCTCTCTTTCATTTTTCTTCTCACTTAACAGGTTTGAAAAAGTATGAAGAAATAAATTCAATAAAAGAAATTATACCACAACGTAGGCATCCTTGGACTATTAAATTCTGGTTGTTGAAAAAACGTACCCAAGACAACCGACTTCCAGCCCCAAAAAATACCGAAGGATAATACTTGCTGACTTTGAGGTTTGGATACTATTACTTCAACTTATTGTTAGATATTTGACGATGCAAGAATGTTTATTCATTAAAATTTTGCTCAATACATACTCCAACAATTTAAATATTGTACTTCATGATATGGTAATTTAGGCACTTACCCCTGTTTCTATTTATTTGTATTTGTTTTATGTCAATATTCATTATGTCATTTTACCTAAAGATTATCAACTTACATCATTTTTCCTTTTGTTTTAAAACTTCTCATTAGGGAACTCGAGTTCAGACAACTTTCTTTGAAAATGACATCAAGCTACTTCATGACGATCTTTTCGTGTTTGAAACGTATAATATCTCGAATGCCATTGTATAATTTGTTTCCCTTCAACACCGTCTTGTCACGCATAATTTTCAGTGGATAGTCAACTCTCAGACAGTCCTTGAACATGTTCCTGAAAATATTTCACTCGTTATAAGTCTTCCGTTCTAGTTCACTCTATTTAGTGAGATTTTAGAGTACAGGAACGAGGATAAGAAAGTCGGTATGTGCATTTTATCCATCTTGTATTGTAAAAAAAGTAAACATCTTATTTATTTTCCTTGTTATAAAATTTTGTAAAAAAAAAATCATTTATTTTTTATGTAACAATATTTCTATTTATCGTACGTATATCATTGCTTTTGTTTGCATACTTTTCCAGTAAAAACTCAACCCACCAAAAATGGCCCGTCTAGGGTATAAGAATTTCTCCTCATCACTGAATTGTTAGAGCCATAGGTTTTTTTTTTTTAATTAATATTTTTATTGACAATACTTATTTTTGAAGGTTATAGTAAATTGTTTTTACCTTGGAAGCCTCTACTTCTGACAATGTGGAACCAGTTTACTGAAAATGAGGGGATGACCATTAAACGGATGATTGAGACGAAACCTGTAATTGTTGCTATGCTCATTCGTACCTCTACCTATCATGGTTTGCCTTCCAACCCTACTACTACTACTACTACTACTACTACTACTACTACTATTATTATTATTATTATTGTCATTTAGTTAATTCTATAAACTCGATTCACAATGTCAAAGTATTTTATCCATTAACTTAGACATAACTTTCTTTTATTTTTTCTTCATTTACTTTTTCAAGGGTCAATCAGAATATCTTTCCAATGGAGTGTCATATTGCACTTGCAACCGATCCAAAAGCCAACATCTTCCTTGATGAACCTCGAAAGTGTCGTATAGTTCTACTTGCAACTTGACCTAGGATTCCTGATAATGTCTCTTTCCTATAATTGTGTATCTCAAAATTAGTATTCCATGCGTATCTCATTGATTTGACATTTTTTCACAACTATATTTTTTTTTTGCAGCACTTTGTTTGGGTTAGATGTAGATTATTTCTTATTAACCTGAAGAACAACTTGTGGTACATGGGATGTAGCCATTGTCACCGAGCAACTACTGTCTTGTATGATCAAGTATTTACCTGTCTTCAATACCAAAAATAGAACGGGCGTGGTAGCCCTAGGTAATATTGGAAAAAACTTTTTGTCATTACGACTACTTTTTCTTTGCTTGCATTTGGTTACTTTTTTTTTTTTTAGATTATTATTTTGTACTAAAAAATAGGTATAAAAACAAAAATCTAGGAACAACTTTGTGACGTTATATAATTTTTTTTTTGGTCTAAAAAAAAGGAACTAACACAAATGCTAATTTGGTAACAAAAAACAATAAAACAAATGGAACATCATGTTTCTATTCTAAATGGATGAAAATAATAGAAATATAGAAACTTTATAACAAGTCTCTGTCAAACTTCCACGATCATTTCTAGCTTTCTTTTCCTGGTGTAAATTTTGTAGAATAAAAATAAAGTAAGAAGACAAACAATGAACAAATGCCACCTAAATTTACTTGTGGTCTTTCAATGTTGAAAAATAAAATGCAGGTGTCGTATTGATGTTGAAGTTCGCGATGAAAGCAAAGCCATAATTGATTCTTTATTTGGACCTAATACTGAGAGCTTCCTTGGTTGCACTGCTAAAGACTTCATGGAAAATATTACCAAGGTTATATATCTCCTTAGTTCATTTTTATAAGAAATAATTTTATTGAAAATTTAAATTAGCTTTGTATTTTCACTTCACTTATAATTGATCTAGGCATGCATTATTTAACTTTTAAATTGACAATGTGTATATCATTCCTGTGAATTTTTCTCTTAAAGACTTTGAAATTTTTCATACCTATTAAATATTGTTTTCGACCACCGTTTTTCCTTACAACTTTGCAGTTCAACTTAACTCGTATGGTGACATAGAAACATAATACTTAACAGTGCACAATACTTAATAGGGATTCAATATACATTATCACCATCTCGTTGATGCCTTTATGAACTCAACTTGGTCCTTAAACTCAAAGTTATACAAGAAAGAACATAGTAGATGCATGAGAACAATTGAGTCATGTACCCAAGACCTTATAAACATATTTCAACCCTCCCAAAAAAAACTCTTTACCTCAGGTTAGTTATATAGCATTGGTGAGTGCATTTAATTTTTTTCCTTGGAAATTTTGAACAAAATAAAAAATAAAAAAACAAATAAACATATGATTCTTTTTTGATACAAGAAAATAAAAATAAAAAATAGAGACAAAAACATAAACATATTTTATTTCTTTTATGTTTAACAACAAAGAAAAACTAAATTCAATTTTTTTTTCTATCAGTTACAAACTCTCTTATTGTAAGACTTTAATTTTCGTATACGCATAATTTTAGCCGCATTTTTGAGAATTTAGAAATTGACGGGGTGAAATGTGTTATTTCTAATTTAATTGAAAGGTTTAGGGGTCAATTGGTAATTTTAGAAATGGTAATTTGGGAATTTGGGGATTCAAATAAAAACCTAAAGGAAACTTAGGGGGGTTAATGAAATTTGGGAAGGATATTTTATATATACATATGCATTCATACGGATCAAGAAAACCAAAACAACGAAGAGGAATTTTGACGGGGCAAGCTAGGATCAAACTCAACCACTATTTTCATGCATATATAAGCGATCTCATTCAAGAAAGAAGGATCGAGAGCCTGAAAAGAGCAATCAGAGAAGAAAAATCTGGAAACGGTAGAGAGAGAGAGACAGTGAAGTGGGTCGGCGGTGGTGGGTTCGGATCGTCACCGTTTCTCCGGCGTGGGTATGTGAGTGCCGTCTTCGTCGTTCCTCCGGCGATCGCTCGTGCTGGGTGTGAGAGTTGATGGTGTGTGGGTGTGCTACTCAGACGATGGCGTGTGTATGTGTGCGCTCTATTTTTGCCGACTGTGAGTATGGGTGTGTGTGTGTGTATTTGATCAGACTATGTGTGTGTGTGTGTGATCGTTATTGTTCGACGAACGGTTGTGTGCGTGTGAGTGTATCCGCCGTCATGCATATGTGGGAGATTGACGGAGTGTGCATGTGTTTTCTATTCAGTCCGACGGTGTCATCGACGTTGTGCGTGTGTGGGTGTTCTGTGATTGTGAGTATGGGTACTGAGTTCGACTGTGTGTGTGTGTGTGTGTTCTGGCGACGATGATTGGGTGCGTGTGTCTGTTTGCGTTTTGTTCGTCATCGATGGTTGTCGGTGATCGGTGCCGTCGCCGCCTCTATGTGTGTGTGTGTGTCGCTGCTCTGCTTGTGTGTGCTCTGTGTGGGTTGCTTGTGTGTTCAACCATTGGTAGGTGTGAGTGTGTGATTGACGGCGTGTGTGATTGGTGCGGGGGTGATCGTTGGTGTAAGTTGGCCGGTGGTGGGTGAAGAGAGAGAGAGCGTGAGCGCTGTGGCAGGAGTCAGCAGCCAGAAACAGGAAGAAAGAAGAAGAAAAGGAAAAATGAAGGAAAAAAAAAATTACACGAACAACCCAAAATAAAAACTAAAAACCCAATTCAACTTCTTGGCTTGCGAACGATTCAGAAACAGATAAAATTTCAATCGATTATTATTTCTCATTAAATTAAATTTTTAGCGTTACAATCTGCGAAATCGTAATAATTTCGTAACGGTTAATTTTAAGAACATTGTACATAAAATATTAACGTAACGGAATGGGGTAAATAATAATTTTTTTCATAATGAAAATTTGGGGAATGAGAAATATGGAATTAGGGTCTACATTGCACGTTAGGTTATTTAAAAATAAGATATTAACCTAGGCGTATCGTTGTTAGGTTCACAGGCGCCAGCGTTTCAGTAGGTTTTGGACGACAGTATTGTTGTTGTGCGGAAAACGAGATGAGTATACTATCTTCTACGTAAATTACAAATTGTATTTTCGTATATATTATGGAAAATGTGTTTATTTAAAATGGGACGACTTTCCAACTTATATGGATCAAACGGTTTTGGGTGTTTGTGGAAAAATATTTTGTAGATTACGTTGGTTTTAAAAGGGTGAAAAAATGATTGTGAACCGAATCGTTTGTTTTTGAGGTGAAAATTAATGTTTGGTCCGATTATGCCATAGTATTTCTTCCCGTAAGGGATGTGGATATTTTTCCCGTAAGGGATGTGAATTTTCTTCCCATAAGGGAAGTAAATTTTTTTCCCGTGAGGGATGTGAATATTTTTTCCGTAAGAGATGTGGATTTTCTTCCCGTAAGGGATGTGGATTGACCCTTTAGGGAGTGCAAACCCTGCGGGTGGTATGGTACCATTACAACTCCCGATCGTAAGGTTAAAACGATCCTATGGCTAGTCGGAGGGTGGTGTGGTGTTTTGTCGTATATGGTGAACCGGTTGGATAAATTCATATATAGTACTTGAAACTGGATTGGTGTATACATATATATTGGTTTGGTTGCTTTAGTTGACTTAAAATACTTGGATAAGGTGATATATCTATGAGTACATTTCAGTAGTGACAGGGAAACTGGATTTCCGTACGGTATGAAATTATCTTATATTTGTATTTGGTGTTTTTAAATACATTATTTCTTTACATTGGTGACAGTGGGGAACTGGTTTCGAAAATGATGTGCGATATACGGTATTATTGTTATATTATTTCATTGGTGGCAGTGGAACTGGGTATGTGATTTTATAATATTATATTTGATAATGTGGTATTTAAATCCTTATACTTGATCCATACAAAACGTTTTTATTATGAAAACAGTACACCGATAAAATTTTTTGGTTTTAGGTACCGCGGCTAGGAGTTGGTCCACTACTGGCACTAGGGAGAGTCCGGAGGTAGGGTCGTGTTGGAGGTAAGTCGGTCGGACGTGAACTAGGGAATGTTAAGGTATTTTGGTGTTTTTGGTTGTGGATATTCGGAACATGTATATATATATATATATATATATATATATATATATATATATATATATATATATATATATATATATATATATATATATATATATATTTATATTTATATTTATATTTATGAGAAAATTACCAGTAGGCGAGTGTTTTTGTTAGGTTGGATATTCGTGGGTTGGTCCGGTAACGTCAGGTCAACGTCACGCCCGGCCTCGGGTGACGGGTGCTCGGGGTGGGGTGTGACACTTATTCTTTCTATTTTTGTTGAAAAATCTAACCGACCCTTGTCGCATTGTAAAGACTTTAATATAAATTGACCATCTGGCATGTGTTTGCTTGTACCGATAGCAAGTTTGCGATAATTGAAGCGCCTTTATAATTTATCCTCTATATCTCCTGCCCATAACCAACCAACATAGTGTATGAAAAAAGATGCACCAAAAGCTTCCGTTAGAGAAATAAGCAATTAGGCTTCAATAATGCCAACTGCAAATACCGATGTCATCTCTGCTTCTACTACGACCAGTTCGGTTGACAACTTGTTTGGAGAAGAAGCATCCGTTGATGATGTTTGATTCCTCAATCTAATATTTTGGACATTTTATTTTTTTGTTTTTTTGTGGGGGATGAGCGAAAGGAACTGCAATCCTTACTTCAATCTCATATTTTGAATACATTCTAGCCTTGTATATATGCAAGGGCATGTATCGTAAACAACTTCGAAATCGCATGCCTTGTTTAATGAAGTATCGTTAATCTTTTGATCATGTCATGTGCACATGTTTATTATTAGTAGACATGATAATTCCACTTAAACTATATTTGTTTATCACCATTTAATCTAGAACATAATATTTGTATTTAGTTTAACTTTATTTTTTAAATCAACTATAACCTTGACATTTATTTACATGAAGTGACTTCCATTAATTATTTTAAACAAGTTTCAACATTTAATATTGTAAGAAATTTTCTTATACTATATTTCTTGATTGAATTTTTTTTTTTATAAATAATATACATATTTCTATTGTGATTTTTAGTGATTAAATAATTAAAAAATTATAAATATGTCAAATAAAAGAAATAACAGACACGTGCCTCGCACGTGCTCTACACCTAGTTGATGAGGATAATCCGCACATCAAAAGCTAGGTTCCCCTCTTTAGTTTTTATTCCTCACTTTATTTTTCTCCCAGAATTATGAACTAAAAAGTATTTTTTTTCTCTCTCTAACTGTCATTTTTTTCATAATTTATATCATCATTTTTCTCTCTCTAACCCATTTTTATTTCTAAATTATTTTTTAACAACATTTTCTCTCTAAAATTGACTCTTTCATTAATGTATCAATAATGAATAATTTATTTGTATAATTTTAAATATGATATTTGTTTCTCTTGAAAATTTATATCTAGACATATTATCTCTTGACATTTTTTTGACAATTAATTTATTTACTCTCTTTAAAAAATGTATTTATAAATATTTATCTCTCCATAATTTTTTGTATTTGAATTTCTTTTATTTTGAGTATGACAAAAAAAATTACAATCGAATGAATATTATTCTACTCCTTGAAGTAAAGAATGTCATTTCACCATTTTTTATTCTATCGGAATCAAAGTTTTTCATTCCCCTCAATGAGGAATATACTCACTCTCTAGTTAACCTTTGTTTAGCGAATCCACAATGTTATCTTTTGACTTTATGTAGTCAATTGTGATAACTCCATTTGAGAGTAATTGTTCAACGGTATTATGTCTACATCTTATGTGTTGAGACTTGCCGTTATACATACTACTCTGTGCCTTACTAAATTGCAGATTGGCTATCACAGTGTATACAAATAGTTGGCACAGGTTTTGTCCACATTGGAATATCATCTAAAAATTGGTGAAGCCATTTTGCTTATTCACTTGCTTTCTCTAAAGCAATAAACTCAAATTCCATTGTAGACCTTGCAATACATGCCTGTTTGGAGAATTTCCAAGAGACAACTTTACCTTTATGTGTAAAGATGTATCCACTTATGGATTTTGTATCTTTACAATCCATTATCCAATTAGCATCACTACAACCTTCAAGTACTGCTGGATATCTAGTGTAATGTAATCCGTAGTTTAGGGGTATACCTTAAGTATCTAAAAACCCTAACTATCACATTCGAGTGAACGTTCCTTGGATTGCTAGTATATCTGCTCAATCTGATCAAAGTGTAGGCAATATCAGGTCTAGTATAATTCATTAAGTACATTAAACTGCCTATTATTGAAGCATACTCTAACTGAGAGATACTTTCACCAGTATTCTTAGTTAGATAACTATTCACATCAATAGGTGTTTAGCTAAGTTAGTATCTCAAGTGTCTTCTTAATACAATAAGATTGTGACAATATCAATCCTTTAACAGATCTAGAAGTTTTAATTCCTAGAATTACATCAACACCACTTAAATCTTTCATATTGAACTTACTAGTAAATATCTTTTTGGTAGACTTAATGATATCATTGTTGTTACTAATAATTAGCATGTCATCTACATAAAGGCATACAATGACATATCCAGATTCATTATGTTTAATGTAGACATATGTTGAATCCAAGATTTTGATGAACAATTAAGTGTTGATATTTTTTTTTGGAATTAATAGTTTTATTGAGTGTATTAGATCCTCGACCAGATCAGAGTAAACAACAATTTTGAATCAGCTCCCTTGAAATGTTTTATGTTTTTTTTATTACGAAGAAGAATCTTGAAGAAAATACAATGGATGCAAGATGAAAATGATGCAGACGTAATGAGTTTTGAAGACGTTGAAGAAAATTAGGTAAAAACAACTATTTACCTATATATCTTAATGTAATCCAAATTAGGATCATGCACGACACTTAAATTGAATTAATCTTATATGTGTTTTAGTAAGAAGTGATAAGTTTAAGATCGTAAAATGTGATTTTTTTATGTGCTCCATATGTGAAATGGTTTTGATGAATGACCTAAGTGAAAAATGTGTTTTAAAGTATAAAATGTTAAGTTTTTGGATCAATTCAGTCAACCAGCAAAAGGGGTCGGTCGACTTATCAAAACAGTGTATGTTAGGGGTAGAAATGGAGGCATTCTGATCCAATTGGTTAACTGAGAAAAAGAATCGATCAATCAATTGAAATAGTAACCAAAACAAGTAAAGGAGTGAAACCTCAGATCCTATCGGTTTACCGACGGGTTCGGGTCGGTCAATGAAATGAAATAGTAGCCGAATTGGAGAAATTAGATAGGCTACTGATCTTATCGGTCAATCGACCATGGGTGTAGGTTAACCGATAGGTTTTAGGTCAACGACTATTTTCAGCCTTTGACATGGGGTGGTCGACTGAAGCATGGGGTCAACTGACGGATTCAGTTAACAAATTGATTGTTACAGTTTCTTGGTCAAATCATCTTGTTTTTTATAATTCTAAGAGAGACTTTCAAGGGATTTTCAGATATACTTGACATATTTTGTGATTCATATTAATTTGGTCAATTTAATTGAATATTCTTTTAATTAAGGATCTTTAATATTTCCTATTTTGATGGATTTCAAATTGAATTTTTTTTAAGGACCGAAATGAGTTTCTAAGAATATTTTTAAATGAAACATACCTATTTTGAGTATATGGGATATATAGGGTATTGGGATGTCATTTAATGACATAACTTTTGAAAACTAGCTGTTGGAGGTCTAGCTGTGGTTCTATTAATAGTGACCTGCGGGATTGAGTTAAAATACATCAAGAACAATCAGTTTTGAGCTTTCTAAGAGTGAGAATATTGTTGATATTTCTACGAGAGATTATCTTCAAATTTCTTGATTTAAAGCATTTGCTATTTGCGTCACTGGTGTGTGTTCGTATTGCAAAATCGTTCGTCTTTGGTGAATCCCGGTGAGATCCTTCAAAGTTTTTTTATTTTCTTTCTAAGATTTATATATATTATTGATTGCTTGGTTAAGGATTATTAAAAAATAATTTTTGAACTTAAATTCCTGAAAATCTTTTAAATGGTTTTTGATTGATTATTTGATTACATTCTTATTGTGTGGTAACCACTTTTTATTTAATCAGATTTTAGTTGCTTCACATTGTACCTATCACGTAATAATTATTTGGGCCATTAATCAAGTATATATATATTGAGGTGGTAAAAGCTCATTGTGGGAAGAAACTTTCAATTTTTTTGTATTTATGAGTTTGAGTAGATTAAACACGTTTGGGACGATGTCTAGTCAAGGTAGCATGGGTTTTGATTTTTTTTATGTGAAAAATATTAGGGTTTGATATTTGTCCTACAAAAATGTTAGGTTATTCTTTTCCCTTGAAAAGAATTAGGTTTTGATTTTTCCTGTAATTGAATTAAAGAGTGATTGTAAAGGTTCGTCCTAAACCTGTGAAAATGATAAGTAAGAGATTGGTAGGTTGATTCTTAGCTTGTGAAACAAATTAGGGTTTGTAAAGGTTAATTCTAAGCCTATGAAAATAATCAAGAATTATAAGGGTTTGGTTCTTGCTTGGCAAAAGAATCAAGGGATTTAGTGGATTGCGAATCTTCATGGAGTTCGGGAGACTGGATGTAGGAAAGAGGAGCTTATCGAACCCAAATATATCTTATGTATTGTATTAATTATTTTCCTATATTGTGTTTGGGTGTGCATTTAGAATTAAACACATTTTCGCTACATAACAAGATAATAATTGATTAAGGGAATTTGATTATTTGTGTTTAAAAGATTTAATTGCTTAAATTTTGTAACTACCCAATTGACCCCTCCTATTGGGTATAACTCTTTGGGCCAACAATTGGTACTAGATCTGATTTTAGCTCGATAGGTTTAATATCATATCTAAATATGATCACATGGATTGCACTGATGATAATGTTGGATGTGAATCTTCTGCATGTCTTGATGCTATTAGTGAATCTCTTGCTTACTCTGATAATCAAGATTCTGTTGGTGAGAATGATAAAAATTGTGGTAATGAGGCTGCAAATAAGGTTATTGAGACGCTGATTGTCCTTACTTATGTTTTTAAAAAGGAAAATTTGAAACTCAGGCAAAAAATTGGGATTCTTGAAAATAAAAAGTTTATTACCACTAAATCTCTTAAAAAGAAGAATTTGAACAAGTATTTTGAAACTGCTGAATTTTAAATGCTCAATCTGAAATTGGTAAGTTGCTTGAAAAGATTGATTCTCTTAAAGAAGAGAACGGGGTTTTGAAAAATAATATTTTTTATTTTCAACACAGTGATTTTAAAAGGAAAATTTTTGAAACTTTAAATGAGGCCTCGAACATTGAGTTGGATAATGCAAGGTATGAGCTTGATAGAGCTCGTTTGACAATTCATTCTATTAAAATGTTTGTTAAATTCGTAATAATGATCTTGAATTTATTGATAAGAAGAATTTTGATCTTCAGGTGAACATTAGTTCGTTGGAACAGTCACTTGAAAGACCCGAAAGGAGCTTAATAAAGCAGTGGATAAATTTAAGGACATTGAGAGAACTAAACTTGTTAAAAAACCAATAGTCACTAAAGCAACTCCTTAATATCATTATCAAATCGTGCTCCTGTACAGAAAAATGATTATCCTATGAAATGTGCTAAAAAGACTAGATACTTTTATTGTGGAAAGTTTGGTTATTTAGAGAAAATGTGTTACCTTTTACATGGTTACCTAGTTGGATCCAGAAATAACTAGATACCTAGGAAAGAATTTTTTTATGCAGGTATGGATGATAGATTTGCTCAACCGAGAACATACAATTGATATTATATGCCAAGAAGGAATTCCAGCCAAAAAGGATGAATCAAAATGATATGC
This sequence comes from Eucommia ulmoides, assembly GCA_016647705.1. Taxonomy (NCBI): domain Eukaryota; kingdom Viridiplantae; phylum Streptophyta; class Magnoliopsida; order Garryales; family Eucommiaceae; genus Eucommia; species Eucommia ulmoides. The sequence continues at coordinate 13,250,794 of CM028327.1, read as the reverse complement.
AAATGATCAAAGGGAATCTCGGAAAGCAGCAAGCCCTATATAGGAGATCAATTGATGCCTATCCTCAAAGAATGGCAAGGAATCAATATCAGAAAAAGATGATGTATAAGATGGTGGCAGATTACAATAAGATAAAACAACCTAGAGCATCTTATAAAGGTAAGGTGATCATCACTGAAATAATTTAGAAGAAAGCTGTTGTGCATAAGGAAGACATTATAAAGTGAATCAAGCAAAAGAAATATTAGCTGATTCAAAGGATAACAAACTTGAAATTGAAAATCAATCAAAGTTATACACACTAACTGCATCCAAGGACGAACCAGGTATATCAAATTTTCTAAAATTTAAATATGTTAATCTTGTTAGGGAGGAAAATACTTCACATTTTTCTAATTAATTTATTTGTGTTGAGTGTGTGTGTGTGAAAATAAATATTAAAAATATTTCATAGGTTAAAATATTTAGGAGGTATAACAAAGTGTTTTTAACTAATTATTTGTGTGGATCAAAATACTGATTAAATGTGAGATAAATAGGGCAAATAAAACAAAAATAGACCTGTCGGTCAACTGACAGAATCTGTCTGTCAATCGACAGTGGTAAATCCTACAGAAGGCGACTCTAAATTGGTTGGTCAACCGACCGTTACGGAGTTAAAGCCCCTTGGACCCCCATTTTTCTTTCTCATTTCGATTTTTCTCCTTCTCTCTCTAAAAACCATCTTAGATCTAATAAGTCTTAATAAAAAAAAACTATAAGGGATCTACATATTTGGCTTGGATTTGAAGATTTTGGGCATAAATCTACACTTCTCAATGTATTCTACGACAAAGAAGGTTGGTGTTCTTTATCTCTTCTAGGGTTTCATTAGATATACTATCTAGGTTTGATTTTCTTGAGTTTTTGTAGTTTAAAAACTTCTTGGTGAATATCTTTTGAAATGAAAATGGTAAAGGGTAGAGTAAAGCAACCGTGCCCAGTAAAACCCGATTTTGATGCCATAAATTTCCTATCCAAAGAGGGTGAGGAGAGATATGCAAATGAAATTGTGAATCGTAAGGTTGTGTGTTCTAAACCAGTCGATTTTGCAAATTTTAAGAGGAAAAATATTGATGTTGAGAAAATGATTAACAAGATGGGGTGGAACCATTTTCTCTCTCAAGATAACCCATAGATGATGCATTGGGTAAAAATTTTCTATAATAATCTTTTTTTGATGAGAGAAAATTGGAATCATTTGTTAATGGAGTGCATATTAAGTTAGATATAGAGGAGTCTGGAAAAATTTTAAAATTAAAAAAAAATGGATGTATTTCCATATAACAATACACTTTGGCTTGTTGGTAATCGTAAGCCAAAAAAGGTTTGTCATAAGTTTAATATGATCTAGAATAAAGATTCATTGAGTCTTGAACATCATCTTATTCATTCTATAATTACCTACTCTATCGTTCTTAGGGGAGGTAGTCCTGCTACGGTAAATGATTTTGATTTATATTTGATGAATGATATAGTTGAAGGTAGACGTTTTGATTTGGAACATATCATGTTTGAACATATGAAATATCAATTGAATGTGCCTTCAAGGGTATTACCCTATGGTAATGCTTTTCAAAGAATTTTTGAGCATTTTGGAGTTGATAAGGAAACTAATGATGAGACATTCATTATGTCTAGTCGAACATGGTTGAATGTAACAAGTATGATATTGATGGGATATGAATTTGTTGGAAATAGATGGGTAAGGAAGAGAGGTAAGGAGAGAGAGAGAATGGTTGAAGAAGATGAAAAAAATTGGAGAATTAAGCACTGATTAGAAAATTAATCAACTTTTAAGACATTTTGATAACTTTCAACAATATATTGAAGTGCTTGATTCGAGAGTGTCATGAATAACGAATGAGATAATGGAAATGGGGATGTCAATGGAAGGAGGAATTAGAAGAATTACAAATGAAAGGAGAGGATTAAGTGTAATGGTGGAAGTTGGGTTTGGGAGAATTACAAGTACTATGGAACAAATGTTCATGCTCATGCAAAACCAACAACATTTCGGAGGACAATCACAGTTTAGTGGGCAATAGCAGTTTAGCGGGCAACTATAATATCGAGGACAATACTCTTTCGGAGGACATACTGGGGCAACACCATCAAGGGCAGGACAATTTACGTTGTACTATCAGTCGATGCCTCCTAGCTCAAGCGGACAACCTGGAGGGAAATATCTGCAGCTGCCAGCCACCAGTCCTCTTGGTCGATATTACCCATTTACAGGTTAGGGTCCTCGTTAGATTTCATGAATTCTCTTATTTGAGTTATGTATTTGGACAAATCCTAAACTTAGTATTTTGGTCTGTAATAGTTAATCTAGGATTTGTGATACTTGCTAAAACTAAATTGGCTTAAGTAGTGTTAGCCTAGTATAGTGGACTTTAATGCTTATTAGATTGAATGGCTTTTTATTCTTTATCGTTTATCTCTTGTGATCATCTATATGAATTTAAAATATGGCTTAAAAATCTTAAATTGTGATTTCGCGTGAAAATATTTTTCAAACTTATATTGTTGAATTCAACCTTTAAAAAATTGATGTGTTCTTGTGGAATAAATTTTTATCAAATAAAATATTTGAAAGTGAGTTAAACAACTTCATTTCCATCCCTACTTTTTGAGATGACAAAGGGGGAGAAGTTGATGCTTAGGGTATTTGTTCGCCTAAGTATTACATTAAGTAAGGGGGGGAATTTGTTTGGAGCTCATGTTGAAAATTTTAAATTAGAATTTATTTGGAGCTTATATTGAAGTTTTTTAAATTTTAATTTTATGTTTTCACTAACGGTACTTAAATGAGTTTGAATACGGATTAAAGGGAGTGTGGTTACATTATATTTTTGAGAAAACATCAAAGTTAATTATTATCATAAAAAAGAGGGAGATTGTTGAATACAAGGTTTTGATGAATAATTAAGTGTAGATATTTTTGTGGAACTAATGGTTTTATTGAGCGTTTTAGATTTAGAGTTCCTTGTTTTTTACTAAGAAGACGAATCATTTAAGAAAATACAATGGGTGCAAGATGAAAATGATGCAGACGTAAAGAATTTTAGAGATGTGGAAGAAAACTAGTGACAACAACTCTTTATCTATATATTCTTAACGCAACCTGAATTAGGATCATGCAGGACACTTAAAATGAATTAATATTTTTTATATGCTCTACATGTGAAATGGTTTTGATAAATAACCTAAGTGAAAAATGTGTTTTAAAGTATAAAATGGTTTTTTGGTTAATTGGGTCAACCGAAAAAAGGGATCGGTCAACTTATCAAAATAGTGTATTTCGGGATTAGAAGTGGAGATATTCTGATCCAATCGGTCAACTAAGAAAAAGAATTGGTCAACCAATTGAAACAGTGACCAAAACAAGTAAAGGAGTGAAGCCTCTGATCCTATCGGTCAACCGAATGAAACAGTAACCGAATTGGAGAAATTAGATAGGCTACTGATCCTATTGGTTAACCGACCATGGGGGTTGGTTAACTAAATGGTTTTAGGCCAATGGCTATTTTCAGCCTTTGGCACAGGGCAGTCGACCAAAGCATGGAGCCGGTCAACCGATGGATTCAGGCAACAAATTGATTGTTTCAGTATCTTGGTTAAATCATCTTTTTTTTTTTTTTTTTTTTTAATGATTCCAAGATAGGGATTTCTAAAGATTTGAGTTTATTTAAGATATATTTGACATATGTTGTGATCCCTATTAATTTGATCCATTTAATTGATTTTTTTTTTATTTTTTTTAATTAAGGTGCTTTAATACTTCATATTTTGATGGATTTCAAATTAAAAAAATAAAATAAAATAAGGAGCAAAATGAGTTTTTCCAAGAATAATTTTAAATGAAACATACCTACTTTGAATATATGAGATATATCAGGTTATAGGATATTATTTAATGGTATATCTTTTCAAAACTAACCGTTGGAAGTCTAGTTGTGGGTCTATTAATAGAGACCTTCGGATTGAGTTAAAAAGAACAATCAGTTTTGAGCTTTCTCAGAATGAAAATATTACTGAGATTTCTACAAGAGATTATCTTCAAAGTTCTTAATCTAAAGCGTTTGCTATTTGTGTCATCAATTTGTGTTCGTATTGCGAAATCATTTTAGTCTTCGATGAATCCTAGTGAGATCCTTCCAAGTTTTTTTTTTTTTTTTTTCCTTCTACATATATATATATATATTATTGATCACTTGGTTAAGGATTATTAGAAAATCATTTTTGAATTTAAAGTCCTAAAAATCTTTTAAATGGTTTTTGATTGATTATCTGATTACGTGCTTATTGTGTGCTACCTACTTTTTATTTAATCAGATTCTAATTGTTACACATTGTATCTATCATATAGTAATTGTTTGGGTCATTAATCAAGTATATTTGTATTAAGATAGTAGAAGCTCATTGTAGGAAGAAACTTGCAATTATTTGTGTTTATGAGTTTGAGCGGATTAGGCACGTTTGGGATGGTGTCTAGTCAGAGTAGTTAGGGTTTCGATCTTTTTCCTGTCAAAAGGATCAGGGTCTGATCTTTATCCTGCAAAAATGTTAGGTTATTCGTTTCCCTTAAAAAGAACTAGGTTTTTATTCTTCCTGTAATTGAATTAAAGAGATTGTAAATGTTCGTCCTAAACCTGTAAAAAGGATAAGTGAGAGAATGGTAAGTTGATTTTTAGTCTGTAAAAAGAATAAGGGTTTCTAAAGGTTTATTCTTAGTCTGTGAAAATAATCAAGAATTGTAAGAGTTTGGTTCCTATCTAGTAAATTATTTAAAGGGTTTAGTGGATTGCGAATCTTTGTAGAGCTCGGGGGACTGAATGTAGGTAAGAGTAGATTACTAAACCAGAATATATCTTGTATGTTGCGTTGATTTTTTTCTGATATTGTGTTTGGGTGTGCATTTAGAATTAAACACATTGCTGCTGTGTAACAAGATAATAATTGATTTAGGGAATTTGATTATTTGTGTTTAAAGGATTTAATTGCTTAAATTTTGTAACTACCAATTCACCCCCTTCTTGGGTAGCTCTTTGGGCCAACAACATATTTATCACATTCATTGATTTTAAATTTGTTTGACATTATAACTTTGTCAAATTTCTCGTGCCACTATTTCAGTGTTTGTTTAAGTCCATATAAAGACTTAACAAGTCAATGAATGGTAGCGCATAAATACGTCGCTACTTTCACCGCAAGTGTACGGGTCAAGTTTTAGTAGAGTAGGAAGAGTAAGGGTTGTCGTATCCATAGGGATTGGTGTAGATTATCATTGAGTACCGTAATTATCATAACCTAACTTTATTTAGGCGATAAAAAATGTAGTTTTTATATTAATAATATACTAAACTAATTAACTTAATTATACTAATATACTAATACAGTGGTATCGCGTTTATGAGAAATTATTGCCTAGGGATTAACTTCGTTCACTTAAACGTGTTCATTTCAATCTAGTTTACATTAACGGTGTTCATCCTATCCGACAATCTTGGTATCGAAATCTCATTCACTACCTCTCCCGAGTGTAAAGTGAATGAATATGTGATTTTTCGTTAACACCGAAGTCCCCCTTGAGCATCTATATGACACTTGGTCATATGAGTCTTGCCCCAACGTCACGGATTGCACACTTTCTAACTTCCTCCTGGGTTATTAGATTGTCGTGTTGTGTTTAAACCCTAGTCCAAATCCGGGGTTACCTTTCCCGAGTGTCAAACCCTGAATTCTCAGTATATCATAACAAGCATATAAACGTGGAATAACGGTAAATACAATTGGATAAACATGAACAACTATTAACAAAACATCGATTTTATATAAACAACGTTTACATGAAGTCAATCAAGCCCTTAACAATATATGTTCAGCTACACAAGGTCGTAGGCCTAAATACAACTAAATACAAGCTAAACATATGCAAACATTCAACCAATCTAAGAGAGAAAGAGAGAAATGAGGAGACTAGCCGTTATCAGAAGATTCGGCGCTAAAATCGCTCCGAGAGCGCTTTCTCATTTTTCGCATTGTGATCTTCTATTGGTGGAATGGCCTTGGAACTCTCAAGACTTCCAAAAAGATCCACCCTTTGTTTGGGGAGAAGAGGGACGATATTTATAGGATTCAAAATATCTCAAAATATCCTAAAAATATCTAAATTGTCTAGCGCTGACCGCTGCAGCGGTGGGATCACAGTTGCAGTGGCTAATAGGTCGGTAGGCTTCTGGCGGGTGATCACTGCAGCATTGGAGCTCTATGAATTTTGACCATTATAGAGGTAGCCTGACCTCTGCAGCAGTAGAGCTTTCAGCAACTCTCTGTATTTTCACCGCTGCAGCGGTGGTTTCACAACTGTAGTGGTGGATACAGATTCAGAATTTGGCCTTTTTGCTATTTTTCTCGATCGTTCTTCTACCGACTTACTCATTTATCCAAATACTTAAATAATAAGAAAACAAATAAAAACATATTAAAACCTAATAAAACGCTATAAAAATACTCTAAAACTATCAAAATCGGCTTAGAAATAAATAGACAAATTACACCTGTCAACAAACTTTGTTCTCTTTGCCAGAAGCAACAAACCCTTCAGGTTGTTCCATGTAGATTTCTTCATCTAGTTCATCATGTAGGAAAATTGTTTTAACATCCATTTGATGTATCTCAAGATTATGTATAGATGCTATGGCCATTAACATTGGATGGACGTTATTCTAGTAACCAGTAAGTACGTGTTAAAGTAATCAATACCTTCTCATTTCTTATAACCTTTAGCTATAAGTCTAATTTTGTACTTATCAATTGATCCATTTGCTTTCATATTCTTTTTGATGATCCACTTATGCCTAAGGTGTTTGGAACTGGATAGAAGACCCCTAGTTCCCACGTATGATTGCGCAAGATAGATTCTATTGCGCTATTTACAGCTTCTTTCCAAAATGGTGCTTCAGAAGTTGACATCACCTCCTTGAAACTCTTATGATCACTTTCTACTATATGGGTAAGAAAGTCATGACCAAATGACATTGTTTTCTTAGCCCTATTACTATGTATAGCTTTATTATCTTCTAAGGATATTTCATTTTGGACTTCACTAATTGTAGCATCAAACTTTCTTTTTAAAGAACCAAACTCTCAAGGAGTCTTACAACAAAATATATCCTCATAAAAGAATGCATTTATGGATTTCATTATTGTATTTTTATATAAATCTTCAATCTTAGACTTGTGAACTAAAAATAGATAAGTACTACTGTTATGCGCGTACCCACTGAATATGCTTTCATACCCCACCTCGAACACCCGTCACCCTGCGGCCGGCGTGACATCGACATGACATCACTTAGACATCCAACCAACTAGAAAACGATAATATGCCTACATAAATATACAACCACATATACAAACCATATAAATCCTCTCATATGGGGACATACTCGTCCCCAAATATAATAACAACAAAAATATAATAGCCTTGAACCTCTCACGGGTTCGCCTCGGACAACTCGTCCCAAAAACTCCCATACGAAACCATCGCCGGACTCTACCTAGTGCCAGTAGAGGACCAACTCCTAGTAGCTGTACCTGAAACCAAAATTTTTATCGGTGTACTGTCTTCATAATAAAAGCATTTTGTATGGATCAAGGATAAAACATATAAATACCACATATCGAACAATAATATAAAAATCACATACCACAAGGAAAACTCCCTTTTACTGTTACCACAGAAATAACGCATATATTTATAACTTCCCAACTAAGCAGTGAAAATCAACCAGAGTATTACAGCTAACCATATAGTGTAACGCAACCCGAACAATAGATACACCAACATAAATGGATACACCAATCCAGAATAAAATGATGTATATATTTGTAATTTTATTCAATCGGTTCACCGTATATGACAAAACATCACACCACCCTCTGACTAGCCATATGATCGTTTTAACTTCACGATCGGGAGTTGCAACGGTACCATACCACCCGTATGGTTTGCATCCCAAACATGTCAAATACCCTTCTGCTGGATTAACCCTCCGGACATGACATAAAATCAATAACGTCTTGCTGGACTAACCCTCCGGACAAGACATAATATCAATAACCTCCTGCTGGACTAACCCTTCGGACAGGACATAATATCAATAACCTCATGCTGGACTAACCCTCCGGACAGGACATAAGTTATGGCATAGTCCAATCAATAAAAACACCCTCTATCTCCAAAACCGATTTAATTCAAATATTATTTTTCCACCATTTTTGTAAAAACTAACGTAATCCACAATTTCACAAACACCCAAAATCGCTTGATCTATATAAGTTACAAATTTGTCCAGTTTTAATTAAACACATTTTTTCCATAATATAAATAAAAATAGATTTTGTAATTTACTAGAAGATAGTACACTCACCTGGCTATCCACTCCGAATAGTTTTTACTGACTACCCTCTACCGATACTCTAGTGCCTGCGAACCTAATAGTGACAGAGCCTAAATTAATAATTTATGTAAAATAACCTAATCATGCAATGCAGGCCCTAAGTTCCGTGTTTTCCATTCCCCACATTTTATTTATGAAAATTGTTATTCGGTTAATTTCGCTCTATTACTAATTACTGCGTAAAATTTATTCATGTGAACGGTCCTAAATTTATTATTCCGGTTACAAAATTTTGATGCTAAAATTTAATTTAATAAACTAAACTAAATTTAACAGAAAACGTTACCCATTCCGAATCGTTCATGGGTCGTGAGATGGATTTTGAATTTTGTTGGGGTTATTTGTGTAGTTTTTTTTTCTTTCTCCTTCTTCTATCTTTTCCTTTTTCTATTTTGTTTTTTTTTTTCCCGCTTAAGTTCTGTTTTCTGCTCCCAATTCAGCCAGTGCTCTCTCTCTCTTTCTCTTCTGCTACCATTTTGGCCTCGGCTGGCCGACCACACACTCACACACATAGCACAATCACCGGCAACACACCCACACATACTGATGACACCAACACACGAACTACCCACACCCAACCCGCCGTCCAACCCGCGACACACGTGCATGCATACACCCACCATAATGATCAGAGAAAATTACACACAAATACTTACCAGACTAACGATTGTCGATGACTAGACATTGATCGATGATGAACTGGACAACTGAACCCAATTCCTGCTTATCGACGACGCTAAGAACGCACACCGCCATGCCGTTGACGGACCATCCTACTGGTCGAACAACCTTCGCTCTCCCCTGGAACTGACGACGAAAATCAATACACACCCATAGCAATGAAATGAAATGGAACATACACTGATGGCCACGCCGGATAACCCACCACCGTTGGAGGAAACACACCACCGAACCCTCCCTTCGTTTCTCTCTCTCTCTATCTAGAATTTTTTTTTCTGATTCCCAAATTATTCAGAGATTTTTGATCATGATAGCTTGCATGGATACATTTATATGCATGATTTGAGTGGTAAGAGATGATTTTAGCTTTCCACGTCGCCCACATCCGATCTCCCTGCTTTGGTTGAACACTTGGCACACACACAGACATAGATATATATATAAATTTGTTTTTTTATTAAATTGCTCTTTTCTCTCCCAACTTTCTTAAAGTCTTCTTTTGAGTTCCATTCACCATTTATAAGTTTCTTAAATTGCAATTTTATCCCTAACAATTAATTTTTTTTTTTTTTTTTTTTTTTTTTTTTTTTTTTTTTTTTTTTTTTTTTTAATTGAATGACAATTTGGATCCTAAGTTTAGAATAATATTTTTTAAATTTGCAATTTGACCCCTGAACTTTTTAATTTGAATTTTTAATTAACACCATTTTACCCCGTATTTTCCCGAATGCTCTAAAATGCAACTATTAATGACGTACGTGCTACGATTGAGGTCTTACATATGCAATCAATCATTTTGGGTATTATTTTAGTCCTTTCAGGATTAGGAACCTCCACCTTATCAAGACACTTCCACACTTTCTAAAATTTGTAAGTAAGAGTTTTACCTTTCCACATTTCATATGGAGTTTTGTCCAATTTCTTATATGGCAACTTGTTGAGAATGTAATTATCCATAAGCAATGCTTCTCCCCACATGTTATTGGTTGGACCAGAACTTATCAACATAGTATTCATCATTTCCTTTGAAGTTCGATTCTTCCTCTCAGAAACTCTATTTTGTTGAGGTGAATAAGGTGCAGTTGTTCGATAAATTATTTCGTGTTGAGCACATAAATCCAAAAAAGGTGATTCATATTCACCACCTCTATTACTTCGAAGAACTTTAATCTTTTTGCTAAGTTGATTCTCAACTTCGCTTTTGTATTGCATAAACTTTTCTAAGGCTTCATCCTTACTCCTTAGAAGACAAACATAACCGTATCTTATGCAATCATCAATAAAAATAATGAAATACTTTTTACCACCTCTAGTTTGCACAAATTTTAAATCACAAATATCTGTGTAAATTAACTCTAGAGGTTCAATATTTCTTTCGATAGACTGAAAAAAAAGGTCAAGTTAACTTGCACTCCACACAAGTTTCACATTTATGATTAGAAACAATTTTTCATTTTGGCAATAAATCTGAGCTAATTGATTTACGTAAAACATCATAATTAACATGTCCTATGCCAAACATCAATTGACTCAATCATATGAATAAAATATGTAGTTTCATTAGCTTTCGGAATAACAGTCATTATATTCAACTTGAAGAGGCCTTAATTAATATAGCCCCTTCCCACATACACTCCACTTTTGGTTATTACAACTTTTTAAGACTCAAAAACCATTCTAAAACTCTTCTTACTCATAAAATATTTGGAGACTAGATTCTTCCGAATGAACAACACATGAAGCACATAATTCAGAGTAAGATCTTTCACAGAAGACATTTTTAACACAATTATTCCTTGTCCTTCAACTTTGGAAGTCGAGGAGTTTCCCTTGTTGAGTTGTTCCTATTGATCCACCAATTGATAGGTGGTTAACATTCTCTTGTATAAGCAAATATGGTAGCCCCTACGTATACCAACCAAGTTGACTTCAGACACCACTGCTAAAAGATTTATCTCGGAAACATCCAAAATAAGATGCTCGAATTCAGTCACATTAGCTTGATGTGTAGGCTTCTTTCTATTACGTTTCACATGGCATTTACTTGCATGGTGTCTAGCCTTTCTATACAAGAAATAGTTTCCCTTGAATTTCTTCATTTTTTTTCCTTTGGGACCAAGACTTTGACTCGTTCTAAGGCTCTGAAATTTTTTGTTTCTTATTGGTCTTGTAAACCTTCACAACATTTGACTTTGAGTTCATGGAAAGACGACCATCAAGATTCTCAGCAAAACGATGTTTCTATTCAATTCTAAGTCTTACAATCAAGTCTTCAACATTCATCTCTTTGCTTTTATGCTTGAGATAATTTTTGAAATCACTCTAGGTTAGTGGTAACTTCTTAATGATAGAAACTACTTGAAGTGATCCATTCAACAAAATTCTCTCAGTGAGAATGTCATGTATAATGACTTGAAGATCTTCAACATGATTAACAACTGATTTGAAATCCACCATAACATAATCAAGGAACTTCGCAACTACAAATTATTTTGAGTCGGCATCCTCCCATTTGTATTTTTTATCCAAGGATTCCTACAGTTCTTCAACGATTGATATCCCTCTATATACTTTATACAGAGATTTTCTAAGAGCATTGAAGGTGTAGTTCTGACAAAGATAGTTAGAATCCTTCCATGCTTCCACCACGGTCTTTGTTTGCGCATCGGTGGTGGCGAAATATTATGTCGCCACTTTCATCGTAAGTGTACGGGTCAAGTTTTAGTATAGATGGGGAGAGTAAGAGTTATCGTGTCCACATGGATTGGTTAAGATTATTGTCGAGTACCGTAATTATCATAACCTAATTTTATTTAGGCGATAAAAAATGATTTCTAATTAATTAATACTAATACTAAAATACTAATTATACTAACTAATCTATATTACTAATATGATATGTTTAGGGGAAAAGATTATGTAGGGATTAACTTTGTTTACAAAAACGTGTTTGGTTTCGTTTAGTTTACAATAACGGTGTTCAACCTATCCGACAATCTCTATTTCGTACACTCACTCACCACCTTTCCCGAGTGTAAGATGAGTGAATATGCGACTTTGTGTCAACGAAAAAGTCCCCCTCAATGTCTTAACGATGCTAAGTCACATGAGTCTCGCCCCAACATTATTGATTGCACACTTTCTAACTCCCTCTCGGGTTATTAGATCGTCGCGTTGTGTTTACCCTAGTCCAAATTCGGAGTTACCTCTCCCGAGTGTCAAACCCTGATTTCTCAAAATATCTAAACAAGAATATAATGGAAATACAAGAATGGTAAACACAATCGAATAGCAAAAAACAATCGTTAAAGAAACACAACTCAAATAAACAACATTTTCATAAATATTATTAATCCCTAGACAAAATCCTGGACATAACCATTTATATAATGAAAAACAATCTAAACATGCTCAACAAATTACCAAAGTTAAGAAATTAAAGAGAGAAACGAAAGAAACTTAACTGTAGTCCGAAGATTTACCGTTAAAATCGTTCAATAATCACTTCTCCTTCTTCACAATGTGTTATTCTACTTCGGATTTGGTTGAGTACTCCCCAAAACACTCTCAAAATATTATAAACCCTAAGGGGTCTCTTTTGGCCAAATGAAAAGGAGAGGAGAAGATGTAGGGCTCAAAATATCTAAATAAATATCTAAAATCTGTGTAGAGTGACCGCCGCGGTAGTGGACATGTCGGTTGTGGTCACGACCGCGGCGGTGGATGCAGCAGTGGGGGCATAGACATTTTGTTCTTTCACCACCTTCAGGGTCTTCTCTGCATGTTGACCGTCACGGCGGTGGGCTGCAAGTTCTGAATTTTGCCCTTTTGCTTATTTTTTCATCGTTTTTCCACCGTTCTTGATCCGATTTGATTGTTTATAATACGTTTTCATCCATTTTCACCACATACACCTGATTTAGATAAAAACACATAAAAACGTATTAAAACATATTAAAACATAATAAACATATTCGAAAACTAATAAGTTCGGTTTGAAAATAGATAGATAGATTACATCTATCAATCGGTATTCTCAACCAAAACTGGAGCATCTTCTTTGAGAAAATGAACCAATCTCAAAGTCGTAAGGTATAACATCTTCTTTTGTTGTCACCTCTTAAAGTTACTCCTATCAAACTTGTCAGTCTTTCCAGTCTTAGGCAATGGACTAGGCACCGTATTGATAATGGTCCAAGTCACAGGAGGCGTCACATTTGACATCTCAATTGGAACAGTTTTTTCACTTGTCATCACAGAGTAATATGTCTATAATTTAAAGAATGTATATATTCACTTAGTAAGTTTAATAGTAAATACTTTCCAACCAAAGCACAGTCTAAGGATGTGAACGTTCAAGAACCAGAAGCTGAACGTTAACATTCACAAAATAATCAGAACGTGAATGTTCACGCAATAGATTCAGTATGTGAATATTTATGAAAGAGATTAAGTACATGAATGTTTACCGATTTGAACAATAACTAATTTATTGTTCACACATACAATATCACTGAAACAATACTTAAGAATTATTTCGAATAAAATTAATTGAACCATAAACAAGTATTGTCCCAACAGTATTTTAACTAAGTAATTAAGATAATTAAATATCGTTTCAGAATTTACGTAACAAGAATTTCCAAAAAACAGTGAACAAAGTACTATTTTATAACTAATACAATTTCATAAAAGTATTTATTAAAAATTTCAAAACATTAAAAATGAATCTGCTTTAAAATTGTTGGTAATAATTACTCAAACTTCAAAATAAATACTTAAATATTCATAAAATGAAACTAATAAAAGTTAAATAATATCAATGTTAATATTAACTAAGCATGTATGAGTAGTAAAACCAAATTATGAAAATTCTGTGAAGGATAATCAAGTATATGTCAGACCAGAATCATGACATGAACATTGACACATAAATGCAAAACATGAACATTTATCGTTCAAAATTAGAAACTGATTGTATGCGTAAATGTTCATGTAATAGAAACAGAAGTGAAAGCAGAGACAGGACGTAAATGTTTACATAATAGAAATAGTGAATTAAACTTTAAATAAAGATTTATCTGGATATTCAAACATTAAATAATAACGAAATAGATTGAGGCTAGAATGTAACTCTATACCCTTAAAGTAGATTCGTGCCCCTACACCAATGCTAATGGTTGAACGGATGTCTACCTCAGAGGTATAACGATCTTTAAGTTTTTGGTACAAGGATTTGAAATAAAAAACTTCAGTGAACTGAACTTGTGCTTGAACTTTCACAAAATTCTATATATTGTGCTTTGGTGGTGATATAAAGTAATAATGTTGTGAATCACAGTAATTGATAATGAACGTTTACGCGAACAGTCAACAATGAACCTTCATGTTTGTTTACTGATATTGTTTCATAATTAACTGTTAAGCAGTTAATTAACTGCTTAACGACCACTTATTTAAACTTAAAGTTGGACTCGGGAGTTAACATCTGACCTGACCCGGATTCGACCCAAACCCGATCCAAATCTATATTAGATTAACCCAATCCAAACTAGACCCAGCCCAATTCGACTTAAATATTTGTTAACTAGTGGTTGACCTTTATTTTCAACTTATAACTTGATATAAGTTTAAGTTTTTCCTCCACAACCAATGTGAAATTGCTTACAACTTATAGTTTGATAAGGTGCTCAAGTTCTTCCTCCACAATCGATGTGGGATTACTTATCCATCCTAGTCTTCAACTAATTTCAAGTGGATTACTTTCAAAATTAAAATATCATTCAAATCTTAATCATTTTTGGCATATAAATACACTACGTCAATCCTTAAATGATGAGGACCGCATCGGAATATTAACCCGATTATTTTAATTAATGGGTCTCACTTTAATTAATCAATTAAAGTAATAAAAAATTCTAACACTTGAGGCTGCCTATAAAAGGTAGCCCCTTCTCTAATTTTTCATAAACATGCTCACTTAAAAAGCTCCCTCTTGACCCTAAGGATATTTCCACCTTACAACATCCAAAAAGTCCTCTAAGAAAGAGAGAAAAGAGAGAAGAAAAAAAAAAAAAAGAAGAAGAAAAAGAATAAGAAGAATGAGAAGATAAAGAAAAAGAGAAATGGAAGAAGAAATTCCTCAACAACCAAGATAAGTCTCCCTAACCTTCTCTTCAAACACGCTTTATTTTTCTAAGCCACCCGAAAGAATGCACATAAAATCAGAAAAAACATAAGAGGACGTTCCTAAGAGAACACTTAAAAAATAGTTTATTTTCTTGCACTTACATTTTCAACATATATTTTTCGCATTTGCTTTCCAGTTCTACGCCTTTCCGCATTTTTATTTTTCAGTTATTTACTTTCCAGTTCTGCGCCTTTTCATTCTTTTAATTTCTGTATTTTACTTTTACGTTCTGCGCCTTTTTGCGCTTTTAATTTCTACATTTTACTTTTGTAATCTACACCTTTTCGCGCTTTTAATTTCTACATTTTACTTTTGTATTCTGCACCTTTTAGCGCTTTTACTTTTCTTGCATTTACTTTTGCTAATATGTACCTCTTTGCTCTTTGAATTTGCTATACAAATTTACTTTAATATATATATATAGCTAAAACGCTAGAAGGGAAGAGACACCCATACCTCATTTTAGGTTTTTCAACTTGTGCGAAATTTTAAATGGCGAGTTGAGGGAGGCACTATCTTAAAATAGTTTTTTTAGTTAGATTAAATTGGCAAATAAAAATCATTTTTTTTTCATTTTTCGTCATAAATGTTTCTTTTACATTCCAAAGAATATTTCTCCATGACAAGGATATTTAAAAATGTTTCGTAACTTCCGGGAATCCCTTCAAAATAAGGTTTTCCTAAAAATGTTTTTTTACTTTAAAAATGGAACTTCTTTATAATAAGGTTTTCGTAAACTATTTTTTTTACTTATCAGAGGATTTCTTCATAATAAGGATCTTCAAAATTATTTTTTTTACTTTGCTTAAGGAGTTTTCACAATAAGGATGTCTAATAATGTTTTTTTTTTTTTTTTTTTTTTTTTTTACTTTCCTAAAAAATAAAAAAATAGATTTCTTCATAATAAGGATCAATAAAAAAAATGTTTTTAACTAGTTTATTTTTGATTTTTGATTTTATTTTTCTCCTCTTTTCACCAAGGAAATTTTTGCATGCATTTTAATATTTCGGTTTGCCAAAGTAACCCAAACTAAAAAAATCAAATCAAACCCCCTCGGGGCCAAACTTGTCTATTTCATTTGTAATCGATAGCGGTTTAAAAAGGGGGGACATTTTGTCTTTTATTTTATTTTCTTTTAAAGGTTTATTTTCTAAATAAAAAATGAATAAAGGGAATATCATTTTAACCCGACCAAATCTCTTGGATTTATTTTTTATTACAAATTGTTTAGACAAAGTTACCGTTTTAGGACAAATATCTTGGGGTGCCTAACACCTTTCTTGAGCATTATCGACCTTTGAAATTTAAGAATTCTCTGGTTAGACCAACATTTTTGAGTCAAATTTGGGTCATTTTAAATAATCAAAATATTTTTAAAAATCCTGGTGACTTAGCACATCATTTAAATCCAATATTAGGTGGTGACTCTATATTTTTTTTAAAAAAAATAAATTGGCCCAAAACTGTTTTAAAAAATCGGCGCCTAAAAATTCCCAGAATCTATTTTCATAAAAGTAAAGTATTTAAAAAAAAAATTAACCAATTTTCTCTCAACGTCGTTACATTAGAAAACCTTCTTTTCTATGGTGCATCAGAAATTTTGCTCGCAGAGTGGGGTGAGCCTATGCATGTTCCTTATCAGGTACAATCAATAACATAGAATTGGGGATGTTGAATCGTTCATGGAAACTGTTCACTCGATCATGACTTAGGGAACTAACCTCGTCCTTGATTACATGCAACTTGTGGTCTAAACAGGAGTGGACCTGAGCTAAAGACGTTGGGCTGGATCATTCCTTTTTCGAAACTAGGGCTTGCTTGAAATTTCTCGAGTGGTCGAGCCTAATGGAAGGCCTGATCCCACTCCTAGGGGAAAAGCGACCAACAAATGTTGGAAGGCCCGTTGTCATTAGGCCTACCAAAGCATTCGGTGGCGATGCAGTTACTAGATATTGCCAATGTAGATGATAAAAGTTATTAAAAGCAAAAACTATGTTGTAGAGGATGAAGAAAATGAGGAAAAAGAAATGGAAATGAAAATATAAACCTCTAGAAATAAAGAAGATGAAAAATAGAGAGACTATCGGATTAGAAATTCAAAAACTCACTAGAATTGAGAACAAAATATCGCCAAAGCATGAAAGCTTGTTTACCTGAAAAGAATTTGAGAGATTCAGTGTAGGTAGAGCAAAGAATCAGAAAGGGCTCATGAGAAAGTATTTTTCCCTTTTATAAAAAGCCCTAACAACCCAAATCAACTTAGCAGATCCAACGGTTGAGATCTCAGCCTTCATCGGGAAGCAAAGCGATGTGAACCGTTAAATCATGTAGGTGTTAAATGAGCTCACATCAGGTTTGGGCGCAAAATTCGAAGCACCTTGACTATTAAAATTTTTATTTCGAGGTTCAACATTTTACCTTTCACCTCGACCAATTAGTCTTAATCCCTGACTTCTTAGGCATCGGTAATAGGGGTATTTGATGACCATTATTTTAGAACTTCCCAAGTAAGAACACATGTAAGGAGTAGTTAACGAGCAAAAGTGAAATAGGCTGAGCAAGGCCATTAGGATCCGATGATTCTTCTCGGGGCCTAGTACACAAAGGCCTAGGATATTGTTTATCTCATACTAACCATATGATCAACTTACCCAAGAATTCAGCCCAGGTCCACACGATATTTTTCTGCCTCCAGTTTACCAAAGACTGAGCATACAAACCCCCAAATCAGGTGTCTACCTATTTCTTGAGGGTCATTACCGAATTACACTGTATAAGGAAATATGAGTAGATGGCTGATTTAGCTCTAATAAATCCCTCAATCTTGCAGATCTCATAAGGATTAAATAGGATTAACTGAGATCTTAGAGAAGACTTGCTTAGGATTGACTGCGATCTTAGAGAAGACTTGCTTCCCACAGTTATAAATATAAGGAAAGGCTACTAGATCAAGGTAATGCCTATTTTTCCTTAACAAAACTCTGCCAAATTTCTATTGGACCTAAACTCCATTGGTTCTCACGCTAGAGGTACAATGCCTGCAGTCTTTGCATGAACTCCCATTAAATGAGGTTATATTTAACTACCGTATTGGACGTTCCGAATTCAGGTATCATAAGAAGAGTAAGGCTTCATTTGGTGACATAATTCAACACATAAACAAAATGTGTTAAGTACTTATCAAATTAAGTGTGTTAGATAACAACATGAAGTAATTACTTAAAATATTATATTATTTAAAAATTGATAAAAACTTTAAGTAAAATGTGACTCACTTATTGTTTTTAGCACTTTTCACTTAAAACAATCAAATATTTATCTACCACAACTATCATTCAATATTAATACTACAAATTCTTAGCAAAAAAATTGTATACAAACAATTATAGATAGAGAAAATACTAAATTGATAAAAAAAAAAAATAAAAAAAAAATAGAGAAATGAAGTTGTAGATAAAATATATTTTAGAAAAAGAAAATAATAACAATTATTTTAGGGACAATAATTTGTATAAAAATATTTTATTTAAGGTAAAAGTATTAAAAAGATAAATACTTAATATATTTAACTCTTAAAATTCAACACTTATAACTTTTCACCATTTAATTTTCAGTGTTATCAAATAAGCCCTAGTGATTTAGATTATGAAGGGCGGAAGGGGCCCAAGATGAGAATGGTTCTAAGTGATGAAGAATTTAAATAGAAGGTTGAGAGGAGAAAAAATCAAATGAAAAATAATCGAAAGAGAGCTTTTTTGTAATCTTTTGATAAGTGTAAAAATTGTCACTCCCACGCAACCAACAAAAGACCTCCAAGTGCAAAGATCGTGCTGGGTAAGGGTGCGCCCTAAACCCATACCTGCCATTCCAAAGGTCTCACCAGCAGCACCTTCCAAGAAGAGTTGGCAGACCGCCGTCGGGATGGGAAAATCTTTCCTATCTCAGCATTCTCCACAACGACATTGCCCATCTCGGAGATTGATTTCACAAACTCCTCAACAAAGCCCCTCTTCCCGTCTCTAGCTATCTAAGAAGGGTAGGGCAAGAAGAGCCTTACAACTCCCCCCTTCCCGTCCCCAACTATCCAGGAAGGGTAGGGATCAAACTCTCCATCTCGGGTACAGTAGGAAAGAATCCTTCTCTAATCATGGGCTAGGATACTTCTCCAATTACATATATTTTCTGCTATGGGCCTTAATAAAAGGGCAAAAAAGCTCAGGCCCACAAGATAAAGTCCTCCACTTGCCCTCTCATTAGCCACGTGCTCAGATGGGACACTGATCCTTGCTTAAACCACTAAACTAATCCATTCATTACCTATATAAAGGAGGGCATGCCAATGCCCAAAGGTACACCAAATTTGCTTACTCTTCTCAATAGCATCTTTATAAATCTTCCCCCTGAGCGCTGATTCTCACACTGAAGGGGACACGCCGAGTCCATCCCGGTAAGTCCTTTGTACAGGTGTTAAGGTGCTGTCCATCCCAACTTGGATTCATATATTCATGGATCAGAGGACCAGAAGGCATTCGTGCTCTTCCCAACTCGGACCCATATCTTCTCAGACCAAAAGGTATTTGGGCTCATTCCAGCTTAGACCAATCATTTCTCGATCGGAAGATTCTCCACAGATAAGAAGACTCTCCATAGATTGGAAGACTTCCAGGTTACTTCTTTGTTCTGTTCCCATCCTAGATCACTCAAATTCTGCCTATTCTGGGCCAAGTGGACTGATCCCGGACCTCTTCATCCCCATCCCAACAAGGACGGAGATCTCCATCAACAGTGACCGGACCATACCATTGAGGTCGTCCAAAATCCGACATCAACAGTTTGGCACTGTCATTGGGAAGCGCTACTAAAAGCCTTCCTCCAACCATCAGCTCCCATCTCAGCTCGAAGCTTGATGATTACAAGGTCTGGTTATACTACATGGCCGAGGGGCCCGAACAACACGGTGGATAGAAACTTGGCTAAAGATATGTTAAGAGTTCCTAGATTGGATGTGAGGGCTTCAGTCCCCATCCCGGAAGAAGAAGTAAACGCACCCTCGGCTGACCAGGTAGGTCCATGGACTCTGCCTTTGGGAGTTTATGTCAGACTAGTCGCTGGGGCTATGGATACGATATGGATTAACAATCTGAAATGCCAACTAGGCCAATTCCAATCTTGCCTCGATATTATCTTCTCCCGCCTGGCACTGGTGATAGGATAAAAAAACCTATCTATTTCCGAGCTGAATTTGGTAGTTTTCAAGTGTTTTTGTAATATTTTATTGCGTTTATGTTCGTTTTGATGTAAATCATATGTAGGGATATAAATGGTTGATAATCAAGCAAATAGGTAGGCAATTGGTGGAAAAAAGATTAAGAGGATCAAAAGAAAGAGCAACAGCTTCACCGTTGCAGCGATGAAAGAATAGAAAGATCAGAAACATTATGATCGTTCACCACTACAGCGGTAAGATCCACCACTATAGCGATGAAAGGGCATAACGCCCACTAGTTTCCCACCGCTGTAGCGGTCAAGCCCACTGCTGCAGCGCCTAATGGCCAATTGGAGAATATATTATTTTAGATATTTTGATCCTTGTCTTATATCCCATTTGATACCAATTGTTTAGGACGTCCAACACTTGTTCCTTGGCATATTCTGAGAGCTTGAAGAGGAAATTTCATTTGTGAAGAAGAGGAAACATTTTTAGATCAGTTTTTGGTGAAAGTGGGACACTCCACTCTCAAATTTTCCTTTTCTGTCTTTGTTTCTCTCTTTGTATCTAAACATTATATCTTCAATGATAACGTATTTATCTTATTTTAATTTTTTTATGGTTGTGATCATGGTAGGCTAAGTGAATATTATCTAGGGGTTGATGTAGTTCATGTATATACACGTTTGATTAAATATATATTTTTTTAACGGTTGTTTATCTAAATCCGATTGTGTTTACCGTTTTATTACATACTTGATATGCTTGTTATGCTATTAGGGTTGCTTTTGAGAATACGGGGTTTAACACTCGGGAGAGGTAACCCAGGATTCGGACTAGGGTTAAACACATCGTGACGATCTAATGACTCGAGAGAGCATTAGAAAGTATGCAATCCATGAGGTTGGGTCAAGAATCATGTACTCATTTAGATGTTAGATAGGAATATCAACGTCTATATGAGGTACATATTCGCTTACTTTACACTCTGGAGAGGTAGTGAGCGAGTTTACGATATTTAGATTGTCGGATAGGATAAATACCGTTATTATAAACTAAACAAATTCAAACATGTATTAGTGAACAAAATTTAACCCCTAGGTAATCCATTTTATTAGAATTAATCCAAATTTGTTTAGGTTTAAATTAGTTTTTTTTCGATTAGCAAACTCAAAACAATTCTTGAACCATCTAGATAATATAAAACTATGTCAATTGTAGTATTCAATTAATCCAAACACCTATCCCAAAGGACAACATGTGATCGTAAGATCCATTATATTAAAACTTGACCTTGTACACTTGCGAGTTAAATCAAGGCGTGAAAAAATTGCGATCAAGTTTTTGGCGCCGTTGCTAGGGATACGGTGTAGTGATTTGGTTGAAATTACCACCAAGTAGTTGAATATTAATCTTGACAATTCTTTTGTTTATTTTGTTTTCATTTGTTATTGAATTCGTTTTCATTTGTTGTGATCAAGCAGTGTATGCAATGTAGTTGGAGTTTGGAATGATCTTGAGATAGAGCGTACATTGAGAAGATTAAGGAGAGAGAGAATAATCCAAATTCAAGCCATGGCCGACGGAGGAGATGATCATATGCCACATATGTCTCAACAACCGCCAGTTCAACTGGAACTACCAAAGCAGCCGCCAGAGCCAAAAGTTCAATAACGGGTCCTTAGGGATTATTATCGACCCGTTGTGTTTGACAATTACTTTGGGATTCGGAGGCAGCCGATCCAGGCTAATAATTTTGAGTTAAAACCCTCCTTGATCAATATAGTTCAACAAAACCAGTATGACGGGAATCTCCATGAAGATCCTAATATCCACCTGGCCACATTTTTGGAAATTTGTGATATAGCGAAAATCGACGGAATTGCAGAGGATGTGATACGGTTGAGGTTGTTTCCGTTTTCATTTTGTGATAGAGCACGAGGTTGGTTCCAGTCGGTTCAACCGGGGAGCATCAACACTTGGGAGGACCTAGCACAAAGGTTCCTTACTAAGTTTTTCCCACCTTCGAAGACGTCGCAACTAAGAGGTGAAATTGCACAATTTCGCCAACGGGATTTTGAGCCCTTATTCGAAGTGTAGGAAAGATTCAAGGATTTATTGCGCAAGTGCCCCAACACGGGTACTAGGAATACTTTCAAACTCAACTCTTTTACAATGGGTTGGATGGACAAATAAGAACTATAGTTGATGCCACCTCGGGAGGATCATTGTTATCAAAGACTCTGGATGAAACAAATGCGTTGTTGGAAGAAATGGCCGCTAACAATTACCAATGGCAAAATGAGAGGAATATGGGACGAAAGGTAGTCTCAATTCATGAGGCCGATCCTCTTGCTACCTTATCGGCCCAAGTTTCAAAGCTCACAGAACAATTGGTCACCTTCTCTACCAAAGATGCTTCGTCAAGTCGTGAAGCGGAAAATATTGCAAGTAGTTGGCAACCGGGAGTAGATAGCGAGTTTGAAGAGTGTCATTTTGTCAACAACCGAGCATATACCTTTAGGCCCTCCAACAATATTCCGACTAACTATCATCCTGGAATTTGCAATCATGAGAATTTTTCGTATGTGAATAATCAGAACACATTGCGATCACCTCCCGGATATGGATCTCAAGCTTAAGGATATCAACCTATACAACAAAACCGACCAATGCAACAACCTCTGATGTAAAGCCAAAAACCACAATTGTAAGACATGCTTGGTTCATTCATGAAGGATACTCAAACCATTATGCGTGAAATGCATAATTGGCTTAACAAACATGAGAATAGGCTTGACACGATTGAGACCACGTGTACCAACACGAATACAACTGTGAAGTCATTAAAAACTCAAATTGGTCAACTTGCTAGTGCTATCAAAGAGCAAACCAAGGGGAAGTTTCCAAGTAACACGGAGACTAACCTGAGGGAGTGCAAGGCAATAACCTTGAGAAGCCGAAAGGAAGTTGAAGCAAGTAAGCCAACGGAGGAAGAGCCGGGAGTGAAACTTGATGTTACAAAATAATGAGCCGAAGGGGAATGTTGAAGAGAAAGTTGATGAGAGAAAATAGGAGAAAGTTGAGGAGAAAAAGCAACTTATTCCCTTTGAAGAAAAGAAAGAAGACCAAAGGGTGATTCCGGGAAGAATTATATTTCCGGATAATCCACCGATTCTCACTACGCCTTTACCATATCCGCAAAGGTTCCATAAGAAGAAGTTGGATTCTCAATTTGCAAAATTTCTTGTCATATTTAAGAAAATTCATATCAATATACCATTTGCGGATGCCTTAGAACAAATGTCTAACTACGGGAAGTTCTTGAAGGACATTATGACAAAGAAGAAGAAGTTAGAGAAATATGAGATGGTTAAGATGACAGAAGAGTGTAGTGTGATACTTCAAAGAAAATTGCCTCAAAAGTTGAAGGATCTTAGGAGTTTCACAATTCCGTGTACTACTGGGAAATCTCACTTTGATAAAGCGCTATGTGATCTAGGAGCAAGCATCAACCTAATGTCATCATCCCTTTACCTGAAGTTGGGGCTTGGTAATTCAAATCTAACTACAAGTTTATATTTCCGGTGGACTTTGTCGTATTAGAAATGGAGGAGGATCGGGAGATTCCAATCATTATTGGGAGGCCTTTTCTTGCCATGGAAAAGGTGTTGATCGACGTTCATAATGGGAATTTGACGTTAAGGGTGAATGAAAATGAGGTGAAATTCAATATTTTCAAGACTATGAATTTTTTGAATGAGTGCCCAACATGCAATCGAGTGGAAGTTATTGACTCGTGCGTTAGGGAATTCTTTCATGATAATTTGGATCGGGATCCATTGGAGCATGCTATCACAAATTCCCTATCTATGGGTGATTTTTGTGAAAAGGGCTCAACCACGAAAGACAGTGTTGTGGACTACATTCTATCTATGGAAGCTAAACCTAAAGACGTAGTGGATTCGATTCAAGTGGCCATAATTGAAGATGAAGTTAGTTCTCCCGAACCATTAAATCCACCTCAAGGTGGGTTAATTCTTAAGCAATTACCGAATCACCTTTGGTATACTTTCTTGAGGGAGAATTTAACTGATCCGGTCATCATCTCTTCATCCTTCACTCAAGAGGAAGAAAGCAAGCTGCTACGTATCTTGAAACGACATAGATTTGCCTTTGCGTGGTCTATTTCCGACTTCAAAGGAATTAGCCCTACAATTTGAATGCACAAGATCTTGATGGAGACTTCGTTTAAGCCTTCCATTGAGCACCAACGAAGGCTAAATTCGGTGATGAATGAAGTGGTTCGAGTCGAGATGTTGAAGCTCTTGAATGTCGGGATTATATATGTTATTTCAGATAATGAATGGGTGAGTTCGATACAAGTGGTGCCCAAGAAAGGAGGAATGACGGTGGTGAAAAATGAGAGAAATGATCTTATTCCTACACGAACCATCACTGGATAGAGAGTGTGTATCGATTACAGAAGATTGAACAAAGCTACTCAGAATGATCATTTTCCTCTACCGTTCATTGATCAAATGCTATATCGTCTTTCTGGTTATGATCATTATTACTTTCTTGATGGCTATTTAGGATACAATCAAATAGTTATTGCACCGGAATACCAGGAGAAGACAACCTTCACATGTCCGTATGGGACATTTGCCTACCGTCGTATGTCGTTTGGTCTTTGTAATGCTCCGGCCACATTCCAATGGTGTATGATGGCTATCTTTTAGGATATGGTGGAAGACATAATGGAAGTATTCATGGACGACTTCTCGGTCTTCGGATCGTTCTTCGACTATTGCTTGTACAATTTATCGCTTGTTCTTAACCGTTGTGAGGATAAACACTTAGTTCTCAACTTGAAAAAGTTCCATTTTATAGTCAAGGAAGGGATAGTCTTAGGCCATCGAGTCTCTTCTAAGGGGCTTGAGGTAGTTTTGGTGCCAAAAACTTGGTGGCGGAATATTACGTCGCCACTTTCACCGCAAGTATACTTGTCAAATTTTAATATAGATGGGAAATAGTAGGGGTTGTCGTATCCACAGGGATTAGTTGAGATTATTATCAAGTACTGCGATTGTCATAACCTAATTTTATCTAGGCGATACAAATTGCGTTTATAATTAATTAATACTAATACTAAGTTAATGAAACTAATTAAACTATAATATTATATTGAGATGTTTAGGGGAAAATATTATCTAGGAATTAACATCATTTACAAAAATGTGTTTGGTCTCGTTTAGTTTACAATAACGGCGTTTAACCTATCCGACAATCTCTGTATTGTAAACTCACTCACCACCTCTCCTGAGTGTAAAATGCGTGAATATGTGACTTCGCGTCAACGAAGAAGTCCCTCTCCATGTCTTAATGATACTAGGTCACATGAGTCTGACCCCAATATCATTGATTGCACACTTTTTAACTCCCTCCCGGGTTATTAGATCGTCGCGTTGTATTTACCCTAATCCGAATTCGGGGTTACCTCTCCTGAGTTTCAAATCTTGTATTCGCTATATATCTAAACAAACATATAATCAAAGAATAACAATAAACATAATTGAATAACGAAGAACAACCATTAATGAAACACAATTCAAACAAACAACGATTTCATAAATATTATTAATCTTAAGACAAAATCCGTTTACCTCATGGCCATAACCATTTATACAATGAAAAATGAGCTAAACATGCTCAACAATCTACCAAAGTTAAGAAATTAAAGAGAGAAACAAGAGAAACTTAGCCATAGTCCGAAGATTTGACGCTAAAACCGTTTAACGATCACTTCTCCTTCTTCGCAACATGTTCTTTTCCTTCGGATTTGATTGAGCACTCCCCAAAATACTCTGAAAGTATTATGAACCCTAAGGGGTCTATCTCGGTCGGGCGAGAGGATATGAGGAATATATAGAGAGCAAAAATATCTAAATAAATATCTAAAGTGTATATAGAGTGACCGCCACGGTGGTGGGTATGTTGGTTGTGTCTTCGCCGCAACGGTGGATGCGGTTGTGGGAGCAGAGACTGGCTGTTGTTTTACTACCACGGCGGTGGGTTTTCAGCAAGATTTAGGTCTTCTCTGCATCTTTACTGCCACAACAGTGGGCTGCAGATTATGAATTTTGCCATTTTGCTTGTTTTTCCACCGTTTTTTCCACCGTTCTTGATTCGATTTGATCGTTTATGATCTGTTTTCATCCCTTTTTACCCCTACACACCTGATTTAGATAAAAACACATAAAAAACGTAATAAACATACTCGAAAACTAACAAGTTCGGCTTGAAAATAGATAGGTAAATTACATCTATCAGGTAAACTAAGCCAAAATTGAGACGATCGAGAAACTTCCACCTCCGATCAATGTGAAGGGATTCCGAAGCTTCTTGGGACATGCCAGTTTCTATCGGCGTTTCATAAGGAATGTTTCTAAAACGGTGAAGCTGTTGTGTCACTTACTAGAAAAAGAAGCCTCATTCACTTTTGATGAAGCTTGTGTCGAAGCTTTCAATGCTATAAAGGAGAAGTTGATCACGACTCCTATAATAGTTGCTTTGAATTGGAACGAGTCATTTGAAATAATGTACGATGCTAGCGACTATGCGATTGAAACGATTTTAGGCCAATGCAAGGAGAAGATCTTCGGATCTATTTACTATGCTAGCAAGACATTTAATGACGCTCAAGAGAATTACATCACAACTGAGAAAGAGATGTTGGTGGTGGTCTTTGCGTGTGATAAGTTCCGATCGTACATAATAGGATCCAAAGTGATCCTTTATACCGATCATGCCGCCATCCAATACTTATTTGCCAAGAAAGACGCCAAGCCACGTCTAATCTGGTGGGTTCTTTTGCTACAAGAATTTGATGCGGAAATAAGAGATAAAAAGGGGAGCGAAAATGAGGTTGCCGACCATTTATCCCGGCTTATACAAAAAGACGTTGGTGATGAGTCTTGTATCACGGAGGCGTGCCCAGATGAGCAATTGTTTAAAGTTAACACTAAACTTCCATGGTTTGCGGATATCATCAACTTTCTAGCACGCAAAGTGTTGCCATCAGATCTTTTAAATGGCTAGAGGAAGAAATTTCTATTCGATTTGAGGCATTATATGTGGGACGAACCGATGTTGTTTAAGAAGTGTGCTAATCAAGTGATCTGGAGATGTGTTCCGGAAGAAGAAATGGCTAGTATTCTATACCATTTCCATTCATCACCTTGTGGCGGGCACTTTGGAGTGACACAGACGGCCACTAAGGTGAATCAATCAAGTTTTTACTGGCCGACATTATTTCGTGATGCTTATACATTTGTGAAAACTTGTGATTAATGCCAAAGGGTTGGAAACATTTCAAGAAGGCATGAGCAACCACTAAATTCAATTCTCGAGTTGGAACTGTTTGATGTGTGGGGGATTGACTTTATGGGGCCGTTTCCGTCGTCCTTCGTTCAGGAGTACATTTTACTAGCAGTGGATTATGTGTCCAAATGGGTCAAAGCTATGACAATGCCAACTAATGATGCCAATGTGGTTTTGAAGTTCATTCAGAAGAATATCATGACATAGTTCGGGACACCTCGGGCCATTATCAGTTATGAAGGGACCCATTTTTGCAATAAAATGTTCAATACTTTGCTTACAAAGTATGAGGTCCGGCATAAAGTGGAACTTCTATACCATTCACAGACAAACGGCTAAGCCAAAGTGTCAAATCGTGAGATCAAACAAATTTTGGAAAAGACGGTTCATTCTAATTGCAGAGATTGGGCGGTGAAGTTGGATGATGCGTTATAGGCATACCGCACGGCCTTTAAAACACCGATCGGCATGTCACCATATTGGTTGGTATTTGGAAAGGTGTATCATTTGCCAGTGGAATTAGAACACCGTGCCTACTGGGTGATCAAAAAGTTAAACTTTGATCTTAATGCTTCGGGTGAACAACGTCTCCTCCAACTCAATGAGATGGAGGAATTTTGGAATGAAGTGTATGAGAACGCCAAGCTCTATAAAGACAAAACAAAGAAGTGGCATGATAAGCAAATAGTCAGGAGGGAGTTCAGTCCAGCCGAACAAGTTTTGTTATTCAATTCTCAGCTGAGGCACTTTCCCAGAAAATTAAACTCCCAATGGTCTGGACCGTTCTGGATCAAGCATGTATTTCTATTCGGCTCAATCGAATTGGAAGGTGATGATGGATGCATTTTCTAAGTCAATGGGGAGAGGATCAAGCATTATTTTAGAAATGAAGAATGAGTTGTAGAAAGTTTCTCCCTCGTTGATAACTAGGGTGGAGTTTGCTAAGTCCAGCCAGGGACAGTAAATCAAACACACTTTTTTATATAAAACCGAGGGTATGGTTTAAGCCCGTTTTTTATATTTAGTACTTTTTAGAGGCTAGAATGGGCTCGAAGTGTGTTTGAGAAGTTTGGATATTCAGGGTAGTGTTTCGTTTATGAAAACGTTGAAATAGCAAAGTGGAAACGAGTGGTGTAAGACCTTGTTGAGAAAAAATACAGAGAACAACAATTTAGTGTAGGCCTGTGACTGCTATAGCGCTAGAATATCAGTAGACATTCTGGTGTTCCACCGCTGCAGCGGTGCACAGGTAGAAAGCCCACTGGGCTGTGACCGCTACAGCGATCAAAATAACCACTGCAGCGGTGATGCCCCTGTTCAGTTAAGAGGGGCATCACTTCACTTGAGCCTCATTTCCAAATCCCTAAGCCCGAAATCTCTAAAAAACATTCCTCCCAAACCGTTTTCAAACCTCAAGTCCATCATTTCCAATTCTAAATCTAAGATTTCCACCACAAATCATCTACCAAAATTCATTTTCAAACCACATATTCAAGCTTCTAGGGTTAGAGATTAATAATGGGCGATTTTCACATTTCTCAACCGTTGGGTACTCAAAATTTCGATAAGTAAGTTGTTTTGAACCTACATTACATGTGAATGTTGAAATTTTGAGTTGATTTGCATGTGCATAACAAGAATGGTTGAATTTGGATTGTTCATAAAACCCTAGAATGCTCTTTTGTGATTTCTTCATGACATTGTATTTTTGGGTCGATTTTTGGTGATGAACACGTTGATTAGGAATGGTTTATTTGTGTGATGCAAAATTTGATGCCAAATTGTTGAAAATTTTCTTGAAATCTTTGTGATTTGGTGTGTGCACATCAAGACAATTGGTGTTCTTGACAATTTGTAATCGTTTGGTTGAATTTTCTTGTTCAGTTGTGTTTGGGTGGCCTATTGTTGTATGTTGAATTGATAGGGACAATGCCGGAGAGCCGCCGCTATCCGTCCAAGAGGAGAGGGATCCAATTCACAATTCGGCGGTCTTGCTTCCGACCATGATTTGAGCCGATTCGTTTTGTAAACGAGTCAAACAACATTTTAATGGGTTTGAGCATAAGTGGAGTTGCATTCGGCAACGTGGATTTGTTAACTTAGATGAGATTTTGGTTAAGATTTCGAACGTGATAAAGGCTCGAGGTTGGGAACAGTTGTGCCAATAACTGGCCTCGGGCCATGTTGCTTTGGTCTGAGAATTTTATGCAAACTGTGTTGAAGCTCAGAACAACCGAACCAGTGTATGAACTCGTCCAATAAACATTGTTCCAAACAAAATCAATGAACTTTTGGGGTTAGTTCCTCCGACATGGCCTTAAGGCTCGAATAAAGAAGAGGAGGACAAAGACCTACAAACGTTTATCCAGACCATTTGTTCTGGTAATGCTCGATGGACGCCTACGACGCCGGGTCTTGCAATCTTTTTGTCCAAGTACTTGAACCAATTCTTGAAGATTTGGTTCCACTTCATATACTTCAACCTCCTCCTAACGTCTCATTTGTCCGACGTCTCCAAAGACCGAGTGTTAACACTTTATGCCATTGAGACTGGAAAGTCGTTGAATGTTGGGTACCTTATTTATTCATTAATTCTGCACGCAGTCCAAACCACAAAGGCTGGCATGCTTTTCCCATATCTTATCACTGAACTTTTCAGGAGGGTAGGTGTTGTGATCTCAGGCGATAGCCCATGTGTCCCCGTCAAACCTCTGGATCTCGCAATAATGCATCGAATATAGAACGTCGAGGTTCATGGGCCGGGGGAAGAAGAAGAAAGGCCAGAAGAAGAATAAGCAGGGTCATCTGAGGCCCCAATTCTTGATGTTCCAGGCCGCCAAACGATCACATTGGACATACTTCACCAACACGTGATTCTTCAGGGGGAGCAGCTCTAGGCTCTTCGGCTAGACGCCGCCATTATTTGGCCAAGAGCAGTATCAAATCCGCAATGAAAATGCCGAATTTTGATGGTTCTTGGACCAATATCTTCAGATGCAGAATCAAGCTCAACGGTACTTCGGAGTTTAGGCTGGCTATGATATGAGCGGCTTCCCGTCGATGTCGCCCTTCCTGCCACACCTATTACAACCTCTGCACAATCCATTCCGCCGTGACGGTGGTGGATATGACGTCCCTCGAGATGGACAGTAGGAGGTGAGACTTTCCAGTCTTACCTCCCACATACGTGTTCGCCACCCATTTTTGTTTTCATTCCTATACACTGTTATTAGGTTCGCTGATGGATTAGTGCGGACACTGACCAGTTCAAGTTTAAGGGGATGTACATCATGTTTTTGTTTTGAAGGATGGATGTTTTTTTTGTTATATATTGGGATAGTTTAGTTTTTGTTATTGATGTTTTATGTATGTTAAGTTTTTATGGTTTGTAGATATTTTGACGTATGTTGTAGACTTTATAGTTTAAGTTATTATGTAGTTTTTGTTTAGGCATGTTGTGAATACTTAGTGTAGTGTATGCATATTAGTGTATAGAATGAATATATATATGTTTATGTATGTAGTAATAATTGTATGTTGAGTTGTTGAGTTCTTCTGGGCCATTACCCAATGATGAAAATTATCCCCTAGTTGTATATCGAAGTTAGGGGTAATGCCCATTCATGTGTGTTCTATGTGCTTAGTATGTCGATTAGGTAAAAGTCATTTTAATCCTAAATCGCACGATCACATAGACTCATTGTATAGCCATTCGAACGATTTGACGCGGATTATTCAGTAGCAAATTCATGATACTTTTAAGGAATCTAGAACTTGATTGGGGGAAACTTGAGGCAAAATCCTAGGCGAGGTAGTTTAGGAGATATGATTTAGGCCTTCATTTTTATCGCTTGAGCCCTTGAAGCTTACCTTGTCAAAGGTTTACCCCTCGTTACCTTGTCGAAGCCTATAGCCATTTCAATTCTGAACATGTAACAAATACCCAGGCCAATTAAAATATTTCCAAACCTAAGTCGCTAAACCAAAGGCACAATGTAGGTCAAAAATCAAGTTAGCATTTGTTTATGCTACTTGAAGTGAGCGGTTGGATTTTGGGCGAACGTTTTATTGGTTCGGTATTTGAGTATTCACTTGTTAATTTTTCTTTCGTATTCCCACACCCCTTTATTTATACAAATTGAATAAGTTTGGGGGTGTGGCCTTTTTTTTTTTTTTAAAAAACAAAAACTATGTAAATATAGTTTTATTTCTAGTTTCTTTTGACAAGTGAGTACGAAGTTCTTAAATGTTTGTTCAAGGTTGTCTTTTAAATGTTTGGGGTTATGAGTGAGTTGAGTGCCAAGTATTGTACCTCGAGTATCGTTGAATTATAACGGTTACCTGTTTTCTATTCTTGAGATACCTTTGGCCATTTTCCAAAAAAAAAATGAACCAAGCCCTATTGATCTTTTTGAGCTTCCAAGCCTACATTAGTGAAGAGTCGAACCCAGTCAAACATATGGATTTCCTAATCCTATACGGTTTAAGTCATGAACTTAGTTACTAAATAATCCAATTTGATGTTTGGATAGTTATATATTTGAGTTTTCACACACACACTTTGAATAGATCTAGAATGGCCTTTATTGATATTGAGTGTTGAAATTCTAGAACACCACGTGGTGTGTTTTATTCTTGAACTTGATTTGCTTAGGGGTCGTTGAGGGAAAAACATTTTGGTTTCTTAGTTGAACTTGGAACTCGCATGCTATTACTTCTCGTTCATTTATGTTTTTTTGTTTTTACTATTATAGTTAGTTAATTAGTAGTGATAGTATATTTTAGTATTAGGGTGTTTTGCTTGAGGACTAACAAAATTCCAAGTTTGGGGATATTTGATAGGTTGAAAAAACCTATCTATTTCCAAGCCAAATTTGATAGTTTTTGAGTGTTTTTGTGATATTTTATTGCGTTTATGTTTGTTTTTATGTAAATCAGGTGTAAGGATGTAAACAGTTGATAATTAAAGAAATAAGTGGAAAAACGATTAAGAGAATCAAAAGAAAGAGCAGCAGCTTCACCGCTGCAGCGGTGAAAGAACAGAAAGATAAAAAACATTTTGATCATTCACCGTTGCAGCGATAAAAGGGCAGAACGCCCTATGGTTTCCCACCGCTGCAGTGGTCAAGCCTACCGCTACAGCGGTCAATGGCCAATTGGAGAAGATATTGTTTTAGATATTTTGATCCTTGTCTTATATACCCCATTTGCTACCAATTGTTTAAGACGTCCAACACTTGTTCCTTAGCATATTCTGAGAGCTTGAAGATGGATTTCATTTGTGAAAAAGAGGAAACATTTTCGGATCGATTTTTGGTGAAAGTGGAACACTCTACTCTCAGATTTGCCCTTTCTATCTTTGTTTCTCTCTTTTTATCTAAATGTTATATCTTCAATGATGATGTATTTCACTTGTTTTAATGTTTATATGGTTGTGATCATGGTAGGTTGAGTGAATATTATCTAGGGGTTGATGTAGTTCATGTATATACACGTTTGATTGAATATACGTTTCTTTAACAGTTGTTTGTCTCAATCCGATTGTGTTTACCGTTTTATTACATCCTTGATATGCTTGTTATGGTATTAGGGTTGATTTTGAGAATACGAGATTTAACACTCGGGAGAGGTAACCCTGGATTCAGACTAGGGTTAAACACATCGCAACCATCTAATGGCTCGGGAGAGCATTAAAAAATGTGTAATCCGTTAGGTTAGGTCAAGACTCATGTACTCGTTTAGTTGTTAGATAGGGATATCAACATTGATATGAGGTACATATTCGCTTATTTTACACTCGAGAGAGGAAGTGAGCGAGTTTATGATACGTAGATTGTCGGATAGGATAAACATCGTTATTGTAAACTAAACAAATTCAAACATGTATTAGTGAACAAAATTAATCCCTAGGTAATCCATTTTATTAGAATTAATCCAAAGTTGTTTAGGTTTAAATTAGGTTTTTTTTTTTCGATTAACAAACTCAAAACAATTCTTGAACTGTCTAGATAATATAAAACTATGTCAATTGTAGCATTCAATTAATCCAAACACCTATCCCAAAGGACGACACTCGATCATAAGATCTATTATATTAAAACTTGACCTCGTTCACTTGCGAGTTAAATCAAGGCATGAAAAAGTCGCGTTCAACTGGCCCCAGCGCATGGGGGACTGGTTCTCCAAAATCCAGGGGAGGAGGAGCGTCACCAGGAGTTAGATCGGGTGATCCATTCTAAAGGGCATATCCAAAGAGACCAACCTCGTCGCCATGACCCACCGGACCAAGAATGGGATTTTGCCCCGCCGGCTTCGTTAGACTCCGTGTCCCTACCCTCTCAAGGTCATCGAACAGAAGATTACCACGAGTCCCGACCTGGGAGAACCTACAGCAAAGTCACCCGTGTCGAGCGCAGGAATAACCGCATTCGGGATGAAGACTCCTACTCTCCTCTTGTCGGGAGGCAGCGATCTAGACCGGCTGCGAGCCAAGTTGCAGCACCGCTCAAGGGGTGTCGCTCTAAAAAGGCACATGGTCGAGATGGAAGTAGCGTTTGTATAGATGTGGGGCCCTAGAGAAGCTGTTGGACTCCCTTCACGTATAAGGTCTCCTTTTGTTGAAAGTGTTCAAAGTGGTGCCGTATAGGTTCCTTAGCCCCCAAATTACCCCGTACAATGGAACTACTGACCCCTTTGATCACCCTACTATTTTTGTTGTTTTCATGGATATGCATACGACTTCCGTTACAATTAGGTGTAAGTCATTCCCTCTTACTCTCTCCGGCATGGCCAGTACTTGGTTTTAGGACTTGGCTCCTACCTCAATCTCAACCTTTACCTAGCTCAAACAACTTTTCCTAACCTGATTCAGCTGCTCCCAATGAAGGCCTAAAATAGCCACCCATATCCTCTCCTTTTAGCAGGAGATCAGAGAAAATTTAGGCGATTTTGTGAGAAGGTTCCACATGGAGAGCTTGTGTTGCGAAAGCCTTCTGGATGCCATGGCCTTAAACACGTTCATTAACGGACTAAGGTACCGAAGGTTATCTTACAACCTATGTTCATGACCTGCACCCAATCTGGTTGTTACCCTGGCCAAGGGTACCAGCTTCTACGAGACCGACCTCAGGGACATCGTAAAACATGATCGAAAAAAGAGTTAGAAGAAGAAAGGCCGAATAGAAGAAATGCCAAATGGAGCTCAGGGTTCTAGGAGGTTGCAGGCTAAAGGACGCTTGGGAACCCTTCTCAGGGATCAGACGCTTCCTCCACCCCCAGGGACGGACCGAGGGATGACTCTTCTAATAGTGTCCATTACAACAATCTTCGCCAAAAATACGGGAAAATGATTTTTCACTCCTGCTCCTTTCCCCAAGGGAAGACCCTGGGGAAATTTGTCGCCAAATATTGCAAGTTCCATCATGATTGCAGTCACACGACGGACGAATGCTACAAGTTCCGAAAAGATATTGAGACCCTCATAAAATAGGGGTATCTTAGTTACTATGTCTGCAAAGACAACGCAGGCTCAATGAAAAATAGCCGCCGAGATAAGCGTAGGGTTTAGCCAAGAAGGAAAAACCATGACCGACCCTCGCTAAGAAAAGAAGGCGAAGAATATAATGATGATATACGAGTAGACAGTGAGATAAATGTGATCCATGGTAACCACGGCCTCGAAGAGGAGACAACCTCTTCCTGGAAGAAGTACGAGTGTAAAGCGAAAAGAAAAGCTGACGAAGACATATACGAGGTGAGCACAATTAATGTTGTCACGCACAACGTCATCTCTTTCAGCGAAGCTGACCTCCGAGGGGTGCATACCCCTCACGATGACGCCTTGGTAATCTTGGCTCTTGTGAACCATTACAAAGTGGGACAAATTCTGATTGACGGAGGAAGCTCCGTGGATATTGTGTTAAAATTGACATTCGACAAAATGAACATGAGTTCGAGCTCTGTAAAACCCACTACCTCCCCCCTTGTTGATTTCGGCGGGGATGTCGTGAGCTCCATTGGATGGATCTCCCTTCCCATCATGGTCGGCACTGTACCAGTCTTGGCCACGGTTTGGGCCAAGTTTCTCATCGTGGACCAACCGTCTCCGTATAATGCCATTATTGGACGACCTGCTCTAAAGGTCGTGGCTTCTCCCCACCACCAAGCAATGAAGTTTCCTACAGAGGAAGGAATAGGAAAAGTGCATGGAGATCAAGAGACAGCCAGATCATGCGCAAGAAGGGCACTTGAGAAGAGAAAATAACAATCGAAGGCCAAGACCGGGAACAGCGAGGCCGAGCTCATGACCCTGTCCAATCCCCAAACTGTGTTGATCGATGATTCCCGAGATGAGGAACCTCATCCTTGACCCCATGAAGACCTATTAGAAGTACTCATTTATCCTACCATTGTGGGACAGACCATTCGGATAGGCACCAAGCTCAGCATAGCACAGCGGGAAGAGCTCACTGATCTCCTCAGGAAAAATTATGACGTGTTCGCTTGGTCCCTGGTAGCGGAATATTACGTCGATACTTTCACCGCAAGTGTACGGGTCAAGTTTTATAGAATAGGGAAGAGTAAGGGTTTTCGTATCCACAGAGATTGGATTAGATTATCGTTAAGTACTGTGATTGTCAAAATCGAATTTTATCTAGGCGACTTAAATGTAGTTTTTATAATAATTATAATCTACTAAACTAAATTAATTACTAAACTATAATACTACTATGACGTTTATGGGAATTTATTGTCTAGGGATTAACTTCATTCACTAATACGTGTTTGATTTAATGTTGTTTACATTAACGGTATTCAAATCTATCCGACAATCTAGGTATAGAAATCTCACTCACTACCTCTCCCGTGTGTAAAGTGAATCAATATGTGACTTTGCGTCAATGCCAAAGTCCCCCTCGAGCATGTATACGACACTTGGTCATATGAGTCTCACCCCAACCTCACAGATTGCATACTTTCTAATGTCCTACCGAGTCATTAGAACGTCACGTTATGTTTAAACCATAGTCTAAATCCGAGATTACCTCTCCCGAGTGTCAAATCCCGTATTCTCAAACCAACCACAATACCAATACAAGCATACTATGGAAGTAATAAAAAGGTAAACACAATCAGAAAAAGAAGAACAACCATTAACAAAACATTGATTTATTCAAAGCACGTTTTCATGAAGTAGATCAAGCCCTAGACAATATATGTTTAGCTATACATGGTCATAGTCCTATATTCAACTAGAAACAAGCTAAACATATTCAAAACAATCAACCAAACTAAGAAATAAAGAGAGAAACAAGGAGACTAGACGTTATCCGAAAAACCGACGCTAAAACCGCTCCAAGATCGTTTCCTCCTTCTTGGCTTTGTGATATTCTCTTGGTTGAACCTTGGAGATCCCAAGACCTCCTAAAAAATGTCCTCATAGGTGTGGGAGAAAAGAAGATATATATAGGATCCAAAATATCACAAAAATATCCCAAAATATCTAAAACAGGTGGAGCCTGACCACTACAGCGGTGGAGAAGTCGATAGCCTTCTACCGGATGACCACTGCAGCGATGGATGTAGGCTCTGAATATTGATATTTTTTGCTCTTTTTGTCCACCGTTCTTCCACCGACTTGCTCGATTATAACCCGTTTTCGTCCATTTTCATCCCAAACACCTAATTTGTACATAAACAAATGCAAATATATTAAAACGCTATAAAAATACTTGAAAACTACCAAAACTGGCTTGGGAATAAATAGATGAATTACACCTATTAGTCCTATAATGAACTTCTTGGAATTGATCTAGGCGTAGCTATGCACTGTCTCCACGCCGATCCCCATCACCCACCCATGTGAGACAAAAACGGAGAAAATTTCACTCGGAGCACCAGAAACCCATTAAGCAAGAAATGGATAGGGCCAGAAACAAGTGGCTTCTTTGCGTGGACTTCAAGGATTTCTTTCCTTTTCCAAGGATAGATCTGGTCATAGACGCCATAACGGGACACGAGCTCTTAAGTTTCCTTGACGCTTATGTTGGATATAATCAGATCCCCATGTTTTCTCCTGACAAGGGCAAGACCTCGTTCATAATAGACAAAGGCACCTACTGCTACAAGGTTATGCCCTTTGGCCTCCATAATGCTAGGGTAACCTATCAGAGGCTCGTGAATAAAATGTTCAAAGAATAGATCAGGTCAACAATAGAAGTCTACGTTGATGATATGCTAATGAAGAGCACCAAAGCACCTGATTACATCATCCATCTCTAGAACTACTTTGACAAACTCTGAGCCTATCGTATGAAGCTGAACCCTACCAAGTGTATTTTCAGGTTGTCAGCAGGGGAAATTTTGGGCTATATGGTCTCCCAACGTGGCATTGATGCCAACCCTGATCAGATCAACGTTATTCTTGGAATGGCCTCTCCACGGATGAAGAAGAAAGTCCAAATGCTCACCGGCAAATTGGCTGCTCTTAACCGTTTTATCTCGCGCTCTTCGGAAAAATGTCTCCCTTTATTCAAGATCTTGCGGGACAACAAAACCTTCGAGTGGACGTCGGAGTGTAAGGCCTCCTTCTAAGATCTCAAAGCTTACCCCAGGGAAAAGAGAAACTCTTCCTATAGATTATTGCTTCGAGTACTACAGTCAGCGTAGCTCTTGTCCGAGAAGATGAGGGAGTCCAGAGACCCGTATATTTTTTGAGTCGAGTGTTAACTGGCATCAAGAAAAGATACCAGCGGTTTGAGAAGTTAGCTTATGCCCTTCTCATCACATCAAGAAAGTTGGGACAGTACTTCCAAAAGCACGTGATCATCGTCCTTACTGATCAACCTTTGAGACAAGTTCTTCACTCCCTCGACATTTCTGGTCGGCTTATGAAATATAGCCTCGAGCTCTGCCAATTTCACATTAACTACTAGCCCAGAACAACCATCAAGGGGTAGGTCCTAGCCAATTTTATTGCTAAGATGACCTTCCCGAAAGAGCCCATCCCCGATGACCATGACCTTGCCCGGTAAGAGACTTATCTCAGCCAGGCAGAGGCACCAGTCCTGGAAGGGACCTCATCCCATCCCAAATTAAATGATGATCTTGT
Organism: Eucommia ulmoides; assembly: GCA_016647705.1. Taxonomy (NCBI): domain Eukaryota; kingdom Viridiplantae; phylum Streptophyta; class Magnoliopsida; order Garryales; family Eucommiaceae; genus Eucommia; species Eucommia ulmoides. The sequence goes on along the minus strand of CM028327.1, from coordinate 13,211,713 downwards.
CCTAGATCAATGGCAAATATTCACAGACGGTTCCTCAAACGCTGGAGGCTACAGGGCCGGGATGGTTCTAGTAGCCCCGGACCAGGAAGAGATTGAATATGCCCTCCAATTGGGGTTTTGGGCCACCTATAATGAAGCTGAATATAAAGCCCTTCTTGCCAGACTTAGGCTGGCAAGGGAATTCAATGCCAAAGATCTCCAAGTCTACTGTGACTCTTAACTTGTTGTCAACCAAGTCAATGACGAGTACGTGGCTAAGGACCTAAGCATGACTGCTTACCTTGGTAGGGTGAAAGCACTTATGGAATATTTTGAAAATGTTCAAGTGAAACAGATTCCCTAAGAAGAGAATTGGCATGCCGACACTCTTGCCAACTTAGCCTTTACAGTGGAATTCACCTTGAAGAAAAGTTTCCCCGTCGAATACTTAGAGGGGCTGAGCACCACAATTTTTAACCAAGTGTCCACCATATGTGACCTCTCAAATGGATCAAACTGGATGGACCCAATGAGGTATTATCCACAGCACATGACCCTCCTCTCTGACTGGGCAGAGGCCAGATGAATACGCTACAAGGCGGCAAGGTACACTCTTATCAACGGGGTGTTCTATCGTCGATCTTTCTCAGGACCATACTCTCGCTACCTGCGACCGGAAGAGGCTGAATATGTAATAAGATAGGTTCATGAGGGGGTGTGTGGTAACCATTCAGAAGGAAGGTCAATGGTTCATAAGCTCGTCAAACATGGATACTTCTAGCCGGACATACAGAAAGACTCCATGGAATTCATGAAAAAATACGACAAATGTCAAAGGTTTGCTTCCACAACTGTTCTTGTCCATATGACGAGTCCCTGCCCTTTGCCCAATGGGGCATTGACTTTCTCAGACTATTCTCCCAAGGGATTGAGCAAATGAAATTCCTTATTGTTATAATAGACTATTTTACAAAATGGGTAAAGACCAAGCCTCTTGCACGGATCACGAAGGAATAGATCAAAGAATTTATTTGGGAGAACATAGTTTGCCATTTCGGAATACCCAAGGCTATTGTCTCCGATAACGATAAGTAATTCAACAATGATCTCTTCGTGGAATTTTGTGTCGGGCTGGAGAATCAGACCTACTTTCCCTCCCTAGAGCATCCTCAAGCCAACGGACAAGTGGAAGTCACTAACCGAACTATTCTCCGCGGGCTCAAGACTAGGCTAGATAAATTGAAATAAATATGGATTGAAGACGTGTGGTCCCGTTCTCTGGGCATATCACACCACGGAAAGGACCCCCACGGGGAAAACCCCTTTCGTAATAACTTTCAGGTCTGAAGTTGTGATCCCTGCCGAGATCGGCATGCCCTCTTCTCGTACAACAATGATTTTCAGCCTAGAAGAAAATGACGCCTCATTGGTTCTTAACCTTGACCTTATCAAAGAAAAGAAGGAGCGTGCCCCTGTTCGACAAACAACTTATTAGCAAATGGCGGCTAGATATTACGACAGAAGGGTCTGTCCACAGTTATTTGACATTGGCGACCTCGTCCTCCGAAAAGTAACCTTGGCCACCAAAGATCAAACCACAGGCAAGTTAGCTCCAACCTGGTAAGGTCCATACCATGTCACTTATATTGCCCATCCCGGTACCTATGAGTTGGAAACGGAGAAGGGTGTCCCTTTGAGACATCCCTAGAATGCAGAGCATCTAAAGCGTTACTACCCCAGTGATAAAGATCTGATAGACTTGTAAATATTTCGCTTTTAGTTTTTTTTTTTTTTTTTTTGAAGTCTGTTATACAACTACCTATCAATGAAATGAATATTTAGTTCAAGTTGTTCTCCATTCTCCAAATTTTGCATACAGAATGAAAGGCTGGAATAAGTAGCCATCTGTCCCATCTCGGACAAATATGTGCCGCCCCCATATTTTTTCGAGAAGAAATGACATCCCGACGCATAGCATCGATGGTGATCTCCAACAAAAAACGGCATCCCGACGGATTGAGTTGAGGATGATCTCTAAAGAGATAATCCACCCTAGCGTATTATGTCGAGGGTGTAACCGGATCCTCTCCACAAGTCTATAGTTTATGCCCGGGGACTGACTATGGTCATCCTCCGACGGTCAAGCATCGATCGGGTCTCAGGACCTATAACTAAGCATCTCACCCCTGACAGCCAAGCTAAGCTCAAGTGACATAAATTGAAGATGCTCTTGTAAGGGAAAATTGGGATAACCTAAAAAGGCTCAGGGATGAGTCCCACTATAAAGAACTACATGTGACCGGCCATAGAGGGCCGACCAAGGTCACCCCTTGGGGATTGCGAGGGCTAGATGCCATACGAGTACCACCTTTAGACTAAAACCTATCACCTGAGCTACGCTTAGATTCTAGGCTAGGGGGTAGAGAAGATATGGATATGGTGAGTAGCATAAGAACGACGTCTTTTTCGAGAAGGAAAGACAAGGTTTCTTCTCTGACACTTTGCCAAGAAGGGGCGCGTGCCTAGAAGGGAAGAACTTGAATTTTTTCAAGCAAAAAATTGCAATCACTGTCTTGAATACCCAACTTGAGGTTGTGTTGAACCTGGGTTCCATGATCGAGAAGGATGTAGCACAAACAACCCTATCTCTAACAGGCATGCCAAGAAGAGATAAAGGGCCGATATTAGATCTCATGTCGACCTCAGTACGTCCAAACTTTGAACGATGCTGACACAAGTAATTATTCCTAACCAAACGTCTAGCATAAAGCCTGAGTGAGAAAAAAAAATGAATAAAATAGCCAAGTGACAAGGATTGTCCGTCTAGAGCAGACTACCACTGAGATCGGGAAGAATTGCAAAAAGACGTCAAATTGACCAAGATAAAGAGCAAAAAATGAACATCATAGCTAAAAATATAAGTCTTCGAGAATGACAGAGCAGGGGCTCAAGTCTATCTCCGAGATGGGTTCAAGCAGTTCACCAAGCAAAAACAAAACTCCATGCTCAGATAACTTGTTGAGCTCAGATCCCTTCCCATCATGGAATTTTCGAGATCAGGCTAGAGGCAAAGCTCTGTCGTTGAGAAGGGGAACCATTTCTGCTCAAAATGGGACATCCCTCCAAGGACAGACAAAACTCAAAGAGATTGAAGAAAATAATCAAGTGTATGAAATATTCCGAGATGAGATTAAAATACAGTTATCATTCATTCAAATTTATGTTACAACTGTGGGGTCCCAAAGCCTGTTTCAAAAAGGCCCTTTATAGGTGAAGGGGCTGGGGCACCAAAAAAAGGGCATTGCAATATTAAAAAAAGTACAAATTCTTTAATCATTCCGGGACTGATTTTGGGGTTGGATTGGAATTTCCTACTGAGCAGTGGAGGATAGTTAGGCTGCAATTGCACCGGTGTGGGGTTCGCCATGCTCAGCCTCAATACTTCCCTGAAGGGTATAAGTTTTGCTTGGCTGGCATCGGTTTCTCCCATCTCGGCTTTGGAATCTCCCTACTCGATCTCAGCATCCCCATGCTCAGGACCAACTTCTAGAGTTTAAATAGTCCATTCCAATCTCATTAGCTGGGAAACTCGAATACAGACGGCGCAAGTTGTGAATTATGTGCCTATGGCCATCTTCTACCATCTCATCGGCCATATCTATTCCCATCTTGTCAAAGGCAAGGGACAACTCCCATTCCCTCACAACATCTACCTTGGCTTCGGCAATGAAGGTACTGTGCTCTATCTCCTTTTATTGCATCCTCTCCCATGCAGCAGCGAGATTAGTCTCAAGCTTGCTGAGATGGGATTCAAGGTCTTTCTTCTCATTAGTCAGTTTAGTTACATCTGCTCTAAATCCGCTTTCACCCATCATCAACTTCTTGCTTTACTCATGGAATTTCCTAATCTGGGCCAAGTATTTCGCACGCTTCTCCCTAAGTCATTTCTCTCTCCTCAGCACTGTCTAGAATAGCCCAGACAAAGAGCTAGCTCTCAAAAGCACCTGCATGGAAAATGTCAAATGCTTAGCCAAAAATAGAGTGCAAAAGAAAATCAAAGTAAATTTCATTATCGTGAGAAGCCTTACCGATATGGAATCCCTCTGCAGCACAGTGGCAATCTCTGCGTCTGATTCAGAATTCACACGCTCCTGGTCTAGGGGAAGAATAGTGTGATGGACATAGTCAGATAATAGCTCGGGACGATCTAGGATCTTCTGACCAGGGAGGAGGCCTGCGTCTAGCATTGAAAAATATGCATGAGCTTTACTCGACTGAGGAGCGCCAGGGATTACCTCTCCCTGCATGGGGACCTCCGATATGATTTTCTCAGTTCTGGGCCTCTGCTTTCCTTCAACCTCTATCTCCTCGACCTTCATCTTTCTCCTCTCCTGGCTCTCGTCAGCGTTACTCTTCTTAGATGAGGGGATAGGAGTTTGCTTTGACAGGGATGATGCCTCTCTTCTCGCTGCGTCCTTTGACTATTTCCTCTGCCGTTCTCTCCTTGTTACCCTTCTCGGTTCAACTTCTACCCACCCTGTGGATTTGTACAGGGAACTCCTTGTAGCCGTTCCCTCATCTCCCTCAGGTGCTCCACCCTGAGCAACCCCTTCTTGGGGCTAGGAGGCCTGCATCTTCTCGGCAGCAACCTTTGCGACTTTCTCCTTCAACTTCTTCAACGTTGCTATATCCATCTTTGCTAAGGGAACACCAGAACAATTAAATAATAAAATGACAAGGAAGTGCTAAAAAATTCGAGTATTTAAAAAATTTCGAGAAGGGGAGAAACCTTACAGTTTTTTGTTTATGGGTCAATCTCCAGCACAGGTAAACTAGGAGCACGATAAAAGCGGTGACAGTAAAATGTTGACTCTAATAGCTTCCTAAACTCCGTGTTCCAAATGGGCCTTCCTTTGCCATTGAATTAGTGCACCTGGCCTTACCCTCTTGCTACTCACTTTCTCTGGAACTGCATAGTGGAATATAAAGAGAGAAAAGCAGTCAAACTACAAAAATATTACACAATCGTAAAATCATTCACAGATGATTCTATTCTTACCTACAACATCCCACTCCCTTGGAATGGGGTTGACTCTCTTCTCATCTGGACCAAACTCCCAACTGGTTCCTCCTAAGAAAAAGAATTGGGGCTTCCAATTCTTAACAGAAGACTCTAGATCCAAAAGGAACTACTTCCTAGATGCCACGTAGCACCAAACCCTACTTGAAAGGCATGGATTTTGGAAAGAAAATGGACTTAAAAAGGTCAATGGATGGTTCTATCCCCTCAACCTTAAAAATAATATACAAGGCCACGAAGGCCCTCATGCAATTCTGAGCTAGCTATGACGAACACAATTGGTATTCCACGCAGAGGGTCCTTATCCAAGGATGGATCAAAAACCTCATGCCACCACGAAGATGCTCCATGTATTGAGTGATAAAACCCTCAGGAGGGGCACAAGCCCTTTTCCCGGAAAGAGGAAGACAGACCTCCATCCCCTATGGGAAAGTGAAAGTGCTTCGGACCAAGCCAAGCCCTGCCTCCGTCATTGTGGATTGAACACTCCAGACGAGGCTCCAGTGAGGAACGACTTCCTCCAGGGCCTCATCAGTCTCCTAGACCTCCGTCACATCCCCCTCAAGTCCAACCTCACCCTCTTGGCCCAAACTGACTTCAATGGTGGGGCCACCAGCAAGCCCAGCACCCTTATCACTATCACGGTGACCGAAAGGCCCAGTGTTACTCAAAGAATCTTCCCGCTACTCTGTGCAGGGGGTAATACCAATGTAGGATCAACCCGTTGAATCGGGGATACATTTAAGGCTTGTTTAGGGGTAGCAGACCCTGAACTGGTGCTTGACGAGGAACCTGAAGAGGACCCCGACATAAACCGAGAAGAAGATGAAGAAGAAGAACTAGAATACATGGCGAAAAGAAAACGATTACTTGCTGAGAAGGGAATGGTGCTCTACAAATTACAAAATGTAAAAATAGGCTTGGGAAGCCTCTTTTATATAGAGGGGGTCTGTCCATCTCAATCGTCGTGAAGGGTGATGATCTGATATCGCTTGGAGCAGCATGCCCATTCAGAGTCGTACGAACACGTGTCCCCTTTGCATCAGTTTTGCAGGCAGCGCTTTAGGGAGCATTGAAGGGGCGTTGACCTGATGAGACATATGCGTGATGTGCGAGTTACATGTGCAGGACTTTCGCGGGTCTAAGGAGGGCTCATTATCACCTTTTTTGGGTCGTTTGTTTCTATTCCTAGTTTGACTGTTCCCATCTCGGAACCGCCCATTCTCTATTTCAGAAGAAGGTCTGTTTCCTTCTTAGCATATCTCTAAGGCTAGATAAGATTCTGAGCACCTCGAAATACTCTATAAAATTATCATAACTCCCAAAAAGGCTTAGAGTAAAGTCCTCAGTGCTTCAAGCTCCTTCTCAATACTAGGTCCTATGGGCAATTGATAAGTGTAAAAATGGTCACTCCCACGCAACCAACAGAAGATCACCAAGTGTAAAGATTGTGCTGGGCGGGGGCATGCCCTAAACCCATGCCTGTTATTCCAAAGGTCTCACAAGTAGCACCCTCCAGGAAAAGCTAGCAAACCGCCGTCGAGATGGGGAAACCTTCCCCATCTCGGCATTCTCCAAAACGACATTGCCCATCTCCAAAATTGATTCCACAAACTCCTCAACGAAGCCCCTTTTCCCATCTCTGGATATCCGAGAAAGGAAGGGCATGAAGCTCTTTACAACTCCCCTCTTCCCGTCCCTGGCTATCCAGGAATGGTAGGGGTCGAACTCTTCATCTCGAGTACAGCAGAAAAGAATCCTTCTCGGATCATGAGCTAGGACACTTCTCCAATTACAGATATTTTCAACCATAGGTCTCAACAAAAGGGCAAAAAAGCCCAGGCCCACAAGGTACAGTTATCCACTTGCCCTCTCATTGGCCATGCATCAAGATGGGACACTAATGGAACACTAATCCTTGCTTAAGCCCCTAAATTAATCCAAAAACAAAAGAATGCCAATGCCCAAAGGTACACTAAATTTGCTTACTCTTTTTGGTAGCATTTTTATAAATCTTCCTCCTAAGCGCTGATTCTCACGCCGGAGGGGACACGCCAGGTCCATCCCGACAAGTCCTTTGTGTAGGTGTTAAGGTGTTGCCCATCCCAGCTTGGACTCATCCCAGCTCGGATTCATCTTTCCCTGGATCAGAAGACCAAAACGCATTCGGGCTCTTCCTTGCTCAAACCCATCTCTTCCCGGACCGAAAGGTATTTGAACTCATTCCAGCTTAGACCCATCATTTCTCGGTCGGAAGATTCTCCATGGATAAGAAAACTCTCCATGGACCGAAAGACTCCCAATTTACTTCTTTGTTCTATACCCATCCTGGATCACTTTAACTCTGCCCATCCTGGGCTAGGTGGACTGATCCCGGACCTCTTCATCCCCATCGCAGCAAGGACGAAGATTTCCATCAACAATGATCAGACTATATCGTTGAGGTCATCCAAAATACGACATCAACATCTTTGTTTGCCTAATATTCATACTCAATTGCAACTTGTGTTTTAGTTCCGCGTATAAAAAAAAGGTAAAAAACTTAATACAAGTATCTGCACTCTCACAGTTACATATATCTAATTTGTGTGTATAATATTTGTTAGATATAACAAATATTACACAAATAAATGTAATATAGTTAGATGTAATTTGTAATTACGTGTAATTAATATTATATAAGTACATGCAACTGATATTACACAGATATATGTAATATAGTTAGATGTGATTTGTAATTATTAAGTTGTAATATATATATATAACTAATATTCACTATAATACAGATTTACTTAAGGTGGCATTTGGTTACGTCGTGTTTGGTAACCATTCTCATCCCATCACATTCCCAGATTTTTGGGATTTATGTTTGAGGATAGCGTTTGGTAAAACTGTTTCTCATCCCATCCCAAAATCTAGAATTTATTCCCTCTTTTGTGAGGGCCATGAGAAACAAAAAAAAAATGTTTCTCATAATTTCCATCCCATTCCCAAACTAAAAAAAAGACATGGTCATCATTATGCTAATTGTTAGTAAGATCCCCTCTTCAACTTTGTAAACCCTCTCTTTTCTTTCTCTTTTTTTTTTTTTTTTGTTTTTTTTCCTTTTTTCTTCTTCAAATGGTGATTTTCTCCATTCGTCGTAGTCCTCCTCCTCCTTCTCCTCCTCATTGTCCATCCTACTCCTTGTCACCATTGTGTTCCTTGTCCTGGCCCATCATCGTGTTCCTCGTCCTAGCCCGTCATCATGTTCCTCAGCTTGGCCCGTCGTCGTGTTCCTCTGTTCCTCATCATCAATTTCCTTGTTCATCGTGTTCGTTATCCATCCTCCTCCTCGTCGCCGTCGTGTCTCTATCTTTAATCGATTTCATCTTTCTTTTAGGGTTCAAACGTGAAATCGATTTCGTGATTTTATCATACCCTGAAATCGATTTCGATTTAAGGCAACAAAATAGAGAGATCGGGGAAGTTTCTAAGGGTTGTTTCCTCTCTCTGTATAACCTTAATTCGCGACCGATGAATTCAATGCAACAGATCGGAATCAGTTGCACTCCAAAACTATCCAAAATGAGGTTGTGATGATGATTTATTTACGTAAAAATCTCAGATTTGGAGCTAAGTCGTAACTTGGTGGGATAATGGCGGAGGGCATATGGGAGGCGGTGGTGGAGAAAGAGAGTGAACGGTTTCGTTCTTTCTTTCATTCTCGTTTCTCTCATGTAGCAAATGTTGTTGTAGCTATAGCGGATTAGCCTGTCAAAATGTCTTATCAAAGGTAAATCTGAGCCTCGCCAGCATGAATTTCTTCTCAGATTCTTGAACGTATTTTTTCTTTCTAGATTTTATTTATTTTTGAAATTATCTTTTAGTTTAGTTATATATTTATGATTTCGAAATCGATTTCGATTGGGGTTTAGGATTTCAATTTCAATTTCAATTTCAATTTCGATTGGGGTTTAGGATTTTGATTGTGGCTTAAGATTTCGATTGGGGTTTAGGATTTCAATTCCGGTTTCAATTCCAGTTTAGGATTTCGATTTCGATTGTGGTTTAGGATTAGTTCTTGATTTCTAGGATAATATTATTACCAAACGTGATTCTATTCCCAAAACAAAAAAAATGTCGTTACCAAACGCGATTCTACTCCTAAACAAAGAATATAATTCTCATCTCATCCCATCCCACTTGGATGGGATAGGATGGAAACGGTTACCAAACAGGCCCTTAGTGTTCCAACTTTCCTATCCTACTTGGGATGAGATGGGATATAAATTTTATTTCCTTCTGGGAACAGAATCGCATTTAGTAACAACATAATTTTGTTTCAATCTGGGAACAAAATTGCGTTTGGTAACGAATAATTCTGGAATCATTTCCTCAATAATTGTTCCTTATTTATTTATTTAAATGTATGATCATTTTGCACTTTTTATTTTCCTTATTTCTTTGAAATGAAGATGAAACAACGATAAAGAACACAAGAAACATGACTAAATCCTCAAAATTATACAACTATACAACGAATTCCTCAAAATGATACAGGTAAATCACAAATTCAACTGTAAAAAATAAGAAAAATTAAACATCCCAATGCACAACCAAACATACCAAAACAATTAGGAAATGAAGAAAAATTAGCAAAAAAAATCAAAATCGATTTCGAGAACCCTAAATCAATTTCAGTAATGAAATCAAAATCGAACTCCATTTTAGCAATGAAATCGAATTCGAAATCGATTTCAGCAACGCAATCGATTTAGTATAGAGGACGAGAGAGAAAAAGAGAGAGAGCACTTACACAGATGGCAATGGAGATGACAACAAATCAAACCCTAATTCTGAGATGGCGAGGATTATGAACGAAGGCGATGGCGATGATTATGAATGAAGGCGATGAGTAATGATGGTGATGAACAAAGAACAGAGAAGAACGGGCGATGGTGAAGGCGATTGAAATGGCAAGGAGCAATCATAGCGATGAATGAAGAAATGGCAATGGCAAGGAGTGGCGAAGGTAATGAACGAAGAAATGGCGATGGCGAGGATGAGGAAGACTACGGAGAAGAGGATGGCGACAACGATGGCAATGACGAGGAAGTCGACGGCGACGAGGACGGCGAAGACGATGACGATGAGGAGGAGGAGGACGACAACGACGGACGAAGAAAAGAGGAACACCACGATTTCGAGAATCAGCTTAGGGCTTCTCACTAACAATTATCAAAATACCAAACATGTCCTCAGCTAGAATGGGATGGAAAAAAACACTTTTTTTTTTTGTTTTGTTTCTCACCTCATTAAGAAAAGTCGAAATCAATTCCTAAATTTTGGGATGAGATGGAAATGGAAATGAGTTTACTAAATGCATTCTCAAACATTAATCCCAAAAATCTGAGGATAGGATGTGATAGGAACACTAACCAAACGGGGCCTCACCAAACTCTCTCTACCCTCCACATGCAATGCGTGAGTATATGCGGGACTAACACAGAACTAAAACTAGTTTAAGAGACTAAATCTAAATTTATGTTTGAAATGGGATAAATAACATATTACCTCCCCTATTTATTTGTAACTAATTCAAAAAAAAAAACAAAACATTTGTCTAGCATTCGTTGCACTCCATAACATAGAGCACTAAGGATTACACATATTACAGATGAAGAAAGGTAAGAACCGATGAAAACTCAATACAACTACACTACTAGGTACCAAGTCAAACACCATAAGAAGATCCCACCACCGGCACCAAGTTCCAACCACAGGCTTCTCCTGCCGCGACAATCACCACTAACCGCCGCAGCACTACTTTGTCCGCCTGTGCTATTCACATGCACTGTTCCACAAAAATAATCGGATTACGCCTTTGGTTAACATTTTTAGAACCGGAGGAAGAATATGAGATTAGACAACTTGAGCAAACAAACGAGAGCCTAGTATCTCACTTTAAGATTAAAAAGACAATGTAATAAATGTATGACTACAGATAGATAGATAAATAGAATTACCACTTTGAATTGGACTACTGGCTGTGGTACTGGGGGCGCCATGACCAAATTGATAGAAAACTTGAGCATCCGATGAATTAGGAGCCAAATGGAGGAGTGCTGCACCCACCACAACCCATACCAAGTCAATATTTTTATTTTCTATTTTTTTTTTTTTATATAAATATTGAGAAATGAGTTTGAATTCTAAACTTTTTACAAGGAAAATAAACACGGTATCCACTAGATTATATACCAAGTCAATATTCAAATACATACTCCACGTTCTCAAACTCCCAAATAAATTATTTTAATTTTCAATAATACTTTAAAGAAATAGAAAGGAGAATAAAAGCCATGAATCTTAGCAAATAATATAATATCATGTTCTCATCTGTATAATAAATTAGAACGATATTTTTTCAAATGTGTTTTCTTTAGGGGTTGACATTAATTTGAGGAGAATAGATGAATAAGATTGGATTATGGAATTTGTTTTGAAAAAAGTTCTCGCATAAAAATTTCTAACCCCGACTTACAAAGTCGTTGAGTTCAATAGTATTTTGTACTTCTTAAATTTAATATATGTACTTTATTATATAATAAAGATTTCCAGTGCCTAAAGGGAATATATCGATTTTCTAATTTATAAGTACAAAAAAATAGTAAATAATAATAATAAAAAATGTCAATTAAATATAAATATAAAACTTAAATGGTATAAAATGTAATTTAACTCAATGCTTTAAAAGTGGGAGTGAAAATTTTGGATCAAAATTTTTCCTCCAAAAACTTGGTATGATGTAATCTTATTCATCAATTTTCCTCAATTCAATCCAAACCTTTAACCAAGAAATATTTTAAAAACGTCTTAATTTATTATATAATTTTTTTTATTATTACTCTTTTTTGCATATAAATTTGAATTTCGACATAATACTTTAGGCATAGAGAATCTTAGGCCTGTTTGATAAATTAATTAAACACTTCAAACTAAAATATTTATTAAATTAAGTGTGTTTGATAACAAAATTAAGCAATTACTTAAAATATAAATATCATTTAAAAATTATTCAAAATTTTGATGATGTGTGATTCATTTCATTTTTTTAAACTTATCACTTAATATCATAAAATATCTAATTATCACAATCAGCATTTTACACAAATACTATAAAATCTCACAAAAAAATTATATACAAAAAATTATAGATGGAGAAAATAGTAAATTGGAAAAAAAAAATAGATTAAAAAAGTTGTAAAGAGAGCATATTTTAAAAAATAAAAAATAAAAATGTAAAAATTATTTTAGAAATTAATGAGAAGTGCCCCTTTTCTATTTAACCATAATGCGACTCTCCTGGAGAGCACTCACTCCAGTAATAAAATCTTGAATTTAATCATGAATGCACGAGATTAATGTGGAAGAATAGGCTTTTAAAATCGCCCAATGAGATGATCAGTCGAGGTGTCCGTAAATTGGTTCCGACACACCTTACCGTTAAAAAAAATAATAAAAAATAAAAATAAAAAAATCCCAAATAATGCACCGCACTCTCTCGTAAAAACAGGTGCGCGAGAAAAGAATACTTATCCACTGGGTGCTGATTTTAATTAAATTTGTTTTAAATCTCAAATAAATAAATAAATCCGGATTAGGGAATAAAGCATGTATACCTGGGCACCGGGAGACATTAGCAGGGGCATGGCAAACAGAAGGAAGGCCAAGAGCAAGGGTGACATTGATACTAAGGCCAAGTTCAGGGTCATTCCGGTCCCTCACGACTACACACAGGCACTTCTTGTCGGTCGCCAGGACTTGCTTCAGCCCGGTACAGCAATCCGGTGTGGGAGACTTTGCGTTGCCACCAACATAAGGGAGACAGGTTGCTAGCCCAACCAGCAGCTCTTGACACTCCTCCCTGTCCTTGGCTGCATCTGGGCACCCAAATGGAAGCAACGCTGAAACAATCAATGTCATGAGAGAAAGAGAGAAACAAATATTACTCATTGTATTGGCAGAAAAGTGGGAGTTCCGTGACATGGCCTGTCACCTTATAAAACCATTACACTTCCACACAACTTTTGACGCATGTAATTTTTTTTAAGTTTTATCATGATGCAGCCCCTCATTGAGCACAGAAAAGTATTATTTTGTTTCTGACTTTTTCTATTTAAAGGAAAAGAAAAAAAAAAAAGGATCATTTTTTTTTACTACATTATAATTGTGATTGAAAAAATAATAAAGCTACACGGGTGTAGGGATAACAATTGAACACGAGGTAACCTAATCAAACAAAAACGAATGGTTTGGATTTAAATCGGTCAAATGATTTCGGTTTCGATTTTGGTTTTGATTTTGGTTTTGGAATTGAAAGTTGAAACGATTTTGGATTTGATTTTGGAATTGAAAATCGAAGCAGTTTTAATTTTGGTTTTGATTTTGAGATAGTAAACTTTGATTTTGGTTTTGATTTTGAGATAATAAGCTTGAAAATAAACTGTCACTGAACCACGTAATCATTAGTTTAGATTTATTTTATATATATATTACCCCTATATTTTTATTTCTTTACAATTTTACCTGTTAAGATGATTGAGAAGTGAGAGAATGAATCATATATTGATATATAAAAAAGAGGTACAAGGAATATAACGCTATACACAAGTATTTATAGGGAAAATAGGGTTAGGGTTTTACTCTAATGGGTAACATCACCCCTCAAACTCAAGGCAGTAAGTAGGAGGTGAACTTGAGTTTGAAAACCAGAGAGTGAAAGCGTCTAGGTGGATGAGCCTTAGTGAAAATGTCTACTGTCTAATCGGCTGAACTGACGGATTGTAGGAACCGTATTCTGGAGAATGTGATGACGGATGAAGTGGTAATCAACTTGATGTGTTTTGTACGCTCGTGGAAGACATCATTGTGAGCGATCTGAATAGCACTCCTATTGTCACAGTGTAGAGTAGTGGCAGTAGGAGAAGAGATTCCCATGTCGGATAGTAGCCATCGAAGCCAGAAAAGTTCTTGAGTTACATCAACCATGGCACGACATTTAGCTTCAGTTGTAGAGAAAGCAACCATAGTTTGTTTTTTACTACGCCAGATAATAAGAGAGTTACCCAAGAAAAAACAGTAACCAGTGGTTGAATGTCTGTTGGTGGGGTCTCCTGTCCAATCGGCATCAGAATAAGTTTGTAAGATGGGAGCAGACTGAGCTGAGAAATGAAGTCAATGAAACAAAGTACCCTTGACATACCGAAGGATGCGAAGAACAGTTGAGTAATGGATGGTCCGACGAGCGGATAAGAACTAGTTGACCTGATGAACGATATAGGCAATGTTGGGGCGAGTGACAGTGAGGTATACAAGACTTCCAACCAATTGGCGATACATAGTGGCATCCTGAGGAGGTGAACCATCGAGTGGAGTAAGTCTGACGTTCGGCTGGAGAGAAGTAGTGACAGTGGTTGAATTAGTGATCCCAGCTTTGGAAAGAAGATCCAGGCATATTTGTCCTAAGAGAGAAAATATCCATTTGAACCGGATGAGACTTCGAGGCCAAGAAAATAAGTAAGCATGCTAAGATCTTTCATCTCGAATTGTCCATTGAGAAACTTTTTGAGTTTAGAAATATCGCGTAGATCATCTCCAGTAATAACCATGTCATCCACGTACAATAAAAGAATAATAATATCGTTGGTAGCGTGGTGAATAAACAGAGCCAAATCATAAGCACTAGGTGTGAACCCAAACTGATGAACGGTAGTACTAAATTTGGCAAACCAGGCATATGGAGCTTGTTCCAAACCATATAGGGCACGGCGAAGGCGACAAACTTTATTTCGAGAGGCAGCCAGGCCAGGAAGGGTATGCATATAGACTTCCTCAAGAAGATCACAATTGAGAAATGCATTTTTGACATCCATTTGAAAGAAAGTCTATTTTCGAATGGCAACGACAACAAGAAGTGTACGGATAGATGTGACCCTCACCACTGGAGCAAATGTCTCTTCGTAGTCAATATCATACACATGAGCAAACCCCTTGACAACAAGTTGGGTTTTATATGGTTCAATAGAGCCATCAGAAAGCGTCTTGATCTTAAACACCCATTTGCACCCAATATGAGTTTTTCCAGGGGGCAGATCAACAATATCCTAGGTGTGAGTTTTGGTGAGGGCCTGAAGTTCTTCGTCCATTGCTTTCTGCCAAAGAGGATTAATACTAGCCTCCTTATAGGATTGGGGCTCATGCAGATGAAGTATAGTAGAAAAGCAATGAAAATCAGTAAGGTAAGGTGGATGATGAGTTACCCTAGTAAAACGACGAGGGTGATCTAGAGTGTGGGTCTCAGAAATCTCAGGCATGGTCGCTGGAGTTGGAGGGGTGAGATCAGCAGGTGGTTCTGGAGTGGGTTCAGCTGGTGGTTCTGGGGTGGAGTCAGCATAAGGTGCAGGACTGGGCTCAACTGGTGGTGCTGGAGTGGACCCAACAGTACCTAGAACTGTATCCTCAGGAAACAATTCAATGGATGGATCAATAAAAAATCTAGAGTTGGTGATGGTTGACATGTCAAATGATCGTAAGGAAAAAAAACATTTGATGTTCTCAAAAAATGACACGTCAAGAGATACGAAGAGTTTTAGAAATGGGATCCCAGCACCGATACCCTTTATGTTCAATGTTATATCCAAGAAAACAACACAGTCGAGCCCTTAGTTCCAGTTTGTTGTGTTCATGTAGTTTTAGAAGAACAAAATAAATGCAACCAAAGACTCTGAGTTCAAAATAATCGGGAGGTTTACAGAAAAGACGCACAAATGGAGACTGGTTCTGGATTGTAGCGGAGAGGATACGGTTTATTGTGTAAACGGTTGTGAAGGCAGCATCACCCCAAAAACGCTTAAGACATGATAAAGAAATGAAGAGAGCACGAATTGTGTCAAGAATATGTCTATTTTTGTGTTCGGCTCATCCATTTTGTTGGGATGTACTAGGACACGAGTGATATGAGAGCATGCCATTTTTGCTAAGCAGGTTAATAAATGCACGATCTTTATATTCTATTGCATTATTTGAGCAAAAAACTTATATTTCTAGAAAATTGGGTTTAAACCATAGAGGAAAACTTAGAATATATTTGGAATAGTTCGAATCGATGTTTCATAAGGAACAACCATGTATATCGAGAGTACTCATCCATAAAGATAAAAAAGTAACGACAACCACTCATCGAGGCATGAGGAGAAGGCCCCCAAATATCAGAATGAATTAGATAAAAAGGTGTAAGGAAAATAGACTAACTCTCTTTGAAAGGTAGGGCTGATTGTTTTGCGAGTTGGCAATGAATACATTTAAAGGACTCATATTGAACTGAACCTAACTGACCGCTAGAGATAAGCGATTTAAGTCAGCTAGATGAAGCGTGGCCTAACCGAGAATGCCAAATTTGGGATAGTGATTAGAACACTGGTGGTTATGGAGATAAGGATGATGATGATGAAGATGAGGGTGATACTGGTGATGGTGGTGAGGTTACATAGGTTGATAAAGGGACATGTGGTTGTGGTGGTGGTAGAGTTGAAGATGAAAGGTGCAAACTGCTGAGTTCAAATAGACGTCTAACTTAACAACCAGTCCCAAGAGTTTTTAATGTTCGAGAATCCTACACATGACAACCACTATTAGAAAATATGACTTTAAATCCCAATTCACAAAGTTGTCCACCAAACAAAAGATTTAAGGTAAGTTTTGGAATCAAATACGTGTCAGAAACAGAAAGATGGGAGGTAGAAACCTGACCAGTATGAGTAACACACATTTGAGAATCATTGGCGGTATGAATACTAGGGATATTCATAGCGGAGAGTTTGGTTGAAAAAAATATTGGGATTAGATGTCATATGATTACAATAAGTAGAATCAAAGAATTAAGAAGAGTTACCTCCAATAAGTGAGAAGGGTTTACCATTTTTAAAGAAGATATGAAGCAGAAGTGAAGCCAAATCTGCAATAGACATGGTAACAGTAGTGGATAAAGAATTTGAACCCTCTTTGGCATTGATAATAAGCGAAGAACCCACAGACATCGTTGTTGAACCTGGAGAAACTACTGTTATGGATGAATTCAGAACACTGAAATTATCCAAAAAATCGATTTATACTCGGGAATAACCGATTGAGAGCTCCTCAAATCGATCAAAACTCCATAATGAATCGAATCAACAATATAAAAAGAACTACACTGTATAATCGGAATTTGATTTGACGAAAATCACAGATAGATCCGAAATGCTAAAATTGTCCAGGAACCGATATTGAATCTTCAAGTACCGGGTGAAAACCGGGTAAGCCAATGTAGAAACTACACGGATATAACAGAACGTATAATATTTGAGCCTCAAACAACAAAAACAGAGGCCGAAAACACAATTAGAACGTCCAAAAACCCTAGGAACCAGTCCAAGTTTACAAAAAATCAGTCAAAATAGGCCTGAATTGGTCCGAAGAAAATTACCTCACAAAACAAATCGGTGACGTGGCAAGGGATGGCTAATTGGATGCTGATGTGGCGGTCAAAGATGACGTGGGAGATGACAGTCAGCGCTGACGTGGCAAACAAGCGTCGATGACATGGCAAAAATACCCCCAATGATGTTAACGTGGCAACTAACGTGTTAGATGACATGTCAGTCGTTAGCACTAATGTGGCAAGTCAACGCTGATATGGTTGTTGATGTGTCGCTGACTAGGCTATTTAGGGCTAACGTGGCAAAAATCAAGGAAGACATAGAGAAGGCCACGCGTAGATCTAACGCGAGCTAAAGATGGGTCTTCGGTCCACACGTGGGAGCTCGTGCAATGTCGGAAGGCCTTTTTTTTTTCGTTGTTTGAATCGTCTCATCAAGACAGTTCCGATGGTATATTGGGAAATGGATTTAGAGCCCTGGTTGAGGTGGTAGAGCCCAAAATCCAAGACGACAAAGTGTGGTAGTACTGCAGGCTGTTTGAGGCGCATGAGGGCGCGTCTAGGCTCCGATAGCGATGAGTTTGGTGGCGTTGTTTTCATCTTTGCAAGACAAAAATGGTGGTTTGGTGGTTGTTGATACTGGAGCAGTGATGAGGCCTACAGTGGCGACGAAAGTCTCGGGAGAATAAAGGAGGCAACGGTGAAAGCTTTAGGTTGCGAAAATTTTAAGGAAAACAGATCCAAGAAAGACTTACTCTTGATATCATGTTAAGATAATTGAAAAGTGAGAGAACGAATCATATATTGATATATAACAAAGAGGTACAAGGAATACAACGCTATACACAAATATTTATAAGGAAAATAGGGGTTAGGATTTTGTCCTAATGGGCCAAGTGGGCCCAGTCCATTATTACATTAACATTACCTATTATATCTAGGTGTGAAGTTCATCCGTTCTTCATTCTAAGAGCTCCCTCTCTTGACATGGAGTCTTATGTAAGACAACTAAATGCACCTCAAGGTGTTGGTCGTTTTCGTATAATATAATCATTTTGAACTTTTAGAAAAAAAAATTATTTGAATAAAAAAAAATTATGCAAACTGTTAAAACAAAAACTTCAAAACATTATTTTTATGGATGTTTATGTGGCAAATCCCTTATTTTATTTTTAATTTCAAAAATGTCTTATACGCAATTGTAATTTGTATTATAGTTCCGTGTATTAAAAAAATACGAAAGACTCAATATACGAGTTATACTCTCACAGTTACATATATTTAATTTTTGTATAAAATATTTATTAAATGTAATAAATATTATACAAGTATATGTAACTATGTTACATGTAATTTGTAACACGTAACTAATATTACACAAGTACACAGACGTCAGTATATACAGGACTAATCTGAAAGCAAAATTAATTTGAAGGACTAAAGTAAAATTTATATTTTAAATTAGATTAATAACATGTAAAACTCGTTATTTAGGACTAATCAACCATTATTCTAATTTTTGTTTAGTTTTTAATTGAAGAATCTTCATCGTGAAGGTGGGTGATGATTTGTCAAGAGGAGAAGCCGAAGTTTATAGTGGAGATGAAAGTGGAAACGGAAAGTGGGGCAAAATTCAATTCACCCACCCACCGCTAATGATGTTATCATGACTTCTACTTGCATTATCACTTTTTTAGTCCTAATCCACAACTTGCTGGTGAAATGCAAGTGGCGGAACGTGGTTGGTTTATCTCCACTATCTAGTGTACAAATTTGTTGTTGGTAAACTTGGTACCAGCAATCAAATATGGATTTAAATTTAAGTAGTGTATACTTCAAAATTTGATTTTTTTTTTTTTTTTTTTTAATATATGTAATCTTGCCGATAATACTCTAAATATTGATTCTTGCATATATATATAAATAACTTTATATATCTCAATATTTGGTAGATTTTTACCTGTCAATACAATTCTCTCATTTTTTCTTTTAATATTTTATTTTTTAATTATTTTAACATGATCGCAAAGCCATTTTTTCTGCTGTTATTTTTACTAAATTTTTGCCACTTTTTTTGTCTGTGTTAATTATTACCTTCGTTCCCTCAAACATGTTGTATTACCGTTCAACAACTCAACACCTAATTCGCCGCCACTCTTAGAGAATATCTCAAAACAACGAGTCTAATGTCACTAGAGAGAAGACAGGCAATTGCTTCGTGCACCCCCATGCACCTCAGCGCCAGTGTGACGGTTGTTGATCCATTCAAGACCCATCGTTGATCTTACATCAACACTGAGACCAATATCGATATCATTCGTCCAAGATAAAGCCAACGCAACCAACATTAGCTTAAACTAGCCTTGGACGCAACCCCCTGTTCCACCGTAGTCCGCTACATCTCCATTGAGCTCATCCATGCGCCTGACTCGAACGACGTCAACCTTAGACACGTCAGCTTACACGTGTTAGTTCATGTCCGTGATGAGACACCGCCACTTTATCACTTCGCTCCACATTAATTAACATGCCACCTGCCACATCATATCCAAATCATATGCCACGCTAGCATAGGTCGCCCTCATGGGTGCCACGCTTGCGACAAATCAGCGCTACATGTTATAGTATGCACTGCCACCTAATCACCTTCTGCCATGTCACATGCTATGTCAAATGCCACGTCTGATGCAATGTCAACAACACTCTAGTTAATACCACGATAGCTGCCACATCATTACCTAGTCAATCAACACATCATCACCAATTCAAATGACACAGTCTCTTGTTAACGCTACATCAGCTAGTCAATTGCCACGTCATGCCTAGTTATCTTCACGTCATATCTAGTTAGTGCCACATCAACAACCCTATCAATGCCACATCATCCCTAGTCAACCTTGGCTGTTGAGCATCTCAATATTTGATTTAGAAGAACTTTTGATTGATTTAATGCTTTTGGGTCCGGTTGCCAAAGTTTTGAGGCCATTTCCATGCAAATTTTGATGTTCTGAATCCAAATGTCGCCTCCATTTATTAATTTCAGATCATACATTATAATTATCTTTCTATTGTTGATTCAATTCATCATATTCTTTTGGCCAATTCAAGGGTTTAATCTTTTTTTCACTACCTAAGACCAGTTCCAAGATAATTTAGACCTCTTGATTGCATCTGTATCCTCTATTCTTCATATTCATAACAACTAGTTTACTTTTTTATATTGCTAATTTGGTTCGCACACTATATCCAAACCTTCTTTGTCACCTGTCGTTCCTACTGTTAATAAAGGTTCTGATCCTACCTCCACCATTGTTTCCATCTCTTGCGGATTTAGCTTCAATCTTCAAAAAATCTCTCATACTCTTTCACTTACTACATGTAATTCTTATTAGTCTTTTGATTCTTCCTGTTCTAACCATATGACTTCTGATCTTGATATTTTCTCATCAAAACTCTCTATTGTGAGTGCTCCTACTATTCATACTGGTGATGGTTCTCATATGCGTGTCAACCATACTGGTATAATTTATACTTCACATTTCTCTAGTTTTGACATGTATTTAATACCAAAGCTCACTTTAAATCTTTTATCTGTTGGACAACTCCATGAATTGGGACTTGAAGTAATATTTTCTAATACTATTGTCATGTGCATGATCCTCAAACTAAAAAATTCTCAGGACTAGTAGTAAAATTAGATGTCTATTTACGCTAAATAGTCTCCACCTTCCAAATAAATCTCCACCACACCACCCCATATGTCCCTTTATCAACTTGTGCAACCCCAACACTGTCATAATCACCATTACCACCATAACCTCACCACTACCACAATCTCATCCTAATCATCATCACTTGATTTATCTTCTCTTAACATTTGGCATTTTCAATTAGGTCATACATCTATTGGATATATTCGCACTTTAGCTTCAAATGGGAAATTAAGGTTTGTCTCTACCAAGCATCTCTATTTTCGTCCATGTCAACAAGCTAAATAACACGCCTTACCTTCTTCCATTAGTGACCCAATCTCTATTGTACCCTTTAACCTAGTTCACTCTGATGTTTGGAAACCTCACATTTTGCCACAAATAGGGGGATCCAGATGCTTTGTGATATTTGTTGACGACTATTCTCATTACACCTAGATATACCTTACCTAAGTGTTCCAAATTATCTCAAATCTACTATGATTTTGCTTTCATGGTTCAAACTCAGTTTTCGTGCCATATTAAAATATTCAAACCTAATGATGCCATCGAATACAAGGATTAGTATTTCTTTGCCACCCATTGAAAGTATGCCACATTTTTCTATAGATCTTGCCCTGACACTTCTATACCAAAAATGGGGTCGAATTGAACTTAAACATAAATATATCCTAGATATTGTTTATGTACTACTTATCTCATCCTTGTACTAGAGCACTTCTGGGGAGAAGCTACTCTCACAGTCGTTTATACCATCAACTGGGTCCCTTCATGTACCATTAGGAATTTTTTCCCTTATGAGAATTTTCATGAAGTTTCTCCTAATTACAGTCTCTTTAAAATCTTTGGGTGTGTCTACTTTGTCCTCTTACAACCTTATGAACATACCAAACTAAAACCCCGAGCTCGACTTCACTATTTTTTTAGATATGGAATCGAATAAAAAGGATATAGATTTTGGGATCCCATTCATACTCATCTTCATATTTTTTGCCATGCCACCTTTTGGGAACCCAATATGTTTTCCTCTATATCCAAGTTTTATTTGACATCTATAACTAAACATATATATTTTACTAATCTGTCCATATACTTATTTCCTAATCACTCGAACACAAGTGTCATTGAGCCTTCAATAGATCTTCTAGTACCACACTAACCCCCATTGATGTTCCTGCTTCGTTTACAGATCTTGAGCACAAGTCGTTTGAGCTTGTCCTAATGACATTAGATGTTGCACAAATTGATCCCAAACACCATATCATTGGGCCAGATTATTCCCGTTAATCTAGCCGCGTAACACAACCCCCCTCATATCTTTGTTATTTCCATTGAGTTTCCACTATTCTCTTTTAGCATGAGCCTCAATCTTATCATGAGACAAGTGAGTACAACACTGATTATGAGGATACATTTGACCTAGTTGCTAGACTTACCTATATTTGTACTCTACTTTCCATTGTTGTCATTCATAAGTAAAATCTCTTTCAAATGGAAGTAAAAAAATGTTTTTCTCAATGTTGATCTTCTCGATTAGGTATAATGAAACCACCCCTTAGATTAAACTATACACTAAATAAGGTTTGACTCATTCATCGTGCATTATATGAGCTTAAACATGCCACTCATGCACAGTTTGCAAAATATAGTGCAATAATACATTAGTTTTGCTTTACCTCCAACTCTCATGACTCTACTCTCTTCATCCTCCAGACCAAAAATGACATTATCCTCCTGCTACTCTATGTTGATGATTTGATTACTACTGACGATGATATTCAGGGCATCTTATTCTCAAGAATCTTCTCACCCTCAATTTGTGATGAAAGATAGCGACCCTCAAGCTTATTGTCTTTGTATGGCGATTTCTTATGGAATAGATGGTTAATTTATTTCTAAACCAAAGTATGCCTTCAATCTATTATAAAAACATGGTATCACTAATCCAATAGTTGTTAGTACTCATATCGAGCTAAACACGTGACTAATTCTATTAGAAAACACTTTTCTTCATGATGCTAATTTATACAATTAGTTGGTTGGTAGCCTAGTATACCTTATGATAACTCACCGAAATGTCGCTTATACAGTTCATCAGGTCAGCCACTTCTTATCTTCATCACGGACTTTTCATGCTCAGTAGTTCTGTATATTTTTCGATACATAAAGGGAACACTCTTCTGTAGTCTTCACTTTTCTTCATAGTTCTTTACAATTTTATATGTATGCACAAACATTGATTGGGTCGAAGATCCTACTTGGCACTTTACTACGTGACATTGTTTCTTTCTTAAAGACTCTCTCATTTCGTGGTACAGTAAAACGAAAATGATTTTCAGTTGATCTAGCACAAAAGCAGAGTACCATGCTCGTGCTGATGGCACTCAAAAATTATTTTGGCTCCAATGGTTACTTGATAATATGGTAATACCACCTCCTAAAGTCAACCACTTTTTATTTTGACAATCAAAGTGCTATTGAAATTTCCCACAATAACGTTTTCCCATGAGCCCACCAAACACATCGAGATTGATTATCTCTTTATCTGTCATCACATTCTCTAAAATACTATTCACCTTCACTTAGTTAAATCTGTCAATCAGACTGCATATATCTTCACCCAAGGCCCGGCCTATTGGACGCTTTCGCACTTTACTTTCAAAATTCAACTTAACATTGACTTTACCAGTTTCAGTTTGAGTGGAAATGTTAATATATATATATAAATGGAATTTGACCCGTTAGGTTACTTAGAGCCTCAAACTCCAAACCCAAATCCTTATTTATAGGCACTGTTGTACATCTCAGTATTCTATAGGTTTTACACATAAATACAATTTTCTTATATTCTTTTTATTTCCATTATTCTTAACTTCCATTTTAAAGTTTGATATTTTTTTTTTTCTGCATTTTCTAAAAAAAATAATGCGAAATGGGACTGACAAATTCGTTTTGTCACGGGTTTAGTGAAACATATTTAAAAAAAAACACACAAAGTCCACGTATTATTACACGTGAACCTAAAAATAAGTTAATATTATGTGTATTATGACATGTGATTATGCGAATGGATAAGTGAAGGAAATAAATAATAGATATGAGTGAACGTATCAAAATGAAAAAAAAATATTAATCATTTTTTATTTTTTAACCCTGAATTAATCTATGTTAACATAAAGTAAATAATTAAATCTAGCAAACAGTGTAACGCCCATGTGGTCCACGTCAAGCTGAACAGAAGATGGAAATTTTGAAGCAGGACGGCTCAACGAGCCTCCTGAGAGAGGAGCCGAGCCACTGGCTCAACTGATCCACCCACAGGCTGGCCATACGGCCAGCTTGTGTCAGTTGGCAGCCCACTCTATGGGCTGCCAACTCGTGGGCTAGCTATACCAGCCTATCTGGCCGCCCACAGACTACCCGTCAGCTAACCTGTTGGCCAATTGGCCAGCAACCCCCCTTTTCTTTTTGTTTATTTTCAATTGTACACCTTTTAAAATTCTATAAATATGGTAGAAGGGCTTAGAGATTAACATCGTTTTTTTTTTCACTTCATTTCTAGAAGAAATACTAGCATTTTCTTGTTCTTCTTCTTTTATTATGTTTTTGCGTTTCTAGAAAATATCATTGCACACACCCATGAGCGGCTAAATTTTCTTACACCGGGTTAGGATGTAATGAGGTATGTTGAATTTATATAATATTGTATTTTCTATTTAATTATTGGATATTGTATAAACTATTGCATGACATGAAACTTTTTCTTAAAAAATGATTTTATTGTAATTGAATTTATTGTCAAAATATTTTTGTAGAAATTTTAATTTTAATTTAATTATTATTTGAACATTAGAACTTGCACCTGTGGTCTAGATCTAATGGTTATGCAGTCATATTCTTGGGTATTGATTATTGATCTGGATGGTTTATACCTATATTTTAATTCATTTAAAATTAGTGTAGTGTACGAATTAAATACCGAAGATAAACCATGTCAAAGAATAACAATCCAATCTTTCTGAGTAGTTCCAACTTGTAGTTTGGAACACTCATTTTTACAAATCCAAATTAAAGAAGAAAATACGAGAACAACATAAATCTCAAAATACGAATTTATAATTCCTAACCCGGTGTCTTATTTTTATTTTCATCAAAACTTTATTTCTTTGCAATCAAAATTTTCAAATCATCACTCCAAAGAAAAGGAAAAAAAATAATAATTGAAAATTGATGATTATAAGACCGATCCCTGTGATTCGACACCCATACTTAAGCACACTATATTATAATATTTTGCACTTAATTAGGGTAAGTAATTTGAACGATCAATAAGGTACCATGTGGGCTACTACTTGCACATTGACTTAAGCATTTAAGTCACATAGACTCAATTTAAAAGTTACTAGGCCAATGGGCTTTTTGGGGACGTTACAAACATTATAGTCACTTAGAAAGTGTGGTCACAAACTACTTAATTGAACTCTACTCCCATTAGCGCTTTTTGGACCAAAAGATCTACCCAAGAGAGAGGTGAATTGGGTAATTTAAAAATTAAATACAATTAATTAATCCCTTGTTGATTTTATCTAATTAAATAAGGAAGCGTTATTTCTACTGCACACAAAGAGTAAGGGATAGAGAAATTTAACACCAATAATTTTAACGTAGTAATATAAGATGCTCTTGCCTAAGTTTACTTCACTGAGCTGTCGCAAGGAATTCAATCCATTAAAACCCTTTTGATCCTTTTCGTAGGTTATAATCAAACCCCTTACAATTCCTTTTGAGTAAGTTCCTTTTACATTCAATTATACTCTCACTCAAACCAATTACATTTAGATCCACACAACTATTAATATATATATATATATATATATATATCTTTATTTCTCTCACAAATAGATTTTACCAATGGTGATAAAAATAAACTGAACTGATAGCCTGAACTAGATGATAGAAGTGTTTCACGTGTTAACAGATAATCAATTAAAAATTCGTAAATATATTAATCTGGATTTGATAATCGTTAAGCATAGAATCAAGTATACCAAATAACGCAAATTGAGAAAAAGATTTTCAAAAAAAAATCAAAGATTTCTTTAGAAAATAATTTTTCAAAAATTTAACTAGATCTCAGCAAACATGCTCAAAATATAATAGAAAATCATATAACTCTTAAGTATAAATTTAAGCACACAAATTTAGCACAGATAGAACTAGTATATAAATAGGAAATCTCTCATTGAGAATTCCTATAAAATAATTTGAGAAAGAATACATTGAACTCGGTTTTCAAGATGATCTTTCTTCATAAATGTCTTCAAGAGAATAATGAATTTTCTTACAATTAACTCACTCTTCTTTATTTCTTTTGATCCAGATCTCTCAAACTTTTAGGCTCAATTTTTTTTCTAGAAAATATCACTTTTAGATCTCAAAAATCCGATTTCTCTTGATGTTTAAACTTTGAAAGACGCAACTCATTTATAGGCATTTTTAGAGAGAAGCTCCAACGACTATATTGCAAAGATATCCCTTAAATCTCCCCCAATATCTCTCACCATAAGTCCAAATACCGAACGGACTATGAATTCATCTCATTTTAACAAGATTTATGATGAGAACCAACAAGCAACATCAAAGGACACATTGCATGTCCCGGTTGGGCCCATTACTAGGGCAAGATCCAAGAAGATCAAAGAAGCCTTAATGGGCTAATTCAAGAGCTTTTGGCTGAATCGAAAACAATAAAGCCCAAATTAGACCCAAATGACGATCAAGGCCTAATCCATCTCATCAAAGCCAGTGAATGGGTTTAGACATGAACTCAAATGGACCAAGGCTTGAGGACCACGAAATTCTCAGCATATTTATTTTATTTATTTGTATTTTAATTTTTATTTAGGTTATTTATTTGATAATTTGTAAGGCATGATTACCAAATTAGCCTTTTTCCTTTTAGATTAGGAGTAGGGTTTCCTTATTTCTCTAAGGTTTCTTTTTTTTTTGTATTGTAACCATACTATTCACGAGCACTGTTCACCGACACTGTTCACCGCACTATTCATTACCTATTTAAGAAAGTTGTATCCCATGAGAAAGGATAGATTATTTTTTATTAATAAAATTGTGAGAGTTTTCTCTTTAGTTCTTCAGAGAACTTTTCCTGAACTTATCAAGAGTTTTTTGTGGCGTTCAAACTTATATCTTTGGTTCGTGATTCATTATAATCATTGGGTCAAGATCATTATACCATTGGTTTGCGTTTCGTTCATAAACGTTGGGTCAAGGTAATCTATCTTTCAATTTTTGTATTTTTAGTTCGTTCAAAATCTGATTTAGTTTCGATCTTCGCGAAGAAACCTTAAGTTGGTTTCGGGTCTCACTAATCCTTGGTGAGATTCGTATCATTTGGTAATCAAAGTAAAGTCTAAATCAAGTTTCATCTATCCTTTTTCTTTTTCGTTCATTCATATCTATTCCTTCATAAAAAAAAAAAAATCTTGACCAAATTATATCATCAGATCTCTTGCATTTTTTTTTCTTTTCGTTCAAATTCAAATCTGCTCCAATCTTGAAAAAAAAATAAAAATGCGGTGCATCTTTATTCTTATCATATTTTTCGTTTAAATATTGTGCTTCTTCAAATCTTAATTTAAAGTTGTTGTTTTTCAAAAAAAAAAAAAAAAGAGAAAATTCAGTAGCCCCCCCCCCCCCCCAACAAAAATTGAGAATAATTTATTCTTATTCTATTCCATAAACTTTTCTTTGTAATCTTCTTATTTCCTTTGTTTCATTCCTAAAATCTTATTTTTAGTGAATCAAATTGTTGAATTTGGATTGTCACAAGAAAATTCTGATTAAGATTGGTTAAGTTCAATAAAGAACTAAAAGAGGGAACTAAAGAGTGGAAAAAAGCAAGAGAGTGTGAGCTTATAAGAGGATAAAAGCCAAAATTGAGTGATACACGAGTGGTGTGACATAGTTTGAGTGCAAACACGTGAGGGAGTGTTTGTGAGGTTTGCTAACTTTGTTTTGTAGGTTACTAAACATGTCTCGGGAAACAAACAAAGGCTCGTCCGATGAAGCACGTGAAAGGATGGACAAATTGGACGCAAAAGTTTTCTACAAGGCCTTGGAGCAAAAGTTTCAACAGTTGAACTTGCGGTTTGATGAAGTGCATAAGCGACTTGACAAAGTTGAGTCTAGCGCACAGAAGGGGCAGTCATCGAGAGCTCCTAATGTGCAACGAAGAGAGAGGAATTAGCCTCGGTTCGAGTATGAAGATGATTATGCAAATGACCTAGATGAAGACGATCGTGCCTTTAATGTAAGCTTGGGCTGATTTGGGAGTGAACATAGGAATAGAGGAGATAGACATGGGGAGCGGATTGATAATAACTTGGGAAGCATCAAGGTGAAGATACCCTCATTCCAAGGGAAAAACGATCCTGAAGCATACTTGGAGTGGGAGAAGAAGGTGGAGTTGATCTTTGAGTACCACAACTACTCCGAAGAGAAAAAGATAAAACTCGATGTGATTGAGTTTATTGACTATGCTATAATATGGTGGGATCAACTTGTGATAAACAGGAGAAAGAACCATGAGAGGCCTATCGTGACGTGGGCAGAAATGAAGGCCATCACGAGGAGGCGGTTTGTCCCTAGTCACTACTATAGGGACTTGTATCAGAAATTACAAAACCTTACGTAAGACTATCGGAGCGTGGATGATTACTACAAGGAGATGGAGGTCACTATGATCCGGGCTAATGTCGAGGAGGATAGAGAAGCTACCATGGCAAGGTTCTTGAATGGGCTGAATCGGGACATTGCCAATATGGTGGAGTTGCAACATTACGTGGAGTTGGACGACATGGTTCACATGGCCATAAAAGTGGAACGACAGCTTAAAAGGAAAGGAACTCGGTCATTTCAAAATTCAAGCTTCTCTAATTCATGGAGGCCGAATGGGAGAAAAGACGAAGGAGCTGTTTCAAAGCCCAAAACCGAACCCCCAAAAAGGAGAGATAATGTTCCCATTGCCAACAAAGGTAAAACCGAAACCCAAACTCATAACCGTGATATTAAATATTTTCGTTGTTTGGGAGTAGGTCACATAGCCTCACAATGCCCAAATAAGAGGACCATGATTGCACGTGTTAATGGAGAGATGGAAATCGAAAGTGAGAGTGATGATGACCAGATGTCACAACTTGATGATGCTTGTGATGATGATATGGAGTACCCGGTGGAAGGAGAGTCACTTATGGCAATGCATGCTCTAAGTGCCCAAGTTGCGGAGGATGACATGGAACAACGAAGGGAGAATATATTTCATACTAGATGCCACATCAACAACAAGGTAGGTAGTATGATCATTGATGGGGGAAGTTGCACTAATGTGGCTAGCACTACTTTAGTAGAGAAACTGAATTTACATACCTTGAAACACCCTAGACCTTATAAATTGCAGTGGTTGAATGATTGTGGGGAGGTTCGAGTAAATAAGCAAGTGTTAGTTTCCTTTTCGATTGGGAAGTACAAGGATGAAGTACTTTGTGATATTGTTCCAATGCATAAAGGTCACATATTGTTGGGCAAGCCATGGCAATTTGATAGGAAGGTTATTCATGACGGGTTCAAGAATAAACACTCATTCGTCAAAGACAATAAAACCATTACTCTTGTGTCGTTGACTCCAAAACAAGTGTATGAAGATCAAATGAAATTGAAAAGAAAGAATGAGTTGAAAAAAACTTATGAGACCGAGAGTTCAAAAAAATGTGAGAAAAAAAAGAGTGGAAACATAAAAGAGAGTGAAAAGCAAAACAGAAGTGGAAAAAATGAGAGAAAAATAGAGAAACAAGTGAGCTTTTATGCTAAGGCGAGTGATATAAAGGGTGCTTTGTATGCAAACCGGCCTATATTTGTACTTTTGTACAAAGAGGCGTGTTTTAGTGCTAATGAATTTAACCAATCTTTGCCTAGTGTTGTTGTTTCTTTGTTGCAGGAATTTGAGGACGTGTTCCCTAACGATGTGCTTAGTGGATTGCCACCTATTCGAGGCATTAAGCATCAAATTGACTTTGTGTCGGGTGCAACAATTCCTAACTGACCAGCTTATAGGAGTAATCCAGAGGAGACGAAGGAACTTCAAAGGCAAGTGGAGGAGTTGCTAGCCAAGGGACACGTAAGAGAGAGCATGAGTCCGTGCGCAGTACCGGTACTACTTGTGCCTAAGAAGGATGGAACTTGATGTATGTGTGTTGATTGCCAAGCTATTAACAACATTACGGTAAAGAATCGACATCTCATTCCTAGGCTAGATGACATGTTAGATGAGTTTCATGAATCATGTATTTTCATTAAAATTGATTTGAAAAGTGGGTATTACCAAATTAGGATGAAAGAAGGTGATAAATGGAAAACTGCCTTTAAAACTAAATATGGATTGTATGAGTGGTTGGTAATGCCTTTTGGGCTAACTAATGCACCAAGTACATTCATGAGGTTAATGAATCATGCATTGCGTGCGTTTATAGGCAAGTTTGTTGTGGTCTATTTTGATGATATTTTGGTGTATAGTAAGAGCTTAGATGAGCATATTGATCATTTGCATTGTGTGCTTGATGTTCTGAGAAAAGAAAATTTATATGCAAATTTAAAGAAATGTTCATTTTGCTTGGACAAAATTGTGTTTCTTGGCTATGTTGTTAGTTCGGAAGGGATTGCAGTGGATGAGGAAAAGGTGAAAGCTATCAAAGAATGGCCCACACCTAAGTCAATCACGGAGGTAAGAAATCTTCATGGTTTAGCTAGTTTTTATCGTCGATTTGTTAAAAATTTTAGTACACTAGCCGCACCACTAACTGAAATTGTCAAAAAAAATCGTGGGTTTTAAATGGGGTATGGAGCAAGAGCGTGCATTTAATGAGATTAAAGAACGGTTATGTGGTGCTTCTTTATTAACATTACCTATTTTTTCTAAAATTTTTGAAATTGAGTGTGATGCTTCAAGAA
The DNA here is from genome assembly GCA_016647705.1 of Eucommia ulmoides. NCBI lineage: Eukaryota > Viridiplantae > Streptophyta > Magnoliopsida > Garryales > Eucommiaceae > Eucommia > Eucommia ulmoides. Next base: position 13,180,461 of record CM028327.1, on the reverse strand, counting down.
TAGGCATTGGAGCTGTTTTGATGCAGGAAAATCGGCCAATAGCATACTTTAGCAAAAAGCTAAATGGTACAGCATTGAATTACCCAACATCTGATAAGGAGCTTTTTGCGTTGATGAGAACATTGGAGACTTGGCAACATTACCTGTGGCCGAGAGAGTTTGTCATACATACCGATCATGAGTCCTTGAAGCACTTGAAGGGACAAAGTAAGTTAAATAGACGGTATGCCAAGTGGATGGAATTCATTGAAACCTTCCCTTATGTAATCAAATACAAACAAGGTAAGGAAAATATTATGGCTGATGCACTCTCCAGAAGGTACGCCCTTATCTCTACATTAAATGCAAAGCTACTGGGGTTTGAATATGTTAAAGAATTGTATGCTAATGATTATGATTTTGCTAGTGCGTTTGGTGCATGTGAGAAGACAGTATTTGGTAAGTTCTATAGACTAGATGGGTACTTGTTTAGAGAAAATAGACTTTGCGTGCCTAATAGTTCTATGCGTGAGTTACTCGTGCGTGAAGCACATGGAGGTGGTTTGATGGGTTATTTTGGTGTGAGAAAGACTTTAGACGTGTTACATGAACACTTCTTTTGGCCAAAGATGAAACGTGATGTGGAGAGAGTTTGTGCTAGGTGTGTTACATGTAGGCAAGCCAAATCTAGAGTCTTACCACATGGATTATACACTCTCTTGCCTGTACCTAGTGCACCTTGGATGGATATTTCCATGGACTTTGTTTTGGGCTTGCCTAGGTCGAGGAAAGGTAGGGATTCGATTTTTGTGGTTGTTAATAGGTTCTCTAAGATGGCACATTTCATATCTTGTAATAAAACTGATGATGCGACCCATGTCGCTGATTTGTTCTTTAGAGAGATAGTACATCTCCATGGTGTTCCTAAGAGTATTGTATCTGATCGTGATGTTAAGTTCCTCAGCTATTTTTGGAAAGTCTTGTGGGGAAATATGAGAACTAAATTATTGTTCTCAATTACTTGTCACCCCCAAACGGATGGACAAACCGAGGTAGTAAATCGAATTTTATCTACTTTATTGCGTACTATAATTCAAAAGAACTTGAAAAATTGGGAGGATTGTTTGCCGTTCATTGAATTTGCTTATAATCGGAGTGTTCATTCTACTATTGATTTTTCACCATTTGAGATTGTTTATGGTTTTAATCCACTAACTCCTTTAAATTTGTTGCCTTTGCCAGTCAATGAGAGGGCTAGTTTGGATGGACTAAAGAAGGCTGGGATGGTGAAGAAACTCCATGAAAGTGTACAACAACACATAGAAAAGAAAAATGAGCAATATGCAAAGAAAGCAAATAAGGGCCGTAGACGAGTCATCTTTGAACCGGGTGATTGGGTTTGGGTGCATATGAGAAAAGAAAGATTTCCAGCCCATAGGCGGACCAAGCTACATCCTAGAAGGGATGGTCCATTTCAAGTCCTTCAGAGGATCAATGATAATGCGTACAAGTTGGATATTCCAGGTGAGTATAACGTTAGTGCTACATTTAATGTTTCTGATCTTTCTCCGTTTGATGTAGGTGAAGATTCGAGGTCAAATCCTTTTGAAGAGAGGGGGAATGATGAGAACCAACAAACAACATCAAAGGGCACATTGCATGTCCCGGTTGGGCCCATTACTAGGGCAAGATCCAAGAAGATCAAATAAGCGCTTAATGAGCTAATTCAAGAGTTTTCGGCTGAATCGAAAACAATAAAACTCAAATTAGGCCCAAATGACCATCAAGGCCTAATCCATCTCATCAAAGCAAGTGAATGGGTTTAGACATAAACTCAAATGGATCAAGGCTTGAGGACCACGAAATTCTCAACATATTTATTTTATTTATTTGTATTTTAATTTTAATTTAAATTATTTATTTGATAATTTGTAAGGCATGATTGCCAAATTAACATTTTCCTTTTTAGATTAGGAGTAGGGTTTCCTTATTTCTCTAGGGTTTTCTTTTTTTTGTATTCTAGCCGCACTATTCACGAGCACTGTTCACCGACACTATTCATTACCTATTTAAGAAAATTGTATCCTATGAGGAATGATAGATTATTTTTTATTAATAAAATTGTGAGAGTTTTCTCTTTAGTTCTTCAGAGAACTTTTCCTGAACTTATCAAGAGTTTCTTGTGGCGTTCAAACTTATATCTTTGGTTCGTGATTCATTATAATCATTAGGTCAAGATCATTATAATCATTGGGTCAAGATCATTATACCATTGGTTCACGTTTCATTTATAAACGTTGGGTCAAGATAATCTATCTTTCAATTTCTGTATTTTTAGTTCGTTCAAAATCTGATTTAGTTTCGATCTTCGCGAAGAAACCCTAAGTTGGTTTCGGGTCTCACTAATCCTTGGTGAGGTTCGTATCAATTTATGTTGTTTTAATATTTAATATCCTGAATTATAATTTTGCATAAAGAGTATAAAGCAATTAAAATGAAATTTACATCAAACAAAAAGATGAGTTTATATAGAATGACCCAACTCTAAATAATGAATACCCCACCATCTGCAACATTCTATGTATACCCTAACATTAGACGTACACTCTTTGTTGCAGAAAGGGTTTATAAATAGGGATAATTGACGATTAGTCCCTAATAACAAGTGTATTATGTTATTAATCCCCTTAAAAATGTAAATTTTGATTTAATCTCTTAAACTAGTGTTTGGTTCCGTTTTAATCCTGCACGTAATCATGCATTGCGTGTGGAGGACAAAGAGAGCTTGGTGAGTAAATCCGTAATCAAGTGAATATGAGTTGCATATAACTAAAATTATTTACAAGTTAATAATACCAAAGCACATCTAACTACATTACACATATCTGTGTGATATTAGTTACACGTAATTACAAATACATGTAACTTACAAATTACATATGATTATATTATATATACTTGTTTAATAATTGTTACATCTAACAAATATTTTACACACAAATTAGATAAATGTATTTGCGAGAGTGTAGGCGCGTGTATTGAGTTTTTTGCATTTTTTTAATACGCGAGACTAAAACACAAGTTGCAATTGCGTGTAAGATTTTTTTTTTTTAAATTAAAAGTAAAATAAGTGACTTGCCACTGAAACATCCTTTTAAGTACACAAAAATAATCAAAATTCCATACATCAGCGTATGCTTCTCTCCTTTTTCCTTTTCCAGTTCATCTCTCCGAAGTTCTTCAATTTGCATAAAATTTGTAAAAAATCAAACCTGAAAATAACAGCTAGCCAGCAAACTTTACATAAAACTGACAGAAAATGGTCCAGTTTGATGGGCTGGGATTGAAGGAACAACATATTACATTGCACATTCTCTTCAAGAAACTGCGTAAACTGTACAGACAACGGAATAGGAATTCAGATACAGTTGCGCTCGCCAAACCATCTTAATCGAGAAAGCCAACACAAGCGCTGCTGTGAAGATTGCCTTTACCGCAACATTTTGTATTGAAAAGAAGAAAGGCCTTGATTATACTAAAGCTATCTGTGGTTTTGTTGTTCTTTTGACTCCATCTCCCTCACGTTGTTTACTATGTCTTGGATCTTATTTGACAGAGACCGATTGTGCTCTTCAATGTACTCAAAAATAATTTCCAAATGCTGTTTATAGGTTGCTGCTCTCTTTTTCTCTACTGCCAGCTGCTGGGATAGTTCCCGAATTTTATCGTGTTCATTCTACGAAAGGAAACAAAATATGAAATAGTAAGTTCAAAAGCCTTCACACTAGTAATCCCAAGGCTTGTAGTTTTTAGGATATCTAGCTTACCTTCCTCGTAAAAGGTCAAGAGTTCCCCTCCCCCCAAAAAAAAACGTGTGAAGTAAGGGGTTCACAATATCATATTCTTTTATCTTGATACCTAAGTCATAACATTGTCTATCTTCAAAGATTAATTCACACCAGTGATGCAACAATTTGTCAGGAAATCAAATAAATGATACCCATGTGGAACATACTGTCTCTACCAATTTTCAAGAAACACATTGAGAACTTTGGTCTCTTAAAGCTACGCATTATGATAACAAGAAAGGGGAAAAGAACACGATTTGCATATGGAAATACTTTTAGAGAGATGCAGAAGACACATGTACATACAAATTAAGAACAATGATCCAAGAAGACATGGAGGTGGATGTACCTTGTACACCAAAGAAGCCACAATAGACAAGTCTAAGGATATGGGGTACTACACTTGCCAAATTGGTGAAAGTTAAGGCCAGAACCTGCTCTAATTCATCACACTAAACGGTGCAGAGAAAATTCAGGAGCAATTTACAAATTTAGTTGGTGAAAGTAGTACTCTGACTCTGTCGAATTCGACAAAAACAATCATACGCGTCCCGGTCCCTTTGATTCTTCGATGTCAGGCTTAACCATCTTGTAACAAAATGATATCATACTGTACAAGTTCTATGATTTATCAAGCTTTTCATTTAATTCAAAAGCATTATTTAACGTTATTTGACAATCTACATTTCGTATAATCCGTGTTTTGTATACTCAACAAAAATATTTACTAAAGTGTCTAATCATGTATTCCAAGTCCAAAAAATATAGATTAACAGTAAAATTAATAACTAAAATATTTGTGAAGACCCAAGAAATGTTCTCAACTACAACTACTTTTTGGGGTAATGTTCTAAACATCTTATTAATTCGGCTACTAACTACACAAGGACTATTGACCTTAAAAAAATTCCTAATTGAGATCCTTGCTATATTTTCATTGCACAACTTTATCCCACATCCCCTCCAAGCTCAGCGTACCACCGTGTCATCGGAAAGCTACACAGCCATCGTCATGTCACCTGCTAGCTCCACCATCGTCGTCATGTCAATGACCACTTTCGCCTCTGTTACCATCTAAGAGATCTGTTTTGTCTGCCAATGATTACCGCAAACCTTCACCACAAGGGTACCATTGTTTTTTCTTTCTTTTTTTTTTAAGCTTTTTGAGATTGGCATCAAGATCTCTCTTCTTTTCTTTTTTTTTTTATTGAGAAAGCAATTACAATTCTGGGGAGGAATGGAATAAGACTTGAACATTGGTCTTCGCTGAGAAAAGGTTGCCAACATATCACTTAAGCTAAGCCTTGATGTCGCATGTTGATCTCTTTTATCGACCAACAATCACGAGTAATCATGGACCATTGCTGTTCTCCTTTTTTTTCTCTCTGTGACCAGATCTAAAGTATTATGGTCTTGAAGAAATATATAAGGGTGCATTTCGGCAAGGTATTTCGAGGAAAAGGATTTGTAAACTTTTCTTAACAAAATATCTTGAGAAATATTTACAAATCCCTTCTCGAAATCAAATTCCTTCTTCAAACACCAACATAGCTTTACAGATGATCATATAAACAGAAACAAGAGGTTGGAGTATTTTGGGCTATATTGGAAACCCAGGATTTACAGGTTCTGGTAACACGGAAATCGGTTTAGGTTCAAGAATAAAGGTTTAGGTTATGGGGTTAAATTAAGCAGAAATGATCTGAAGCTCTTCAGAATGGAAGTCTTGTGATATTAAGATATCTGAGGCTCTTCGGAATGAGCAAGTTCTACAGCCTATTTTGCAATGCCATCATTCTCATATTCGTCAAGACATCAAATCAACGAAATTTCATCAGGACAATGGCACTTCTAAGCAGATTGAAGAGTTCCCAATTCAGGGAATTTAACCGCAATGGTAAAGAACCTTCACATAGCTCATGTACCCCCTTCCAAATAGATTCCTAATTGAATTTCCATTTTTCATGAGAAATGTTTTTTTTCAATTGTGAACCGTGCTCCAGCAATAAAAGGGTTCAGCATTAGGGGAATCCTACTAGTGTCTCAGAGTAGCTACTGGTAGATTCCTCACGTGAAACCTCTACTTTTGCATTTTGCCTGTTTATGCAAATGGTATAAGCTTTCTTCATTTGGGTCATTTTTGGGTACTAACTACTATATGTCCTTTGACGGCTCCATTACTGGCTGGCTGGAACAGGTTCTCTTCAGCCTCTCTTATTTCTCAACCTGGTTTTCTTGAATGTACTATCCCTTCTGTTATTTGTTGGAAAGTCTGGTTGCACTAAGATAATGTCGATTAAAAAATGGGACTCTCAAAACAGATGGTATCATAAAAAAGAAAAAACTCATAGTTGTTAAAGGCGAGCTTGGGCGAGCACCCAGGCGCTAGGCGCACCCCTTGCCCCTCGCCTAGGATTAGGCGACTGACTTACCATAAGCACATGTCTTCTGCATCTGGGGGCAAAGCGCGCCTTGCTCGAGATGACAAAAACCCATAACAGACTGCTGGAGTTCCACAGTAGGTTTCAATCTTCTAAGCGGCAAAAAAGTTTCAACGAGCAGGTTTTTATTTTAGCCATGAGATTTCCTCTTTCATTTAATGTTTTCCCAAGAGGAAGGCGGATCAGATGGCTCACTCCTCGAAGGGGAGGCTAAAGCACAATTAAGCTCCTGTGTTTTTATCCAATAGTGGAATATTAGTTTAGTGAGGTCTGCAAGAGGTGCTTTAGTCATGGCTTATTTCCCTCCTCTTGGAAATGGAAATAGTTAACAACTAGCTAGGACGATCGAAACCTTCTCTTCTCCAACAGAACCAATTGTCTCTCCTGCAAAATTGACTTCCTCCAACAGATTTTGGACCAGCCAAGACAAGTGGCATCCCATGTTTCTTTTCAGGTTCTCAAAGTTCCAGGAGTCGTTCAGGCAGCCTTCCGTTACCAACAGTTATTTTTCAGTTCCTCTTGATGAAACCTTCTGTGGAGTTAAAGGTTTAAAATTTTAAATTAATATTAAAATCTCTAAGGCCCTGTTTGATAACACAATTTAGCACCTAAAACTGAATTCATTAAGTACTTATTCAATTAAGTACGTGTGATAAAAAATAATGCAACCACTTAAAATATTTATTAAGCATCACCTAAAAATGGGTCAAAATTTTAAGTGATGTGACGATGACTTGTCACTTATCACTTAATTCATTATTACAAATATCATTAAACTATAACCATCAGAAAATACAAAGAATATATATATAAAAAAAAAAAAAAGTATATTAAAAAAAAAAGTACTATTGTAAAAGAAAAATAGAGAGAGTTGAGGAGAGGGTGAGAGTTTTTGAGAGATCAAATTGTGAAGAAGACTTTTGAAAGTTAAAAATTGTAAAGATACAAACTTATTGTGATTGAAAACATTAGAAGAAAAATACTTAATAAATTTAACACTTAATAGATTCAACACTTCAATTTCAGAAGTTAAAATTCAGAACCTATTAGTTTTCAGCACTTTATTTCAGTTCTATCAAACGGGCCCCAAGTGAAACTGTGAGGACCTTTTGACAAAAATTAACTCCTTTCTAGGGATTTTTTATTATCATAATCAGGGATATTACAATTTCTAGGGGGAAGGGGGCAATTAAACTCGCACCTGGCCAAAGTTGGAAAAGGCTGCTATGCTAAGAGCATGTTTGATAAAACCGAAAATTAAGTGTTGAATCAAGTTTTGAAAAATTAAGTGGTGAATTTATTAAGGGCTAAACTGATCATGTAATTTTCTTTTAAATATTTTCAATTCAAATAAGGTTGTATTTTTACAACTTTTGACTTTTTAAACTTTCCTTAGAACTTAATCTCTCAAAAATTCTCTCTTCAATTTGCTCTCCCTATTTTTTTCTTGGTATTACATCCTCTCTCTAAAAATTTATTTTATATATTTTCGCTATATTTTCCAATAGTCAAATTATAATGATACTCGTATTATTGAACATTGTATAATTTTAAGTGATAAGTCATGCGTACATCACTAAAGTTTTAGGCCTAGTTTTAAGTGATGTTTAATACGTTAACTGATTGCTTTAATTTTTATCAAACGCATTTAATTAAATAAGTAGTAAATGCATTACGTCTTGAGTACTGAATTGTGTTATTAAACATGCCCTAAGCCTTGGTTTCTCCTTTATAGGGATTTATAATCACTATGCCCATAAGAGTCCTTGAACAACAATAGATAAGCAAGGGCAAGGGGGGATAAAGGAAAGACCAAAACTCAATGAATGACAGAAACCAAAAAAAAATGAAAAATGGATGACAAAAAAGAAAAAAAGGAAACATAATATGTGCCTTTGGCTCCGTTGAAGACAACAGGAAGCAAGGCCAAAGGTTACATCAATAGGGGAAGCCAAAAGGACGGTAAGAATTAGAAGGTTGCTGGAATTTGTTGAAACTTCCAAAGAATTTAAAGGAAAAAGAAGATAACACTTGTTTTGGTTGGCCAATATCCAAGAAGGCTTGTAAAACTTTACTGCTAGCCAAAAATCTTTTGGAGGAAGTCAATTTTGTTGGAAGGATTAGTTGTCGTTGATCTTGTCTGAAAATTTTGATCGTCATAGCTCATCGTTGAAGAATATAGGTTTGTCAAACACATTTCATGCGGTCAAAAGCTCGAAGAAGATACAGTTTAGGGATATTTTCTTAAGCCATCCTCAGTTTCCTTCCTGATATGGAAGGTTTCATTGTTTTGCTTTCCAAAGCAGAGGACTTGTCATGCCTAGGGGTTTTGAAGTGGGCCTTTCAGGCACAGCTTCCTTATCCTTGTTTCTCATCTTCGCTTTGCATTCTTATCTCCTCTTTGCAGATGACACCCTTTTATTTTGCAAAACTAGTGATACACAACTGAAATTTATCCCTTGTTTTTACAGCAGATAAGCATGGCATGTTTAGGGGGTTCTCAGTGTGCATTTTCATTGCACTCATATCCCTGTGTCTCATCTTCCTATTGCATTCTCATCACCTCTTCGCAGATGACACCCTTTTATTTTGGAATTTGGAAACTAGTGTAACATCACTGAAATATATTTGTTATGTTCTAATTTCTTTGAAGAAGTCGCTTGAAGGTGAACGAGTCGGAAGTTTCAAATGTGGGTGATGATATCAGCTACATAGAAGCACTTGGATCCATTTTAGGGTGTTCTATTGGGACTATTCTTTGTACTTATGTTGACTTTCTCCTTAGAGCAAAGTACAAGCCTACAACCTGGGTTCCCATTGTTGAGAGGTTCCAGAATTGTCTGGTGGAAATTCCACTACCATTCGGAAGGAAAAAACTTATCCTTATCAAGAGAATTCTTGCGAGCTTGCGAACTTCCTTAATTATTTTATGTCAGTCTTCCTATCCCTGCTTTTATCAAGGGGATCCTAGAAAACCTACAACCCTTTTTTTTTTTTTTGGCGACTCTGAGGCGGACGTGAAAATCCATCTTGTTGGCTTGGACCACATTGTAGGCCACTGAGTAAGGGCGGCCTTGGCATCAGGAAACATTGGAATTTCACCAGGCTTTGCTTCGTAAGCGCAAATGGAAATTTACTAGCAAGAATAGGCTCTTTGGAATAATGTGATCATTGCTAGATTTAGTATCAGGGGGAATTGATCCACCCAAGTCATTACTTGCTCTAATCAAGTGAGTGTCTAGAAGAGCATCGTTAACGTTAGCTCTCTCTTTTGGGATTCTATTCCCTTCAAAATTGGTAACGGTACAAGGGTCTAGTTTTGGCTAGACATTTGGTTGGGGAATCATTTTTAGGCTATGATGAAGCCGAAAGCTAGATCGTCAAATATGGTTCTTGAGGTCCCGAAAAAGGGTCCTTCTCTAGCTGGGGTTCCGGCAAAACAATACATTGCGGGTGGGCCTACCGGCATTGCACCTCTGGCATAAAAATCAATCAGAGTGTTCTCAGGGAATTTTGGCCAAATAACAGCCAGTAAGGAAGGCTCAGTGTGTATGCATACCTGACTAGACCCACCATGTAGTATTTGTAGATGGGGGGAAGACTTATTGGACAAGTCTTTCCTAATTTGCCGGCAACTTCCCTTAATCCCTCGGATTTGGGGGGATTTGGGTTTAATGGACTGTTATCCCCTGTATGGTAACTGCATATTCCTTATATGTAGCGGGCGGTTGTAACATTCCCCAATGTCACAGGCTAAAAGTTTTCCCCAAGAACCCGCGCAGCTTTGACATTATTCCAACCTGTTGGAATTGCTAAGTAAGCTTAACCAACTCTGTCGTCAACGGAAGACTTTAATAGAAATTTGGGAAAATGCAAGGAATTGAGAAAAACAATCTCTTTATATCTCTAGAGAGAAAATATACAAGGATTGCTACGCTCCAAGAGTTGAGGGATTTGAGAGAGAGTTTGCAGCAAATGAGTTCCTCTCCTCATATAAACCTTAACCTTGAGAAAGGGCGGTCAAGATTGCTTTGAACCGACAGTCGAGATTCAAGGCCTAGAACCTTCCTCTAAAATATCCTAGAAATTTTAATACAAGAATTCTCTAGAATACTCTATACAAACTTAGAGGCTACAAGGCTTAGCCTTTTATGGCGGTCTGCGGCCTATACTTGATATGGAATTCCCCGAGTTCAATAGACCAATTCAATAGTCTTCCCGATATTTCCGATTGGTGCAAGATCACCCTCAAGGGTTGGTTTGTAAGGACCAACATCGAGTGGGCTTGGAAATAGTGTTTAAGCTTTCTAGCAAAAATAAGTAGGGCATACGCGATCAGTTCCAGCTTACGATGCCTTGTCTCGGCTCCGATTAAGGCATGGATGAAATAATACACCGGTCTTTGAGTTCCACGCTCTTCTACCACCAGCGCCGAGCTCACTGCCGTTGCGAAAGCGACGAGATATACATACATCTCCTATGCAAGGTTTGGAGTGGTTTGGATGGGTACAGAGGAGATGTACCTTTTTAGGGCTTGAAAAGCATCTTCGCATTTGTCCGTCCATTCTAAAAAAAATTCCCTAGAGTGTTTTGAAAAACAGAAGGCACTTATCCAAAGGGTCTTGAGATGAATCAGTTGAGAGCCTCCAGTCTCCCGGTCTAGCATTGTATTTCTTAAAATCATTCTTGACAATTTCATGTCTTGAATGGCTTTGATTTGCTCGGGACAGGCTTCGATGTCTCTTCGTAACCATGTGACCGAGGAACTTCCTAGCCCCAACACTGAAGACGCATTTGCTCGGGTTAAGTCTCATCCCGTACTCCCTTAGTATGTCAAAGCAATCTTACAAGTCGGCAATGTGGTCGATCACTTCTCTGCTCGACACAAGAATGTCATCTATGTAGACCTACATAGTCTTTCCTAGAAAGCAGGCGAACATTTTGTGGACTAGTCTCCGGTAGATTACCTCCGCATTTTTAACCCGAATGGCATAACCGGATAGCAGTACAAACTTTTATCGGTTATAAAAGTTGTCTTCTCCTTGTCTAAGGGGATACATGCTGATCCGGTTGTAACCTGAGAAAGCGTCCAAGAAGCTCAGCAAACCGAATCCTGTCGCTGCGTCCACGATAACGTCGATTTTCAGTAGGGGCAAGCAATCCTTCGGGCACACTTTGTTAAGGTTGGTGAAATCCAAGCACATGCACCATTGTCCGTCTTTTTCTTCACTAATACCACGTTGGCTAGCCAAAGTGGGTAGTTGATCTCCTCTCTCCAAGAAGCACCACACATGTCGGGGCGTGTCCAATTTTTATTTTTTATTTTAGATTTCGACACAGCACGAACATGCAGAATGAACGCATCAAACACTTCAGAAGCCCGTGTCGTGAATTTTATGGGGGGTCAATTTGTAATTGTTTATTAACTTACTGTAATTATATTATTATTTAAGGAGTGTAACTTGTATCATGAATTTTATGGGGTGTCAATTTGTAATTTTTTATTAACTTACTGTAATTATATTATTATTTAACCGATGTAACTTGCAATTTAATATTAAATAACTCTAAAATGGGTCTTTAACAATTGGAAAAACGGGAAATGAAAAAGACAAAAAGTCAACCGTCTTATCCACAGATGAAAGATGTGAAAATGATAATCAACCAATCAACCTCAAGTGATTTTTTTGTGTCTTTCTTACTTTTGTTTATAGGAATTATTTAAATGTGAATGTTGCTTTCAACTTTGAGGATTTATGATGATTGGTTTAATGGTTTTTGTTGAATGAATTTGCTTAATGGCACATGTCTTTTGTTAATTGGGCTAACATATATAAAAATATATATATTTAATTATTGACGTATCCGCGCTTTGTCCGTGTTAGGATTTTTTTAGAAACTGTAGTGTCGCCGTGTCGTGTCTGTGTCGCGTGTCCGTCTTCATGCTTCATAGTCGTCCTTGGTTTCAGCGTCAAGTAGTTTCTTCATCTCCTCCTCAATGATCTTTTGCTTTTTTTGGCCTGAACTTTCTCGTCTTTTGTTTTCACGGGGGAAAAACCTGGGTTTGTATTCAGACGATGTATTAAAAAAGTCGGGTCAATCCCAGGGAGGTCTTCATGTGACCAGGCGAACACATCATGGTTTGCCCAAAGTAGGTCGATGAGTTGCCCTCTCAATTCATCTGGCAACGCCGAACCAATCAACACGGTCCAAAATTCGATCGTTGGGTAGACTTAAACTTCAACTAATTCCTCGTCTGGATGAGGGCGAATCCGGTCAAGTTGTTCGATTCTCAAGTTATCAGCTCTCCTTTTAGAGGTTCGGCCATGTCCCCTGGAAGAGTGTCCTCGTCCTCTCCCCGAATTTGTAATTGCTACTTGGGAATCTCAATCTCGATCATAAAGCATTCCCTCGCCACGCTCTGGCTTCCTCGTACTTCCCTAACCCCATTCTTTGTTGGAAACTTCATGATCAAATGATAAGTCAATGTAATCCCTCAATGCGTTTAAATATGGTTGGCCTATAATGGTATTGTAAGCTGAGGGGCAATCTACCACCAGGAACCTCACGTCAGCAGTAGCGTGCTTGGGTTTGATTCCTGCAATGACTTGCAACATTATCCAACCCACAAGCTTGACGGTCTCCCCCCCCCCCCCCCAAAAAAAAAAACGACCAAGGGGGGTCATCTAGGTTATCAAGGCTAATCCCCATGTTGTTGAACACCGAAAGATGGATAATCTCCATTGAGCTTCTGCTGTTGACCAGCACTCGTGCGATGTTGTAGTTAGCAATCTAAAGGATGACGACTAGAGCGCTATCATGTAGGGTATGAACCCCCTCTCATATCCTATTCGGTGAATGTGATGACCTCTCGCTCTAATATGGGAACCTTTGTCACTTGGAAAACGTTGTCTTCCGCCTTCTTTACTTTTCCAGACATGGGCCATGTGCTCAAACTTGGACACTCCCCCAAGGCAAATCCTCCATGGATAGTCCTTATCGCTCTACGAACCTCCGGTCGTTTTCGGTTCTCTTCTTCTCTCCAGATTTTTTGCTATTAGTTTGTTGTGAACCTCTTCAAGTGGACCCTCCTGATGAATTCTTCAATCTCGTTGATGTGGCCATGATCTCAGTGGAAATCATACCACTTCTCTGAATTGGAAGCTTCCACCTGTTCCTCAAGGGTTGGGGCCATTTGACCAACTTCTTGTCCCTTATTTGCATTAGCATTGTTCCAAGTGGTGCATTCAAAGGGGTGAAGTTCATGTAGCGAAAAGGGGATCCCGACCTCCCAGGTGCCTTGTTGGGCCTCCCTGCTCCCTGTCATTTCTTTTCTTCCTGGTATCATCTCGAGCAAGTCCATTGTAGCTCGACTCTTCACCTTTTTGTTTGCCTCTTCGGTATTCCTCTCATTTAGCTCAGCTGGATAGACATCTTCGACCGTGATAAATTCTGCCAACAGAGCAAATGCTCAAACCAGCGTCTTTTCTGGTGCCCAGGCCATCTCGTATAGGAAAGGTCATTTTTTGATCCCTAACATCAGCGTCGGGACGGCCATTTTGTCGTTCAGGTCCTCGACCTAGTCGGACTCTTGCCTAAACCTTTCTAAAAAGGCTTCCAATCGTTTGTCCTTTCTTTGCCGCATAGCCATCAGATGGGATGGATTCTTGGCCCATCACCTGCTACTTACTAGCCTGTGAACAAATGCAGTACTTAAAGATTCAAACAAATCAAACATACCTGGCTTAAGGGCCTTATACCATTTCTTGGCCTCACTGGCCAGGGTGACTTAAAAAGCTAGCATTGGAATGAATCTGACGCTCCGCGCATATCCATGTGGGTGTGATAGGAATCCAAGTGCTCGACAGGGTCAGTGTTTCCCTCGTATATCCCGATTTGGGACAGCAGCTTGAAGTTGCCAAGCACCTTTTCTCTCAGAACCCGAGCGGTGAATGGCGAGGCATTCCTCTTTATAATCTTTTGAACATTCGGTTCTCTCTTTCCAATTTGGCCTAGTTTCTCATTGATCGCGCTCACTTAATCCCAGAATTCGCCATTAGCTTTGCAATCTCAACACGAGTAATGGATTCGCAAATATGTCCCCAAGGAAGCCTCTATTGTGTATGCGGCATCATTAAGGAACAGATCTGTCTCCAACCTGGTTGGTCGAGCAGTCGTCGCAGCATTCTTATGGTTGGCCAGGTCGTTGCTCCCCCCAGTGGATTGCGTTGGCGGCACCCTTGAAGCCAACCTCGAGTGAATGTTGGTTGCGCGTTCAGCGGGTGGGATTGCTCTGCACAGCTCCTCTTTCACACGTAACTATTCTAACTCCCTTCGGAGTTCATATCACTCTCTCTGAGCTTTTTCTCCCGACGGCGTTCTCGTCGGAGTCTTTGCCCCTCATCAACAAGCGCTTGTGCCTCACTCTAGGAAGGCACAAAACCGTAGGGCACCAGTGGTGGGCTGATGGCGGCGGTAGCTGATTCTAGTCAGCCATCCTCAGCATGTTCTGAGAGAGGTCATGAACCTCCCTCATAAGATCCATCAGTAGCGAAAGAGATTCACCAGAAGGGCCAATCCCCGAGTCTACTGTACGGATGGGTTATCTCTCGTTCTCCTGTTCATTGGTCATGTTTTCTGATCTCAGAGTAATCATAAAATCTTTCCAAGGTTTGAGAAAGACAATTAGTCGTTTCCCATAAACGGCTTCAATCTAATAAAGCCAAAAACTGGATCATCGGATATTGTTAACGATCCTCCTCTAGCTGGGGTAGGCCTGTCAGTATTGCACCTCCGGTGTGAGTTATTAGTCGAATGTTCTCAACCAATTTTGGCAAAGTAACGGCTAGTAAGGAAGTGCCAATGCATATCTATACCTGGCCAGACCCACCTTTTAGTATTTGAAGATGGGAGGAAGACTTGTTGAGTAAGTCTTCCTTAATTCGCCAACTTCCCATAATCCCCCCCAGATTTGACGAGATTGGGGTTTAATCGACCATCATTCCCTGTATGGTAACTGCATATTGCTTATATGTAGCAGGTGGTTGTAACGTTCCCCGAGCTCGTGATGCAGACTGAGCTCGAAAGTAGTGTGCAGTGCTCAGTTACCCCAAGTAAATGCTAGCATTGGTCGGGAATAGTCATGTGCTCAGTAAGGCAACATACTCGACAGTCCCTCTGGCACAAGGAAGAACCCTTAACTGACAGTAGGTCCAACTCGGGATCACACGCTAAACACGTGCATCTTGTATTCGGTATTTGTGCCCATGTGTTTGATGTGTGCCACATGCGGAGTGTGTGAGCTGGTCAGGAAAACCCCTTACCAAACTGTATTTCGCTATATGCTTCCCTGCTCTCTTTCAAATATCCTTTAGCAAGTCCACTTCCGTAGTCAGATTTTCGACCACCATTGGAGAACAGTTCCTCCACTTGGTCCCTACCCTTTTGCAAAGATCCAACATATTAGGAAATTCCTAAGTTGGTGTATCTTGCCGAGCTTCAGGATTTTCGTGTTGAGGCACATAGGGGTCTGGCCCGTTAATAAGAAGGGTCCTTTCTTCGTCAAGTCCTTTTTTCCCATTTTATTTTTATCAACCCGCCTCTAATTGTGTTCCCCTATCGGGTTTTCTATCATTCGAATGTCCCTATACCAGTGTACTTTTTGTGTAAAAAAAGCATTTTCACACCAAGACACCGCTAAGCCTCAGACGTCTACACCCAAGTTGTTTGATACCTTCGCACTTTTGTGCGTTTCCAACACATGCCCTAGTGACAGTGCATGTGAACAGTAATAGGCAATTAGGAGTCCTAACTCATATAACAAAGCTTGTCCTACAGGATGCATATATAAAGCTAGCATGTGTGCATAAAATCTTGAACATTATACAAGAAGAACATGAAAGCATTTATAAGAAAACTTAATTGCAAAGAACAAAATACTAACCGGATATTGATCATATATTAAATCCCTACGAGCTTTTCCAGGAGTTAGAGGATGAGTGTGATCCTTTACAAATTTTGTTACAACCCATCTACCAGAGCTGACTTTTCTAACTAAAACCATTGCTCTGCATCCAACCCTTGTTTCTGCTCTTTGTCTTACAATTTTTTCACGCTTGTCAGGCATTCGATAACCCTCTTTGTTGCAAACGAGTGCCCTGCCAATGGCAGATCCATCACGCCTCGATCGAGAGAGTTTACTCACACGAATGACAAAACCCACTCTCATTGCATATGAATTATAGAAAGCATGTGCATCTGCTTCACATTCAAACTCCTGACCCAAATACGGTTCTTCTATTGATGAACAATCTGCTGTTTGTGGCTCATCCGATGGAACTATATCTAATCCAGAAAGATCCTCGTTAACCTTTACATCCTGAGCTTGTTGAAACGTGCCTTCCACGGAACTTTCTCCGTTGGCATTTAAATTGCTAGGCCTGTCCTCCAAAATAATAGAATTCTCCACCAAGTCACCATTAACATCACCATCAATCTCAAAATCCACTGCAACACAAAAATCATCTCAATAAATTTGATATCCTATTAAGAAGGAAACAAAAAACAAAAACTCAGTTCACATCCAATCAATTCAAAATCTACTGCATCACAAAAATCCATCTCGGTAAATAAAAAATTATTAAAGAATAACAAAACCAAAAATTAGGGCATAATAGAACTATAGAAAGGTTCAAAACAGTCCAGTCGAACAAAAGAATAAATTTAACTTCCTTATTCACAAAAAAAAAAAAAAAATACATAAATAAATAAAAAATTCTATTCTTTCAGAAACATCCGGCCCTCATATATGAGGCATGCAACATAAACAATAAGAAAGTCATTTTTATCACTACTAAGTCGGATCCAAAACATGAATCCCTTTCCACCACTAAGCTCGATCTAGGTTTATCTCTTTGCTTAAGTTACGCCAAAACAAATTTTGTAGGATAATTAACTTGATTTTAGTATTTTCTAGAATCACAATTAGTTTAATTCTGATTGGTGAATTAGTGGGTTATAAAGGAATAAGTTGTAGTGGTCATAAGTTATGCGAGTGTGTGGACAAGTGGTTAGTAAATGGAATAAATTGTAAGATAGCGCAGTCATTAAGCATTCTTGGGAGCTATATATGTATGGCTATATATACCAATATCATTTAGAGTCCAAGTAAGGTGGAGTTGAGTTTGACTGACTTTAGCAGTCACCCAATGTAATGTGCATTCTATTAAAGTTATAATATAGTATCCGAGCGTTTGATCTCCTCCTCCTCCTCTTTTCACGTGTAGCTTGTGCTTCCGAATAAATATGTTATTAGAGTTTTAGGCAAGTTATTTCAATATAGAGATGTGTGGAATTTTATTTTTGATACTTCTACAGTGGTATTAGAGCCATTTGTATCCTGCGAGTTATTTTTGTGAGAAGTTAATGTGCTCTAATTACATGAGAATGAGAATTGTGATCACATCTTGTATGAAAGCATGCGATGTATGGAACGTGATGGGAGAAGAACCAAGAATTGGTCCGGAAAGAAAATTCTTAGAAAATAACGAAGAAAAGACACTTAGAATTTTGAGAATTGTCATTCATTCAGAGAATATATTTGGAGAATAAAAAAATCTTAAAGAGATTTGAAAAAAAAAAAAATAGAGTTTTGTGCTTCCAATCGTGGAATTCAGTATTTAACCATACAAGATTGGGTAACAAGTTTTTAATATGACGTATCACTTACGAACAATTTGATGATTTTAAAGACTTTCAAGAGAGAACATAAAAGAGTTTAATCTCACTGCGCTCATACAATTTGAAGGGAAAAACACAAAGGAATCATTTGAAGTGGTAAGCGAAAATTATGAAGACAAAGATGACATGGTAGCTTAGGATCTTTTGGATGAAATTAAAGAATTTCAATAGAATGGTGACAAAGAGACAAAAAACAAATGATTTTGAAAAATAAAAAATTTAAATACGAATTTTGTTTTTGGAGGAAGCTTATGTGCTTTAATCTCTTCATATGAAGATGAAATCACTTCCTTGATGTTAAAGGAATAGGACAAAGAAAATACAATGGAGTGCACCTAAATGGCATGGAACATGGTCAATTTGGGATGAACAATTATTTTCTAAGGAAGGATGGTGCGATGAAAATTTGAGAGTACCTTGTTCACAAATTTGTGGGAAACATTTCAGGTTGGGTTAATATTGTTAAAGAGAGAAATGAATGAGAAGGCTTAACCATTGTGTTAACCTCTCCATCTATTTATAATAATAATTAGGGAACGATACAAAAGACCCTAAAAAATGTGGGAAACCCTAAACAGTACTGGTAAGACATAATTACCCTTTTTAACACTCCTCCTCAAACTGGAACATATATATTGTATACTCCTAACTTGTTACAAATATATTTTATTCTTGAGCCCCCTAACGGTTTAGTAAACAAATCAGCTAACTGATCAACTGACTTTTCATATTTAGTCTCAATCTGCTTCTGCAATACTTTTTCTCGAATGAAGTGACAATCAACTTCAATATGTTTTGTTCTCACATGGAAGACTGGGTTGGATGCAATATCAAGTATTGCTTGATTATCACATACCAGATCCATCGGTGAAAAGTATTTGAATCCGAGTTCTTCCAACAAATGTTTTAACCAAGTTAACTCATAAGTAGTATGGGTCATCGCCCTGTATTCCAATTCTGCACTTGACCGCGCCATAAGGAACCATCAGCAATAGTAACAGGGGACAATGAGGGAGTAACTGAATATGCGTAAATAGAGAAGAGGTACTTGACATGTGATCGATGGCAGCGAAGTCTATGATCCAAGTTAGAAGTGGAATGATGAAAAGAAAGACATGCAGTAGAGTTACCTCATTGAGCTAGCGAAGTAATGAGGGTAGATGTCTGCTTGGACGCCTTAAACTGGAGGAACTGAACATAATCACCATCAGAAATTGTCTTGAGAGTTGAAGAGTTGGATGCTGAAACAGGAGCAACTTGATTATAAATTGCCATATGAACATACTTCGGAGAAAGACCAACTCTGTACCAACAAGTATCTTGAGTATGGTTTTCCTTGCCACAAAAATGAGCACCGACGATGTTGACTACGACAATGGCCACCTCGGCCACCTCAAAATTCATTACTACAACTTTCTCGGTCATCTCGTTTCCCTTGATCGGTAACAACTTGTACAACTTTGGACCATTGTAAGTAATTGATCTCATTCAACTTGCGGGTTGTTAACGATTGGGGCGTAGCCGTCGAAATAGTTCCCGCCAATACAACAACAAATACAAAACAACTTGACAAAGGAAATTAACCAACAACATAAACAACTGTATGGCTTAAATGAAGAACATTATAAGCAAAACAATACTCACGAACATCTGGGACATTAGATCTGGTCCAGAATACTTTCGCAAATCTGGACAATCGAACGAACAATACTTTGTCAGATCTGGTCCAGAATACTCTTAAATCTGGACAATCTGAACAACACTCACGAATAAAACCCTTGTGTTACCATCGGATCTTGACTGAAGCAGCAGCGGCGAAGGCCATGAGTCTTAAGTCAGAGCAATTAATGGCCGGCGAAGGTCCGGCGAGTGTTGGACAGAGGTTGCGGCAAAGCAAATCTACGAAACGATGGCTAGGAGTCGCAAATCTTGTCAAGCGACAGCCGGCGAGGCACCGAGGATGGTTGGCGAACGTCGTGCTAGGGTTGCGGCGTGTTGCGGCGGCTGGGAGAGGTGGGCTAGGGTTTCGGACTAGTTTCCTTTTTTTTTTGCTTAAACGAAGGGAAGGAGAGAGGAAAAAAAGAATTAAATGATGGTTTGAACAGAACTACAAGATTAGTATCCTATAACCTGCTCTCGATACCATGTTAAAGAGAGAAATGAATGAGAAGGCTTAACCACTGTGTTAGCCTCTCCATCTATTTATAATAATAATTAGGGAACGATATAAGAGACCCTAAACAATGTGGGAAACCCTAAACAGTATTAGTAAGACATAATTACCCTTTCTAACAAATATGAAGCCATATTTTATCCCAAAGAACCCCATACCATGGAAATAGAAGAATTGTAAGAAATTCAACAAAAAGTAATGAAGATGAAAGACGTGCAGAACAATAAAAGTTGAATTTGGAAAGGGGAAGAAATTTCTCATTGCTTACACTACCACGGAGATGAAAGAAGATCCTCACATTCGAAGATTGAGGAAACCAAGATTATAAATATTTCCCTAAAACATCCCAATCGTGAAGATTTGCAAGCAAAGGACATGAAGATGAAAAATCAAGTTTAGGAGGGGTTGTTGGAAAATAAAATTGATTTTAGTATTTTATGGAATCATAATAGTTTAACATTTATTCGGGAATATTGGGTTATAAAGAAATAGATGGCAGTAGTCATAAGTTGGTGAGTGTGTTTAAAAGTGGTTAGTAAATGTTATAAATTAGTAATACAAGGATAGTCTATGTGTATTATTACGAGTTACATATGTCTGACTATATATATATATATATATATACACATGTACATGTATGTATATGTACTATGCAGGCTCACATTCAAGTGGAGTTAACTTGAATTGAGAGTTGAGACGCTTTGTAGAGTTGTCTCCTATTGTAATGTGATTTTTTTTTTCTTAAGTTATAATATAGAATCTGAATCTTTGATCTCCTCTAGGTGTTTCTTGCTAAATACAATATCAGTGTGCTATATGAATTGTTTTAATCTTTTATTTTTTATACTCCTAACACTTCTAACTGTTGTCTCCCATGTTTTCAGTGGTTTACTTCTCATTTTTATAGCATATTTTACCTAAATCAAATACCTTTTTCGAAGTCACCCTTATAGGTTTCCTATATTTCTTTAGCAACGTACCCTTAAACCGTCATAGCATATTTTACTTGTGTTTAATCTTTTAGGTTGCGTTTGGGTAAAGGAAATCCAAAGAATTTGTGAAATGAAGGGATTTCGAAATCCCTTCATTTCATAAATTCCTTATTTGGATAATTGTTTGAATTGAAATATTTGGATAGGAGATTTATGTTTGGTTCTATTTTTTTTATCCCACGTCTGAAAAAAAAATACACGATGAAGACGATGAACAACTCAAGAACAAATTCGAAGAAATCCAACAATAACAATTTCGAACAAATTCCAAGAATCACAGACAAAGAAGGTGTTTGAATAACAAATTCGAACAAAAACCATATCCATCCAAGAACAAAAACCATAAGAAAATTGAGAACAAAATCCAGCCAAATTGAGAACAAAATCCAGCCAAATTGAGAAATCACAAGCTCTATTGCTCTCATCTCTTTTCGCTCCAGCCATCGGCATCTCCATTACCTCACCACTGTCATCATCACCGCCTGTGATTTCTCGCCAACGCCAAACAAGAACGAAACGACGCAAGCCTGTGATTTCTCACAACGAAGAACGAAACCCATCGCCATTGATTTTCGAAGAACGATGAACCCTAAAACGAAATTAAAAAAAAAAAAATCAGGAAACGACGAACACGAAATCAAAAACAGGAATTGGAAATAAAATCAAAATAAAAAACGAAATCAGATCGAAGAAGAAGAACGAAGAAAGATGACGGTGAAATACCCCACGAAATTGCGACGATGGCGAAGTTGCAACGGCGACGATCGACGAATCAAACGGCGAAGACGAAGACGAACGAAGAAGACGGCGACACTATGACTATTTTCGAAGGAAGAAGCGAATAAGATGAACGACGCTGGGCAGACGAAGAAGAGGAAGAACGAATTTGTCAAATGATGCCTGTTTCAAAAGGATTTCCAAATCCTTCATGTGAGGCTTTAAGGGATTTTACAAATCCATTTCCTCAGCATCCAAACAAAACATTTGTTAAAAAGGGATTTTGAAATCCTTCCCCCAAATGAAATCCCTCCTGGAAATTCTTTATCCAAACACAACCTTAGGATGCTAAAACATATAGGAATCCGTAAATTTTTTGGATTGATGTTGCACCATCCATTCCAAAATCCCCTTTTGACTTTGTGTCATTGATTCCACTATTAATCGTAATTGTTAGATTGGAAATCAAATTGAGCTCAGGAATCAAACACGTGTTCTATATATCATACCTATATAAGTGCCGAAACAACATTAGATGATTCCATGTGATCTTATTCCCAACCAATGCTATGTTATACCTCATCTCTCCTGCATAAATTCATTCATTATTTTATCTTTTCCTGTAAGCCCACTCGTCAACAATTGAATTCTATTTTCACCACAATCAATTCTATTACACAGTTGTGAAACTCCCAACATTCTCATGCATTATGGCAGTATCAGCCTCATGGCCGTCTTCTAAAATTTCCTTTTCATATAAGGCCATTCTACATGAACATATGGTACCATTTTTATACACCTACTAGGCATTCTCCGTACCTAAAAGCACTATATTGTTACAAGAGTAAAAAGATAGTAAATAATAAATAAATAAATGACTAGCAAAGTACATACATGAAACTAAACGGATACAAAGTATAATTAAACTTGACCGCTTTGAAGTGGGGGGTGCGACTTTTAGACAGGAATTTTACCCCATAAACTTTCATAATTCAATCTCATCCATCCATTCTCCTCAAAATCAATAAAATCATCATAATTTATTATATGGATTGTTGATAAATTTTCACCATCCCCTCTTCTCAAATACTAATAAAAAAAAATGAGCAATCACAGTTGATATTTTGAATCTGACCTATTGCACACCAATTGCGCATGCGAAGAAAGGTCTACATCACCTTCGAGAAATGGCTTGTCACTTTATTCAAATATTCATCTTCCTTAAACCATTTTTTCTTCAACACATATTCATAGGCCCTCAATGTTAATGTCAAAAAATCCTCTACTATATCCTTAAATAGTTCCTACTTCTAGTCACTTTCGTCCACACATTCAAATGATCCATGAATTTCAAAACCAATATAAAACTTCAATGGAGCATCAAAACTGAGAAAAGAAAATGTATGTAAGATGGTTTGGGCCTCTCTCAACTCCAAAAGTTAACCTAAGAGTTGAGATTTTCACTCACACTTATAACTTGACCACCAGCCCATTTCATATCCATTGTGAAATAAACCCAATAATCTCCCCTTCACACATTAGACCTTTGGTCGGTTGACCCTCGAACAATCCCCCATTTGTGGTTATTAGACCAGAGTTGTTGTAACTTGAGCTCTATACCAATGTAGGGTCGTATTAGATCTCTCTCAACCCCAAAAGTTAGCTTAAAGGTACGATTTTCCCTCACACTTATAACCTAGTCACCAAACCCTTCCATATCCGTCGTTTGATAAACCCAACAATCTCCCTCTCAGACATTGGGCCTTTGGTCGGTTAACCAATCTTTTCCTTTGTGGCTATTGGGATGAGCTCTATACCAGTGTAGGGTGGTCTTGGGCCTCTCTCAACCTAAAAAAACTAGCTCAAGAGGTAAGGTTTTCCCTCGTACTTATAACTTGACCACCAACTCCTTCCACATCCCATACGTCCCATACGGGATAAACCCCAGACAGTCTAACCCAATCCCGGAGAAAGACTGCACAGATACCTATCGAGGTGACTAGAAAATTAAGGAAACCAATCCGTAGACGAAAGGTAAAAGAAAGGATTACCACGCATGAATATTTTTGACTCCAACAACTACAAGTATACAATCAAAGTTTCAATACATTAATAACATAAATTTCCAATGCATCCACAAGTGTAAATTAACCCCTGAAATCCTCTCTCGCGCTCTATATACGATACTCCCATTCTTCAGAAAACAATTCCAAAAACAGAAAACAAATAACGCCGTAAGAGCTTACCCAAATGGGATCAATCTTTCTCAATGACTTAAGGGCTGAATTTTTTCCAATAAGATTGTCCTCATTCAAAATAAACGCAGCTTAACTCATGCCATGATCAATCGAATAAAGAGAGAAAAAGAAAACTTACTCAATACTGGAATTAGCTGTGAAATCCACGTTTGAAACAAGTAAATGGAGAGAGAGAGATTAACGAGCGAGAGAGCGGACAGGTTCAATCTCTTACCATAGGGCACAAACGGAACGATTGGCTTAGATGGAAACCAGCAAAGAAAATTACGGAGTACTTAAACTGTCACGAATCAAATTTGGACACGTGGTAAGGTGTATGAGATTGTCTCTGTGTTGGTCATGAAAAGGCATATGATTAATTAGAGATAGCCCATCTACATAAATGATTTTATTTTTTTAAGGGTCCAAAAGTCAATAAAATATATTTTTTAAGAATATTAAAATTAAACTTTTTCTAAAATAACAAAATAATTATCATTTCAAAATTATCTCTCTTTTATATACACAAATTTTACTTAATTTTTCAAATTTCTTCTAATTTTTAAAATTCTACTAAAATTTTATTTTTAATAAAAAATTTAATTAATTTTATTTCATAAATACCCTTTATGTACGTTTCATTTTTATTTTATTTTTTTGTAATATCTATTGAATTTTAATTTTCAATAAAAAATCCATCAAATAAGTCATCACCTTACTATATTCTCATGAATAAATCCATTAAAAAAATAAATCGAGAACCCAAATCCATTGAATTCAAAAATCAAAAATCAGAAAATAAAAAAAAATCGACTGATTATTAATTTTCAATTACATTTCACTAAAAAATTACATAAATTTACTTAATAATTAAGTGAAAATCTACTAAAAAAATCAAGTGAAAATCCACTAAAAATTATAAAACCCTAAAAATGCAAATTCTGAACTGAAGAGTTCAAAAATTACAGATAGAAATGAATTAGGATGTGCAAATGCAAAAATCAATCAAACAACGATTTAAGTAAATCATTGAGATTCAAGAAATTAAGAATCTCGAACACGCTACGAAGAAGAAACTAGAGAAATTAGAATCCGAACAACGAATACGGTCACTTCAAACTATTGGGCCTTGTCTTCAACCATCTTCTTCTTTTATTTTAGATTGGTAACTCTATGTTTGCTTAAAATAATACTCTTATTCGGTATTGTAAATAGATGTAATACGATGTACAAGTAGATTGTCAAACCACATGGATTAGTTTGTACAAGTAAAATTTCTTTTTCTTTTTTCTTGTACAATATTAATTGGTTTCTTTTTAAGAATCTATAACGCAGAAAAATAAAATTTTAAAGATAATGAAGGTGAAAACTAGGTTAGGATTGATGAACCATGTATTTTGAGTATTATGTGTTCTTATGAAATTACTTTAATTCATATTTTTTAGAACGAGTGTTCTCAACTACAAGTCAAAACTACTCAGACTGATTAGATTAATTATATAATTTGCATAATTTATCATCAGTATTTAATTATTATGTTACTCTAATCTATGGTGAATAAAAATATAGGCATAAGACTCATATCTACTTCATTGTTCGTCAATTGCCTGAATAGTCTACAGTTTTGGACTGTTGGCGAATGAATTGCTTCTATAATAATTCTTGAACCACTACAGAGTAGTGTATTGTTTTTCATTTTAGGAGTAACTTTCAAGATGTAAAGGATGATTCTGGCTTTGATATGAATATAATGGGTCATATACAATAGAAATAGAAGCTGAGAAAGTCCTTGAAAAATAAATAGGTAGTAATGTCGAACCTTTTAAAAGTCTGGGGCTAAAGTGCAAATAAGAAAATAAGGGATCTAGGATTTTGAACCATAAATAGTACCTATGTAAAGGGAATAACCCCCTAGGGGAATTTTGTCCAAGGGATCCTATTTGGATAGATTTTTTTTTTCTTGTTCTATTAATTTGATTCTTATCTATCACATAGAATCAAATCAAAGCTACATTAAATTCTTGAGATTAGAATCTGATTCCTAGAAATCTGAAGCACACTATCCCTATGGAGTTTTATGTGTGGATTTTGTTAGAGGCAATATATTTGTGTTGCTTCTAGAAAAATTATTTCTCTAATGCCAAAACGAGGTCAGGTCTAACGCTCTTTAAAGATCCTACTTAAATTACACCTAGAGAACTACCGACTTTGAGATTGAAGCATCGGAAAAGGTATTCGATTAAATTAGATTTTATCTTCATTGTTTTTTTATTATTTTTTTTATGTTGATACGGATAAATCCTGCTTTAAGGAACATTATATTAAATGTGATTTAGATTTTTATATATTAAGTTGCGTAAATGTTGTGATTTTAATATCTGATTTATTCATAAATAGGAAAAAATCAGATCTTTAAGGAGACCAATCATCATTTGAAATTCATTCTATTGATCATTCTATGATCCAACTCTTCGTTAATGATGGCTACTATCGTTCAAAATAGATAAGTGAAGACAACAACTTGAATGAGTTAATCCAAGAAGATGTTGTCTTACGCCACGATGGACAACTAAGCCTCTTTAATCGGGTTTTGAAAATAAATTTATTTGCATTAAAACCAAATTAATATCAAGATTCATTATCATACAATTTTCCCAAAAATCCAAAATTAAATTAAAATACAAATTCAATAAAAACTAAATACATAACCATAATCTAAACCCAATTAAAGAGGCTTAGTTGTCCATCGTGGCATAAGACGACATCTTCTTGGATTATTTCCTTTAACTTGTCATCTTCGCTTATCTATTTTGAACCCTAGCCATCATCAACGGAGAGTTGGATCATAGAATGAATTTCAAATGATGATTGGTCTCCTAAAATATCTAATTTGTTCCTATTTATGAATAAACCAGATATTAAAATCACAACATTTACGCAGTGTAATATATAAAAATCTAAATCACATTTAATATAATGTTCCTTAAAGCAGGATCTATCCGTATCAACATTAAAAAAACAATAAAGATAAAATCTAATTTAATCGAAACCTTTTCCGGTGCTTCAGCCTCGAAGTCGGTAGTTATCTAGGTGTGATTTGAGTAGGATCTTTAAAAAGCGTTAGATCTGATCTCTTTCCGGCAGTAGAGAAATAATTTTTATAGATGCAGCACAAAAATATTACCTTTAACAATATCCACACAAAAACCTCCATAGGAATAGTGTGCTTCAGATTTCTAGGAATCAGATTCTAATCTCAAGAATTTAATGTAGCTTTAATTTGATTCTATGTGATAGATTAGAATCAAATCAATATAACAAGAAAAAAAAAAAAAAAAAGTTATCCCAATTGGATCCCTTGGACTAAATTCCCCTAGGAGGCGGCCAAATTGGTATTCCTTTTACATAGGTACTATCTATGGTTCAAAACCTTAGACCCTTTATTTTCTTATTTGCACTTTAGCCCCGAGCTTTTAAAAGGTTTGATATTACTACCTATTTATTTTTCAAGGACTTTCTCAACTTCTATTTTCTATTGTGTATGACCCGTTATGTTCATATCAAAAGTTGTACGGTGGAAATAATGAATTAACTAATTAAAATTAGAACAATTCTAATTTTTTTATTTCAAGACTAACACTTTTCCCAAGGCATCTTTTTCGAGTGTGAGTTACGTCTACCCACTTATCATATCCTTGTCTAGTTGATAGTAATTTTACCAAGAGAATCGGTTCAGGTATAATTTTCGTATTATACGATCTCTCTATCTTGTATTCTCAAAAGAACCAATAAGGTATGGATAAAGTAACAAAGACAATCTGATCATATGTACATCAATTGATAATATAATCTCTTGTAACACCAATTGAAATCTCATCCCAATTATCACATTGCTCTTGCTAAAGGCTTGGGTAAATTATATTAAATTGAATAATATAGGACACGTGAACTTGAAGTTCGTGCCCACGACATTGGGTAGAAGGGGCCAACAGAAACTTTAAAAGTATATACTCTCTTGCCTGAACTCCATTTCAGCTATATGACCACCTGTTGGAAAGATTAGGATGTCTACTTTCATATAAAACTAGTTTCATAAAAAAATTCCAATTGTATCGTTGCTATGGTTAAAACAGTACCCAATGATCTACATTATAATGTCTGTAGAACACGATGTTTCACTCTGATTTTGATAAAATACTCCAAATCTATGTGAATACAAAAAAAAAATTAGAGTCACCACATAGTATTGGGTGAAACACCACATAGTATTGGGTTTCATTGCTCTAGTAGGTCACAGAATTTCAATGGAAAACAATTTTAAAGTAGTCAGTCCTTTAAATGAAAATAACTCACCTTTTTAAGGATTTTGAAAAGTTTGGAGATCAGTTACACTCGGGGAAGGTATTAGACATCCTAAGATGTTCGTTTGAAGATGATTCCTTATTAATCTTAGTCTAAGTTATTTTAATTCGAAGTGATTTGATTGAAAATTCCTTTAAAATACTCCTTATCTAAATGAGTAGATTTTGGTTTTACATGTATGTGACGTGTAGAGTAGAAAGAAAGCATATATGTATTTGACTTGTAAGCTATAACATGAATGCATATTTGTGATATGCCAATATATACCAAAAGAGCCTTAGGATTTTGAGAATACATGTATATATCATGTAATAATGCAATAGAAAACAAATGTTATGCATGATTGCCACGATAAATTATGCGCTAGGAATACTCGCAAGTGTACGAGATCAAACAATTAATAAAGTGATTCGAAGATTAAGTATCGTCCAATGGGATTACCGTTAGAACAAGCTAAGGACCACTATTATATTAACTCAATTTTATCTAGACGATCGATGCTTTGAATGGTTTTTTAAAATATTAAAACAAATCAAGTTACAAGAATTTGAATAAATTCAATGAGAATAGATTATCTAGGGATTAACTTCGTTTACTCGTACGTTTACTTGATTTATTCTAGTTTACACTAATGATTATCAACATATTTAACAATTAAGATCTTTAATGCTCTCTCACTACCTCTCCCGAGTGTCAAGTGAGTGAATATGTAATCACTTCAAAATCGATATCCCTATCTAGAATTTAGGTGATTACATTCGATATATCCCGATCTTATGGATTGCACAAGTTTTAATAATCTCCCGATCAATTAAAACTTGTGTTGTGTTTAATCTAAGTCCGAATCCAGGATTACTTCTCCCAAATGTCAAATCCCGTATTCTCAAATCAATTAAAATATCATATACAAGCGTATAATGGAAGCAATAAAACGATTAACACAATTGAATAGAAACGAATACCCATTAGCAAAACGTAGATTTAATCAAACATAGTACGCGTGAACTACATTAATCCCTAAATAAGGGAAGTTTAGCTACAAATTGTCATTTCTAGATACACAACAATAAATGAAGAACACATAATCAAAACAATAAACTAAGATCTAAAAATGAGAGATAGATTAAGGGAATAGAGATCCAAATCTGATATGTAGAATGAATCCACTTCTCTAAGAACCGCTCTAATCCCGTCAAGCTAGCCTCTCTCTCTCTCTCTAAAATGGCCTTCTTGGTTTTTATCTGAAAATGAGCTCTCCAAAAGTCCCTCTAAAAAGTTAGTTTTCTTTCTATTTATAGGCCACCTCCAAAAACCCTAAAATGGGCTGAAAATGCTCTAGTAGCGATGAAATAGCGCTACAGCGGTAGAAAAATGTGCTATTGTGCATTAGAAATAGAAGAGATGGGAAAAGGAGCGCGCTAAAGCGGGTCTAGTCAAAGGATCTTAAAGCAGCGCGTTGTAGCGCCGTCTAGGCAGAACCGATCGACTTGTTTGTTCTTCGTCATTTCTTCACCGAATTTCTACTAATTTTCTTTATTCTGGATCGATCAAAAACTATAAAATTCATAAGGGAATAAATGGATAAATATCAATTTATCAAATACCCCCAAACTTGGAATTTTGCTAGTACTCGAACAAAAATACTCATACAAGAAAGCAACACGACCACAACGAATATCACACACACAACTATTAAAACAAAAACGACATGAAAGAACTAACAACAATAATGTGTGAGTTTTAAATTTCAATTGATGACAAAAAATTATCCTCAACAGCCCTCAATCATTTCGAGTTCAAAAATAATACTACGCCTTGTGATGTTCTAGAACTTCAACATTCAATATCGGTATATACCATTCTAGATCATTTCCCATATGTATGTGCTAATACCCTCATCACATAACCATCCAAAGACCGGATTGAATTATCCACCAACGAAGTTCGTGACTAAAACTGATGTAGAGTTGGATTTCCATAGGCCTGACTGAGTTCCACTCTCCATTAATATGGGCTAAGTAAATCTTAGAGATCAATAGGACAACTTTTTTTTTTTTTTTTTTTTTTAACAATAACCAAGGGTAAAATGAGAATGCGAAATAGGAATGCGTCATCAAATCAAAGATACCCAAGCACGAAACTTGCCCCTCAACCACACTCATACCCAACAAGATAATCCCGAAATAACCCTGAACTTAATTTAAAACAGCAACACTCACTTGTCTAGTAGAAGCAAACAAAGACAACAATTACATGATTTTTTTTTTTTTGAATAGAACACATCCCCAAACTCATTCAATTTGCACAATTTCTCAGGTATGGAACAATGAAACATTAACAGGTGAGTACTAGAAAACTGAACCAAACATAAGCTCACCCAAAATCCAATCGCGTGCTTTAATCAACCCAAACACATACCAATGAGATGACAACTCGACTCATGACTTAGGTATAACGACAAGGGTTTGGAAAAAAAATTATTTGTCTAGGCTCTTTGATTCGTGTTTAGAATTGAAATGGCTAAAAGGCTTCAACAGGGGAAACGAGGGGTAGAATTTGCAGGGAAGGCTTTAACGGCTCAAACGATCAAAATGAATGCCTAAATCATTTCTCCTCAACTACCTAGCCTAGGATTTCACCTCGAGTTTCCCCCAATCAGGTTTTAGAACCCTTAATTGCATCATGAACTTGGTTAACTAGATAATTAGCATTAAATCGTTTGGATGGTCAGCACATCAGGTCTAAGTGCTTGTGCAAATTAGGATCCACAATTAGGGCTGTGCACGGGTTGGATTAGCCAAAATTTGAGCCAACCCGACCCGAGACCCGACAAGATTGGGTGGACAAATTTTAAACCCGAGACCCGACCGATTAGCATAGTAACCGACGGGTTGTCGGGTTCGTCGGTTGTAGGTCGGGTATGGGCGGGTGCTGGTCGATTGGGGGATATGGGTTGAAGGCCGGGTCGGGCTTTGGATGGTATGGGTTGCGGTTTGAGGGGTTTGGGTAGAATCGGACTGTGTTCGAGTTCGGGTCTGGGCCCATTCAAAAAAAAAAAACTGTTATTTGAAACCATTAAAAAAAAAATTACAATATTTAGGGGAAACCATTCAAAAAAAAATCACAACTTCGAACAAAAAACAAAACACACATCCAAAACCAATATTACGGATATAATTTTTAATCAAAAAAAATCACAACTTAACAAAAAATACATCCAAAAAAAATTACAACATAATCAAAAAAAATTACAACTCCTTGAAGGCTGAAGCGATGCGTCTTCTAATTTTTCTCATTCACTTTGCAAAATAGAAATGAAACTTCAAGATATTACCTACAAAAATAAATTATAATTAAAATAATATACAAAGAAGAGAAAACAAAAAAAAAATAAACAATTAAATAAATAACCTGAGTTGAAGATGAACTTGGCGAAGGATTTGATATCTCCAAATCCAAATCCACTACAAAAATCAAAGTCTAATCATAAAAATACTAATTAAATATTTAATTAAAAAAACTATGAAAAAACACTATAATTTAAATTACCTAAATCTCGTTGCAACTCCTCAATATCATCTATCCCTTTTCGAAGTGAAATCGGCACAGAAGCTTGAAGCCAATTTTGACAACAAATAAGAGCTTCTACTATCAATGGAGATAACGAGCTACAAAATGGATCAAGCACACGGCCCCTAGTACTAAATGCCGATTCCGACGCAACCGTAGAAACCGGTACAACCAACACATCCCTCGCTAATCGAGATAATACTAGAAACCGACTAGTGCTACTTTTCCACCAACTTAAGATGTCAAAATTCTTATCACTTGCACCTTGGGGATTTTCGGCCAAATATTTTTCTACATCATTTTTACCCTCCAAAAATTGTCTCCCCGCTAAAAAATTTTGAAAACGAGAAGCGATTAATTTATGGGGATCATCCACATCCACATCTACATCGACCGGCTTCTTGGATATTCTACTAGCGCCACTAATACTACCACTAGAAACATTATCAATAGTTGACTCAAAAGAAGCATAGCAATCAAACAACCGATTCAAAGCATCTTTTACTTTTCCAATTAACTCATTTGCATACACTTCATCATACATATCGCAAAAACAAAACTGAAGATAAGATAGCTTTTTCCTCGGATCTAAAACAACCGCAACATATAGAAGAAGATTTATCTTATCTCCAATCCCCTAGTATTTATCAAACTTAGTTTTCATATTAAAAGCCATTTTCGATAGCAAATGATCTTCACTTTGAATCAACTCATTTATTTTCCCATGAATTATAACTATCTCATCAAAAAACGAAATTTGAAGTAACAAACAAAGTATCCGAAAAATGTTTTGTAGCCAAATAAAAAAGTCTCAAAAACTTCACAAAACAATGAATATTTTTCCAGTCTAGACTGCTTGGTGGACTTCCACCACTCTCACCATCAACAATATCGTTAAAAAAAAAGTGATCCCGATATCTTTCGTCCTCAATCTCCAATCTCCCAAAAGCTTTTTCGAATATTTCCGCACTTTCTAGCATCTTATGTGTGGAATTCCAACGAGTTGGAACATCCAGACATAAGAGACTTTTCGATTCAATATTAAACAGTTCAACACATTTTTTAAAAGCATGAAATCTATTTGGAGAACCCTTAACATATCTAACCGCTTCTCGAACTTTAACTACTGACTCGTGCAGTTCTTTCAATCCATCACAAACAATCAAATTCAAAATATGAGCACAACAACGCATGTGTAAAAATTCATACCCTAAGACTGTACCCGACCAGTCTTTAATTACTCGTTGCAAGAATCTAATAGTAATACTATTAAAACTTGCATTATCAACCGTCAAGGTGAAGTAAGTATCAATATTCCATGCTCGTAAACACGACTCAATTTTTTTTCCAATCGTTTCCCCTTTATGATCTTCAACAACACAAAAACTTAATATTCTTTTATGCAAAACCCAATCATCATCAATAAAATGACACGTAAGACACATATAATTAAAATTTTGTATTGAAGTCCAAGTGTCTGTGGTCAAGCATATTCTACGACCTTGCATAACTTTCTTTAAATTTTTTCTCTCCTCGTGATATATCTTCACATCGTTTTTAGCAACCGTAGTACGACATGGAATATTTTTAAATTTTGGTTGCAAAGCATAACAAAAAATTTTAAAGCCATAATTTTTAACAAATCTAAATGGTAATTCATCCAAAATTACCATTTCTGCTAGCGCTCTTCTAACTTTATCCACAGAAAAACTAGTTAATATAAAACTATCTTATCCATCTTTTTTAAGTTGAGTCATTAACTGAGTTTGTCCCTTATCCAACTCCCTATGCGGATGTTTGCTACAAACGTGAATATGAGCCTTTAAATTACTTGTCCCATGAGTTTTTGGATTGGCGTGATATACTTTCCCACAGTAATTACAAGATACCATTTTATTTCCATTCTCATCTTCAAATTTCGTAAAATGATTCCAAACATCAGAAATAATCTTATTAGTTTCACTACGTTTTTTCACATTTTTCAGCAATGGTGGTTTTTCAGTAGGGGGACTAGGGGCAGGAGTTGAAGGATTACCTTCGACGGGTGTAGAAGGTTGTTCCATATAAGCAAATGCACGGGAACAGAACACTAAACATGAGAACAAAAATATATAAGAACACTAAATCAAACATAAATGTATAAGAACAGAAATAGAAACAGAACACTAAATATGGGAACAAAAATACACTAAATAAGGAAACAAAAATACACTAAGCATGGGAACAAAAATACACTAAACATTGGAACAAAAATACTAATCAGAAGCAGAAACAGAAACAGAAACAGAGCACTAAACATGGGAACAATCAGAA
The DNA here is from genome assembly GCA_016647705.1 of Eucommia ulmoides. NCBI lineage: Eukaryota > Viridiplantae > Streptophyta > Magnoliopsida > Garryales > Eucommiaceae > Eucommia > Eucommia ulmoides. Next base: position 13,146,090 of record CM028327.1, on the reverse strand, counting down.
GCAGAAACAGAAATAAAGCACTAAACATGGGGAAAAACATACACCAAACAATAGAACAAAAATACACTAAACATTGGAACAAAAACACTAATCAGAAGTAGAAACAGAAATAGAGCACTAAACATGGGAACAATCAGAAGCAGAAATAGAAATAGAGCACTAAATATGGGAACAAAAATACACTAAACATTGGAACAAAAACACTAATTAGAAGCAGAAACAGAAACAGAGCACTAATGGGAACAATCAGAAGCAGAAACAAAAACAGAGCACTAAATATGGGAACAAAAATACACTAAATAAGGGAACAAAAATATACTAAACATTGAAACAAAAACACTAATCAGAAGTAGAAACAAAAACATTTGATGCTAAATAACCATTTCTTCCTATGGACATTTCATGTTCTTTTTAGCCTATATTTTTTATTGGAAGAATCACTTATAATTAGGTTTGTCTTGTTTAAACTTTATTTGAAGGATATGGAGCAGGGTTATTGATAGACTAAAAAAATTAGGTGGCGTTTGGTTTGTGTCTGTTCTCTTAAAAATGAGAACAAAATGAGCAATTGCTGCTATTCTGTTCCCATATTTTAGAATAAACGCAGGGAGCCAGGGAGCAGAAATGAATCATTCATGAGCAACTGCCAACTGTTGCTATTTTGTTCCCATATTTTAGAATAAACACAGGGAGAAGAAATGAAATTGGAGCAGGTCTGAATCTATGATCATGTTCCAAGAAACAGAGCATTAACAAGAACACTTCACATGATTAACAAGTTCATCTTGTGTGCAAATGTGTATCAAAGCACTAAATAGAGCATTAACACGAACACTTCACATGAATCAAACATAATCAATTAATCATGATTCAAGAACATATCATGTTACTCATGTATCAGTCAGAAACGGAAACAAAAAACAGAAACCTAAAACAAAAAAAAAACAAAAAAAAAACACAGAAACATGTGAATTGAACAAATAGAAGAACTCACCTTAGTTTTGGATTTTGGCATCAAATCAAACAATGGAATTGATTCAATTGAACATGAGAGAAGAGATGGCTGAGAGGAAGAACTCACATTTATAGCCATTGTCATTTGTCGAAAGGATATGAAGCGATTCGAAAGGATTCGAACTTCGAAGGGTCACAAGAGCCTAGATGAACGGTGCTTCAGACGATTTTGGGAACTGAGAAGGGAGCAGCAATTCAGACCTGAGACTGAGAAGGGAGTGGCGATTCAGTGCAGCGATTCAGACTTGAGAAATGAAGGACATTTAAGTCTGCGCTTGGTAGATAAAGATTGGCGCTTAGGATTTAGGATTGAACTAAGATGAGAATCTGAGAGAGATTTGATTTGAGCACACATACATAGCCATAGCGTGCTCAGACATAGGGACTCCTATCCTAATCGCTGTGTATAGTAGTCGGTCGGCTGCGAAGGGGTTATCGGAAATGGAATTCGACGACCAAACCGTCTTATATGACGGTCGAATCGGGTTTTACCCGATCCGAATTTCTGCACATATGTACCCGAGTATTTCGGGTCGGGTCGGGTTTTGCGGGCGGATTGGGTTATTCGGGCTTCTTGCACAACCCTATCCACAATGACATATACCAATATCAGATGTCAAGCACACAGAACACACACAGATAAGCATTACGATTGACCTTAACATACAATTAGGGGATAATATCAACATCGCGTTATGATCATCAAGAACAATAAAACTCAACACACATTAAACAACAAATTACAAACACGACTTAACCTAAATTTAAACACACATGCAGGAAAATAAACTTAACCTAACATAAACAAATATATAAACGAAACACACAAAAGAAAGACATGCAGAAAATCCCCCCAAACTTAAAATAGGCATTGTCCTTAATGACTCAACTTCATATGCAAAATCTTTGCCAGGTAACATAGTGATGAAGTGGAATGAGAACACGTACCTGGGAGGTGAGACGTTTAAGTCTTGTCTCCTAGCGATCATCGCCTTGTATGTCATCCCCATCGTCTCCTTGATGGGGAAGAGCCAGTTGTTGCTGTTGTAACTAGGGCTAACAATTTGTGTAACAGGTCATTACATGATAACACAAAATATGATAAGACCCAAACTCGAACACAACAGCTACCTGGAGTCAAACGAACGACTGAGATTCGAACAACGACGATCGTCATCGTCTTGTAGAGCAGCGGCGAAGGGAGAGAGAATGAAATAGAGCAGCGGCGGTCGTCGTCGTCTAGTGGAGTAGCGATAGTCACCGTCGTCGTTGTCTTGTGGAGCAGCGGTGAAGAGAGAGAGAACGTAGTGGAGCAATGGTAGTCGTCGTCGTCTTGTGGAGCAACGACAAAGGGAGAGAAAACGAAATGAGCGACGGACGACGGTAGAACGAATATCAAATGACTAAAAGGGTAAGGTTAGGGAAATGTGAATATATATATTAGGTACTAAATCATAATATTTAATAATTTGGGGGTGTAAAAATAATTTATTAAATTAATGGGTAACTTATTAGATCAAAGGTTGTCGTGTAACCTGAATACACGAAATTCTTATCATGTCTTATCGTGTAACCTATTGGGTTATCAGGTCAACCTGATAACCTGTACTGTTTCTTATCGGGTCTGACACGATAAAGACCCGATACCTGATATGCAAAACCCAGACCTGATAATTTTGTGTCGGTCTCGTGTCGTATCATCGTGTAAATACCTATTTTGTCAGCCCTAGCTTAAACGGAGGCACATATGATAGGTGAAGATAATTCAGGAACTATAGTATTTGGGGATAGCTGCTCATTTTGTAGCCAACTGCTAGTCCGAAGTATTGGAGTGCTTGATTCATAGACTAGAAGTAGGACTCTTGGTAGGCCCGAAACTCGGTGTTTTCATTTCACAGAGCTTGAATTTGTTCGCCTTGATATTCCACTTTTTTATGAATATCCTCCAGGGAGATTTTGGCATTTTCTCCAATCCCCGGAACGTCGGGCTCTAGATGGTCCTGCTTCATCTTCCTCCTTGTTTCCCATTTATTTGCTCCAAATACTATTCATTGCCTTGATATCTAGAGCTCGAATAGGTCGGGATATGTGGTCGTCCGTAGTGGCAATGCCCGCCGCCCGGAACAGCTCAGTGAGTAAAGAAGGGAAAGGCAGGCAGACATTTACATTCCAAATGGCATGGTGGATAGATGAACTGATGATGAATCTGACGTTTATTAGTTGCTTTCTCTTTATTGCAGAAAGAGTCAACGCCCTTTCTTTTGTCACTTCTGACAGGTGAGCTGTCGAAACAATTTGGCGCATACGAAGTAGAACCAGATCTTCAGGATGTTCTTCAAATGCTTGGCCTAAAAAACAGCTTGGTTATTCTTCGTAGTCGTCCAACGTGCTTGTTCCAAACACAACTCCTTCAGGACTTCATCCAGATCCTATTCCATTTCATCATCAGATGTATCATTAGCCCCTGGTTCAGGTAACCCCAAGTACTCATTAATCGTCTCAAGATCGAATTTTACCCATCGATTTCGAACCATAGTCTTGTGGTTCTCGCATCCCACTATATTGGCATAAAATTCGCGAACCAAGGTGACGGACCCTGGGGGAGGTTGTCTACAAAATCGATGTCATTTCATCTATTTTATCACGTTCACTATCTTAACCGATAATTTGTCGATAATGTCGAAACCCCCTTCACGAAGGCACAGTCGAGATTGTTCATGATTATAAAAATGTTTCTCAACCTTCTTGGATACAAATTAGCTCAAATCAAAATCCAAGACTGGATCCGGGGCTCTCGAACCAGACCCTTCTCCTCTTTGTCGTTGTGAAAATGATTTTGGCATGATTTTTGGAGACGAAAATGAGATAATCCCTCAACAACACAAGATGAACTCCAAAAAGGCTAATCCCACTAGCAATGTACTCAAAATTCCCAAAATCAACACAACAATCTTGTTGGACAAAACAACCTTGTCGAACCACACTCAGATTTAACGCCCCACCAAATTCAAAACCAACACCAACCAACAATGAAACTAGAACATTCAACTTGAATATCCTTCTCAAAAACATTTACTTTACGATTTTTGTTAGCCAAATTGCGAGAGATGAAGCCCACTTCGCGCTTGACCTTTTTGAACAATCATTGGTTGAGAAAATATGGGAGAAATGTATTGGATTGGATGTTGGAGGTTGGATTTGTGATTGTTTTATGATGGAGATTTAGGGTTTGAGGAAAAAGGGAGTTGATTTTGGAAGATTTGGAATGATGGGATGTGTGAGATTTGGGTTTTGGGAGGCAATGAGGAAAAAATCGGCTACTAGGGTTTAGAAGTGGGAAAGGAAATGAGAAAAATAGCAATATTTATTTAACCTGAAGGGGGCACGTTGCAGCGCGGTATCAAGCACACTGCAGCGTGCTTTTGCGTTGTTGCGTGGTCTTCTAGAGAGACCGCGCTGCAGGGCGGTCTTGATCCTTGGCCTTCTACTGGATGGGCACTGCAACGCCATTTTAAACGCGTTGCAATGTGTTATGATCAGTAAACCACTGATTTTGTTGGGCGCTGCAGTAGGTTTTTAACGATTTACTATCGTTCCATCGCTGTGCCACCATTTCATCATGTTCTAACGTATCTCAGCACCCACGAATGGTCTTCGCTCATCTATTTACTCAACAATTTCGCACCGTGATCACCAAACCTTTTTTTTTTTCAATTCGTTCTTCATTTCCATAGTAGTGTTTAATTCTCTCTCCGTTAACTTGGAAAATTTGTCCATCATTACCTTCCAATTCAACAGCACCGAATGAAAATACTTGTTTAATTCGGAATGGTCTAGACCACCGGGACTTCAGTTTTCTGGGAAAAAGTCTCAGCCGAGAATTGAAAAGCAACACTTGTTGTCTCAGACTGAACTCTCTCCTAACAATGTGCTTGTCATGCCATTTTTTGGTTCTCTTCTTATATAACTTAGCATTCTTGTACGCTTCGTTTTGGAATTCTTCTAGCGCATTGAGCTGTAGAAGTCGTTGTTTCCCTAAAGCATTGAGATTGAAATTTAACTTCTTAATTGCCCAATAGACACGGTTTTCCAACTCAACAAGTAAGTGGAAACCTTTCTGAACACCAATAGATATGGAGACATTCTAATCGATGTTTTAAAATTCGTGCGGTAGGCCGACAATGCATCGTCGAGTTTCATCACCCAATCTTTTCGGTTTGAGTGAACCGTCTTCTCCAGAATTTGTTTGATCTCCCGATTGGAGACTTCAGCTTAACCGTTTGTTTGGGGGTGGTAGGCTAGCTCTACTTTATGCCGCACTCCATACTTGGTCAATAAAGTATTGAAACGTTTGTTACAAAAATGGGTTCCTTCATCGCTAATGATGGCTCGAGGAGTCCCGAACCTTATCAATATGTTCTTTTGAAGAAATTTCAGCACAACTTTTGCATTGTTGGTCGGCGTGGAAACAACTTCTACCCATTTTGACATGTAGTCCACTGCCAACAAAATGTACTCCTGGCCACAAGATAGAAGAAACGGTCCCATGAAATCTATTTCCCAAACATCAAAGAGTTCCAGCTCGACAATATTCGCTAAGGGCAACTCATGCCACCTCGAGATATTGCCAACCCTCTGGCACCGATCATAGGTATTCACAAAGTATAAGAATCATAGAAGAGAGTAGGCTAGTAAAGACCTGATTGAAGTACCTTTGTGGTTGTCCGTGTTACACCAAAATGTCCTCTATACGAGACGAGTGACAATGATGGAGGATGCTCGAGATCTCTTCTTCCGGAACACATCACTGAATGACTTGATCAGCGCACTTCTTGAACAAAATGGGATCCTCCCACAGGTAGTTCTTCGCATCATACACAATTTTCTTCCTTTGAATACTAGATAAATCCGGGGGCAACACTTTACAGGCAAGAAAATTTGTAATATCTGCGAGCCATGGAAGTTTTACCTCAATGTTGAAAGGCTGCTCATCCGGGAAAACTTCCGTAATACACGAGTCATCATCAACCTCTTCTAGCTCGAGTTGTGAAAGATGATTTGCCACAACATTTTTACTTCCCTTCTTATCGCGAATCCCCGCGTCAAACTCTTGAAGCAAGAGAATCCACTGAATCAAACGAGGTTTTGCATACTTCTTTGCAAACAAGTATCGGATGGCTACTTAGTTCGTAAAGATGATCACCTTGGACCCAAGTACATACGACTGAAACTTGTCACAAGTGAAGGCTACAATCAACATTTCTTTCTCCGTAGTGGTGTAATTCTCCTGTGCATCATTGAGAGTTTTGCTTGCATAGTAAATCGACCGAAAAACTTTCTCCTTTCACACAGTCACTAGTGTCACACATAATCTCAAATGACTTATTCCAATCGGGTGCAACCATTATAGGAGCAGAGATTAATTTCTCCTTTATCGCCTAAAATGTCTTCAGATAAAAATCATCAAAATCGAATAGAGCATTATTTTCAAGCCTATTACACAACGGCTTCACAATTTTCGAGAAGTCCTTGATAAATCTCCGATAGAAGCCTGGGTGGCCTAGAAAACTCTACATCCCCTTTACATTGATCGGTGGGGAAAGTTTCTCAATTGTCTCAATCTTCACCCGATCCATCTCATGTAAGACCCCGAGCACAATTTAAGTCGTATTTGAAAATATTTCAAAAATAATGGGGTGAATGGCGTTATTATTTGATTTAAAAGTGTAGGGGTCAATTCATAATTTTTAAAATATTAAATATTAATTTGGGTTTAATTCAAAACTTAACAAAATAGAGGGGGAATTAGTGTAATTTAACTAATATATTTTTTTTTCGTACCTCCCTGACCAACAGTTTGCACACACACACACTCACACACACACATATATATGTAAATGCAACATGTAATCAAACGGAGCTCAGAGAGGACACGCGGCCGATCTTTCATACATATATATATACATATACATATATATATATATACATATATATACACACACACATGCACACACGCGGGAGAGGAAAAAATAAAGAGAAATCGAAAACGGAGAAAGAGAAAGGAGAGAGAGGAAGCGTCCGACGATGGGAGAGTCGGTGGGCTGTCGATCGTCCGATGGTGTGGGGTTGTCACATGTTCGTCGTGTGTGTATGTGATGTTGTGTATGTGTATATGGTGAGTTCGGTCAGTGAGTTTCGTCGACGGAGGTGGCGGTGGTGTGTGTTTGATCGTCATCGTCATTGCCGGAGTTTGTATGTGGGTCTGTCTGTTTTGCCGGCAGTGGGTCGTCACCGTCCTTCCGTTATGGGTGTGGCGGTGTGCCTATGGTGTGTAAGGATTGTGGGTGTTGTGCCATTCGGAGGTTAGCCATTCTTCAGGCGAAAGGGTGTGTGTGCGTTTTCGCAGTGTGTATATGCTCTATTTACAGTGTGTGTCATTGTGTATGTGTGAGTTTGATCAAAACGTGTGGGTTTGAGTGTTTTTATGTGTTCTGGGTGTGTATATGTGTAATTAGTGTGCATAGTGGTGTGTGGTGGTTGTTGGAGTTGGCCAGAGTGTAGTTTAAAGAGAGAAGAAGAGCAGTGCATGCGTGTGTGTGTGCCTGCTGTGTGTGGGTATGTGTGTGTTTAGTTGTGGGTACGTGAACGATGGTGTGTATGTGTGTGCATATTGGTGTGGGGTGTCGCCTGAGTAGAGATCTAGTAAGAGAGAGAGAGAAAGACGTCGGTATGTGTGTGTGGGTGTGTGGTTGTCTCTATTTCATCACTAGTGTATGTGTGCTCTGTGTGTGTGTGTGTGTGTGTATGTGTGGTCGGCTGTTAGATCGCCGGAGTTGGGAGAAGAAGGAGAGAGACGTCGGTCGGGAGCGCAAACAGCCAAACAGAAATAGAAAAATGAAACAGAAAAAGAAGCGGGAAGAAGAAAAAAGAAAAAGAAATAAAGAATTTTTTTTTACATAATCAGCCCCAATAGAATCCAATAAATCCATATCGCGGCAAACAGAAAATTCGAGGAAGGTAGAATTCCAAACTTTTTTAATATATGCATTTAATTGTCTCAATATGAAATACAAGTTATCATTATCGGTGAATTTAGCGTTATTTATTCGCATGAAATATGTTGATATTGTTTGGTATATTGTGTGAAGTGTTACCTGTGGAAATTATATGAAATGATCTAGATGATGCGGAATTTATGTGATGAGCCTGTTTACGTGGTTTACGTGTTATATAAATTAAATGTATATATTAGAGGGGTTGGAGTTCTACTAAACTTTGGCTCACAACCCCATAGTTTTTGGATTGCAGGGTCGATTGGGAAAAAACGAGAGAGAGAAGAATTTATTTGAATTTCGAGTTGTAATAATTGTAATTATTATTTATTGTTATAATCGGAGAAAACGGTAGTTATAATTATCGTAGTTATTGTAGAATATTTCTCTCAATAATAATGTATCGAATATTCGGTAAATATAACTGTTTTATAACTGGTTTGATTTAATGTTGGGAAGTCAATTGTTATAAAATTATGATAGGAAAATCTGATTTGATGAAATATGAAAAAATTTGATTTTTAAATTATAAATTCGAGATCTTTTTAATGGGTCGCCGTTGCATAGAAAATAAGCAGATAAGTTTTAAAATAAATGAATGGTTTTAATTGGTGATATTTGAATGGTGACTATTAGATTTAATATTTGCCGTCGTAAAATTGATAATAAGAAATTATCGCTATCGTTCAATAATTTTACTGAATATGTTGTATATTGGGAAGTTGATGAGTCGGTTTTAGGTTTAAGAATTTCTCTATAGGAGAAAACATAGTCTGGCCCTGGGAAATCGGATCGGGTCGTGACACTTCATGTCTCTCAAAAGAGACTCGTTGGCCCAAGACGATGCCCTCCTTGACCATAAAGTGACACTTCTCTTAATTGAGAATGAGATTCTTCTCCTCACACCGCTTTAACACAAGGGATAGATTGTGGAGAAAATGGTCAAAAGATGATCCAAAAACTGAGAAATCGTCTATGAACACTTCCATAATTTCTTCCACCATATCAGAGAAGATTACCATCATACATCGTTGAAAAGTCGTTGGAGCATTACATAATCCAAACGGCATACGGCGGTACGCAAAAGTGTTGTATGGGCAAGTGAACGTAGTTTTCTTTCATCCTCCAACGCAATGACTATTTGATTATAACCTGAATGGCCATCAAGAAAGCAATAGTAATCATAATCGACTAACCGATCCAATATTTGGTTGATGAATGGAAGGAGAAAATGATCATTCCGTGTGGCCTTATTCAACTTCCGTTAATCAATACACACTCTCCATCCCATGATAATTCGTGTGGGAATAAGATCATTCTTCTCATTTTTCACCACAGTCATGCCATCTTTCTTTGGTACTACTTGCATGAGGCTTACCTACGCACTGTCCGATATTGCATAAATGATTCCAGCATCTAACAACTTTTGAACTTCAGCACGAACCACTTCCTTTATTGCTGGATTTAGCCTTCGTTAATGCTCAATTGAGGGCTTATAGGAGTCCTCCATAAGAATTTTGTGCATGCAAATGGTTGGGCTTATTCCCTTGATGTCGAAAATAGAACAAGCGAATGCGGACTTGTGTTTTTTAGGATAATGAGCAGCTTCTCTTCTTCTTCTTGACTCAATGATGATGAAATAATCACCGAATCGGTAGAGTTATCCCCCAAAAATGCATACCGAATGTGCTCCAGTAATTGCTTAAGAACCAATCCACCGTGAGGTGGATTTGAGGAGTTAGGCGAACTCTTATTTCCATCAAGAATCTCCACTTGTACTGAATTAACCGCGTCACTAGAAAAAGTTTCGAGAGATAAAATGCAGTCCACAATATTTTCTTTTTTGGTAGATCATTTCTCACCAAAATCCACCATAGATAGGAATTTTGTGAGACTGTGCTCCAAAGAATCATGGTGCACGATTTCTTGAAAGAACTTCTTAACACATGAGTCTACCACTTCCACCTGATTGCAAGTCGAACTCTCTTCCGAAAATTTCATGGTGTTGAAGATATTGAACTTTACTTCCTCGTCATTGACCCTTAAGGTCAAGTTCCCATTATGCACATCGATCAATGCCCTCTCGATTGTGAGAAAAAGGCCTCCCAAGAATAATGGGAATTTCTCGGTCTTCTTCCACATCCAACACAACAAAATTGACTAGAAAGATGAATTTGTTCACCTTCATGAGCACATCTTCAATAACGCCCTTTGGATATGTCAAGGAATAGTCTGCCATATGTAGAGAAATAGTAGTGGGTTTTGCTTCTCGAAGCCCCAACTTTTGAAATACTAATGACGACATAAGATTGATACTCTCTCCAAGATCGCAAAGTGTCTTCTCAAAATGTGACTTCCCAATAGTACATGGGATTGTGAAGTTTCCGGGATCCTTTAGTTTTTGTGGTAATTTTCGTTGAAAAATTGCACTACACTCCTCTGTGAGTTTGATGGTCTCATACTCCTCCAACTTTTTCTTCTTAGCCATTATATTCTTCAAATGTTTTCTATAATTGGGTATTTGCTCCAATGCATCGGCGAACGAGATATGGATATGGATTTTCTTGAACATTTCAAGAAACTTTGCAAATTGGCTATCCAATTTCTTCTTTTAAAACCATTGTGGATACAGTAATGGTGGAGTGATCATCGGTGGATTGTCCAAAAATGAGATGGAACCCGGATTTGCCTTTGGAATTTCCTTCTTCTTCTCATCCGAAATGGGTTCCCTATCGCAACCAATTTTCTCCTTGGAGTTGTCTTCCTTTGGCTTTGTTGCTTCAATTTATTTTCCACTTCTAAAGGTGATAGCTTTGCAATCCCTTAGGTTAGTTTCCGTATCACTTGGGAACTTTCCCGAGGTTTGCCCCTTGATGGCACTAGCGAGCTGACCAATTTGCGTTTCCAGAGACTTCACAGTTGCATTGGTATTGGTGCAGGTTCTCTCCATGTTATCAAGACACGTCTCATGTTTATTGAGACGATTATACATTTCTCGCATGATATTTTGTGTCTCTTTCATAAATGAACTGAACAATTCTTCTAATAGTGGCTTATTTCTATCCACTGGTTGTTGTTGCAAGAGATGACTTGGCCGCGGTGGCGAAAAACTGTGTTTGCGAAGAATACTTGGGAGGAGATTGCAAGGCATTATGGATATTCGTCTGAGAACTGAATCCCAAGATGATAGTGAGTTGGGATGTTGTTAGCAGCTCTAAAGGTATAGGCCTGGTTGTCGACGAAGTATTATTCCTCAAACTCATTATCAATCCCCGGTTGGGAAACATTAGCAATATTTTCCATCTCCCAACTTGATGAGGCATCTCTAGAGGTGAAGGCGGTAAGTTGTTCCGTGAGTTTCAAAACTTTGGCTGACAAGGTGGCTAGAGGATCGACCTCATGAATATTGTATACCTTTCATCCCATACTGCGCTCATTGGGCCATTGAAAATTATTGGCCGTCATTTCATCCAATAGAGCTTGAGCTTTGTCAGAAGTTTTAGATAACAGATAACCTCTAGATGTGGCGTCCACAATCGTTTTCATCTGTTCGTCCAACCCGTTGTAGAAGAGTTGGGTTTGAATCCAATCTTGATACCCGTGTTGGGGGTATCTTCTCAACAAGTCTTTGAACCACTCCCATGCCTCAAAGAGTAGCTTATAATCTCTTTGGCGAAATTAAGCGATCTTGCCTCTTAATTATGACATCTTCAATGGGAGAAAAAACTTAGTGAGGAACCGTTGAGCTAGTTCCTCCCAAGTCGAGATACTCCCCAGTTGGATAGATTGAAACCAACCTCTAGCTCAGTCTTTAAGAAAGAATAGGAAAACCTTGGCCGAATGGTATCATTCGAGACTCCCTTGATTTTTACGATGTCGCATATCTCCAAGAACGTCACCAAATGGATATGAGGATCCTCATGTAGATTCCTGCCATATTGGTTCTATTGAAACATGTTGATAAGGCCGGGTTTCAATTCAAATTTATTGGCGAGATTGGTTGCCTCCGGATCCCTGAATAATTGTCGAATACAACGGGTCTGTAGTAATCCCGAAGGACTTGCTGTTGTTGTACTTCAGATTCTGGTGGTTGTTGTGGTAGTGCTTTAGGCACCGGTGGTTGTTGTGGTACATGGTTATTACCACCGTCGGCCATTTTTAGAGCTTGGTTTCTCTTTTATCTCCTTAGTCTCCTTAATGTCCGTTCAATGTTTGGATCAAGAGTAAGAAATTCTAAGCTACGGCTACGTCGCATACAATGTCAATTACCACAACCAACAAAAAAAAAATTAAACAAAAACAAATAAAATAATAAAAAAAATGTCTAAATTAAGATTGAGTTACTTGGTAGCAATATGAACTTGATTTCTAACTTTTGAATCCCTAGTAACAGCACCAAAAACTTGTTGTGATAAATTATGCGCTAGGAATACTCGCAAGTGCACGAGGTCGAACAAGTAATAAAGTGATCCGAAGATCAAGTATCATCCACTAGGATTATTGTTATAACAAGCTAAGTATGACTATTAGATTAACTCAATTTTATCTAGACGATCGATAATTTGAATGGTTTTTTGAAATATTAAGATAAATCAAGTTACAAGAATTGGAAAAAATTCAATTAGAATAGATTATCTAGGGATTAACTTCGTTCACCAGTACGTTTGCTTGATTTATTCTAGTTTACACTAATGGTTGTCAACCTATTCAATAATCAAGATCTCTAATGCTCTCTCACTACCTATTCCGAGTGTCAAGTCAGTGAACATGTAATCACTTCAAAATCGATATCCTTATCTAGAATTTAGGCGATTACATTCGATACATCCCGATCTTATGGATTGCATAAGTTTTAATAATCTCCTTATCTATTAAAACTTGTGTTCTGTTTAATCTAAGATCAAATCCGGGATTACCTCTCCCGAGTGTCAAATCTTGTATTTTCAAATCAACTAAAATGTCATATACAAACGTATAATGGAAGCAATAAAACGATTAACACAATTGAATAGAAATGAATACCCATTAGCAAAACGTAGATTTAATCAAACATAGTACGGGTGAACTACATTAACCCCTAAATAAGGGAAGTTTAGCTACAAATTGTCATTTCTAATCAAAACAATAAACTAAGATCTAAAAATGAGAGATAGATTAAGGGAATAGAGATCCAAATCTGATATGTAGAATGAATCCACTTCTCTAAGAACCGCTCTAATCCCGTCAAGCTAGCCTCTCCCTCTCTCTCTAAAATGGCCTTCTTGGTTTTTATCTGAAAATGAGCTCTCCAAAAGTCCCTCTCAAAAGTCAGCTCTCTTTCTATTTATAGGCCACCTCCAAAAACTCAAAAATTGGCTGAAAATGCTCTAGGAGCGATGAAATGGTGCTGCAGCGGTAGAAAAAATCGCTACATTACGTTAGAAACAGAAGAGGCAGAAAAAAGAAGCGCGTTGTAGCGTGGTCTGGTTAGAGGATCATAAAGCAACGCCGTCTGGGCAGAATCGATTAACTTGTTTGTTCTTCGTCTTTTCTTCAACGAATTTCTACCGATTTTCTTTATTCTCAACCGATTTTACTTAAATCAACTTACCTACAAAAGTACATTGAAAAAGAATTAAAAACACAAATGGAACGCTCAAAAACTATAAAATTCATAAGGGAATAAATAGATAAATATCAATTTATCAATGATATGTAAGATTCCTAAAAGAGTAAATATGTATATGACATATAAAGAATCGTGTGGATTACATGTGACATGAGAAGAAACAAACATTGTATATGATATGTATAAATCCCAAAAAAGATTAATATGTATATGACATACTAAGAATCAGATATATAACATGCAAGAATGTGAGAAGAAACTAATATTATTTTTGATAAGTAGGAATCCTATGATTTTTTAGTAGGTATATGACCAATTGAAACTTATACATGTTTGACATGTATGAAGTAAGCATGTATATATGAAATGTTTTCACATGTTTGGCATGCAAGGATGAACATGAAGTAAGCATGAATATAACACATGAAACACCCACACCTGTTTGACACATAAGGATGAACATAAACTAGCTATACGCATATGAGTTACGAAAAAACTTATACATGTTTGACAAGCAAGAATAAACATAAAATAGGCATGTGAAGAACAAATTTGAGATAAAAAAAATAATAATTTATCGTGTATTTGAAATGTAAGTTGATTATACATTTTCAACTTGTTCATGACACATTAGAGAACAAGATTTGATATGTATGTGACCAATTTCTTGAGATGGGGAATACAATTCTAACATGTATTTGAGATTTATTTGTTATTAAAAAAAAAAACATATACAAATCATAAACTCATGGAGTGAACAATGCGAGTGGCAAGTCTAACATAGTTCGATGCATTTTGAGCTCAAATAAAAATTTAGGGGTCAAAGTGTAAATTAGTTTTTCCTACCAATGTGAGCACAACTAAACTTTAGAATGACTTTACATTCATTTCTAGTGTTTTTAAAGATATTTTGAAAGGTTCTTGGACCAAATGAAAAAACGTTTTGTAAAATCAATTTTTTAAAGGGAGTGAAAATGACAATTATGTGAATGTTTTATGAAAAATGCAGGTTTGGTTATAATCGAAAACCTTATCAAAAAGATCCTGGATGGAAAACTTGAAGAACGAAAAATTTTAGTTAGGTAAAAAAAATTATATAAGAAAATGTCTTCGCGAAAATTGATTTGAAATCATTTTGATGGTACAAAAGTTGATTAAAATTTCTGGGAAAAGAAAAATTCTAGTATAATGCTTTGGTCAAAATGCATCACAATCTTTAATAAGACAATTTCTAATGAAAAAGTTTGACACATAAAAGTTTTAGATCTTGCAAAGATATTCAAGTTTTGTTCTAGAAGCTAATTGTAACTCTATGTTTGGTAAAATTGATATTCAAAATAGAGAAATTTTTGAACATTTAGAACATGTGAGATACTTTGACCTAAACATGCCATCTTTTACTAAATGCTCTTAAGGAACCCTAAACATGCTTGGATGTTGAGATGGGGATGTTCCAAATATATTATTTCAAAAAAATAAACACACATGAAAAAAGAAAAATATGTCATGTTTGATGTTGTGCAATTATTTAATGCTACAAATGATGTAAAATGAATATGTCATTTTATGAAAAGTCAAAAAGATTTTTAAGCCATTTTTTTAAAGTGAATTTTCCCAAAAATTTGACTTTCACGGTTCTATTTAAACATTTCCGAAATGCATACTTTAGGGAAGAAATCTCCAAATCTTAACATCACAAGGTTTTCAACTCTCGTGAAAAAACCAAGATGGCAAGGAAAAGATCTTACCCTGGCCTCGAAATTTCGAATGTTTTAACCAAAACAGTGAAAGTTTAATTTACTCGAACAAACACTTTGATTTTTTTTAGGATAACAATTACTTTTCTTTATTTTTTATTTTTAGTCTTAGTTCTGAAATGATAATGGTTGTTTTTTTTTTTTTTTTTCCATTTTTTAGAGTTTGAATTTTGGAATAATAACTAGTTTTATTTATTTTTTCGAGTCCCCAATCAAGCATGGTAACAATTAAGAATAGTTGTCATTTATTTATGTACTTTGAACATAATGACAAATGTAATTTTGCGATAATTTAAATGACACAAAATAAAGATATGTAATATAAATTATCGTCTAATGCTCCAAGGGTAAGTAGAAGGGGTACCATATTTACAGCATAAAATCAAATTATTAATGAGAATATAAATGCAGGAAAAGTAAATGACAGGAAAATAAATAACGAAAGCGTAAATGAAGGTAATGTAAATGACATTATTATAAATGATTGTGCTTTGAGTTCCCAACCTCTTCATTGCTTGATTAAAGTGATAAATGAGGATTCTAAGATGTATAAAACTATGTCAAGTAAATATTCTCAATAAGTATCCCTATTTCTTAGGATCCGTTATATGCAAAGAGAAATATGGTCATAGAAAAGGCCTAAGAGTAGAAGCGAAGAGTGATATGTGATAAGATATTGTGCCAAAATATTATACCTAGGTTGGATGTGAGGAATTTGACCTTTGAAACTTAGATTTGGAAAGGGTTTCTTGGAATTTGGTTTTGTGGAGTAAGATTGTCACAATGGTGAGGGGGCCTATTTATAGGCAAGGGTGTTCCTGGTAGGTTTTCACATTCATGGATATGCACGTGCATCTGTGAGTACGCAAAATCAGCTCTACTACCTATAGGTTGTAGCTTGGTAGAGCATAGAGGTTGGCACTATTTTGGGTATACAACTTGGGCTTGGGCAGTGTACCCACTATTAGAAGTGTTAAAAACACCTTAAATTCATCCATTAATCCCTAGGAGGATCGTAGGCTTGTATTCAGTGGGAACTTTGATGAACTTAGCACATTTATCGTATATTTACACTCCCAAATTTATTAGGGGCCGATTTAAAAAAAATAAAAAAATCAATTGGGCCCTTGAAATTGATTTTGTTGAAATGTTTGATTTCAATTGTGTACAATGTTTTTTTATTTGACGAAATTGTTTGACAATTTTTTTTCTTATGACGGGATGAAATTTATTATTTTTGAAACCTTTTCAGAAAACTTGGATTAATTAAATATTTTTCGAGTGCCAATTGGTGATCAATTTTCTTGAATTTCTAAACAACATGTTTTTTATGATTTAATTCTGAAGAAGAACTTTCAAAAATTATTTATGAAAATAATAATTTTCCCCTATGTGGCCTTTAAAAAATAAAAACTTTGAACATCCCACGTTCACAAGGGGACGTTATCTTGAATCTTGTAAACTTTTTGGGTGGGACAAAAGTGTTGTCTACACTTGTTAATCCTCTTTTAACAAATGTGACCTAGTCTGAAATGCCACAAGAAGGTTAGATTTTCATCTCTCAATCCTTTCCTTGTTGTACTTCCATTTTTAGGTTGTTAATTTCACCAGAAGCTTTTAAATAATAGAAATTGTTAAAATATATGTGCATGCCAATAATTTCTAAATTGAAATAAATAATACAAGTGGTATTCCGAAAAACAATCAAATGATTCACATCTTTTATCAAACAAGGAATATAAATAATGTTTATGAATGCATTAGGCATAAATAAACAATCTTACTTTTAAAAAGTGTGATGACGGCAGACCCAAGTGAAGCTCTCCCACAGCTAATGCCACAACTCTTACTTTATTTTCCATATGTAGTAAGATTTTCCCTTTACTCAAACTTTTTCTTCCCTTTAGAATCGTCATAAATTTTACACGTGTAAACTAGCACCAAAGTCTAAAACCTAATCAGAAACAAAACAAGTTGTCAAATAACCAACAACAACAAGAAAGTCCAACATATCTTCCGAATGTTTATCCTTAGAACACAAGAATTGCGAAAACTTCCTTTTGCAAGATAACTAGTGTTTATTATTGTAAGATTGATTTAATTAATTAATAATTATAATTATCTACATAATTTGTTAAATTTATTAGATTTATAGGTATGGAAATATTTATTGTAAACTTTTAGTTTAATTCTCTTTAGAAGAAATCACGTGGCAGCCCTAGGAGACCAGGTCGTTACAAGGGTTTGCTCTTCTCATTTTTCTTACCTTTTAGGGTCAAAGGCATGTCAACTACGAGCAGTGAACCCTTGGACATTTTTAAGGTCCTCTCGATGGTACCCAACATGTTAAGAAGCCCCAAAAGAGGGACACTAGCTTGTTTACGCTGAAATGCACCATGAACTAATTAAATGTGCCAGGTAGCGACTATAGAACTTGGTTTATAGCCAGGTTGTAATGTAGAGCTAACCCCAACCTTTTCGGGTCCTCAACTTATCTGATTATCATAAGGACATGGTCCCTAACCAATGATCATACCTGCATCTTATCCCTGAAAAGCTCATTTGAGATGTGTACCTAACAGTATAATGATGTTTTCTAAAGAGAGATTCCAGGCACTACACAATCACATATATCTTGATAGTCTTTTGAACTATTTCTAGAGCTCATTACTCACCAAGGTTATGATATAGCACTGAGTCTACTTGTCATTGTTTATCTATTCTGGATAGTAAGATATTCCTCATCGGTAATGGCATAATGTTCCCCCAGAACCGTACTTTCTAAAACATAGTCCAATTTGTGAGAAGCCAAAACTAACTTAAGTATTCTCAACCAATTAGAGAAATAAGGTATTGTGAAAGTGTTTTTCTCAAGAACATTTTGCAATGGTTTCTAAATTATGTTATCTATATAAAGAAAATAAATGCAACGTATAAGTTAAGTAGAAAATTAGTGTACATTGATTTTAGATCAAAGATATTTTATGAATCTAAATATACTCACTAAATTTTTTGAATCTCACATCTCTATAGATAAATAGGTATATTCCAAATATTCCTAGTAGGGAATTGGGTAATCCCTATATTGTCAGTGGACCTCACATCATCAACCCATTTGCCAACCGAGCCTTCAAGGATAAGTAACTCTTACTACTCGTCTTTTGGGTAAGATCCAATTCATATTAGTTCTCTAGTTTGATCCCACCTCATATCATTAGTTTATTGGTTTATCTCCCTGGCTAAGTTATACCCATCCAGCATGGTTCGAACTAATACTAATGATCTACTGACATCATCAACGTATTGAGGCCCATTTATATACTCTTAGCATTATATGAAAATAAAAAGAAGTTCATCGAGAGCTCAATTTCTAGGACACGGCCTCAGATCATCAGTTATTGGCCAAATTTAGGCTTATGGAACTCTAGGGGTGGTCATGGGTTGGGCTCTGCCTAGGATATTACAAGAAAATAGAAGGCCTGAGCCCAGCCTGGGCCTATGACCGGGCCTTATTACCTTGCCCAAACTTGGCCCTATAATTTTTTTTATAATTAAAAAAATAATCACCAAAATACCTGATAAATGTGTCGGTGGTGGAACCACTTGAATTCTAAAGGCAAGGTAGGAAGAAAAAACCTATAGCAAACCTAAGAACAAGAAGGGCAACAATGATTTTGATGATTGACTTCTATATTAATCAAGGATAAAAAAAACATTTTTTACCTGTTATTTCTTGTTCAACTTATTCAAATTCGGCCAAGGACGCAAGATCGACGGCAAGGCGAGACAATGATTGACGACGAACAATTAAGCGGCGGCGATCCGAGGTAGGGACGACGAGCAAAATACCACCACTTTAGATCCAGCATCATTATGCTTGGATCTACATATTCGAAACTCGAATCTGGAGTAGAGCATATACACATATTTATGTGTGTAATTAGAGAAAGTGAAAAGATGAGGATAGAGAGATAGAGATAAGATGAAAGGTGGAGAGAGAAATCAACCATAACCATCCCTAGTGTGTACTGTTACACGCATATGTGTGTGTGTGAGAGAGAGAAAGAGAGATGACAATAACTATTAACGAGGAAAGTGGAATGGGGTGTGCTTGAAGGTGTGTGACTTTTGGTTCCACTTTCCATGCCTTGATATTTGCATCCTTTATTATATTTTTTGCCTCCCACTCAAAGTCTCAAACCCCATGAGTGGACTACTCAAAGTCTCAAACCCTAATACCCTGTCTCTTCAAGTTTATTGTCCTTTTATATATATATATATATATATATTTACCATATATAATTGCCCATATATAAATATAATATATATATATATATATATCTATAAATCGTCAGCCTGGGATGACCCTAAATAAAATTAGCCAAGCCTAGGCCCAACCCTATAAATGAACAGGCCTTGATTTTTTAGCCCTGGCCCAGCCCATGGGCTCAAAATCTAAGCCCAAGCCCTAAAAATTAGGGTTGGGCTGGGCGGGCCCCCGGGCCCATGACCACCCCTATGGAACTCTATCCCGAACGAACCCTAGGGTGGAAGACCACGATGGCACATATCTCATATGTTGACGCTTATAACTTAATATTTGACTTAAGGGATATTTATTTTTAGTCTCATCGTTTACTTATTTAATTTGTTTAACATATATCTCATATAATTAACAAAATAAGTAATACTACATACACGCATGCTAATTGGACCAAAAATAAAGCGACATAAATATAATTGCCTCATATACTTGTACAAACGAACTAAGATGATCATGGACTTTTAGTTTGATTTGACCCAAGCCACTGAGTCAAATCTAAGTGTAATTAATATAAATCATAATTAAATATCTAACCAAAGATGATTCATCTCATGGATATGCTTTAGTTGGACTTCTAAGTTTTAGGCCTCCATCGCTCCATGGTTTGATTGAGATCCTTCTTTTTCTTTATCATCTTTGGACCTCATTCTCATATTCTTAAATTATAATCAAATTATAATAAAAGGAAAGGGATACAATTTTGAGGTAGAAATGGGTATCAAGAAGGGAAAATATAACAAAAATAAAAGTGAGGAAGAGCATGCATGCCCTCCTCAATAAAATTACAACTTTGTTAGAATAAACCATTAACTCCAAAATTAAAATCATTAAGCAAACCAATCACATAGATCAAATGGTTTAAGTCCATGATTATCTTATAATCTATTATATAAAACAGGACAATTTTTTGGCTGATTAGGATAAACTTATGATTAGGACAAAAAAATATGACTAGAACAAATAAAATTGCTGATTAGGACAAACTAAATGTTGACTAGGACATTTTAAAACATAAATTGAGGACGTGTAAGGAAACTAGATTTGTCAAACAAGAAATAAAATTAATATAAATGGAAATCAAATTAATATAGTATTGATTAATTAATTAGACAAATGCTGACTAGGACAAACAAATTTACTGACTAGGATATTTTCAAGATATTAGTTTAGGACCATAAAAGGAAATTGAAATTTAATTTGGGACAAAAAATATAGGGATGCATATATGGCCCTAAATTAACATTAATTAGTAAAGATAACACCTAAAATAACATTAATGCCTAAATTTTTTGTCCTAATCACATTAAATTTTCCAATTAATTAATTTTAGGGTCAAAATTAACATATTAAGTTTAGAGCCAAAAGTTTAGCCATTAATATTATTTTAGGTAACGACTTATCCATTTTTCTCTAATTAAATTACTAATTAATTAATTAATTTAGACATTGATTCATCCAATTTTTCTTAATTAAACTACTAATTAGGATTCATTTTAATTAACCCTTCTTTCAGCTCTCTCTCTCTCTCTCTCTCTCTCCAATTGCAGTGCGCTCTTCTCTCTTTTCTGCAGTTACTCACCCTTCAAGTAATTAAAGAACACATCCTATTTGTGAGCACGTGATCAACTATTTACTGTTAAAAATGTTCATATTTTGTAATTTATGCTGACTTTGAAATCTTTTGTCTCTACCTCTTTATTTTGCTAAATTTTAGTTCGTTATATGTTCATCAGACCTGAAATTTTTCATGTGATTGTCAGTTAACTTTTAAAATCATATTTTAAAATATTAATTAAACCTATCATATTTAAAAATCATAATTGCATGTTCATCGAATTATTTATCATTTTTAGCACAAAGAATAAAAAAAAATCTCTTTAAATGCGTTGTTTTATCATCATTTTTAGTCATTACTTGAAGGTTCGTGAACTACACACACATACATGCGTGCACGCAAGTGCGCACACATCCACACACACATATATAAGATAATATATATTGAGGTTTCAGGAAAATGTGATTTTTTTTCTGAGCTTATTTTATTTTAATTCCAGCGTAAATAGTTTGTCAAGTTTACACGTTATTCTTTATTCTTTTAAATTATACCTTGATTCTATCCGAATAGGAGGTAAGGTTATATTATTATTGATTTCCCTTGTAATGTGTATGTTCATTTGAGATTCATTTTACGAAATCAATTATTGTCATAAGAAATTAGTTTTTGAATGCGTTTTATGTTTTTTTTTTTTTTTTTTATTTGGCTAGGATTTTTCTTAAAAATATTTTTTAAGTGTTTGTATTTGTAATAAGATTGTTTCGTAATCAAGCATAATAGTGCTTTTGGACTTTCTTAATGAAGCATAATAGTACTTTTAGGCACGCGTTATGCACTAACTGTTCGGTACCATTATTTTGATTGGATTATTTCATAATTGTCATTATTTTTATTTCAATTGGTTTGTAACTTACTTTGAAGATTAAATTATATATAAACTCGTAGAATATCATTCGATTTTTTATATTGTTGAACTTTTTTATATCAGTACAAGTTTTAGTCTCGATTGTTAATTACAATTGATGTTCCATTGTTAATTATTATCGATGTTCAAATGAATGGGTATATTATGTTAGTTTTGATTGTTTTATTATTAATATTCAAATGTAATAGATATAGAATGTTGTATAATAGATAAAATTATATCATTTTGTTTTTGGTTTGGTTATTCTACACCCGTGCCTTCAGGCACGGGTTATACGCTAGTCAACTTATATAATACATCTCATGTAAAATATATAACCTGGTTAATCCTATTATGGAAATGTAATCAAATTCTTATTAAATATTGATGTTTCTTAATCTAATTAGAAAAATATTCTTATCTTCTAAGAATCGTTTAATCTTTTTATAATATTAATTAAAAATAAATTAAATTTTATATTTATTAAAAATTAACTCATAATAATTAAAATAAAATCCAATTTTAAATTTTGAATTATCAAAATTTCAAATCTATCAAAATTGTCTCACAATCTTAAAATATAGTTATTCCAAAAACATTAGAATCTTTTGATATTATTCTATATTTAAATTTAAAACTTTTACCTATTAAATAAAATAAATAAATATGGATAATATAGATCTTAAATAAATAATAACCATTATCTAAAAATTATTATTTCATAACAATTTAAAATTATTTATTAAATATTTAATTTAATAAGGTTAAATATAAATTTTGGAAAAGATAACAAATTTGATTTGGTGAAATTTTTGAGAAAATATTTAAAAAGATAACAAATTTGATTCAGGAAGGATTCTACAATTTAAATATGATTTCGAGAATATGTCAACATTTGACTTTCTTTCCTAAATATTTGAAAGACCAAATCTTTCAAAATCCGAACATAATCGCAACGAACATGTAATTACCAAAACTACGATGCGTCGGATCAAGCAATGGCGTATGGTAAAAGCTTCTTAGCTGCTATCGCGACACCTTTCATCTCCCATCGGCATCGTGATTTTTATCGCGACACTATTTTCTCAAATTCCCTATTTAATAATTTTAGCTTTAATTTAAAAACAAATTAAAACTCTTTGTATATACATGTTTTCGTTATTGTTTTGGAAAAAGCCAAAACAATAATTTCGTTAATATTATTATGATCCAATATTCCATAAAACATAACCAGAATTATATTTTATGCTAATTACGAGCATGACTATGATATCACTTGAAGGACATGATATAAAAATCTAGAGATTTATGCAGTTAAATACAAAATAATTAAATCCATTTAATAAATATAATTCCTTAAAGCCCAGATCTGTCCGTATTAACATAAAAAATAATTACAAAAAATAAATCACATTTAATATTTATATCTCTTTCGATACTTTAGTCTCTTAGTCGATTGATACTGATGCGTGATTTGAGAAGACTCTTCCAAGAGCAGAACTACCATATGGGACATCTAGGATGATCACGATCATATTCAAGGCCCCTACTACTCTAGTAGGTCCTATTTAGATTGTTTCAATATTTAAAACTAATAGATAAGACTTGTCAATCTCATACGAGAAAACACTCCACAAGATAGATGTCAACCCTAAAGGATTCAAATCCTATTTTAATGGTTTCGATGATTCAATTAACTTGGATGCGTGATTGGACTAATATTGTTCTCGAGATATGTTTACGGTATATTAGTCAGGATCAATAATGGACCAAAATAATGAGTTGATGAAATGAGAAACAATGAAAAACAATATGAATGGTCGAGATGATGCCGAGCGGAGACATTTTAAAGAAGACAAATTTTGAAGAAAATATTTTTTATATTTCTAAGGTAAAATAACAATCATACTGATAAATTCTTGATAACCCAATTAGGATCACTCAGTGCACATCAAATTGATCTTATATGAATGTATGCATATGATTATGTGCTTATGAGTATATTAAAATTGCCTTAAAGTGTACTAAAAACCCTAAGGTGGTTGGAATCAATCAAGTGACCTAAAACATTAGTCAACTGATTGTAACTGTATTTTGAAAAATTAAAAATCTTGAAAAATAAGATGAAACGATTTATTACTAGATACATTTCATGACTCTCACCAATGACTTTCTCACACTATTCTTTTTTTTTTTTTTTTCTACACACCCATTTCCTTTTTCATTTCATGCCCACTATCTAAATTTACCACACTTCACATCCCACTATGCACTCATCTCCACCCCCACATAACCCTCATCCCATTCGAAAATCGTGTTCCTCTATATCTTACCTTACAAATTGCATGCATGTTATAAAATTCCACCCTAGTATTTTTTTTCTTCTCTTCCTCCCCCCTCTCTCTCTATCTGTCTTTCTCTCTCTCTCTTCTAGTTTAGTTTCACGTCATCCCTTCATCCTCTGGTGACACGAAAAATGGACGGTTACTAGAAACTAAGGTTGGGATTTTTTCTCACTCTTACAATTGCTCCCAATACAATTGTACATTGTTTTTCCAACATGAATATTGATTTGAAAATTAAATTGTTGTGTATTATCTCCCTATCTCTCTCTTATTTCAATGTCTCATTCTCTTCTTCTTCTTCTTCTTCTTCTTCTTACTTTTCTTTCTCTCCCATAATTCATGTCTGAGCCACTAGAGCCATGAAAATTTTTAGCGCCTCTCTGCACTGGGACACACCAAGCTGCTTTTTCTCTGTCCCGTAAAGAAGAACTCTGGACTTGCCCAGTTTCTGTTATTTTTTTCTCTTGTTCTAGGTTTTATAAGAATAAGGACAGAATTATAAGAACAAACATTATGATTGTAATGGTTTAGAGCATATGCCATATTTTTATTTTTGTTATAAAAAAAACTTTAAACAGAAATAGAAATTTGAGAATCATTTTGTTTTGTTCCCGTAAATTTGTTCTAAACATATATGAGCAGAACATAAACAACTTTTTTTGGTTAGCTTATTTATTATCCATTTATGAATTAAATTTATATTAATAGGAAATTAAACAGTCGTTTGAGTTTTGGGGGCACTCCAAAAGGTGATTCAGTGCATCCAACAGATTGCATGCATCATAGAGTCAAAATTGACGGCAATGCATGCACTGTCATGGTTACCCAATTCATCAACCATAGACTCCACCATTATTTCATCTAGGACACCACGTTGCCATAATCTGGTGCTGGCCACCCCCAACCCAAAATTAAGGAGTGTATCGTATTGATATTTTGAGGGCGAGAATAGTAATTTCACGATCAGTTTTAATAAATGGGCACACTTATGTTGGTTGTAGTTTATTTATTTAAATGTATAATTAGCTGAATTGTTAAACTTTAATTTTTGAGCATATTTTATTTTTACGTTGCTTATGGTTTTAATGTTGGATTTTTATTTCTGTTAGAAATGATGTAGCTGGAGCATTAGAGAATAATGGTAGTAGGGATATTAGTGATGTCTGATAATAGATTCTTTCTTAGTAGGCTAGGCTCTAATGTGCGATGGCCGTGATTTGCAGTGGATAAAATAGGCTAAAACATACCCTGAAAATTTGGGGCCTAATATTTGGAAGTCAAATATATTGTTTTGAAATTTTTAATCCTTTTTTTTTGCTTAAAATTTATTGAATAATTGAGTGCATTCTAAATTGTGTTAGTATTAGTGTTATATTTTTTTATGTGTTAGAGGATGTTAATTGGGACAATAATTTCCATTCTCTTCAAATTTTATTTTTTCTTTCTTTAAACATTTCAAGCCATCTATTCATATTTTTCAGTATTTTAAGTAGAGCGCGTCTAATTAAGAAACGGCCAAGTAAATTTTAAAATTTTAAATAATTAATTTTGTCATTAAATTTAATAAATGAATCAATTTCTTTAGTTAATATAAATTATTAATATCTAAAATGTTATTTTCAGTTAATTTACGTTCCCAATGTGTCTATGATGTAGCACCTAGAGGATTGCTAGCTAGTGTGTATCTTCGTAAGAGAATAGAGTATAGTGTGGATCAACTGGAATAGGTATGCATAAAAGTATTTGCCCCAAGAAAGAATCCTACAATTTTGTCTATTTGTTGGGTTTAAAAAAAAGAGATTTTCAAGAATGAGAGTCACATGATATGTTTGGAATCTCTTATGATAATCTTCCAGTATCTTAATCTTTAATTTTATTTAAAATTATATTAGTTCCTGATGTTGCTAAAAATCTCCAACATGTGCAAATAGCTTCCCATGTGCCAAAAACCTTCACAACTACCTTCTTCAACATGCAAAACTGATTAGTTCTTAAGGGAGACACCGATGTGATGTCGAACAAAGAACCTCCAGCACGAGAATAAGTAAGTCTGTTTATGATAAAAGCTCAAGCACTTGAATCAATCGTAAAAATAATATGTTGATATCTTCCTTTTATATAGACTTTCTCAGTTTGTGTTGTTTCTTTCGTGAGGTCTCCCTTTTCGTGACCCTCTCCTATTAACATGGGATATGGCAGCAATCTCTTAATTGATGTACAATTAATCAGTTGTAATGTTCCTCATGCATGAGGGACGTGGAGGTTATGGGTTGACCTATTCTTGGCCTTGTTACCGTGGGTTTTGATTACCCATTGTTGGGCCTGCTTGCGAGGCTTGCTTTGTTTAGGTATCGGGCTGTTAAGGGCTCTTCCCTGGAAGGTTGGTATATTTATCCTAGAATGACCATCGGGTTGGTTCTCCAGGGCTGGATCATTGACCCGATCCGACCCACCAAGGCCCTCAAGCCTTCAATAGTTGTGGGCGAAAGTTTCTCCTATATCATTTGCCCTCTTGACTTTCGTGACAATTCAGAGAAAAGAGACAAACGATCACCTCTCCCATTCGTGTAAGTTCTTATATTTCTTCTGATCTTTTGATTGTATTTGTCACGACCCGGTTTCCTAGGGCTGGACATGGTTTCTCCTATAGAGAAATTCCTAACCTAAAATCCGACTAGTCAAATTTTCCAATCTACAATGTTCGGTAATTATGACGGGAATGGTTATTATGATAATAATTACCATTTAAAATATCACCAATTAAAATCAATCATCTATTTAAATTTATCTGCTTATTTTCTACACAACGGCGACCCATTAAAATGATCTCGAATTTATAATTTAAAAACCAAATTTTTCATATTTCATCAAATCAGATTATCCCATCATAATTTTATAAAAATCGACTTCCCAATATTAAATCAAACCAGTTATATTCAACAATTACATTTACTGAATGAAATCAAGCCAATTATATTCCCATAATTTTTTAATACATTAAATTCGAAAGAAGTATTTCACAACAACTATGATAATTATAACTACTGTTTTCTCCGATTATAATAATAAATAATAATTACAATTATTACAACTCAAATTTCAAATAGATTTTTCTCTTTCTTGTTTTCTTTTAGCCATCCCTGCAATCCAAACACTATGAGGTTGTGAGCCAACGCTCAGTAGAATTCCAACCCCTTTAATACGTGCATTTAATTTATCACGTAAAACCACGTAATCATACTTGTCACATAAATTTAAGACATAAACCACATAGGCATGCTCGTCCAACATATTTCACATAATTTTGACAGATAAAATATCGCAACAATATACTAAATAATTTCATAATCACCCACGAGACAGTTAAATACAATTAAATGCATATATGAAAAGGGTTAGGAATTCTACCTCTCCCGAATTTTCCGTTTGCAGGTCCGCGAGATAAGTCTCAGGTTTTATTGGGGGAGGTTTGTGTAATTTTATTTTCCTTTTTCTTTTTTCTTCTTCTTTTCCCGCTTCTTCTTCCTTTTTCTTTATTTTGCTTTCTTTCTTCTTTTTCTGTTTGCTTTTCCCCTGTTTCTGTTTTTCGATTGAATCTCGCCGCCGACCGACACTTGTTTCGATCACGCTACACACCCACGAACCTCACATACACACACGCAGAACAACGACACACACATACTATCGGCGCTGCAACCCCCACGAACGACGACCCACTTATCTCTCTCTTCTGCAATTTGACAACGACACACCCTCCTTCGGCGACCGAACAACCAACCACACACACACACATACACAACAACACACACACAACGAACACACTATACACACGCACACAATCGTCTGCACATACACCCACACAAAATCAACGACACATATACACCCCCAGTACCAAAACACACACACACCCAACATCCACGCCCAACTCACACCACTGTCACTACCATCGGACCAAACAGCCAATACACAGATACACCAAGACACACACTGATCACGCGCGCGCACACACACACACACCGGACGACAACGACGATCACACACATACACGCTCCAAATACTACCGGCAACACATACACATACATGCACCTGCACCGGATAATGAGCAGCAACACACATTGTCCACACAACACACACACTCTATTTTGAATTCTGTCGTTGGCGAGTTTTCTCTTTCTAACCCACCGCCGGCGAACTTCGGGCACTCACCTACGTCCGGAACAATGTACACACATATAGAAATTGGACACCCACACATACCCAGAACACACAAACACATACAAACCCACACGATCGCCGACCACCGAACACTCATCGGCGAACCCACCTCCGATTCTCTCTCTTATTTGTTCTCAGCTTCGCTTCTTCTTTTGAGGTTGAAGATCATGATTGCATGGGGTATTTATATGTTTAAAATGTTTTGAAAATTACAAATTTACCCTTAAAATTTTAAATCACATAATTAATAATGTCATCCACCCCGTTATTTTTGAAATATTTTAAAATATGACTTAAATAAAAATCAGGGTCTTACAGTATTGCTTGTTCATATTCTTCTTTCAATTTTTGTTGCTCTGTTTAAAATGTCATTGAGTCCATCAAACAGTCTATCTAAGGCTGGTCCGTCGTCGAATCCCCTTGCGAAGCAGATGACGACTACCCATGCTTCTCAGTTCACTGATTCCTCAGTTAAATGGGGAGATCATAGTGCAAGTTTTGTCCCAAAGAAATGGATTAATCCATTCCGAGATCAGTATGGTATTGTTTTGTCCAAATCTATTAGGGTTTTATCCGAAGACGAACGTCCGTGTAGTGCCAAAGATGATGAAATATACCTTTTTGTGTGGATGTTTGAATACATACTCATATTTCCTTTTACTCCTTTCTGTCATAATCTTTTTCATCAATTAGAGATTGCCCCTACCCAATTGACCCCCAATGGATTCCGTCAGATCATCGGAGTCATTGCTCTTTCTCGAGTAAACAATGTTTTTCTTACTGTAGATATGATTAGGAATACCAGTTATCTCAAATTCCTTTCCAAAATTGGGAAATTTTATTACTCCACCATTAAAAGGTTCTCATTTCTTACGACCTTCTTACTGCGGTGAGAGAAGATTGGCCATGGCAATACCTTTTCCTCAAGGGTAATTGAGAGTTTTTGCCTGATAAAATAGGGTACCTTCCAGTTGTACTGAAGCATTTTAACTACCTGAGTAATTTTTCTTTACTTATGCTTTCTTTGCAATTTAATTTATGAATTTTGTTGTAATGGTCTTGATGCCTTCTTGGATTGTCTTATGTAGGTGAATAGGCTTGCAAAAGTCTTTGCCTTACACCCAAGGTTGATGACGAATTGAGGAGGTTGTTGGTCCCAGAAAAGAGATCTTGCAATGTTCTTGATTCCCACCTGTTTATTCTGCCAGTAATGGATGAGTCCAAATTTAACCATCTGGAAGAGTTATTATTGATCTTAAGATTTTGATGAACAATTAAGTGTTGATGTTTTGATGGAACTAATGGTTTAATTGAGTGTTTCAGTTATTTAAGTTCCAGTGATGAAGATGATGACAAATTAAATGGATGCTAAATGATGATGTCGAAGATGATGAAGAATTAAAAGTTTGAAGAAATTAGGAAAAATAACTCAGGTGAATTTTAACTCTTAATATTCCAATTAGGAACACACACGTGACACAATTAGAAATGAAAATGGTTAAAGGGCGAAAACGTAAAAAGGAAAGAGTTAAAAATGAGTTAAGAAAAGAAATCAAGCAGACATAAATCGACTAGTAGGTTGACCAGACCAAGCAGCAGAAACAACTTGTATCTCTAAGTCAACAGGCAGGTCGACCAATAAAGAGAAGCTGAACTCTCTGTATCTCTAAGTCGACAGGTAGGTTGAACGGTGAAGGTAAATTGAACTCTCTGAATCTCCAAGTCAACAGGTAGGTCAACCGATGAACGCAACAGCTTTGATACTGAATCCAACAGTCTATTGGTTGGTCGACTTAAGGAGCTGTTTCAGGATATTGTGGATATCGAAATTATATCCAAAAGTAGCCATTTTTTGTTAGGATTTGAGAGAGATTTCAGGGATATTATTATATTTAAGATATGTTTCACTTAATGTTTAAATCTTATTAATTTGGTTCATTAATTTTTAATGTTTCTAATTTGGTACATAAAATTGATTCTATTCTAATTAATTGAGATTGAGAAATATTTGAGAGATTTAATTGAAAGATTTAAAAGTCATTATTAAGTTAATTGAATCAAAATGAAGTCATAATGATATATAGGGTCTAAGAGAGCATTTAAATGTGATGATAAGTGGGAACTAGCTGTTAGAAGACTGATTTCATTATCCTATATAAAGATCTGCGTTTTTCATATAAAAAAACTAATCATCAATCAATATCAAGACAAAATAAAGAGTTAAGATCATTTGTGAGCCGTTGTAAGAGTTATCATTTTGAGATATTGTGTGAGCTATTCTAAAAGACGATCTTGAGAAATATTTACTGTTAATCTTTGCGGCTACCGGATCTGAAGTTACATTGCTCTATTTATTTATTCTGTGGATTCCAAGTGAGATCTTTCTAATTGTTTTCTATTATTGCGTTACTTGTTTATCTTTTGGAAATTGATCTTAAAAATTATTTCTGATTTTTATTGAAGAAATTTTTTATAAATAATTTCTTGAATCTAATTACGTGCTCAATTATTTGCTACCCATATCTTGTCTAAAATCAGATTTTCAATCTCACATTTTTCTATCATTAGATTTGGGATATTAATTGAGTTATTATTTATCTGGGATGGTAGAAGCTCCGAGTAAGATTTTCTGCTTATCAATTTGTATTGGTCAGTAGTGTGATGGGTTAAATACTGTTGGGGGTATTTAATCAGGGGTAACTGGTTTTCAGTCTCTTCCTGTAAAGAGATTGAGGTAGTCATTCTTCCTGGATAGAATTGTGTTTTTGAGTGAAATTTGTAACGGTTCAATCCTTACAAGGTAAAAGGATATTTGGAGTAATTGGAGAGATTTTGATTATTTGGCCTTAGTGTAAAAAAGAATTAGGTTATTCTTTAACCTATAAAAAGTAGAGGTTCTTCCTTAGCCTAGGAAAATAATATTGTAAAGGTTGATTTTGAGCCTGTAAAAGAATCGGTATGAAGGTTTGGTTCTTACCTTTAAAAGGATTTTGAGTATTAGTGGGTGCGAATCTCCGTGGGGCTCGGAGGATTAGATTAGCCAAGAGTAGTTTGGTGAACTAGGATATATCTTAGTGTGCTGTAATATTTAATTTGTTTATTTTTGTTGTTTGATTTGCACCTAGTTGATTATATAATTCCGTTGTGATATAAATATAATAATTAATTTAGGATTAAAATTAATTATTTGATTTATTGAAGTTTTATTCTGATAATTTTTGAATTACCCAATTCACCCCCCTCTTGGATATTCCACTAGGCCAACAGTTATAAATCAGGATGAAGATGAAAAGACCTGCTAAGAAACCTTCTAGGCCATTTGGGCAGTCAGCACCTCCGCCTACTGCCTAGGTCGCTACCAGACCTTAAATTCCACCTGCTGCTCAGCCAGCTGTCCAAGTCGCCGCCAGGCCTGTAATTTAATTTTCTGCTCAGCCTGTTGCAGTTTGACTAGTGGCTCCTCGTCCTCATCTCATTCTTCCTGAATATTTAAACTTTGAAGAAGACTCTCAACCGTTGAGTAGACGTAGACGTGAAATTATCTATATGTCGGTTCATTCAGCTAAAGTTCTAGTTCCCACAAAGATTAGGGGGTTGGAACCTGTCACCCATATAGCTGGGGTCTTTGTTAACCGTACTGCAGAGCCTGTTTCAACAAGCAATCAGCCACCTCTCCCTGTTAAAGGAAGTAGGCCCCTCAATCCCCCACCACTAGTAGTTCTTCAACAACACCATAAAGACGTTGTTCGAGCAATTTTGGGAAAAGAATAGGGCCAAGATCAGGAATCGCAGCTGGGTTGAGCTTTTCAGGACCCTTGTCTGCGTGCTTCTTCAAGTAATTGCCTTTATGTTCAATAAGTTTTGGATCTGTTGAGTGGTTACGTTGGTTTCTGATTAATTGCCTTTGTTTGTAGAGTATCCATATTTCTTCTGCGCTAGTAGAAAATTCTAATGATGTGACTAAGTTAGATGCTCAGTTCATGCATTAGTTAACTGAATCCAATCGCCTAAAAGAGAACATTCGTGTTCTTTAGGAACAGAAGGTCTCTCTTGAGACTGACTTGGCACTAGCGAGGTCATCTCAAGAGAAGTTCAGAACTGAGCTATGAGTCACCAATGCACAACGTGAAGTATTGCAGAAGAGCAATAAGCTATTCTTTATTGAGAGCAGTAGGTTTCAAGTGGAGAACTCTACTATGAGAGATGAGAGCTCTACTTTGAAGGAAGAAATATTCATTCTAAAAAGATAGGTAAGCTCAGTACGGACAGAGGTAGATCTCCTGAGGGCTGACCTTCAGGCCAGAGACGCTGCCCTCCAGGCCAAGGAAGATATCTTCCAGTGCCTAAAAAAAAAGAAGAGCCAGATCTCAGCTGAGCTGAACTAGGAGTAACTGAGGTTCGCTAACCGGGCGCAGACGGTGGAGAGGCTAACAGCAAAAATGGCGACGAGGGCAAAGGAGAATGAATATACGATCGACCAGCTCTGAGCAAAATTTAACTCTAGGTCCAAGAACATTTAGTTAGTGGGTTATCGCTACTGCCAAAGCCTGGTGTTAAGAGAATGCCCAGGGATTGATTTCTCCTTCCTAGAGACTAAGTTGGAGGAAGAATGAGAAGAAAAATGTGCTGTTGTTGAAGAGGAAGAAGGCGCTGATGCTAAAGGAGGTACACCTTGTGCTGAAAGTGAGGTACTTCCATGAGAAACCCTCACATCAGCGGCTAAAGTGCCTACAGCCAGCTCAGATCCAAGCTCCTTTGGTCATATCATCCTAAGCTCAGATCAAGCCCAAGCTCTGCCTGGTAATGCCGCTTCTACTCTTGCTGGTCTGCAGATCTCTGGCCATCCAGACATTGCAGATTAGAACGCCATACTTTGATTTGACGTTTGTCTTTTCCATTTTTAATGTCGACAATTTTTTCTATAATGATGATTCTCTTTGTAATTATAACCTATCTTAACAGTATCCACTGATTAATATTGAAAATACACTGCCATGATTACACTATGTTTTTTTATCAGCGCACGTTACTTATTCATAAATGTATATTTTTGACAATTCGTTTACACTTCTCCGGCATTTTTTTACGCATTGGTTTGGTATTGTAAATCCAAACCAATCATTGATGTTTCACACACATCAAACGTTTTCTTTTTCTCTATTAGAGTTTTTACAGAGTCTTTTTCTTCTTTTCTCCCACTCACCCCTTTCTCTTGCAAACATATCATCGTCGTCCTCCTCTTTGAGGCCATACAACAAGAAAGGCAATAGGAAATTAAGTTGGGTGAAAATGTTCAAGCATTTATAATAGCGGCGAAGACCCTCTCCGATAAGCACCCTCATCTGAGAGCACTTAAAGACGATTGCACCATTTTCTACACCATGGAAGCTGCTTACTTCTGTGTCATCTCCCCGCTCCAAGAACTCAGGGACCAATTGAAGAGGTCAGAGAATGAGGCTTGTGAGTTGTCTGGTCACCTGCATTTCCATAAGAAGTATATTGATGCAATGAAAGAGAAGCAAGATAAGTTTTGGGAGAAAAATGAAGAGAAGAAGACTAAGACTCAAGAGTTAGTCCACAAGATCAATCGGTATAAAGAGCATAACTTCTACCACTCCAACTCAGACTCTGAAGGGTTAGGTCCCCTTCATTCTCTCGGGTCAGATAGATGCTACCCACTCAGTCCTAGTTTCATCAAAGAACTTTTTAGACTTCTCTTTTTCTTTTCTTTTTTTAAAAAACTTTTTCTTTTTGGTTTTTTTGAAGCGAATAGTTTTTTGTTCTTTTTTATTCTTTTTGTGTATGATGAACAGCCTTTTGTTCTTTTTTTTCTTTTATTTTGTAACGATGTACCCCCACTTTTTTGTTAATATAAAAAGATGGGTTCTGGTAATTTGTGTTGTTGTGTTGCTGTTGTGTTGTTTCGTTCTCCTTTTGTCTGCCCTTCTACATAACTTGGTAGTGTACAAAACTATTTATGAACTAACTTAGGCTTTTGGCTAAAATAAATTAGGAATTACAAACTATCATCCACATTAAGGAAAGTCACTAAAACAAGATAAACCCAATTTTACCATCACAAGAATCTTTCCAATTAGAATTTATCTTTTATCTTGTTCTATAATATCATTCTCAAGATATTGCTCTTTTCTAGTCTTGAACTTATCACTCCTTACCATAGAGTTAGTGTAGACTTGAACAAGTGTTCTGGATTTTAATCATGAATGAATAAGTAATGTTTTGAAGATGAGCACCCCATATTTGATGGATTCATTGTAGGAGCTTATTTGGTGATTAATAAGCCCATGCTATTTACACTTAGTATTGAACACTAAATGTTTTAACTGACGAACTGGTCTACTTAGCTCATTTATACTTAGTGTCTGTACCAAATGTTTTTTGTTGGTGAGCTGATCTTGTTCACCTCTTCTACACTTTGTTTTGCGCACCAAGTGCTTCTGTGGGCAAGCAGATCTGCTCTTCTAGATTAGTGAGCCGATCTGCTCTTCTATGTGAGTGAGCTAATCTGCTCTGCTCATGCTCGAATGAGTGAGCTGATGTTCTCTACTCTGTAAGTGAGTAAGATGATATGCTCTACTTAGTGAGTGAGTGAGCTGATATACTCTGCTCTGCTCACTTTTGATTCACACTTAGTTTTTTCCATACTAAATATTTTGTGAGTGAGCTGATCTGCTCTACTCATTTTTGAATGAGTGAGTTGATCTGCTTTGCTCTTGTTGAAGTTGATCAGCTCAGTTCATTTAGACTTAGTGAGTGAGTTGATCTGCTCTACTCACTTCTGTTTCACATTTTATTTTTACATACTAAATGTTTAACGAGTAAGCTGATCTTCTCTATTAATTTTTGAATGAGTGAGTCGACCTGCTCTGCTCTTGTCTGAGTTGATCTATTTCAGTAAACTTATACTCATTGTCTGAGCTGATCTGTTCAGTTAATTTACACTTGGTTTTAGAACCAAATGCTTTTGTAAGCTTATTCTTTGTACACTAAATGTTTTTACACTTAGTTTAGATAAGAAAATGACAAAATAAGTATTTGCAATGGTTGGAATGAAAAAAAACCTCATTTATTTATTTCATTCGACGAATGTCTCAAAGAGATCAATAAAAAAAAATTCAAAATTCAATGAAAAACGTGAAATTTAGAAAGATAAGACACTTCATATGAAATATCTCGCGAGTGTGAGATGTTCCACAACCTTAGGATTGCCACGTCATCTAAATCTTCTAGCCAGTAGGTTCCTCACCTGTTTTCTTTGATTACTTGGTAGGGTCCCTCCAAGTTGGGGGCTAGTTTTCCTAAACGAGCCTTTAGGCGGTGCGGCATCACTCTTCTGAGTACCAACTCCCCTATGCAAAGTGCCTTGGACGTACAGCATGGTTGAACATCCTTGAATTATAGGCCGCCATCTTTATTGCTGCCTTATCACGTTTCTCTTCCAGTTAGTCCATCTCTTGTCGCATGGCATCTTCATTCTTCACAAAGTTGATTGTGCCATCTCGTCTTAACGATAGTCCAATCTCCACTGGAACTACAACTTTAGTTCCATAAGTCATGGAGAATGGTGTTTCCCCTGTGGTAGATGTTGGTGTGGTTCGCTAAGCCCACAAAACTGCTGGTAGCTCTTCCACCCACTTGCATTTGGTATCATCCAGTCGTTTTTTGAGCGCTTCCTTGATAGAACGGTTGGCTACCTCAACTTGTCCATTGGCTCGTGGGTATACCGGGTTAAACGTCCAGTGCTGAATCTTTAGCTCTTCGTACATCCTTACAACCTTGTCGCTAGTGAATGGTGTTTCGTCATTAGATATCAGTATTGCAGGAATGCCGAAACGACGAATCACATTTTTTCAAATGAAATTCTTCACTTCGTTTTCTCCTATTGTCACAAAGCTTTTAACTTTAACCCACTTGGTGAAGTAGTCGATCACTACAAGTAAGTACTTCTTATTCCCTGGCACTAGGGTGAACGGCCCTAGCACGTTAATACCCCATTGAACAAAAGGTCATAGGCTAGTTATCAGTGTCTGCTCTTAATCTAGGACTTTGATATCATTAGAGAACCGTTGGCACTTATCGTATTTCTTGACGTATTCTTGCGCATTCACTGCGCATTATTGGCCAATAGTAACTGATTCTCAGTGTCTTGTGGGCCAAGGTTCTTCATCTTTAATAATTTTCACAAACCCCTTCATGGATCTATTGCAGGACATAGGTGGCTTCCTTTGGTCCTAAATAGAGCAACAAAAGTTGGGGAAAAAATCTCTTATACAGTTTATCATTGGTTAACACATACCTTGACACTTTGTACATGAAATTTCTAGCTGATTCCTTGTCGTCCGGTAGAGTTCCTTTCTTTAGATACTGAACTAAAAGGGTTCTCCAGTCTTCTTCCTGATCTAGTTCTCCTATGTATGCGCAACGGTTGGCTGGACTGTTATGGATGATTTCTCAAGAAATTCCACCATGAAAGACCGCTGATCTGGTCTGAAGAAAAAGGCTAGTACAGACAGTGCATCTGCCTTCTTATTTTCAGCTGTTGGAATAGCTTCGAACTTGTAACTTTGGAGTGAGGTGGTTAGCTCTTTCACTTTCTCCACATAAAGGCGTAACATTTCTTCATTCACCATGTATAATTGTGAGTCTAACCTCATCTCTAGATTTTGAGCTCTTAATCATTTGGTGAGGGTCAGTCCAATGATTACTACTTCATGCTCTGCTTCGTTATTAAAGGTTTGAAAACCAAGTTACGCTGCTCTTTCTAGCTGATCCACTTCAGGTGTTTCTAGGACTATGCCTACGCCACTCCACTTCATGTTTGAGGCTCCATCAACCCCCAGCGTGAACGGTGTTACCGAATGATCAGGGCATTCTCCATCTTCTATTATTGCTTCTCTTGGAGGAGTTAGCTCAGCAATGAAGTCTGCTAGGGCCTGCCCTTTAATTGCAGATCTGGGCTTATACTTGATGAAGGACTCATCAAGTTCTACTACCCACTTCATGAGACGTACAGAGGCCTCTGCTTTATGCATCACTGCTCTGAGGGGGTAGGAGGTTAGCACGTTAACCTCATGTACTTGAAAGTAGGGCCTCAGCTTCTAAGTTGAAGTTGCTAGAGCCAGGGCGAGTTTTTCCAGTTCAGTATAGCGAGTCTCAGTTGGGACTAGTGACTTGCTTATGTAATAAACTAGTTTTTTTTCCTTATAGGTAATCTTTTACCAGCGCTGCACTTACTGCGACGGAGGTTACTGCCAAGTACAAGTAGAGCTCATCTCCTGGGTTTACTTTGGCTAGCATTTCGATTGAGCCTAAGTAATCTTTAATGGATTGCAATGCCTGTTCACAGTTATCATCCCACTGAAAGTTCTTTCTCCCTTTCAAATTTTTTGAAGAAAGGGGTACATCTATTAGTAAATTTAAAGATGAATCTGTTAAGGGTTGCCAACCTTCCTATCAACACTTGGACTTCTCTCATGGTTATGGGGGACTTCATGTTTCGGAAGACTTTTATCTACCATGAATCCACCATGATTTCTGATTGGTTCACCGCAAAGCCTAGAAATTTACCAGATGCCACACCGAAAGCGTATTTTTCTGAGTTCAACTTTATGTTAAACTTCCTCGGTATAGTAAAATATTCTTCCAAATACCTTAGGTGATATTTATTCTTAAAGCTTTTGACCAGCATGTCGTCTTTGTAGACCTTCATGGTTGCTCTAATTTGCTCTTGTAACATGCGGTTCACCAGCCGTTGATAGGTTGCTCTTGCATTTCTCAAACCAAATGACATTACTTTGTAACAGTGAGTACATCTTGGAGTGATGAATATTGTTCCTTGTTTGTCCTGCTTGTCCATCCGGATTTGATTGTAGCCTGAGTAAGCGTCTATTATGGTTAGTTATTTTTGCCCTGCTGCTGCATTCACTATTTTGTCTATCATTAGCATTGGGTAGCAGTCTTTTAGACATACTTGGTTGAGATCAGTAAAGTCCACGCACATTCTCCACTTCCCATTCTTTTTTTTAACAAGAACAGGGTTGGCTAACCATTTTGGGTATATTACCTCCCCTATGTGGCAATTGCCAGAAACCTTTATACCTCAGATTCGATCACCTCTTCTTTTTTAGGGCTGAATGTCCTTTTTTTTTTGCCTGACCGGTGGGTAATACCTAGAGATGTCAAGTTGGTGGACTGTCGCTTCAGAGATGATGCCCTTCATGTCTTTTGGAGCCCCGGCAAAGACGTCTAGGTTTTTCTCCAGCAGCTTCTTGATCTCCTCTACCCCAGTCTGGTTTAGGGATTCTCCTATCATCAGTTTCTAAGCTCCTTGTTTAAAGGTAATCTCTCGTACCTGCTTAGCAGGTTAGAGAACACTATGGTGCTATCTGAAATCATCGATCTCTTGAGCTGAGTTGTTTGGCAGAGCTTCTTCCCACTCAACTTTTAATTGCTATAAGGTCTTCTTCTTCCCCTTCATAGCTATTGCGAAGCACTGCCTGGATGCTTGTTGTGGATAGAAAGTTGTTTTATCCTCGTTTCAAAATTTATTTTATTACTCGCAAGCGCACGAATAAGATGTAGTAAAAATTAATGGAAACGAGGTCGATCCCACCAGGATTGTTATCATAGGAATAATACTTAATATGTCCAAGTGAATTTAATTATAATCTAGTTGAAAATTAATTTTGTTTTGTGATTTAAGAAATTAAAAAAAATAATTAAATAGTAAAATAATTAATTTAACTAAATAGAATATGGAAAATACTAGGATTTCAGAATCTACTGATGTAATAAATAATTAGTTCTATTACTGTATTGACTCCAAATTTTGAGTGATAGTTGGGTGATCAATCTTACTATACTCCTAAGAATTTAGAAATTACGCCCAATGTAAATCTCAAGTTGGTTATTCTGTATCTTTAAAAAAACAGTAATTCTTAAGTGTTATGTGTATATAATTTAATGGAAAACACAAGATCAAAATATGTTACTTGTTTTAATAAAAATCTAAATATTAAATAATTCATAACAATCAATGATACATGATATAAAAGATGAAATCATTTATTTAATTAAAAAAACCCATAAAAGTTGAATTGTAATTTATTTGGAATCAATACGACATAAAACTCAATTAATTACACATTATTTTATCATCGATCTTAATATAAGAAAAATATGGAACCGGGTTAAGAATTGTGAGTTTTGTATTTTGAAGATTATGTAAGCCCTGTTTGGTAACCATTCCCATCCTAAAAATTATCATCTCATTCCCAGATTTTTGGGATTTCTGTTTGGGCATAACGTTTGGTAAATTTTGTTTCGTTTCCATTCCATTCCAAAACTGGAATCTATCCATATTTTTTTATTTAGAAATGAGAAATAATTTTTTTTTTGTTTCTATCTATTCCCATCACATTTTCAACGACTTCTTTATCGTCCAAATCTGCCTATCTGTCGTTCGTCATCCTTCATTGTCCTCTATCGCCGTCGTCGTCATCTGCTTCTTCTCCATCCTCTATCATCGTTGTTTGTTTTTTCTCCATTCTCCATCACCATTGTCATTGTTGTCGCCGTTGTCTACTTCTTTTCCATCTTCGTCGTCTGCTTAGCATCAAAATCGAAATCGAACCACAATTTCAAAAATCGTCTGTTTCTTCTTTGTCCTCCATCGCTGTCGCCGTTGTCTACTTCTTCTCTATCTTCGTCGTCTACTTAGTATCAAAATCGAAATCGATATTAAGGTTTCGATTTTGAAATCGAAATCGAACCACGATTTTGAAAACAAAATCAATTTCGAATTCGAAAATTGAACAACGAGTTGAAATCGAACAACAGGTTCAATTTCGAAAATGAAATCGATTGCTATTTTGAAATCGAAATCGAACAACAGGCTTGATTTCGAAAACAAAATCGATTTCGATTTCGAAATCGATATAGGGTTTGATTTTGAAATAAGGTTTCAATTTCGATTTCGAGCGGTAATCGATTTCGATAGGGGTTTAGGATTTCAATTTCAATTAGGGTTTAGGGTTTGATTACTTGATGATTTCTTGATTGTGGTTTAGGGTTCATTCTTGATTTCTTGGATAAAATCGTTACCAAACGCGATTCTGTTCCTAGATAAAAAAAAAATGACGTTACCAAACGCGATTTTATTCCCAAGAAAGAAATAGGATTCTCATCCCATCTCATCTCATTGCATTCTCATCCCACTACATGGGATGAGAATGAAATGGTTACCAAACGGGC
This sequence comes from Eucommia ulmoides, assembly GCA_016647705.1. Lineage (NCBI taxonomy): Eukaryota > Viridiplantae > Streptophyta > Magnoliopsida > Garryales > Eucommiaceae > Eucommia > Eucommia ulmoides. Next base: position 13,105,043 of record CM028327.1, on the reverse strand, counting down.
CCGTAGTTTTCATATTTTTTTCTTTAACTTGGATTTGTGTAAACAAGCATTCCTAATATTTTGGACGAAAGCTCAAAAAATAGGATTTATCATTCTTCAAGTATGATCTATCGATAATATTTAATTCCTACATTAATCAAATGTAGGGTGAATTAACATCGAGGTATAAACCTTCAAGTTTAGTAATAAATATCTGTGAATATTATTATGTGATCGTTAATTTTAGATCTCATGTACTAAATTTAACGGAGAAATTGAATTTATTATCAAAATTTCTCTTGATAATAAATCCAATTATGACGGTGCGATCACCAAAAACACAATTTATCATCACACAATTGTTTATATAAATCCAAAATTAAATTAAAAATAAAATATTACATAATTTCAATAATACAATATCACAATCTTAATGATAATAAATTCAATTATTGTTGTGTAAAGCGGTGTTTTCTTGGAAACAATCCTCAAAAATACCGTTTTACACTTTGTACCCCTAAAAATCTAACCTTACTTTTCTCAATAATAAAAATAAAAGAGATATTTACAAAATATCTTGGAATTATTATATTATATGCATATATACATATCTATACGGATCCCAAAGTCTCATATTTGTAGGCACACAAAAAGAAGATATTTTGGGAGGTAAAATGGCAAAAAATTAGAATCAAGTAGGGGTGATTATGACATTTAAGACAGTTGAAAAAATCTAGGATTTAAAATGTCAAAGGGTAAAAAAAAAAAAGGGGTGCAAGTGGCCAAGTGAGGGCACTGTAGCGGCAGGGTGCTATAGCGGAGTCGGTACTGTTGTAGTCTCATTTGTTCATCTTTTGTTTGGCTTGCCGCGGTTTGCTCGTTTTAATCCGTTTTGCTTAAACTCAATGCCTTTTTGTTTGCTTTTTGAAAACCTACAAAACCATATAAAATAAATCAATTTTTGATATTGTTAAGGAATCGAACGATTCGTTCTAGTTTCTTTGATTTTTGTTCGATTTTTGTTCGGCTTTCCGTGGTTTGCTTTTTCTAATCCAATTTGCCCCCAACTCAATGCCATTTTGTTTGATTTTCAAAAACCAAAAAAACCATAAAAAATAAATCAATTTTTAATATTGTTAAGGGATTGAACGATTTGTTTTGGTTTCTTTGGTTTTTGTTCGGCATGTCGTGGTTTATTCATTTTTAATCTGATTTGTCCCATATTAATGCCATTTTGATCCATTTTCATAAACATACAAAAATAACTAAAATAAATTTATTTATAATAATTTATATTATTCGAACGATTAACAAACCTAAATTTAGGGGTATAAAATCGCACAAATGCAGTGAGATCACACCCCCAAACCTAACTTTTGCTAGTCCTCCAGCAAAAATAATATAATAATTAAATGAAAAATCCATTTTTGTAGGGAACATGATTGCATTTAGCATATACAACAAGTCTTTAAACCCCTAGATTACCCCTAGTGGACGAGTACAATCTTGTGAGGGTTTACAGTGATGCTACCCATAAACATCTCAAATTTATTATTATTATTATTATTATTATTATTTATTATTATTATTTTATTTTATTTTTCACAAAATTTTTATCAATATTGTCCAATGGTAACATAATAAGTTGAGATCATACAAGAGTTACTGAAATAGTCATTGATCTCATAGTGCATAATTTTCAACAATATCTACTTTCGTACCCACAACAAACATCCAACTCTCTTTTATAATGAATTTAATACAAGTAATTAGTCAACTAATTTTAAACAATCAAATAACATTTTCCTTGAAATAAAAATATATTTGTGTACATTTTTTTTTCTTTTTCTTTTTAATATATATATATATAAACAATTCTCTTTAAATAAATGACATGTGTAATGCTAACCCTACTGAGCTTTTTAAAATTTTCATGTAGCGAGCGTTGAGCCAATGATCCCAATTTAATTGGCTCGGGGTATTAGGTGTTAAGACACCCTTCAGACTAGGGATGTCACAAAAAACCAAATCGATGGGTAACCGAGAAAAACCAAACTGAATGGTTTAGTTTTAAAATCGACTAAATGGTTTAGTTGTGGTTTTGGTTTTGAAATTAGCAACCGAAGTGGTTTCGGTTTTGGTTTTGGGATAGAAACTGCAAAACCGAACCACGAATCCAAACCATGAAATCGAACCATGAATCAAACTGCGAAACCGTGAAATAAATATTTAAAAAATATTTTAATACATATATACCCTTATTTTTTTAAATATATTTATATTTTAACTTTAATATATATGTATATATTTATTTATTTACACTTTTAGCTCTTTTCACTATAACAAAAACTGTCTATTAGGACACTACATGTAATGTGCCCTATAAAGGTGTTTTTCAAGGCACAAATTGAAAGTGTTACATAAAAATAAATTTGATATTTTTAATATTGATTTTCTTATTATTTTATTAACAACTAAAGGTCAAAAAGTAGTGTCTCGATAAAATTAAATTAGTGAAAAACAATTAATATTCTATATATAATATAAAAGGACAACAAATAATGCCCTAAAAATAAAAATTATATTAGGGCACAATTTGTGACTTATTGTAATTGAATAATTTAATTATAGGTTAATTCATTGTGTCCTAATAGATATAATAAAATAAATTAAAAAAAAAGATTAAAATTGAAATTAACGGTTAATTAATAGTGCCCTAATAAATATAATAAAATCAATTAATATTTTATATTTGATATTTTAGCTATGTTTTTGTTTATATATAAAAAATAATGATCTGCGGTTTTGATTTTTATAAAATTGAAAAATCTTAAATGGTTTCGTAGTTCGCGATTTTGGTTTTGTGTAAATTTAAATGGTTTGGTTTTAAAATTGAACTGACGGTTTTGGTTTTGGTTTGATATATTTCTATTGGTTTTGGTTTTATATGAAACCTAACCAAAACGAACCAGTGACATCCCTACTACTTCAAACATAATAACTTGAACAACTTAGACTTCGAAGTTAACGAACTACTTATTGTCTTAACAATTTGCTCATCTCTTTTGACGTAAACACTCAAAGTTTATTGAGGCAAAAGGCCCGATTACTCAACGGAAGTTCATTATTAAGTCATAAATTTTTTATTATTAACAATTTTTTATTTTTTTACATTTAAACTCCAGAGATAGGTTATTATCATTCCAAAATTTAGAAAATCAGCTCATGTACTAAATTTAAAATAAAAAAAAGTTAGTATTTATGCAATAGTCGAAAAATGAAATATTTTTAAAAATTAGTGTTATGTTCCAATAATTATTTAGCAAACTCAAATTTTTATTCAACATATATGCAATCATAGGATGGTTTGATAAAATTAATTGTGAAATAAAATAACAAAAGGAATACAATCATTTACCCCCCAAACTTAAATCTTGCATTATCCTTAATAAGAAAAGTACGAAATTAATTGGCAAAGAAAGATAATACCTGATGTAACTGATCTGTATGACTTGATTGAATGCATGTAAATATGTCTGTCATAAATTTTTGTTTTATATATATTTTTTAATTTTTTAGCAATTAATCAAAGTTATATAAACAAAGATGATGGAGGCTCAACCTGCCGATTCTCAACGAAAAAGAAAGACAATAAAATAAATAAATAAATAAAAGAGGATGATGGCTTAGCTTGTAGATTCTCAACAGAAAATACAAACAATAAATTAAGGAGTAGGGGGTTTAACCTTCCCGTCCAGTAGAAATTAAAGATAATAAATTAAAGAGTGGGGAGTTCAACCTTTCTGTCCAGCAAAAAATATAATAATAATAATAATAATAATAATTGCAATAATAATATAGTAATACTAATACTAATAATAATAATAATAGTAGTAGTAGTAGTAGTAATAATAATAATAATAAAAGAATTAAATTAACTTGAACTTCAAAACTTTTTTCCATCGCAATCTCCGGCAATAGCGCCAAAAACTTCTTGTGGACAGAAAATTGTTTTATCCTCATTTTATAATTTATTTTATTACTCGCAAACACACAAATCAGATGTAGCAAAGACTAACGAAAGCGAGGTCGATCCTACGAGGATTGTTATCAGAAGGAAAATACTTAATTTGTCCAAGTGAATTTAATTATAATCTAGTTGAAAATTATTTTTATTTTGTGATCCAAGAATTTTTTTTAAAAAAACTAATTAAATAGTAAAATAATTAATTTAACTAAATAGAATATATAAAAATATTAGAATTTTAGAATCCACCGATATAATAATTAATTAGTTCTATTATTGTGTTGATTCCAAATTTTGAGTGATAGTAGGGTGGTCAATTTTACTATCCTCTTAAGAATTTAGAAATTACATCTAATGTAAATCTCAAGTTGATTTTTTTGAATCCTTAAAAGAATAGTAATTCTTAAGTATTATGTGTATACAATTTAATGGAAAACACATTATCAAAATATGTTACTTGTTTTAATAAAAATCCAAACATTAAATAATCCATAATTATCAATGATACATGATAAAAAAGATAAAATAATTTATTTAATTAAAAAAATTGTAAAAGTTGAATTACAATTTGTTTAGAATCAACACAACATAAAACTCAATTAATTACACGTTGTTTTATCCTCAATCTAAGTATAAGAAAAATATGGAACCAGGTTAGGAATTGGGGGTTCTGTATTTCGAAGATTATGTAGTTTTCATATTTATTCCTTTAACTTGGATTTGTGTAAATGAGCGTTCCTAACCTTTTGGGAGGAATGCTTAGAAAAATAGGATTTATCATTCTTTAAGCATGATTTATTTAATTCATACATTAATTTAATCTAAGGTGAATTAAAATCGAGGCATAAACCATCAAGTTTAGTAATAAATCTTTGTGAACACTATTATGTGACCGTTAATTTTAGATCTCACGTACTAAATTTAACGAAGCAATTGAATTTATTATCAAAATTTCTCTTGATAATAAATTCAATTATGACGGTGCGATCACCAAAAACACAATTAATCGTCACACAACTGTTTATACAAATCCAAAATTAAATTAAAAATATAATATTACATAATTTCAATAATACAATACCACAATCCTAACCTGCTCGGATGAAGTTGACCGCTCATCGTTGTGAAAAGCGATATTTTCTTGGAAACAATCCTCAAAAACAACGTTTTACACTTTTGTACCGCTAAAAATCTAAGTTTCCTCTTTTCAATAATAAAAATAAAAATAAAAGTGATACTTACAAAATATTTAGGAATTAGTATATTATATGCATATGAACATATCTATACGAATCCCAAACCTCATATTTATAGGCAAAAAAAAAAAAAGATATGTTTTGGGGGTAAAATGGCCAAAAAGGAAAATCAAGTGGGGTGATTATGACATTTAAGACAACTAAAAAACTCTGGGATTCAAAATGTCAAAGGGTAAAAAAAAGAGGGGGTGCAAGTGGCCAAGTGGGGGGCACTGTAGTGGCGCGGTACTGTAGTGGAATTGGTACTGTAGTAGTCCCATTTGTTCGTCTTTTGTTTGGCTTGCTGCGGTTTACTCGTTTTTAATTCGTTTTGTTCAAACTCAACGCCATTTTGTCAGCTTTTCAAAAACCTATGAAATCATATAAAATAAATCAAATTTTGATATTGTTAAGTGATTGAATGATTCGTTCTAGTTTCTTTTATTTTTGTTCGTTTTTTGTTCGACTTTTCGTGGTTTACTCGTTTTTAATCTAATTTTCCTCAACTCAACGCCATTTTGTTCTATTTTCAAAAACCAACAAAACCTTATAAAATAAATCAAATTTTGATATTGTTAAGGGATCGAATGTTTCGTTCTGGTTTCTTTGATTTTTATTCAGCTTGTTGTGGTTTATTCGTTTTTAATCCAATTTGTTCCATCTTAATGCCGTTTTGATCCATTTTTATAAACATACAAAAATAACTAAAATAACTTTATTTATAATAATTTACAATATTCGAACAATTAACAAACCTAAATTTAGGGGTATAAAATCGCACAAATGCAGTGCGATCAATGCCCCCTAGTCTCCACGTATTACCACCACTAAGCCATCTTTTGCATACTTAATGCATTGGTGGTACATTGACACCCCAACCTTCATTGCATGCAACCATGGTCATCCCAATATTGCATTGTAGGGAGATGAGGAGTCTAATACCATAAACTCCGTGGCCTTTGTGTACCTATTTTCTTCCTTGCTAGCCGTGACTGACAAGGTGATCTTCCCTTTGGGAGAGTTAAGGTCTCTGTTGAATCCTCCCATGACTGTTTGAGTTGAGCTAACATCTAAGTTGGGCATTCCCATCTGCTTCTGCGTGTTCACAAAGATGATGTTAGCTGAACTACCTATATCAACCAGGATTTTTCTTACCTCGAAACTAGAGATCCAAAGGGTTATGACCAGGGCAACTTTGTGGGGGTGCATTATTCCCTTGAAATCCTCATCAGAGAAGTTGATAACTGGTCTTGGTTTCATGGTCACTGACATTGCTTCTCCATAACTGCGCTCCAACACTGCTTCACGGATCTTTCTCTCCCGTTCGTAGTTGGTTTCTCCAGTAGTAAGTCCAACAGTGTTTATCATGTAAATGACTTCACTATTGCTGCTAAGATCGTCATCTTTGCACTCCTTGTCACGATTTTCGTGACGGCTTTCACTTCGTGATCTCTTCCTACCCCTTAAACGCTGCCTCAAGTAGCCACGTAATTGACCCATGTTAATCAGTTGTTTGATCTTCTTTTTGAGCTCCCAGCAATCATCGGTGTGGTTGCTCAAATTTAATTCCCAATTTAGCGTCAACTATCGTAGTATAATGCTTAAGTACGGGTGTTGAACCACATGAATTGGATTGTAATTATTAATTATTTCCTATTATTCGGTTGAATTTAAGAAATTGATTTTGGGTTTTTAATAATAAAATAAAAAAATAATTAAATTAAATTATAAAATGATAAATAATCGGGTTGAGGACATGCATTCGTCTTGCGATTATCCTAATATATTTTACTTCTTTTTCTATTTTAATTCTGTGTACAGTGAAGTAATTCAATTATAAGAAAAATTACAACAAAAGTACAACTATTTAATTGGCAGGGACTATCTTCGGGTTTCGGTTCTTAATTTACGGTGAACTAATCCCTAAGTATTAGGGATGGTTATGGACCCGGAGGCCCGATCAGCCCGCCCAGCCCGACCCTATTTTTTTAGGGCTTGGGCTTGGTGTTTGAGCCCATGGGCCAGGCTAGGGCCTAAAGACTAAGGCCCATTCATTTTTAAGGCCGGGCTAGAGCTTGATCATTTTTATTTAGGGTCGGGCCGGCCCGGCCCGAACTTTTTTAAAATATAAAAAATATATTATATATATATATATAAAGAGAGAGAGAGAGAGAGAGAGAGAGTTGAGGGACCATTTTGTAATTTTCGATTTCAGGTAGATAATTTAGCAAACCCTAATTTCATTTCTCTCTATAGAGAGAAAGTTGAGGGGCCATTTTGTAATTTTAGTATTTAGTTTTTAAATTTAAAAAATAAATTATAGGGCCGGGCTAGGGCCGGGCCTGGACTTAATTTTTTTTTGTAGGGCGGGCTTGGGCATTAAATTAGGGCCCGATCATAGGGCCGGGCTGGGTTAGGGCCTAACATTTTTGTGTGATACCCTAGTCAAAATCCGGCCCGAGCCCGGCCCGGCCCATGACCACCCCTACTAAGTATAGTCCATCCTATTAATTACGTCGATTAACCGACTGTTTAATCGGTATGAATAATCATCAGGATTCGATTCCTACTAATTTACGATGAATCAATCTCTAAGCATAACTCATCCTATTAAACCGTATCGATTCGGATAAAACTAATTGTATAACGGTTAGATCTAAACCACATGTATTAGATCTAACCCATAAGCATCAATAATTATTTCTAACATTTAAAAATGATAAAAACTAGTATTAATTTCATAAATAATTTAAGAACGTGAATTTCTCGTCATACAATCTTATACACATGTAATATAGAATTAGAAATTAAAATTACATTGCAAAAATCTTAAAACGAGTACAACTTAACTTGATTTCGCATTAGCCGTTCATGGGTTATTCTTCCACAAGATAAACCAACAACCATTGAAGAATCTCCACCACAACTTTGGCAGAAAAGAGAAAACGGTAGAAGGAAAAAAAGAGAGTCTAAAACTCAAGACTAAGTCCCAAAAAATGAATAAAGAAAGAAATATATCAATGTCCAATGCCCACAGCCAAGATCACTCATTTATTTCCTTCATCTGATTTGCTTCTTGCCTTTAATTGGCCTTAAATGACCTTCCAAATTAGAACAAATGGTTGCCTTTTTGGATGATTGAGTAATGAATATGTGATCAAATAATCCAAAAAGATGTTCCCAACCCACTGCCGAATATGTTCTTAATTCTCCATTAATTGCAAATTTGATCACCTTAATTTTTATAATTGTTCCTTTTTGTAGCCAATTTGGTCCGTTATGGACTCAAGTTCGACCCATGGATCGAGTCAACTCGTGGGTTGTGATGTTTCGTTCTCAATTTTTTGTTCCGTTTTGTCTATTTTCTTCGTCCTTTTTCAGGATTTCTTTATTTTTGGACTTATATCTGCAAAAACAATAAATTGTATTATTACTAATTAAAAATGATTAAAAGATTATCAAAATTATAAATTAAGGGTGTAAATATGGTATAAAATTGAGAACGATCACAGTGTCATGGCTATGGTCCTTGTGAAAATCACAATACTTCAACTTGTTCTTTCTGTTGGACCTTGTATTTGTCTTAGGAGGCCATTGAACCACCTTAGATGACTAGATTTCATACAAAATCCTGGAGATTGGCATTCGTAGACCTAGGAGATTTGGTTCTTAACGTGCATCCGGTCTGGAACCTAAGCTTTTGGGGGCGATCTTTCTGCTTGTCTGAGCTACTACCTTTTGCTCTGTTGTGCTCCTTCTCGCTTTGTCTAGGGTGATCTTTGGTCGATCACTTTCCTTCTCTTTCTAGTTTGACATCCTCCAACTTCATGTAGGGCTTAGTTTTTTCCATCAGTTCAGACATGCTCTTCGGGTTATACCCGGTGAGGGAGTCTTGGAATCTACCATGTTGCAACCCCAAAGTAAGCGCGTTGATAATGAGATTAGTGCCGCAACCCTCAATAAACGTCAGCTCTTCATTGAAGCGGTTTATGTACTAGTGTAAAGACTCCCAGTACTCTTGTCGTAGGGCCAACAGATAATAAGGTCCCTTCATTAACCTTTGGCAGGTTATGAAGCGATTGTTGAACATCTTCCCAAAGTTCGTGAACAATAAGATGGAGTTAGGCGAAAGCTTGTGTAACCATTCCAAGGCAAATCCCTTTACGGTTGTAGCAAAAACTTTGCACAGTGTAGAGTCGCCTGCTCCATACAAGGCCATGACGTGTCTGAACTGGTGGATGTGGTTAACATGATCTATTTTCTCATCATACTTCTCAAATTTTGTGGGATCGAACTTCTCCAAAAGTGGTACCATTAAGATGATCGAGGTGAATGGCACCCAATTCCTTTCAACAACGTATCTAGTTCGTCCAAGGGCAAATTTCTCTCCTTCTTAATTCTAGGCTGTTGATGTGAATTAACGGTCTCAGTTATATTGAGTACCCTTATTTCCAGTGGCTGGTCGCTAACATTTCCTTAGACAACCCTTTCCCCTTGGGATAGTGGTTTTGAAGATCCTGGACATTCCGCTTCTTCACCTAATACGTTATTAACGGGAGGGGGCTGTGGTGTGTTCTTGGTGATCTGCTGCACCATCCACTTGATCACGTCCACCATCTCTAATATTTTCCCTGTTAGAGCGTCGATTTTTGAATTAGTGCTTTTCACCTCTGGCGTAGGGTTAGCACGAACCTCTTTCGACGTTTTTTCAAGAACTTCATTGTTAACTATTGACGGAATGTTGCTGCTTTGGCTCGGCACTACTCCTCTTGCTCGTGGTTGCCTCATTGTTATGATGGTAAGCTTTTCTGTAAGCATTTCCTACAGATGGTGCCAAATGATATTGCCTAAAATCTCCAGTAGGTGCAAACAACTTCTCACGTGCTAAAAACATTCACAACTACCTTTTTTAACCTGCAAAACCGATTATTCTTAAGGGAGACCAGTGTGGTGTTGGTCAAAGAACATCGGGTATGAGAATAAGTAAGTTTGTTTATGATAAAAGCTCAAGCACTTGAATCAACTGTAAAAACAATATGCTGATACCTTCCCTTTATATAGACTTTCTTAGTCTGTACTGTTTCGTTGGTGATGTCGCCCTTTCTGTGACCCTCTTCTATTAACATGGGATATGACTACGATCTTCTCCCATTTAACATGAGATATGGTGGTAATCTCGTAACTGACATACAATTAGTCAGTTGTAATGTTCCTCATACATGAGGGACGTGGAGGATATGGGCAAACTTGTTCTTGGCCTTGTTACCGTGGGTTCTGATTACCTTTTGTTGGACTTGCTTGCGAGGCCTGTTTTGTTTTAGGTTTTGGGCCGTTAAGGCCTCTTTTTTGGCGGGCTAGTGTATTTAACCCAGAATGACTATCGGGTTGGTTCTCCCGGATCGGATCATTGACCCGATTTGACCTACCAAAACCCTCAAGTCTTTAATAATTGTGGGTTGGAGTTTTTTCCCTACCGGTTCCTAATCAAATTTGTACATTAAATTATATTTATAGGTGGCTTTACACGCCACTATAATGATACAAAACAAACGCCATAAAAATGCTACTTTCTTAAAAACGAAAAATGTAGGACTCAGTCCAGGCTCAAGAACTCAAGTTTTTTCGGCACAGCCGAAATTACGGAGATCTTTGCCTGCGGTCCCTTTGATTTAAAAACTGCGCAGGAAGACAAGCAGCAAACGGAACGACTGGTCAAAAGTCAAACCCCTCATTCTTCGATTGCCATCGCAGGTCAGCAATGTACCTACCTGCACATTCAACAGCTACGGTCACTCCGATAAAGCCCTAGAACTCGCCGTCTTTTCAATCAATAAATTTAACACTTCCTTTGAACCTGGTTGTGTTTCAAATCATGTTCGAATCAATGGTGGACTTGGAAAAAAAGCCTGTTGAGATCAGAGCCTTGGATTGTCTTGGGTTAGGTTTCGATTTCGCGAGTGATTTCCGGTTGAAATTCGCGAAAAGGTGTCCGAATGGTGAAAGATTGGTGGTACTCAACGAGGACGACGGGAGGGACATTGTGCTTCCAGGAGGGACTATAATCAAAGGAGTGTCGGAGGATATTCGAATCGATAAAGGTGATCGGATCCGTTTCAAGTCGGATGTTCTCGAATTCAATCAGGTGATATGCTTTCCTTTGTATTAATTCGTATTCATATTGGTTTTCCTGTGCATAACTGTAACTATGAATGAGTGACATCAGATATTTGAGTTACGAATGCTATTGAAATTTTTGTGTTGTTCGAGGGGCAGTTTTCTAACCCAGTTCGTTAGTTAACACGTATGCTAGTTGTGATGCTTTAGTTGAGCAGAAATGTTCAGCTCATTAGACGTTCATCTGAAGTCTTTCGCCTTTGTCCTTTACAAATCCGCACTCCCATTGGCCAAACTTTAAGCTCTCTCATGCGGCGCTAGCCTTACATTTGCGGGTCCAATCGAACTTTTAAAATGGTTTCTTGGCAAAATCACAAGGCTTAAGATAACGTCGGTTTTTAAGTGGCCATATAGATTAAAGCAATAAATTATCTTAATAACATAGATGGATCAATATACAACAGAATACTATTGAAATATTAATTTGTTCTTTCTTTTCCATGTCTTGACATGTGATTTCTTGGAGCCGTAATTATGTAAACGGGTTACAACATGATCAGCCAGAAATGATTCTGAGTAAGCAATTACTAATTTTCAAACTCAAAGAAGAAAAGAAGAGAACAGTATCACCTTACAATGAAGAAACTAAAGGTTTCTTTGACATATAGTAAAGAACAATGGTCCGAATGCTGATGGATGAAAGAGACTAGAAATTGAAGAATGAAAAAGACAATTAGTCAACAAGTTAATTGATCTGAGAATAATTGTAATCAAAATAACAACTACAACGATAACAATTAGGCCTTTGTCCCATTTAAGTAGGGTTGACTACATGAATCCGTTTATGCCATAGTGATCGATTTAGGGCCATCCCCTCAGTCAGGTTTAATGTCATTAAATCAATTCCAATAATCCGTCCTAAGTCTTCTTAGGCCTACCTTTCCCTCTAGTAGCCTTCCGCACTTGAACTAAATTACATTTTCTTACAGGTGCTTCTATGGGTCTTCTTTTTCTATGCACGTATCCAAACCATCGTAAACGATTTTATCTGAAAACAAGGTTGTTATTCTCAGAGGATGACCTGTAGAGGTCATCTCTCTTCCGATTGAATTGATATTCTTTGGGAGTTTTGACTTAGTAGGTCGTATTGATTGAGCTAGGTGATCAATCTTCTTCGTCGGGTCCAACATTATCAGTGAAGGACCAAGCATTCATGAACACTTTAGAAGGAAGTGTGGGTGGACGGGTTGACCTTTTTCCATGGTCATCGTGACTTGGTCTAGCTTTACAAGGGTTGTCTATGATCTATTCGACGTCATGGGACGCGAGTCTCTAGGAGTATGTTTGGTTGGAAGGATGGAAAAGAAAAAGGAAAAGGGAAATGAAAAAGAAATTTTCTTTATCCTTTGTAGAGGAAAAATCATTTTCCTTAGTATGTTTGGTTGGAGGGATATAAAAGGAGGAAAAATAATATTTTGTGTATTGAAGAAAGAAAAAAAAGGAAAAAATAATATGCACTATTTTAATTTACTATTTTATCCTTACTACATATTAATGGTAAAAGAAAAAAAATAATATGCACTTAAAACAAAAGGATATAATGGTAATTTTGGATCATTTTCCCCACCATCCCTTCATTTTTAGCCCAATTTGTTTTTTTGGGGGGGGGGGGGGGGGAAGTAGTGGGAATGAACTTTTTTCACTCTATTTTCTTTTTCTTTTTCATTTCACCTCTAACCAAACACAACAAATTTTATTTTTCCACCCCATTTTCATTTTTATTTTCCTATCCATTTCATTTTCCACCCGACCAAACATATGCTAGGAGATGGTGGCATTGGTGGAGTAGCCTGCACCCTGTGTAGGTTCTTTTTCATTTCACCTCTAATCAAGCACAACAAATTTTCCTTTTCCACCCCATTTTCATTTTTATTTTCCTATCCATTTCATTTTCCACCCTACCAAACATACCCTATGAGATTGTGGCATCGGTGGAGTAGCTTGCGCCCTGTGTAGGGTCTCTTAGTTGAGCTCTACAGTTGACACGTGTGAGCTCCTTCATCTCCTAGAGTGCCTGGACCATTATTGTCATAGCATCACCATAAGTTCTGGTTGCTGCTAGTTGCTGTGTGGCAGCATGGATGGTGATTTACTTCTGGACGTTTGGGTTGTTGCTGTTAGTAGTCATTTTAGTTCGCAAGGTGACTGAACTTTCTTGTAGATCTTTTTTGGTTTATGGAGCGGTACAAGACTTGTTTTGTCATTCCCACCGACGGCACCAAACTGATGTTGTTCAAATATGGTTTAAGAGATAAACAATTGAATTGAAAATTCAGTCGTCTTGATCCCGCAAAACAGATTTAAGCACCAAAGGTTTGGTTCCCGGTGAAGCTGTGTCTACTCCGGTGTGAGATATCTCGTAGGAGGAGAAACTTCAAGGAATTAGGTTCAGGTGTAGCTAGATTAGCTCAGTGGTGTTTGAGTGATGAGTTTAAATGTCTTTTGATGTATCTTTCATTGGAGGTGTTTGAGGGTATTTTCGAAGGAAGTTATTACAAATAATGGCATGCCGTTTCAATGTTTAAAGCATAAATAATTACCTGTAAATCATTAATAACTTTAGTTGATGATATATCAATCAATATGTTGTTTTATTTCGAACAGGTCATGATTTGATGTAGATAGTAGCCCATAAGCGGACACAATGGATCTACGACAGCGATTCAAGGGTCTATATCCGTCTCCTGGGTTTCTACTCCTCCATCAACACTACCACAGTGTTGTTTTCGGATCAGGGTTGACCCTGATACCATTTGTAGCGCTCCATGCGGTCTACCGACGTAGTAACTTTTCGATAGAGTCCACGGGATCCAAAATGCTTAAGCCAATTTACTAGTAGTAGCACATATGATGTTCTATATATTAGATTATAGTTTTCCAAATATCCGATTTTGGATTTCACAGGTTTAATTTCCTTACAGTTGTCACAGATATTGAAAAGTTCCTCTCTTTACCAAATATGTGTACTTGTATTTTAACATGATTTCCATATTCCATCTATTGGTCGTAGGAGAAATGCGCTAATTAAAACTTGGATTCATTTCATAATTGATGCTAGTCATCCTTTTTTGGGAATGCACATAGGCACGAGAGTGCATAAACAGAAACACACACACACACACATGGTTCTTTTTTAGGAAGCACATGTATGGTTCCGGGCCTTGAAGAGGGGTGCATAAATGAAAATTTGGATATTTATAAAAAAATTGAGATATGCGTCCAGTGGGGATTCTTATGTAGGTAAATACATACTTGAATACAAGCATATGCTAGAGTTCACATTATACCTTTAGAGAGAGCATATCATTGATCTTGAACTTGATTTAAAGTCCAAACGTTTATTAATCTCGAGTACAAGTTTATATTAGAAGTAAAATTGATTCAATTTTCATGTCACTCTTTTTTTTACCTTTGTAATCATTGCTGTAAGGAATTCCACTTGTTAAACTCAGATGCCAAAAAATAAAAATTAACAAAAAGCTCAATAATTGTTACCTATGTAACACAAACAAACTATGAAAAGCCAATGAAAGCGTTTCATTAAGAAGTGCAAAATCAACTGAAATAACATTCAATGTCCAAGTAAACAGCAAGAACAAATAAAAGTAATTAAAGACTCAAATAATACTCCGTAAACATATATATTTCAACAAGAAAAATTATTTAAAGCCTACTTCTCATCAACTATCCCAAAAAGTACTTTTTGGGAAAAAAGCTGTCTATTGGGTAAACATTGTCATATGAGGTATAAAATTGGCATCAGTATTGTCAAATAAATATTGTTGGATATGGAAAGGATTCGGGACAATTTTTCATGGACATGGGAAGGATTAATGCTCTATTTGGTACACTGGAATGGAATTGACTGACAATAGGATTAGAATTTGTATGGTAATGGAATGGAATAGTCATAACCATTCCTATGTTTGGTGACAAAAGGGATTACATATAGTATTAGAATGACATCAAAGGGTAAAATAGTAATTTAATTAAATTTTCAAACGGTATAATAGTTAATTTAATTAAATTCCATTCCAATTCAAATATTTGGTTAGTATTTGGCCTCGTTTTTTGGCCGATGAATGATTAAAACCTAATTCTATGTTTTGTGGGATTAGGGAATCCTTGGTAATGGGAATTGTATTGGTTAATCCCATGTTTTGTGGGATTAGGGAATCCTTGGCCATGGAAATGGAACCATTTCCATGGCCATTCCCATCCCGTCTCGAATCCCCTGTACCAAACGCAGCGTAGAGGGGTTCATTTGCTGGTGAATCAAAGACAAATCCTAGAATTGGATACGAATCCCCAAGAATCCTCAAAGAATACATGGTGGGTGCATATTAGACTTGGTACGTTTGGATTTCTGAAGAATATGTTCTTTAATGATTCTTTTTTAACAAAGCATCCCCGACCATTGGTTATTAGAGCTAAACATTTTTCATTTATTTTCCTTTCTTCCTTTTAAAGGACAGGTTCAACTCAATCACTAGACAGATAGACTTGGCCCTCCATTATTTTACTTAATCTACTTATGTAAATACAACTCCATGACTCTTAGGTCGAGCAACTACAGGCTTGATCTCTCACACATTAGATGAGCCTAAAACTTTAAATAGAGAAGGGATATTTGTGATATCCTGTTTCTTGGTAAGATATTCTGGAGGCACCTCATGCGGGTGGTGGTTGGCATCTTTTCCTTAAAAATAATAGAAAGCTATCCTTTCAGGCGAAGTGACCTCGACAATTATAATGCAATGGGAAGTCAATACATATTAAGATGAGAAAATCTCTTATTTGTTAGCATAGTCGTTGGTCATTGCTAATCTTAATGTTTTACTTTCCTCTACGACTTATCGAGAATGAATATTGTTGATATTATTTTCCTGTGTACATTTCTTGTGGTGGCACCTCATGCAGTGCCTGTGGAGTTTCTTGTCCTGAAAATGACAGCAGGTTATCCTCCTCATGGTCTAAGTGACGAGGCAATTGTAAAGCATTAAGAATTGTAACACAAATTTAAGATAATATAACCTTTTGTTTGCCTCTATACCTTCACATTGTTTTTTCTTCTTTTTATTTACTTTGGGTCCACTCAGTATCTTGCGCTATTCTATGGTTGTTGATTCCAAAGTTTTCTATTTACGCAGATGTCGGAGTTACTTAATCAGAAGTCCTCCCTGCAAGGAAAAGTTCCTTCTGGCTATCTTAATGCTATTTTCGATTTATCTGGGGCCTGGCTAAATGATGCTGCAGATACCAAATGTCTTGCGTTTGATGGCTATTTTATCTCCCTGTTCAATTTGCACCTAACAGCATCTCCACTTGTACTCCGAGACAAAGTAAAGAAGTCTGTTCCATCTCATTGGGATCCAGCATCATTGTCTAGGTAGATTCCATACCTTACTCTGTTTCAAATATCTGATGCTAAGGAGGCCTTATGCTTTATTAACAGTACAGCGAGGCATAAAAGTCTGCAAAATAATGATGAACTAGATTTAAAATATATTTAGAAAGTTCTTTTTTTTGTTTTGTTTTTTTGGGGTGGGGGTGGGGGGGTTGGGGGGGGGGGGGGGGGGTGGGAGTGGAGGGGCACTTCTCTTGCTTGGTTTTCAAAGAGTTTGCCTTGTTCAAATTCCTAGAAGATGAAGCAAGGGCGGAAACATTTAAAGAAATAGAAGACACATTTTTTGTTTCCCCCCAGCAGTAACCATGTTTATTTATAGGGTTGCCATGCGGCCCAAGCCTTCATCTATGATGAATGGCAAAGGACCAAAAGGTTCAATTGATTGACATCTCAAGGGATCTATTAAATTTTAGTGTTGCTGCTTTTTAGGTAAAAGTTTCTTTTGGTGATGTTAACTAAAAGGAACTTTATTGGTGAATATGTGCACTGGATGTATGCATTGTAGAATATTCACCTTGGACTTCTTTTATGTGTGCTCCTTAGTTTGGTACTGTAAGTAGAATTAAATCGGATTCTTAATATTGCTGCTATTCTGCGAGATTTTAGTCATGTTTTTCCCAAATATGTTTATTGAAAGTACACTCATCTATCAAATCAGCTCTTGGCACTGGAATAATGTAATTGGGTACATATATGGAAACAAATGTTTTTAATCGTTTTAGGAAATGTCTCATTCCTGTTGGTTAGGGTATCAAAAAATTCTGATCACCCATTAAAATTTTCTTTTAATGGAATGAGAGCAGTCTTTGGTTTTTTCAAGACTAACTTCCGTTGATGGTGATCTAAATATAGCTTAGCTTACTGTGTGGATGATCTTTGAAACTATTGATACAATGAACTTTTTCGCCTGGCTTGATTTGGCTTTTCTCAAAATGTGGTACTTAAATAACTTTATTCTTTGTATGGGTGCCCATGCGGAAACAGATGTTTTTGATCTTTTTAGGAAATGTTTCATGCCGTGCTGGTTAGAGTATCAGAAACTTTTCACCACCCATTAAATTTTTTTGTTAATGGAATGCGAGTAGTTTTTGTTTTTTCCTAGATGAAAGTATGTCGATGGTAATTTAAACAGTTAACACTTGAGACACCCTTGTCATTTGGCCTTATACCAAGGCATCATCTATAGTTTGGATAATACCTGAAATCCTACTTATCATTTCAATCTGGTTACTTGAGACACCTCCTATCATATTTTATTGACAAAAATACCTTACAACGTAATATTTTTATTTATTTATTTTCTAATTTTTGTTTTTGTTTTTCTTTCTATTATCTACTCTATCTTTTTTTTTTTTTTTTTTTCTTTTCATTCTGTATTTTTTATTTCATCTATTTTTTTTTGTATGTTCTTTATAGAAACAAGAAAAAAAATAAATCAAAAGTAAAAACCTAGAAAACAAGAAGCAGAAAATAAAAACGAAGACCATAAATTTCAAAAATAAAAACGAAGAATAGGATTTAAAAAACAAAAACCAAAATAAAAAATTTAAATTTAAAAAACAAGAGATAAAATAAAACAAAAACAGATAAAAACAAAAACAAAAAGTGATTTTTTTGTTTTTAAATTAAATATTTTTCTTTTCTTTTTGGTTTGTTTTTGTTTTTATTTTCTGTTTTCTTGTTTTTTACGTCTGATTTTATTTTTTTATAAACACCATACACAAAAAACAAAAAAATAAAAATAAAAAAAATAAAACGAATAAAATAAAAAATACGAAACAAAAGTAAACAATAAAAAAAATAAGAGAGAGAGAGAGAATAGAAAAATAAATAAAAAACCAAAATTAAAAATTATTATGTTGCAAGGGCATTTTTTCAACAAAATATAATAAGAGGTGTCTTGTTTTATTCAAACTATAGGGGGCGTACTTAGTATAAGGCCAAACGACAGAGGGTCTCAATAGTTACCTCTGATTTAAATATAGCTTAGCTTATTATGTGGATGTTCTTTGAAACTATTGATAAAATGTAACTCTTTTGCGGCTTGACTTGGCTTTTGTCAGGACTCAGAATACGCCATTGAAATAACTTTATTGTCTGATATGGGTACAAATATGGACACATCTGTTTTTAGGAAATGTCTCGTGCCTGCTGGTTCAAGTATCAGTGTTTGGTTTTCTCTAGACTAACGTACATTGATGGAGATTAAAATATAGCTCTAGCTTGCTGTGTGGATATTCTTTGAAACTATTGATACAAGGATCTTTTTGGCATGGCTTGATTTGGCTTTGCTTGGAATACACCATTGAAATTAGTTTATTGTCTGACCACATGTGAAACAAACGTAATTATTTTGGATCATTATTTTCCTTGATATCTATACCTATTAACTATTATAAAAGAGTCAACTCAATGAAGAAGCAACTCAATTTATTCTAATTTTATAAATTACACATTTTACCTGTAATGTTTGAGTGCAGTTTTACTTCCCTTCCTAATCTTTTAATATTTGTACATTACTCCAAAATATTTTGCTTTTATGTCCTACTGGTTACGTCATGTCGCGCGTTTGGAAGAAAAAAAATGGAGCAACCACTTATATATTATCACTTAAAAAATGACTCAAATTTTTAAGTGACATCTCTTACTTATCTCTTATGACTTAAAATATTAAATTCTTATTTGCATAACCATCCTTAAACTATCATCAAATATAGATAAAAAGATATCTAAATAGAATTATAGAGAGAGAAAATACTAACAAAGAAAAAAGCAGAGAGAGAAATTTTTTCAGAGAACAAATTGTAAAAGACCTTTTAGAAAGAGAAAGTTGTAAATATACAAATTTATTAAGATAAAAATATTAAAAAGGAAAGCACTTAAGAAATTAGGTACTAAATAAATTCAACCCATTTCAGAATATTAAATTCAGCAATTAAAAGTTTTTTAGCGCTTAATTCAGCTTTATCAAATACCACCTAAACCCTAAACCCTAAGTCTTAAGACTTGAGAACTTTCTCCATTTCTTTTTTCTGTTTTAGTCAAAGTTTTTGGGGTTTAGGATAGACTTTACTAAATTTAGTCCTGAGAGGGGTCTTGGGCCCATTGGATTTTTGTTTTCGACAATATGGGGGCTCATTTCTAAAGGGGAGCTTAGCATTATTTCTAAAAGGACAATTGATTTATTTTTTTTTGTGAATCTAATTAAAAAAAAAAAATTACGGGAGACGGGGGTTAAGTCCCCCTTGGCCACCACACAATTTTTTTCTGTGAATATAATTAAAAAAAAAAAAAATACGGGAGAGGGGGGTCTTGGGCCCATTGGATTTTTGTTTTCTACAATATGGAGGCTCATTTCTAAAGGGGAGCTTAGCATTATTTCTAAAAGGACAATTGTTTTTTTTTTTTCTGTGAATATAATTAAAAAAAAAAAAAAGGGGAGAGGGGGGTTAAGTCCCCTTTGGCCACCACACTATTTTTGTGCCACAGGATCCCGTCTATGAAGTTGGTGCATTCTTTTGATTTAAAATCAGGAACTTGGGAGGACCCCACCGCTATTTTTCTTTTGACATCCTAACGCTAACAGGTGTTCCTAGTTATTCCATTATTCTAGAAATCATATGTTATATGTCTCACCTATGATATGCCGTCCTTGGTTTGTATCATGCCCTGTGCTCAGTGCTAGTAATACATAATCTGCTGTTGCTGTGGCATATGGATGCTTATTGTTTTTTGGCAGGTTCATCCAGACTTACGGAACGCACATAATAGTGGGGGTGGCGATTGGAGGTCAGGACTTACTTTGTGTTAAACAAAAACCGGTTTCAACAATTCCTTCATCTGAACTGAAACAATATTTAGAGGATCTAGGAGATTGTCTGTTTTCAGATGGAAAGAGTCCTTCTATAATGGAAATGAAGACAAGGGACAGCAAGCAAACGGTAATTTATGCTTTTTCTATTTTTTCTGTCTTGCAGCCTCTAGAAATTTGGAATTGAGTTGTGTGTCAATTCATATAGGTCCCCGATGTCTTTAACCGCATGTTGCAGTCCCACACAATGCAATTTACCAGCATCACAGAAACATCAAGCAAGGATGTAAGTTGTCACATAATAAGAGTTTCAAGAGCATCGTTTGACAATGAATTAATAGACTAGTCTGGAACAGGGCATCACAATCATTTGGTCCAAAAGAGGAGGGGATGTGTTTACCCAGAGTCACTCCAAGTGGCTTCAGACTGTGGCTGCTAACCCAGAAGCTATTCGTTTTAAGCTTGTGCCTGTTACTTCACTCCTTACTGGGGTCTTGGGTAGTGGCTACCTTAGTCATGCGATCAACTTGTATTTACGCTGTAAGTGCTTTTTTTGTACGCTGTAAGGGTTTCATACTCCTATTTTCCACATTTCTCATAAATAAATATCAGTGAGTCTCAAGCATCACAATTCACTAAAAAAGTTGGGATTTGAGCATTTGTATGGTTGCTCCGAAACATATTATACTGTCATTCTAGAATGGTAATTTTCGCAATTCAAAATTCTAACTTGAATACTTTTAATTTTAAATATTTCATTGGCAAATATGATGAATGACAAAAATTTCAACAAGACTAATTGAATTGGGGTTTACTTCACACCAAGAATGATTGGTTTATGAGTATACTTGCAGAGAGTGGTTTATTTTATTATTTTATTATCTCATTTGATTATACGTTGTGTGCAAGTCATTCCTATTTGGCCTTATAAATAGAATTGTAATCCTCACTTGGAGAATCGACCAAATTCCCCACGTTCAACCTTTAAAATGGGGAGCTCAATTCCAAAGCTTTTTCTGCACAATTTTCTTTTTCTTTTTTGTCAGCTTCTTCTTGCTCTCTTATGCTTCATTACAACCCTTATTTCTATTTCAATCTAATGACAACATCAAGAAGATTAAGAACACCCATCAGATAGCAATGACGAAATTCAGACTTATATGTGTCATTTTGTGGTTACAAGCATCTAGTTATGGCATGGCACCTGAATCACGCCACCCCACCCCACCCCACCCCACCCTAAAAATTAAAGGAAAAAGAAAAAGATTGTACATTAAATGAATGCTTACCGTAAAGGAACTATAGTTCCACAAAAAGGAAGCATGAATAGGCAAGGAAAATTGTAGCTCCTGCCTCCTAGTACGGCCTTGTCAATACGGCAAGGGTCTTGTCTAATGAGTAAAAATGAATGCAACCTTACCTCTAATGGTATGAAGCCTTATGATTCCACTACAATACACATGGACGAAGGGAATAGGCCCAGAGTGGTGACATGCTCCTGAGTCTCCTTGAGCCTTTTGTTATTTTAGTGAGACACCTTGTGGGTGTGAAATATTTTATGTACACCACTCCTAAAACATTGATGTCAATGAAGCTAATTTTTTTTTCCTAGTGAATATTAAAATAGGGAAAATTACATGTTACCCCATGTAGTTTAAGAAAGTCACTTTACATCCCATAAACTTCAGAAGCCTACACTAAACCCCTATGTTCCATGAGTATACCTGTAACTGTTACATTTTCTGTCAAATGTAACAGATTTTGTGCTGCATGCATGATCAACCCGAATGTGGACGGTTTTGAGCTACTGAATATTTTGGAAAGACCAATCCCCATCTTTAACCTTTAAAATGGAAAGCTTATTTTCAAAGCTTTCTCTGCACAATTTTCTCTATTCCTCAGCATCTTCTTGCTCTCTCATACTTCATTACAACCTTTTTTTTTGTTTCAATCTAATGACAGCATCAAGAAGATCAAGAGCACCCATCAAATAGCAATGATGAAATTCAGACTCTTATGTGTGTCATTTTGTGGTTATACGCATCACCCTACCCACCCCAATCACCCTAACCCCACCCCAATATCCCTACCCCCCCCACTCAAAAATTAAATTCAGACATTTATGTCATTTTGTGGTTATAAGCATCTAATTATGGCACCCCACCCCACCCAACCCAAACCACCTCAAAAACTAAAGGAAAAGAAAAAAAATGTACTTTTAAAGGAATGACGATGGTAAGGAACTATAGTTCAACAAAGGGAAGAATGAAAAGGCAAGGGAAATTATAGTTCTGAATATAGAGCCTCGTCTATATGGCAAAGATCTTGTCTAATGGGTAAAAATGAATACCTTGCCTCTATCTCTAGGTCACTTGGTACAAAACCTTATGATTCCACTACCATACACAGGGACACAAGGAGTATAGGTTCAGAGTGGTCACATGCTCCCCCTGAAACTTTTGTGATTTTAGTTAAACACCTCGTGTGTGTGAAATGTTTTATGTACACCTCTCCAAAAATATCGATGTCAATAAACCTAATTAACTTTTCCTCTATTGAATATTAAAATAAGGAAAATTACTTGTTACCCCATGTACTTTTTGAAAGTCATTACCTCCCGTAAACTTCAGAAGCCTACACCAAGCCCCATTTAACATGAATATACGCAAATCACGCCACCCCACCCCACCCCACCCCACCCCACCCCACCCGAACCTAAAAATTGAAGGGGAGAAAAAGAATATACAGTAAATGAATGCCAATGTAAAGGAACTATAGTTGAACAAAGGGAAGAATGAAAAGGAAATGGAAATTATAGCTCTTAGTACGGCCTTGCCGATATTTTCGACATTCTGTATATATTCCTCCCACAAGTTATTTTTTTTGGTAGCCATTTACAGCCTCTGGTTAGCATGCAAAAATTGAAAAGGGAATGGTAAACAAGAATCTTATAAAATTGAAAACCACTTGCAGTGAATTCAAGAAGAACACTATCTTGGTGACTCTTAGACTTCTTAGACACTCTTAGCCCTCATACTAAGTTACTGTACAACTTACTCATGCAACGTTTTGTTGCTTCATAGGCAGACAAATGACTGCACAACTAGGTAGACAAATAATTGGTCATCAATGATGAAACGTTCCGTTTCTTGTCCAGATTGTCGCCATTTATAGTGACGCACAATATTATATAGTGGATTACTTTCTGTGAAAAATAAGTTGAAAATAACAATTACAACCACTCTGATCTTCCCAAAAAATATCAGAATTTATTGCAGCCTGAGATAAGAGCAATGTTACTCTACATATTTGTGACATTTTAAAGAAAGCCGTGGCTTCTGGCAGTTCTCTCGCGGGATTTATGATGGTTTCAGCTCTCTATGAACCATAAGCACGATTCATTCACCCAACACTCCAAATATTCAATATGGATAGCAAAATCCTCTTCCTTGTCTTCGATTTCCCCTATTATGGCCATCAATCTTTAGAAATTCTTCGAATCCTGGCATTGATCTTCAACAATGCTTTGATCCTTCATTTTCTCTCTCTCTCTCTCTCTCTCTCCCATTAAAATGTGATAGTTTGATTCCAAATAATGTTATAATAGATCCCCTAAATATCATTTCATTTGTATAAAGTCAATTTTTATTTTTCCAATATTACAAAACTAAAGACTAACGCAACAATTTATAGTTAGACTTAGAATTGGTAAATAATTAAATATGAAGTGAGTTAAACAAAAGCAGTAGTTAAACCCTATAGAAAAATATATGAACTTTATGGTCTTCAACATATTATAAATACCACCTAATGTGTCAGTATTTTATAGATATATTTAAATATTTTTTACTACAATTCTGCACAGGTTTTACGAATCGTGAAAACAACATGTGCTTGCATCATGTGCTATTATCTAGTGCTTCGAAAAAATAAAAGGGGCAACTACCATGGGCTACCATAGGGAGCCAAAACTACCAAATAAACCATTGTTTTTCCGGGTTACATTTCAATCATCTGTGAAGATTTCCTCAAATTTTCCTTGTAACAATTATCAAGTTTCTAAATTTATGGATGATCACTTACCTAAAATATCACTCCCTAAAAATAGGGACAATTACTAAAGTAAAATTAAAGCAAAATTGTGTTATTAAACCCGAAATAGTCTTGCTTTGCACATTTTTTCGTGATCTAATTATATATACAGATTCGTCTTTTAAAACGATATCACATTCACCAATTTTTTCATTAGTTTTCATATTTGTGTTGAATTCAACATGGTGCCTCTGAATCTTCATGGTTTCACATTCAGTTTGAATTTAACATGGTACTTCAACAAAATTTTATAAATCTATTTTGTTTTAAAAAATATTGAAGATAATTAAATGAAAAAAAAAATTATCCAAAAAAATTAGATTGAACAGCGGCGCATGATATTGAATTCAACAAATATTAAATTATACAACAAAACATATACAAATGGATGTTTTAAAACTATGTTCTAACAAATCTAAATATATGTTTGAATCATCAAAACAATCATCGTATCACAATCTATTGTTACTTTTTCTCCTGTTACAATTTCACATTTAAATTTCCTACAAAGATGGAGTCATGAGTCAACTAATATTCCAATTTATCTTTTCATCTGAACAGAAATGAAAAGATAAGTTGGAATATTAGTCAACTCATGATTATATTTTTAGGGATTTTAAATGCAAATTTCTAAGATGAGAAACTAATAATAGACTGTGATACAATAGTCATTTGATGATCCGAACACAATTTTCCATAAATGTAGCTTTAGAACGATATCCATTTATATATGTGTTGGTGTATAATTTAGTATTTGTTGAATTCAACAGTGTTATTTGTTTCATATTGAATTCAACACAGTCTTTATATTGATGAAAATATGGTTATTCATTTTGAAGCTAATGATCCCACGATCATAAATTTGTGATCAACATCAAACAATGATATATCAAAAATAAGTTATCGCAATTTTAAGAACATAAACGGGGTTTAGTTTTAATTTGATAACTTTCTTACTTTTATGGCATCGAAAGAGACGATGTCAAAGATATGATTCCGGATTTGTAGGGGGGCATTATTGTGACTAAATATAGACTGATTGTAAAAATAGGATTAATCGGTGCAATTAATATTTTTGGAAGGTTTAATTGCTTTAGCTAAATTTGGGGGGATAAACCGGTATATTGGTACCTCTACTAGGTCCGTTAGGTCATTCGCCCAAAATAAAAATTAACGAGAACAATTGTAATTGTAGGTGTATACTAATATTACAGTTTTGTACTTAATATATGTTAACCCTAACTATGTTTTGATTGTTAATTGTATATGCTTTTGTCACTAGTTATTGTTAAACTTGGACCTTCTGGGACAAATTTCTGGCTCTGTTGTTGACGGTGCACCCTCTGAGGAATGGGGACTATGATGATCAATTTATTTCTGAGTGTGTAATCATGCATGAGATGAAATTAACCGGCACATGTCTTTGCATATGAGTTGCTTCTATTGAAGATGGGTGCTCAAGTATTAAATAAAAACGATAATTGCATGTTGACCCCGTGTAATTTTGGTGCATGAGCGATTTTCCCTAGATTCTATTGAAAATGGGTGCTCAAGTATTAAATGAAAATGTCCATCTACTATCTTTTGATTTTTTTTTTTTTTGTAGCAATTATTACAGATTATAGATTCTACATTGTTAACATTTCATTGTGGCATTTTCCTGACTTTTGATTCTGTTGCAGATAAACCTGCTCCAGAGGATTTACAGTATTTCTTGGAATTCCAAGTTCCAAGACAATGGGCACCGTTGTTCTGTGAGCTGCCACTTAGGCATCAAAGAAGAAAAACCTCCTTGCCTTTGTTGCAGTTCAGTTTCATGGGCCCAAAAATTTATGTGAGCTCCACACAGGTACCTCTCTCGCTCTCTATCTTCTCGCCTTCTCCCCCCCCCCCCCCACCCCCCTTTTTCTAATTGTGCTATTGAATTTCGTTAGATAGTGATTTCCTGGGCAAATTTTACTTCACTCCTGTAGTTTGAGGTAGTACAATTTCACAGAAAACATAAAGAAGTTGTAGAGAAAGGAAGAGCATGGGAGAGAAGTTGTAGGAGTGACTGTCTTGTTCATATCTTAGAAAGACCCTTGGGGCTGTGAAGGGCATTGCAGGGGTGAGAGTTGGGGTTACCAGATGGGAAGGGGAAGATGTTGGGGGGGGGGGGGGGGGGGGGGGGGGTTTAGGTCGTTGGTTCGCAAGGGAAAGAGGAGGCCTATGGTGGGTTTGGGGGGGGGGGGGGGGGGGTTCATGAGGAAAGAGGATGGGCACGGAGGTCGCCTGGGGCAATTAAAGGAGGAAGGATGGGAAATTCGCAAGTATTATTCCACTCATATTGTGCCTTGAGTTTTATGATTACTTATTTAAAGTGAAGACAATGTAGGAGTCATTATTCAATTCACTGAACAAGGGTTATGGTTCTAATATTTTCCCCTCCCTATATTAATTTCAAAAGAAAGGGAGGGTAGTTATGTATAAAGCCTATCAAGGGGGTTCGGCCTTACTGATTGAAATACAAAGAATAAAGCTAAGGCAGGGACAAGAACAAAAACCACTAAGCCAAAGAATACCTATCTGGAAAGCAACCATAACACGCCAAGAATTAATTCATAACATAATGAATACCACTTCTGTTCAAGTAGAGAAGTCCCTTAAGCCGAGTGGCAAGATCTCCCCATGTTACAAATCCTATGTTCCCAAATAACCCAGATTAGCCAACAAATCAGCTGTAGAATTCAACTCCCTGAAAATGTGATGAGAATGCAAATTATACTGTTTTTAAGACATAATCTGCTCATTGTAATAAGATCCTCCAAGGAACCCTAATTTTTTTTTCTTGATCATGTGAAACCACTTTTGAATCAACCTGAACAATGACTTTATATAACCCATTATGTACACACTGATGTAAACCATGAAACAGTGCTTTTATTCATCTATCATATTGGTTGTACCCAAACCAACAGCAAAACCATAGATAATTTTTTATTTGCAATCATGGATAACACCTCCACCTCCAGCCATCCCGGGGGGCTGGGATTCCCTTTTGAGGCACCATCTACGTTTAACACCACATAGTGGGGGGAGGCTGCCAGTAGATGACACTGGCTTAGGATGTTTAGACACAGCACAACTGATGCTGAAACTACCAAGAATCACTCAAAGAATGAGACACCCCTACTTGACCTCTAAAAACAAGTGCAACATGGACACACATCTAATAACACTGAGAACCTGAGGCTTTGTACCTTCAAAAACAAATTTACATCATGCTTTCTGAATCTCCCAACAAACAAAAATGGGAACCAAATAAATGAAGCCTTTTGCAAAGGAGAGTCACCATATTGATGCCACCAGTTACGTAGCAAAAGCATTAAGGAGGAGTATTGTCTGTTCTTACCAAGATGTAGCAAAATAGTCCCAAATATCTTGAGCAAAGTCATCATCAACCAACACATGATCAATGCCCTCAATTTCGCCTTCGACACTGAAAAACCACCAGTTATCATAAAAAAATTCTAGAGGGGTCGGTGGGGGAGTGAATAGGCAATTTAAAATTTGGGGAACTTATTGGTCAATCCTGTAGAAAAAGGTTGTAGGCAGTGTTGTAAAATGTGCGGGCCGGAGGCGGGGCATTTTACCCTATCTTGGGTGGGGCATAAGCCCCATGAAATATGATTTTTTACTATTTTAGAAATATATAAAAATTAAAAAATACCTACAAATAATAGAAAAAAAAATTGTAAAAAAAATATAAGATGGTAAAATAAAAGACAATATGGTATATATATAAAAATTTATTGTGAGTTACTAATGAAGTAAAAAATGAAAACTTCTATAGGATAATGGAATGTAAATAAGTAAAAAAAGATGCAAGTTCACTTCTCGCAAGAACTATCTATTTAATCGCCCAATGAATTAATAAAAGAAGATGAAGACTTTTAAGTTATTTTCTAATTGTAACTTGAATTATGTTAAATGCTAACCTTAGTTAAAACCTTAAAATAACATAATTTTAAGTGAAATTTGATTTATGGAAATAAAAAACTGAAAAAATTAAAAAGCACATTGGGCTTACACCCCAGACCTTGGACTTCGCCAATTTTTATGCCCAGGCATTCGCCCAAAAGTCTGGGGTGTACACCCACCCATAGCCCAAGGACATTTTTACTAAGCCCCGCCTTTGGGCTCGCCTAGAAAATGCCTTTTGCAACACTGGTTGTAAGTTATTTGGTCTTATTTGGAAAAAAAATTATTACTTTGTCCTCTAAAAATTTAGGCCCCATTTTATCACCATAAAGATAGTTGAATATTACGAAATTACCATCCATTCCATGTGCAAGTACAAAATTACCCTTGTTTTCTCTTCTCCCGTAGTCCATATATGTTTTTGCAAAATTCATTTCATACTAGAAATCAAAAGTGGTTGAACTTCTATGAATAATATTTTTCAATAGATTCGTATTCATCTTCAAACTCTTAACAAAATGATATCCATATCTATATTTTTTAGATCTTCTACGATTTTAGTTGAACATTACTGGTGCATATTTTTAATTTCACTATTGGATTACTTAATTTCACTAGTGGATTACTTGCAAATTTAGGCCTCATTTTATCACCATAAAATAGTTGAACATTGTGAAATTACCATCCATTCCATGTGCAAGTACATAATTACCCTTGTTTTCTCTTCTCCCATAGTCCATATGTCTCATCTTTACCATTACTCAATTTTTTTTTTTCTTTTTTGCAAAATTCATCTCATACTAAAAATCAAATGTAGTTGAACTTCTATGAATAATATTTTTCAATAGATTCCTATTTGTCTTCAAACTTTTAACAAAATGATATCCGTATCTATATTTTTTAGATCTTCTACGTTTTTAGTTGAACAGTACTAGTGTCAATTTTTAATCCCACTAGTGGATTACTTGAAAATCAACTAAAATGATACACTTGTAATTTTTACTTTATTTTAGTTGATCAACTGGTTGATTATATTAAAAATAAACTGGTGGAGTAGTTCGTAATCCACTAGTTGATAATTGTAGTTCCACTGGTTGTTCTTTCGATATAGGTAGTGAGAATTTTTAGAGCAACTAGTTGATCTACGATGTAATGCTACTTAATTGATCTACGCTGTAATGATATTTTGAAATCAACAAGTGGAAATTTCAGAACATCAACTAGCAGATCTAAAAGAACAGAAAAGAACTAACATCTTGAGTTTGGAGTTTCAGCTAGGAGGGACACATCTTAAGTTTTGAATTGAAAAAGAGAAAAAAAAATACAAAACGAGAGAAGATGATGGGTTTTGAGAAGTCGGGCTTCTTCCTTGTACCTCCTTCATTATTCTTCATAGGAAACCAAATCCCAACCCATTTTTTTTTTTTTAAGATCTAACAAAACCCATTTAAATTTGGGATTTTCCCATTCTAATCATGCTCATATCGTCCTTCTTCAATGGCGACGAATTGGTGAACGGCGACGACAATTTCATTTCTTCCTTCTTCAATAGTGGTCATGGATGTTTGTGGAAGATTTGAAGATTGTGGTTGCCTGCGACAAGGGAAAGCTCACGACCGTAGCAAAGTGGTTCCAAATCTGGGAGACCTCAAAAAATGAAAACTTCAGGAATGCTTGAATATCTTCTCTGTAGGAGTTGACAATCTTCAACGGAAGAGGATGCAATGACACTTTATAAACTTACACAAATAGAAAATGCAACTCTACTAGTCACCCAATTAAGCAAATTCAAAAACTAAGGGCCTAACAATTTGTCATTTTCTCAATTTGGTGATAAAACACCTTAATACAAAAAATTTAACCTATGTAAAAAATCACAAAAAATTGATAGATTAAAATTACAAGCACCTCCAATGAGCTTCACCCAACTTCGCAACCTAGATCCATGCCTTCGCAATTTGCTTCCCTGGTGCGATTCCCTCAACAGTCACCACAACACTCTGGCGACCTTCACCCTTCATTGGAACTAACTCGCAACCCTAGCTCGCCACTTCCATGCGAACTTACACATCTATTTTCCAGACTTCAAAACCCTAGCGCCACCATCTCAGCCTTCTTGCCTAGCGCAACCCAAGATTCGCAACCTAGACTTTCAACCCTCAAATTGCCTTTGCAACCCTAGCTCTGCCTCTCCATCCTTTTTCCAGCTTTCAAATCTTACATCAAGCCTCAAACCTTGGCATCCTTGGCATCTCTGTACCACCTTCCCACAATCCTCATCTTCCAATCCTTTTCTAGCTGCAATTAGAGTCCTGGTGGCATAGCCATGGGTAGCTCCGGCGATGGCTTGAATACTCCTCCCCTTGCTTGGATCCATAACTTAGTTGGTTAGCCTCTGGCCACTACTAACCTTGTCTTGTTTGAAGCCAAATCCCTTAAAAGTTTGTTCTCTGGAAATAAAGCTGTTGATGTTGTGGATCTGAAACCATTGGCAATGCATAAGAGAGAGCCGGCCATCTTCCTGACCAATGAAGAAGTCAATTCGTTGGCAGCTCCTTTTCAGCATGCATTAATTGACAACTTATGTCATGGAAGACCAACGTTTGACGAACTTAGAAAAGCTTTTCATTCTATTGGATTTAAGGCTGCATTTGAGATTGGTTTTCTGGATTCCAAACAGCTGTTAATCCAATTATATTTTGAAGATTTCCAATGACCCTGGATTAAGAATTTTTGGTATATAAAATGATTTCCGATGCAAATGTTTAAATGTACTCTAAAATTCCAAGCAAATACGTAATCTTCTTTGGCTTTAGTATGGATTAAATTGGAATTCTTTATGATTTATCTCTACAACAAAGCAATGTTATTCTCCTTAACTAAAGCGTTGGCGTCGCCCATGAAATTGGATACTGCAACTACAAGATTATCCAGGCTAGAGTTCATGTTGAAGTAGACATGCAAAAAGAACTCCTGAACAGAATCTGCATAGGACAAGGAAAATCAGGCTTTTGGCAACCGATCAAGTATGAAGCACTGTCGAAATATTGTTCCCACCGTTATAGATAGTGTCATTCAGTTCAAGAGTGTAAACACAAGACTTTGCCTACTAAAGTAAGCCTAAAGACGGTAAGAAGACAGAGGAAAATGTTAGAAAAGGAAAAGAGGTGGAGCAACTGTACAAAATTACTAGAGATGTAGCGAAAGAACTGGTGCCAGTTGAAAAACAAACTCTAGAGTAGCAAGGGTAGAAGCAAAAACAAATTATTCATAAGGATCAAGAAAAAGGAGATGAAGGAAATAAGGAAGACAAGACAAAGAATGATCAAGAGCGGTGCATTGAAAATTCAGAGACAGAGAGATGTATAGTGGTATTGTATCAGAGAAAAACCCCTAGTGAGGAAGAAGAAGACTCTGTATCTCATCACGGTGCATCGAAGGATGATTTCATTGTGGAAACATGGGTAGAGCATTTGGTGGTGAAAGAGACCGAAGATGTGGTTCAACGCTTCTCCCTGTTATAGAGAATAGTAGAAAATGAGTATTCCATACCATCGGGTGATTTGGAGTGGATTATTAAGAGAAAAGGAAAATTCAAGAAATTAGGTTTTTAACCTGTAGTCCATATTAGATCCGCGGCAAGTAAGGTGGCGTTTGGTTAGTGTTTCCACTTTTCTCATCCCACTTGGGTTGGGATAGAATAAGATGAGAATTTTGTTTCTTTCTGGGAACAAAATAGCATTTGGTAACAATAAAATTCTGTTTCCTTCTGAGAACAGAATCATGTTTGATGACGACATTATCCGAGAATTATTTTCTCATAATTGTTTATTCATTCATTTATTTCTTTAAAATTACACCAAAGAACCCTAATTCTGAGAAATCGAACCCAAAATCAAGAACGAAGAACGAATAGTAAAACAAAATCAAGAAATCATCAAGAAATCGAACCCTAAACCAAAAAATTAAACTGTTGTTCTGAGAAATCGAACCCAAAATCAAGAACGAAGAACGAACTCTAAACTGAAATCAAGAAATCATTAAGAAATCAAACCCTAAATCTGAGATATCGAACCCTAAATAGAGATTGGGATGGCGATTAACGAACGCTATGGCGAGAGGCGATGAAGATGATGGCGACGAGTACGGCGAAGACGATGGCGAGAACTTACCCAGACGAGTGGGGACGGCAACGTGAGGACAACGAAGAAGATGGCGAGAATGAGGACGACGAAGACTTAATGTTTAACTAATTGGTGTGGATGGGCACAAAAAAAAAACCCAAAGGTTTTCTGTTTCTCATTTCCTTAGGATTTCAAGAATCAATTCCAACATTTTGGGATGAGATGGGAACATAATTGGATTTTCCAAACGCGTTCCCAAACATCAATTCCAAAAACTTTGGGATGGGAATGAATGGAATGGGTTGGGCACACTAACCAAATGGGCCCGAAGGGTCAGGGCCAAGTTTCCAACTCAGGGGGTTGTCAACTCAGCTAGTAGAAGAAGACTTAAAAAGTTGACTTAGTTATTTTCTTGTTCTTTCTTTGGATTGTTGGACCTTCGAATGGAGGCTCAAGCTGCGCAAGAGCTCAATGATATGTTTCATTTGATGATGGCTTTAGCAACGAAGCTAGTAAGATTTGGATGTTTTAGAGAGATCCAATTCATTGTGATATCTTGACTAGCAAAGATCAACTCGAAGTGGCTAAAATAACTTATAGATTGCTTTGGCAAGAATTCCTAGTAGCAATAGTTTTTGCTAAATGCTCGAGAAGGGAGAGAAGAGTTGCGGGAACAAATCACTGAGGTACATAATGATTTCGCTTATCCTTTGCTTATAGCGCGAGACTTTGATGTCACACTGGAAAGATCGAAGCTCCTGGGCTGTTATCAGTTTGATATTCAGGTTGTCAATGATATGTTGGACTGTATTGATATGTGTAGGCTAGTTGAGTTGCCATTCTTATGACATAAATTCACTTGGTGCAATTCCATACATGGAACGAGGAAGAAATAGAGCAGGTTAGACAGAACTTTGTTGAATAATAAATGACAACATCTCTTCTACGCTTATGAAGCTTGTTCAGATCATAGTCCTCAATTGATTAGATGCGGAGGGAATCATCAACGAGGTAAAAGATCCTTTAAATTTCTGCCAGCATCATAATTTTGTTAAGATTGTTAAGGAATCTTGGATTCAACCTATCTTAGGGAACTTGTTCCCAAGGTGGCATAGGAAAATGAAAAGCCTTAAGTCGGCGCTGCATGAATGGAGCTCCAAAACTTTTGGAAATATTTTTGATTGGGTCAAGACACTTGAGAAAAAAGTGACGAACTTAAAATGCAAGCTGCAACTGATCCAAGAATAGTACTGCGCTTACAGGAAGTTGAGGCTCAACTGACAAAAGTTTTATACTAGGAGGAAGCATATTTGAAGCAAAAATCTGGAATCAAGTGGATGAAAGGAAGTGACAGAATCGAAATATTTTCATGCATGCGTTAACCGGAAAAGGAAAAAGGATGTATATCAAAAAGCTGAAAAACGATAGGGGAGATTAGATAGAGGATGATGATGGTATTTAAAATATCTTGGCTAATCGTTTCCGAGGTTACTTTTTTAATTCTTTGAACATGGAGTGTAACAAAATGATTTTGTGTATCCCTCAGGTGGTGTTAGACTAGGAAAATCAAGATTTGGTTAAATGTCTTGATATAGAATAGCTGCAGCAGGTCGTCAAGGAAATGGATAGAGAGAGTGCCCTAGGCCCAGATGGATTATTCGGGAGTTTTTATGTAACGTGCTAGGAGATTATCAAGGATGACCTGATATATATGGTGACTAGCTTTTTTTGTGATGCAGAGTTACCTACTAGTGTAACTAGTACCTTGATTGATCTCATACCCCAAAAGGATAACCTTGTCGCTGCCACTGACGTCAGGCCAATTAGTTTATGCAACTTCTAGAATAAGGTGATAGCCTAGATCGTGGCTAATAGAATTGTTACTTTGTTGCCTAAAATTATTTCTCCTGAACAAAGTGCTTTTGTGCAAGGTAGAAGTATTTTGGACAACATTTTGTTAGCGCAGGAGATGGTGTAAAAATTTAAGCACAAGGTGCAGGAGGAAAATGTTATTGTAAAACTAGACATAACTAAGGCGTATGACCGAGTCTCTTGGTGTTTCCTGACTGTTGTGTTAAGGAAATTCGTATTCTGCGAGACTTGGATGGATATGGTGTATAAGGCGATTTCTAATAGCCATTTCTCTATTCTAGTAAGTGAGGGCGTGGGTGACTTTTTTATTTCTTAGAGAAGATTGAGATAAGGTGATCCTCTATCTCCTAGTCTATTCATCATTGTTGCTGAAGTTTTCCCAACGGAGATTAAGCAGTTGCTTGATAAAGGTGATATTCAAACGCACTAGCAACCTGTTATAAAGCCACTAGGTAGAACTTACCTTTGAAAACCAGCTTACAAGGGGAGAGTGCCTAGGGGCTTATAAACCACCAACCAAGCCCATACTTAGTCGATGTGGGATTCTAACATTCCCCCAGGCTTCCACAGCCGACGTCCACGTCGGCTTCTTTACCCCAATGCCCGCCCTCATTGGCCTTGCCCTTCGCGGGTCTTACCTAGAAGCCTATTAGCCCTGGTCAGCCTGCCACGCAAGCGCGGCCACGTAGGCATAGGGTTAGGCTCTGATACCAATTGTTATAAACCCACTAGGTAGAACTCATCCTTGAAAACCGGCTTGTAAGGGGAGGGTGCCTAGGGGCTTATAAACCACTAACCAAGCCCATACTTAGTTGATGTAGGATCCTAACACAACCGGCGAATGAAAATTTGATTTCGCATCTTTCATATGCTGATGATGTGGTAAATGGAAGGAAAAAGCCCATGGATAATTTTATGAAGTTCTTGAAAGATTTTGCGGCGTGTTCAGGCCAGATGGTGAATGTGGGTAAAAGCCAAATTTTCCTACCAGACAATCTAGTGTCTTCTCAATGTCACTGGATACTTAGGCATACAGGATTCAAGTGAGGTAGTTTTCCTTTTAGCTACCTCGGTTGCTCGGTTTATGAAAGAAGGAAAAAATATGCAATTTTTGAAGACCTGCTGAGGAAGCTTAGACAAAAGGTAGCTGATTGGCAAGAAAAATTGCTTTCTAGTGGTGGGTGTCTCATCCTATTGGAACATGTGCTTCAGAGTATGACTCTCTATTTGTTCACGGTGATTTCTCCTTTGCTTTCTGTTATTTGAGGATTTGAAATTTTTTTGGTCAGGTCCTTCTGGGGATCTAGTCCTGAAAAGAAAAAGTTGTATTGGAAGTGATGGAGAAATATTTGTTACCCTATCAATGCGGGTGGCCTGGAGATCAGAGACTTTTGGATGTTATCCGGTCGTTCCAGATGAAATTTTGGTGGAGATTTAGAGAAGAGACAACTATTTGGGCTCGATTTTTGAAAGATAAGTAAAACGAAGCCAGTCCAGCAGCTAAATGCAGAAATTTCTCACACCAAAGCCATTTATAGAGTGTTCTACTTGAAGGAAAATTTTATGCCGAGGACCACAGTTTTAAGTATCCGCCGTTACGGCATGTAATGGCTGATACGTACCGGAAATAGGCCCCCCCGATACCATTACATGGCTGATACTAGAGTCTGGGGACAATTCACAGCTTATCAGGCCGTTACAGCTGTTACAGAGAGGTGTAACGGTCGTAATGGCCATTACAACTATTTTCCATCTCTCAAATGTTTGCCCATGTGTGCTTTGTTCAGTGTTTGAAACTAAAAAGCTATTGAAGATAAGGAAACCAAAAAGCTTACCTATTCGCTAGAAATCGCTATCACCGAACTCCCGAAATCGCCATCGCTGAATGCCCGAAATCGCCAGCACCATCACCATCGGAATCGCAATGATCTCCACAGTTCGCTCTCTCTCTCTCTCTATCTGATTTGGGGGCAAATCGTAGACATAGGGTTGGGAATTAAAGGGGTAGGTGGGTTTATAATTAGGGGAGGGGGTGGGTTTGTAATTAGGGGAAGGGGTTATAACTTTTAATTAGTGGTTGATTTATGATTAATTAGGTTTAATTATGATTTTAATACAAATTGCAATTTCTTCCCTAAATTTGTAATTTTTTGACCTAAAAATTAAAATCTTTCATATTTTATTATGTATATAATATTTATAATTATATATATAATTATGTATTGCATATTTATTCTGTTTAATTTTAAGCTTTTAGGCCTAGAAAAACAACTTGTTTTAATAAATATTTTTGTTTTGGAATGAAAACTGAATTGTGTAACTATATATATATATATATATATATATATATATATATGCAATGTCCTAACTCCTAAAATAATTATCTTTTATTATGTTCGTGTAATATATTTTTATTAAATGTTGTGCTCCTCATCTTTTGGATCAGCATGCTTAACGGTCTCGCTGAGATTCAGATCACCCTTTCCCACCATAGCCTCAACCACCTTCTCCCCACCCGTTGGACCAGCATCCTTAACAGCTAGTTTAGGAACAAACTTTTGCAGAGCATTATTCCCCAAATCCTTCCCATTTTGAGTAACCTTGCTCTCACCTTTTTCTGGATTCAATACTTTCTCGTGCCCTTGCTTCAAACAATGTGAACAGTAAGCCATCACCCTCTCAAAATGAATTGGAAGCCAAAAACCACCACCATCTCCATCTCCGATCCAGATCCGATTAGGTCTAGCCTTCAATAAATCTGCTTCTGCGCAAACTCGAGCTAAATTAGGATGAGAAGGATCAACTGTTGCTGCATCAGGTTTCAAAGGATTTGCAGATTTGCTGATGATTAAGAATATACTAACTGCATTGTAAAAATGAATAGGAAAAAGGGGAGTTGGATCCAAACTGGAGCAGTAGAAGGTTCCTTATTGACAAAAAAGAGGGATCCCATTTGAAGACTCGCATAGGAAAATGATGAATGCACCAAGATTCTTTCACCCATACACGAATTAGGAGATGCATATCATCCATGAGCCCAATCTGTTGTTCTAAGTTAAGGTTAAGCTGCGACAAGAACACCCATGTGAACATTTTTCGATGAGAGTGTATCTGAAGGGGTTAGCTAATGATGCTATATCATCATTGGAAAAAAAATAGGGTTGGCTCCCCTTTGTATACTGATGGTGGTTTCGGTCCAATCAGAGCAGGTTGTTTTGATGACGAAGACGATAGAATCTGAGCAAAGGATCTTTACTTCAAATGGAGGAGAGGAAGATGACCCTCGCCCAGCCATGGATGACCCGTGGCTGGAGACAATCATGGCCACAATAACATGAGATCATTGAGTTTCAAAGTGCCGTAGGAGGAAAAGTCGTGTGCCAATCCACCCATGAGGGCGTAATGTGTACAATTCCAAAGTTACAGGGTGAAGTGATACATCGATGCCTTCTCAGATGCATGGGTAAAATGTATTGGGCCCTAGTTTCAATGCCAACTCTTTTTAAGATCAAACTTTTAAAGTCGTTGATCTTGAGAGTTTGTAAGATGTTCCTAAACTCCTTAATGAATAATCAAGTTGGAGGGAAAAGAAGAAGATGGCATGCACATCTATAGTAATATAACAGGAGCAGCATAAACTTAAAATGATTTTTATTTTAAAAATAAAATGAATGATGCACGCACAAGGTGTGTACCTGAATATAGTTGGTGCATGTAAATAGGACTCTCATCAATCACTATTTGACATTAGGATTGGAAATCTATAGATACCTAAGATATGGGACTATAGCAGGTTTCAAGCACTTGGTTTGAATCTCATAAGGGTCAATCTAAGCTTGAACCAAAATTTCATTGATATTGTGAATTAGCAGTATCAAATCATTGAACAGAAATAAATAGTTGCAGCTGCCAAGGGCGAAGTAAAGAGCTTTTTGTATGGTGGATGTTCTTAAAATCTGATCTTCAATGACAATTGTAGAGCCTGGTGATCTGTAATATTCTTAAACACTTAGTTTAAAATTCAAGTTAATCGAAGAATTGGTTTTGCATAGGGAACCCTAAGGTATGCTATGTGCACAATGATAAATCAATGCACTTGTTATGGAAGTGGTTAATTATTTTGTCACCACTGTTAAGTCTTAGGGCTCATTCACCATTTCCCGAAGTGACCTGTCTATCGAAGGCAATATAAATATGGGAATTATATCAAAGCTGCACCTAGATATCCGGTGCAGTATCTGTGTCATTCCACACATTGCCTATCAATGGTTACCTAACACCTTCTCCTGTCTTTCCTATATCAGAAACATATTTTTTTGTTCCCATTTTTCTTTTTCTGATAATTTTTTTCTGCAAACACAAGAAATCTAGGAATCGCATACACTAAACATATGGGGCCAAATATTTCTGTGGTTCAGGTTGACTTGGCACCTAGGAAGCAGGGACACGGACACGACATGACAAGGACACGACAACACAACAATTTCTCAAAATCCCGACATAGACATGGCGGGGACCCCGGCAATGAATAAATATATATTTTTATATTTGTTTGCCTAATTTACAAAATATATGTGCAACAATAAAATTTTATTAACTCATTAATAAAATAATTAAAACAAATTCATTTAACAAAAGCCAGCAATCATAAATCTTCCAACCAACATTCACGTTTGAAAAATTCCCTTAACTAGAAGCACGAAAGACACAAAAGTCATGGAATGGAAACGAAGTTGAAACGAAACATGACACAGCTTTTCATTATGAAATGCTATTTCAGAAGAATGTCCAAGACAGAAAAACAAAAAATTAAAAATTCGAAAGCGGTGGGTTCAATATGTAATTTTGATTATTAGGTGTTAACCTATAGCTTCTACTACACTTTGAGTTCATGAAGCTTTTATCAAACAAAGCATTGAGCCAGAGAGAGAGAGAGAGAGGCGGGTAGATTTTCAATCAAATCAATCCTAATTATAGTAGGTACCAGTACTGGGGAACGCGGCTGATCTGGTTGGCGGTGGCTGGGGAAGGACTGACAAGGGTCAGCAAGGCATGGATTATGGCCGGTGGTGGTTGGCAATGCTGGAAAGGGTGGATAACACACCAGATCTGGTTGGTGCGAGAGCTACTGAGCACAATCTGGTGCGAGGAGAACTGATGGTCAACGAAAAATGGCTGTCGACGAGAACTGGAGCTGGTGAAACACTAAACAATTGCAATATTGAACCCAAAATTGGACACGGCTTCAATGTGTCCGATGCTTAATTCTCGCACTTTGAAATCTAAAAGAAAAATTGGACACGCTCCAACATGTGTTGGACACATGTCGGAGGCTTGTCAGATCCAACACGTGTCAGACACCGGCATTGTACCTCCATCGAAGTGTCGGTGCTCGGCAGGGATGATGCTACTTTGACGCGACAAACTGCAAATTGTTCAAGAATATTAGATTTTTCTAACAATGACACTATTTGGCTGGCCATTAAGATGTTTGTTAGTGAACGCATTTTAGTTTATGTTAGATGATAAATCTCCAATGTGTATGTATTCACATCTACTAACAACTTCACTTTCTGGGAGCATTTTTAGGTTGCTAGCTGTCAAAAGCCTGTTGTAGGCATGCGCTTGTATCTGGAAGGGAAGAAAAGTAACCGATTGGCAATACACATTCAGCACCTCTCAAGTCCTCCAAATATTATGAACTTGGCATCATCTAACCCTTCGGAATGCAAGCCATGTCAGTGGAGAGGTTCCGATGAATACGAGTTCAGCGACCAGTTCTTGGAACCAGTCAGATGGAAAGGATTCTCAAAAGTATGCTCATCGGTTGTCAAGCATGATCCTAGCTGGCTGCCGCAGGGAGACTCGAGTGGTGTTTTTGTTGTGACAGGTGCACAGCTTGTTACCAAAGGGAAATGGCCAAAAACCGCTCTTCACCTCCGGCTGTTGTTTACCCACTTACCCAACTGCAGCATCAGGAAGACTGAGTGGGCAGTTGCACCAGAAACTTGTCGTAAGTCGAGCTTCCTCACAAATCTAAGCACAACATTCACATTGACACAGCGGACAGCTGCAGATACACCAAAGCAGCTTCCAGCTGCATTGAACTCTGGTGTATACCCTGATGGCCCTCCTGTCCCAGTTCGCTCCAAAAAGCTTCTCAAGTACGTAGACACGGCAGAGGTGGTAAGGGGTCCTCATGATACTCCAGGACATTGGTTGGTAACAGCCGCTAAGCTGGTGATAGAGTGTGGCAAGGTAGGTCTGCATGTAAAGTTTGCATTATTGGATTATCCATTGGAATGATGGAATCTATGTATATATAAATATTCTCTTTTTTGTTTATTTTATTTCATTGTTTTCTTAGTTTAAATGTCGCAGAGAGAGATCCTCATTTTGTACAAAGTGTGGCTGGACTTTGTGAGTTTTTTCCCCTTGTATATTATTTATTAATACATGCTTTATTGATCAAAATTGGGGTGGTTGATAAATTTTAGGGCTTCTTGGTCTTCTGCTATTAGAAACAAGGCGTTTAATCCATCTGATGTGCTATGGTAACTTTGTCAAATGGCCATTTTTTTTTTTTTTTGGTATTTAGGTGGCAGGTTCCTTATTTTACCCTTAATTTTAAAAAAGTTATCTACCCAATTGTAACTTGTATTTTAGTCTCATGTGTTACAAAAGACTGAAGGCCCAATACAAGTCTCTGCACCCCTGTAGCCGTACTAAGCCGAAACATCTGTTACATCTCTTGTTAACGTTAATTGCAAAAATAATTTGGTGAAGTAGAGGACAAGCTATCTAATTTACCTTGGGGATTTAAGAAAGTATTTGAAGCATAAGATACTTGGATGGAATTTGGTGACTTTGAAACACTTGCAAGTTGCAACCCCCTCCGTCTTTCTTGATCCTTTTGTAATAGATTTTTTGGGAAAGATTGAGAGTACAATCTTGCCCAGTGTACAAAAAGATGTTATTAGTAGATATATGGAAAATCCAAAAAAAGAACATTGGTAGACAGTGAAATGGATTCTTCATTAATTAAAAGATTCTGCAAATGTCCGTTTAGTATATGAAAGGAGCAGAGACACTGGTGGAAGTGTCGTTGACTACGTGGATTCTAATTATGTAGGGGATTTAGATAAAAGGAAATTATTGATAGGTTTTGTATTCACTCTCTCAAGATGTCCAATTAGTTGGAAAACAACTTCACAACCGACAGTTGTTCTTTCCACGATAGAAGTAGAATATATGGCGATGATTAAGGCAATGAAGGAAGCTATTTGGCTAACAGATTTGGTTACAGATTTCGGTTTACAATAGAATTTATCTGTTATTTATTGTGATAATCAGAGTGCGATACATTTGACTAAAAATAAGATGTATCACGAAAGAACCAAACATATTGATGTTAGGTGTCATTTCATTCGGGATATTACATCTGAATGATTGATTATCGTTTAGAAGATTGGTACAATAAATAATCCAACAGATTTGATGACAAAGCCTATTCTAACGCTCAAGTTTCAACATTGTCTGAACTTGGTTCGTGTTCAAAAGACGTAGCGAACCCTTTGGGTTTCTTGTAGAAGATTGGATCAAGGTTTATGTGGTTTTCTATTAAATAGAAATTGTCTTATAACTCTTTGTCCCCATATCTATTGGAAGGAGAGATTTGTTAGTGGACATCATTTTCTATGATGGGACCCATTTATTTTGACAAAACCAAAGAAGAAGTGGGTAGAAGTTTCATTCACAACTGTATGATTCATGAATGAGCAGCCTTTCAACCCTCTTTGTTGACAAAATGAGAAGAAACAAATTTCAGTATTGTTTTTCTACTTGCTCCACTCCACTGCCTTGCCTATAAATATGCGGGTTATCATGTTTTATCAAAAGATTGATACAACAGATAATCCAGCAAATATGATGACAAAGCCTATTCCCACTATCAAGTTTCAACATTGCTTGAACTTGGTTCGTGTTCAGAAGACGTAGCGAACCCTTTGGGTTTCTTGGAGAAAAATGAATATAAGTGGTAACAGCTCAACACTCAAAACCCAAATCCTAAATACACCCAATAATCCTCACAAATAAAATACAAAATTTGGGTATAAAATGAACTCTCAAATGGTAGGTACAAAATCATTATTCACGCGTTGGTTACTGTTTACGTGAATAGTAGCCCGTACTATCCAGGATCAAAGATAGAGTTAAAATATGAATACGAGAAATAAAATAGTATAACACACACACAAATAACTGGAGACAAGAAATTTAACGTGTTTCGGCAGGATGCGTACGCCACGGGCAAAGACAAATCAAGGGTATTCACTATAAAGAAAGAGGAATACAAGTGGTAATAAC
The DNA here is from genome assembly GCA_016647705.1 of Eucommia ulmoides. Taxonomy (NCBI): domain Eukaryota; kingdom Viridiplantae; phylum Streptophyta; class Magnoliopsida; order Garryales; family Eucommiaceae; genus Eucommia; species Eucommia ulmoides. The sequence continues at coordinate 13,061,995 of CM028327.1, read as the reverse complement.
TCAACATTCAAAATTTAAATCCCAAATACACATAATAATCCTCACAGATAAAATACAAAATTGGGTATAAAATGAACTCTCAAATGGGATCTCTCGAAAGAGTATTTTATCTTTGGTTTTGCTCTCAATCTCTGCACTCCAAATGATCATGACAACCCTCATATTTATGGGCAAGTAAGGTGGTGGAGCAGAGCAAGGAGAAAAACAATACTGATGCTTCTCCCTATTTGTCAGCAAAGAGGGCTGAAAGACGAGCATGAAACTTTTACCCACTTCTTCTTTGGTTTTGTCAAAATAAGTGGATCCATGATGTCCACTGACCAAAGATGAAAACAATACAAAAGAAAAGGAACTCAACAATAAAGACAAAGCGCTGTGTGTATTTTCTAGCCCGTGAAAGAACTCATCCAGATCGAGATAGACGACGAGCTTCCCCGAGTTCTTATTTGCGAACAAAGGACACCACTAGTAGTCCGTAGGTCGTGCATTGGTGCTATTGAATGAGCGATGTCACTACTACCAATCTGTTATTTTTTTCAGTTAGTTGTGTTACAGAGGCAGAATTGTTAGTAACCAAATGTATGTACTGAAAAAAATCTAATATATGATATGAAGAAGTAAAAATGGAAGACAATATAGAAACGAATATTGTTCATCTCTCCCATCTCTTCACTCCTATCAAAATGGATGGCCAGGATTAATTGTTTCCACCAATATTAATATTCTAACCCAACTGCCTCCTTCCCAAATCATTTCCATCTTCTTCGCCCTCCCTGTCACATGGTCGATCTCCCCTATCTTCTTCTGTCACCATCCTTCTCTCTCTCGTGAACCAGATTGCTAGCGACTGTTGTTCGAATTGGACACCTGAGATGGCGACGAGAACTGAGGTGGTGGAGTTAGGAAAGATGCAATGCCGACGTAGGCGCAGCCGGCACAAACAATGTCGACCTGTGAGGAGTTGTTCGCGTTCTTCTCTCTCTCTCGTGGCCATCGATCTCCCCGTTTCTACACATGCATCCAACTAATTTTTCTCACCAATCTTCTCTCTTGCACATCTACATGGCTGGTGAGGGTTGTTCGATTCAGACACCTGTGAAAATCACGTCGACCAGCAGAGTTTTTTAGGGAGCTCCTCTCTCGATTGTTCACGAATTTAGTTTCTCGGCCAAAAATTGAGGAAAATCTAGACACAAAATTGAGGTGGTGGAGCGAGGAACGATGCAAAATTGAGGAGAGATGGTTCGTTTGAACTAGACAGGGAGAAGATTTTCGACATAGATAAGGATGCGACTGACTGTTAGAGCTATGGGTTGGGTTGGCGGTGGAGATCACGACAATCGATGCAATGCATTTTCAGATGTTTTCAAACCAAAATATCATTTCTAACACTTGGGGGACCAAGAACGATTCTTGAATATTTTTAATAGTTTATAATAAGTAATTCAAAAATATTTAACCTCACGTAGGTGGAAAACCTATATTTACACTTTGACCCCTTAAAATTTCAATCAAATTGAAAGAAGCATTTGTTTTTCATTTGACTTACCATATACATGTATTGTTGATAAAATTCATTGCCAATTGATAAGAGTTAGCTTCAAACAAGTTTGTTTTTATCATTTGCATAAATAACAGCTCATTTTTTATTTTTTTTACAAATTAGGAGTATATTCAAACAACCATCAAGTAATTTGTCAAATACATGATTCATATGCCAATTTATTATAATTTTAAGCTTGTGTGACAAATACATATTTATTTTTTTATTTAAACATGCAAATCTTACATGTTTGAATTCTACACGTCATATATATGTTCAAACATTCTTCAATCATAATTCTAATATGTCATTTATGTGTTGAACATGTCCAAATTTCCTACCGAACATGTATATGTTTGTTTTGTTTCAAGTCATTCTTACATGTAAAAACATGTCTAAGTTTTCCTTGTATGCCTTCCAACATATAAAACATGTCCATTTTATACATGCGAGACACACTCACATTTTCTTACATATCTTTTGCTACGTCATATCCATGTCAACATGTCAAAGTTTCCTTAAATGTCAACATGCTGGTTTAGTCCTCATTTTTTACAGGCTAAATACATATTGGTTTTACCCCACTCCATACAAGTTAATTATATATAGGTTGTACTCTATTCACTAGGTGTTAAATTCGCGTTAGGTTACTCCACATTTTCGCACACTAATTACATATTTGTTTTACTCAACACGTTACACATCAAATGTGTATTGGTTGTACCCCACTACTTGCATGTTAAGAGCATACTATTTGTTACTCCGCATATTTCACGAGAAATGTATATTGATTTTACTTCATTTCTCATATGGTTAATTTAAATTGATTTTACTCCACATTTTTACACATTAAATGTACATTGGTGTTACCCTACGCCTTAGGTATTAAATGCATGTTGGTACACTTCACATTCTTGCACATTAAATGCATATGGTATTACTGTAGTTCTTGTGTTGAATTCATGTTGGTTTCTTCTACATGCATATTGATTTTACTCTATTTTTTACGTGTAAAATTTGTTGCCGGTTTTACTTTGTAGTTGCACACGTCAAACATATCTAAGTTTCTCATATACGCCACATGCATGTCCAAGTAGCCTGCATCTCGATATTTATATGTTGAATCCCACACATTAAATCCATACATCTTAAACTTTAATGCTGTTTTACATGACACATTCACATACATAAATGTCAGATTCATGTGCATTTTTCCAAAATTCGTGCATATCAATGACATGTGAACTTAAATTTCACCCCATATGATAAGGAATTTTTAAAGAAAACACACTTTTTTTTTTTTTAAAGAAAAATCTCACTTTAAGCACATAGATTTAAAATAAATTTAAGTTGATAAAATACCGCCTTTGAATGAGCGTCTTGGGGTACTTAACACTTTTCCTGAGCGAAACTAACCTTCAAATCTTTTTTAGAATCTCTGAAAAATATATTTAAAAAGAGTTTTTTTTTTTTTTTTTTTTTTTAAATGCCCAAAAAATTGAATTTCATTCAAAATCCTGTGACCTAACACATCAATGGAACTCAATACTAGATGGCGACTCCTAAACTCTAATTTCAAAAACTAACATGCAACAAAGCCCCTTTTTGAAAACAAAAACATCAAATATTCTCCAAAACGTGATAATTTTTTGATATAAAAACTCGGGGTGCATCACTTGGCCGATCTCAATACCGAACAAGTTCAGATCCACGAGATCAAGGCCTAGGGTGTTGAGGAGTTGAAATCGTCCCAAGATTACAAAAATATTGAGGAGAATTTATAGGGTAAGTTCGTAAGCATGGGGTTCCAAGACGTAAAAATATGGGTCTTTGTGAAGTACCCTGAGGTGGACTTCTCAAACATGCATTGCTTCGAGGTTGATCCTTCGATACCTCTCCCCCTCAATGCTGATAAAGAATCAACAGCCAGTGGGGAGGAGATGGATGAGCTTCCTACTGTGGAGACCATCCAGTATGTTGTCGAGCATCTTGGCATCGACTACTATAATCAGGAGCCTGAAATCGCCTCCAAGGTTGCCCTGTCGAAGTTGCCGACAAAGCTGCTCCTGCTGCTCCCATGGTTTCTAGGCTAGTGGCCCCTGTTTTACTCAAGGCTACCAAGGCACAAACTTGATCTTCATTTTTTGTAGTTTTTTTTTTCTTTTGTAAATGCCCGAGAGGACTCCATGTACTTCCTCCGGGTTTTAAAAACTCTTAATAAAATTTATCCTTTCTCAAACTTATGTTTGTTGTGATACCTGAGTACAACTCAACAATTAAAAAATAAATCTCTACTTTTAAGTAGTTTCTTATCAACCCGATTATGGAGCAATGCATGGTCAAACCATACTGTACCAAGCGGATGTTTAATTCAAAATGGAACCCTGACCAAAATCCAACTCTTGTACAATTTTTTTAATTTGTAAATCCGGGTAAAAGTCAAATATTTTTAATTAAAAATGGTCTGCTTGGTCAGTTAATTTGTCCACGTGTTTTTCTTTCGTGAAAAAATAGATCCGGCTTAGGTTTTATCCATGCGTGATTTCTAGTGGCTTTTAAAAAGAAGAATCTTAATTGAAGAGAAATTCAAGTATGTAGCAAAATTCTAGGTGTAGAAAGATTCAAATAACCATAACCTCTTTGTTAGATGACCTCCTCTCGCTAGCCCCCTACTTGGGTACTCCCATTTATTGGGTCGCGCTTGAGCACAAGAGTTACTCTAGAATGGTTTTTTAGGTCATCCTTATACTACCCACCTTTTGTAGGTTTGGGGGTCAGTTGGTGGAGTTCATCCTAGTGTCTTGGTCTATTACTCCATCCTACTCAATTAAGATCGGGTAGGTGCAGATAGGCGATGTCCAATCCTTATAGGTAGAGTTTATATATTTTGCACATGACATAGTAGAGTTTGCTATAAGCAGTAGTTTCATTTATGTAGACATTGAGTACAATTTTTTTTTTTTTTTTTTTACAAGTGACTAGTAATACTTCTTCTAATGTTTAACATTCCAAAGATTACTTAGAGATTTCTCTTCATGTTCTCAAGCTCGTATGCCTCTGCTTGCACGACCCTGATAACCTTGTAACGTCCTTCCTAGGTGTGCCTGGGCTTTTCTTCTACTTAGTCTTTCATAGCAATGGTGACCTTGGGAAGGATTAAGTCCCCTTCATCGAACGGTCAGGTTTTTAGCCTTCTATTGTAGTATTGAACCATTTGGTCATTGTAAGTTTCTTGTCACATATGAGCTCTTTCTTTTTTTACCTTCCAATAAGTCCAAGTTGACAGCCAACTCAATGTCGTTTTTATGCTGGTTGTAGAGCATAGTCCTCTTTGTTGCCATCTTAATTTCCACGGGATGATGGCCTCGGTCCCGAATGTTATGGAGAATGGATTTTCTCTTATCAGGATCTGAGATGTGGTATGATAAGCCTAGAGAGATGATGGCAGCTCTTTAAGATATTTAGACTTGGACTTGTCCAACCGGGTCTTCAAGTTATACAAGATTTTTCTATTAGTAACCTCAACTAATCCATTGGCTTGGAGATGCTCGAGAGTGGACATTCAATACTAATCTTGGGGTCTTTGCGAAGATTTTCAAATAGCGTTCAATTGAACTGGTCCTATGGTCGCTTATTCTTTTATTTGAGATATCGAATTGATAAATTATTTATCTCGACACAAAATATTTTATTTTTGCATCAATAATCTTGAAAAAAACCTCAACTTTGACCCACTTGGTGAAGTAGTTAATGGCCACAACCAAGAACTTCTTCTGTGTGATAACCATAGAAAATGATCCTAGTATGTCGACCCCCATTGAGCGAATGACTATGGACCAATTATTGGACCGTGTCTGTTGTACTTGTCACAACTTCTTACCAAATTCTTGGAATCTTCATTTATTGTGCTCCAAAAATAGACATGGCTCATGGACTTTTTTCCGGGGATAGTGCCCCTATGTGGTTTCCAAAAAATACCTTAAGTATTTCTCAGAGGACACAATCCCCCTCGTCTGGTCGTAGACAGTCCATCATTGGGCCCAAATATGAGTTTTTGAAGAGTACCCCTTGGATTAATGCGTACCGAGTACTCAATAATGAATTCTTTGGGCTTTACTTCTTTGGTTGGGAATTGTGTCATCCTTAGATGACTCGTGATGGGTGCATCCAACTTGGTTGGTGTATAACAAGGTTAATTTTATCCTTGGGTCCATTGATGTAAAGTCAGGGTAATGATTCAACCATAATTGTCCAAGAGCCTTTCGTCCCAAAGGCCAAGTCTAAACTTGCTCATGAGTTTGCATGTTTGTTATCTTCTATAAGGATTTACTTGATGTTGAACGTAGCGAATTTCTAAATCAACTACCTTGCCTTGTTTAAGTAGGCAATCACTTTTGCCTCCTTACTAGAAGATTCTCCATTTACTTGGTAGGCTACCAACAAAGATTTGTAGTACATCTCCACCTCGGTGGATTCGAGATCTCTAAAAACCTTGAGTGAAGAGATCATAGATTCGTGCATTGCTTCGTTGTTTGTTGCTTTGAACCCAAGCCTAAGGGAACACTCTAGGATATCTCTCAGATGTTTTGATGAGCACTCCATCCCCCGAGCTGTTCTGGTTGGAAGATCCATCCACATAAGATATCCAAGCATTTGAGATTGGTGATTCAAGTTGTAAATTCATCAATTTGTCATTCCCATTATGGTTGTTCTTGGTCAGTACTTGATATGAAATTCTCTAAGTTCAATCCACCAATTCAATATTCGGCTCGGCATTGCTGGCCAGTGAAATATAACCCTCAGTGGTTGGTTTGTGAGAACTTCCATTGTCTTCTCCACTAGATATCTCATTCACTAGCTTTTGGTAAGTTGCTGTTGCATTTTTCAACTCGAATGACATAATCCTTTGGTTATAAATAGAATCTTATATTTTTTTTTGGGGGGGGGGGGGGGGGGGGGGGGGGGAGAGGGTGGTATATGCTGATTTGATTGTAAACCAAACAGACGTCCAAAAAACTTGGTAACTCAAACCCAATGGTTTCATCCACTATGACATCAATCTTCAAGAGAGGAAAACAATCCTTCAATCATGCCTTGTTAAGGTTGGTGAAGTCAACACATATTTTGTATTTTCCAATTTTCTTATTTACTAAGATTACATTGGCCATGAACAAAAGAAAATTGATTTCCTCAATAGTATCTGGGTCGAGTAGCTTCTTGGTCTCTTCTTCAATAATTTTTTCTCTCTGTGGACCAAATTTCTTTCCTTTTTGCCAAACAGGGGATGGTCAGGATGTTAGATGTAAGTCCTATAATCAATCTTGTATTATCACATTTTAGGCTTAGATCTGTAAAACTTTTCAATCTCAAATATTAAAAAAAAATATTCTTGATATTATTATTGTAATTATATCATTATCGCTGTAGAACTTGAATGTTGAGTAAAAATGTCAAACTATTTAATGTGATTAAATATGAGAAGACCAAAGACTTTTGGTAACTTGATATTCTAAATCACTCATAGTTGTTAAAAATGGTATTCAACAATTTAGGCCAGCTTGATCCAATGTTTTCTTTTTGATAATGGTGTCTTAATCTATTAATATGAGATATTAGAACATTTGCAAGGGGACTTACTAAGAGTAGTGAGACACTAAACATGATCATCCTTCATATCCTACACGGTAGTATTTCTCGAGTAAAAATATGATATCTTAGGGATGATTGTATTCCACGAACTCTTGTACTTGAAGTATAGTCCTTTAACTGTATGGGTTGTTTTACATTCATAGTTCTAAATGTTGTTCTCTAGCCAGGATCCTTCAAAAGTATTCATTGGGCATAGTGTGACATAAATGAGTATGCAAGAAGGGATCCATCACTTTTACCAAAAAAATACATGACCCATATGATTTAGTTTAGTGAAATTCACCCAAGCCTCTAGCCAGAGTAGTGTAATAATTGGGATGATATTCCAATCGGTATCACAATGAGTTACATTATCAATCAAAATACATATGATTGGATTATGAGGTCTTGACTTAACCATATCGTGTTGGTATTTTCGGGTACACATATAGAGAGATCGTGAAATTCACATATCATACTTAGGAGGTTCTATTTGTTAAATTCCTGGTAATTGGATATGGCTGTGATATATGGGTAGACGTGACTTACAGTCGGAGGAAATTCCTTAAGGAGAAATGCATTTTGTTCTAGAAGAGGAAAAAATAAAATTATTCCAATTTTTGTTGATTAATTGATTAGTAAAATTGATGAGGGTATTTTTGGACATCTCTGAGTCAGCACCTAGGCCCCGGTCCCATGTCCATTATTACCAACAGTTTCTCCACAGGCTTGACAAAGGCCCGCGGGCTTTTCCAAATGGGCCCAAAAGCCCAAGCCTATTACTATGCAATGCACTTTCCATTTCTATAAATATTAGAACAAATCAATGCCATAAGGTGAAATGAATTTTACTATTTACATACTTGATACGAACCATAATGCTTATTTTTCTAAGTTAAAGCATATTAAATTCTTTTCCTTTGCGATTTTAGTCTCATGCTGGAGGGACTTTACGGGAATCCCCCGGCTAGGTTTCGTGTGCAGATACAGGTCACTGAGGAGTAGGACTCTGAACTTCAGCAAATTAGCCTTTCAGGTTGACCATTCCAACTCACTTGAAGAATATTCAACTCCACTTTCGACTCAACAACTCCAACCTCAAAAAGAGGACCTACCTTGTCGTCAGACTGGACCATACTCGAGGTGTGTACCAATTTTATGCACTAACAGTTTGGCGCTATCTATGGGAACCATGTAAAAAGCATTTTCCTGATCATTATTCTTTGCTCGGCTGAGCCTGGATGATTATAAAGTCTGGTCGGACAAATAGACCCAGAATAGAAGAAAGAGAAGATATGTCAAGAACTCCAAGGGCATACCCCCCAGCTCCTACCAGAGAGGATAATTGCACCTCCAGGACCAGGCAGGACCATCCACTTTGCCACCTGGGGCTGCGGGACAGATCTCGGGAGTTGTGGAGGCATCTCGAGTTGATCTCATTAAACGCCAAATGCAAGAGTTCAAGTCATGTGTACAGCTTCTTCTCATGCGCTTACCGCATTTCTCTGTTCAAGGTGGATCAACTTTCTAGACCACAGCGCCCGATGAGCCACCTCAAGACCGCGATGTTTACATGTCCACTTCGAATGGGCATGTGCTCGAGAGTCGCCCTCTACCTCGCAACCCTGAGCTTGCAGGACTAGAAAGGCTCTCCCTCGGCAATACCGAGATCTCCACCTCCTCTGCCACGTGAATTTATGCCAAGAGACTTATGAGTGTCCCCTAATGGTCAAGCTCTTTGTCGGCCAGCCAGGTCCGATCTCAGAGGCCGGCGTGAACATGGAGCTGGTTCCTACTCACCTCTCTCCTGTCACAATACGGCCCAAGCTGCAGGTAGTTGTACACGGGGGGAGCCCCATGCAGGAGAGGCCGTGGAGTGCTACCTAGCTGACATGGAAGCCTGCCTCCAAGAGGTGCAAGGAGGTCGGGCAACACTAGGAGTTATCATGGAGGTGAGACCTCCCATTGTGGATAAAATTCTGGAAGAAGTAGCGCCGAGACATTTCGCCTACCCTAGATGAGTCCGTATGATGGGACGACAGATACTGTTGACTACTTGTCCATGTTTGAGTCTCATATGGACATGCAAGTGGCCTCTGTAGCTCTGTGGTGTAGATCCTTTCTCATTACCCTCATAGGTGCAACAAGTTCTTGGTTCTAGGGTTTGAGGCTAGCATCCATCTCCACTTTTAGGGAGCTCGAGCAGTTGTTCCTGATTCATTTAAGTAGCTCCCAGTGGAGACCAAACACTATGGCTCATATCTTCAATCTTCGGTAGGAGCCCACTGAGTCTTTAGGAGACTACGTTGAACGCTTCAACTAAGAAGCAAATGCGTGCGACGACCTCCCAGAGAGTTAGCACTGAATGCCTTTGTTAATGGGCTCCAGCATCAGAGGTTGATAGGTTGAATTTATCTATATATTTCCAAGCCGAATTGGTAGTTTTCGAGTATTCTTGTAGTGTTTTAATTCATTTTTATGTAAATCAGGTGTTAGGGACAAAAACGGTTGAAAATCAAGCTAATCGGTAGGACGTCGGTGAAGAAATGTTGAAAAAAAATTAAAAAAAAAGATCCTGCAGCCTAATCTATTGTTGCAGCGCTAGCATCACAGGGCCACTGGCCCTTGATCGCTGCAGCGAACACATTGCTCGCTGTAGCGATGAATGGTTAGAGGGCCACTGACCCTTATTTGCTACACCGATGCCCTTTATCGCTACAGTGATGGAAGGGCAGAGGCCCTACTGATTTCCCATCGCTGCAGCAAACTCCTTATCGCTGCAGCAATCAAGCAACAGCTGAAAACGCGTTTTCTTGATATTTTTCGGATATTTTCGACCCCTATTTGTATCCACCCATTTCCAACCTTGCCAAAAAACATTTTAAGACATATTAGAAGCCCTAGATCAGACCTAAGAAGATGAGAGAACAATTGGAGAAGAGGAAACGATCTTAGAGCGATTTTTGCGGAAGTGGAACCGTCCACTTTACATATTTGCCATTCCTTCTTTGTTTATATCTTTGTTTCTATACTTTGTTGATTGAATGATGATGTTATTCTCATTTGTTGTTGAATATTCGGTTATGATCTTGTGTGGCTAAGTAGTTATTATCTAGGGATTAACTAGTTCATGAATATATATGTTTGAGTGAATCCGTGTTTTGTTAACAGTTGTTCATTTATATTTGATTGTGTTTACCATTTTATTACACCCATAGTATGCTTTGTATGATATTGTGGTTGGTTTGAGAATACGGGGTTTGACACTCGGGAGAGGTAGCCCCAGATTCGGACTAGGGTTAAACACAACACAACGTTCTAATATTTTGGGAGATTATTAAAACGTGTACAATCCGTGAGGTTGGGTCAAGACTCATGTACTCGTTTAGATGCTAGATAGGGATATCGATGTTGACATGATTTCATATTCACTCACTTTACACTCGGGAGAGGTAGTGAGTGAGTTTATGATACCTAAATTATCGGATAGGTTGAATACCGTTAATTAAACTAGACTAAATCAAACATGTATTAGTGAACGAAATTAATCCCTCGGTAATCCATTTTCATTGAATTAATTCCAAGTTTTTAGGTTTAATTAGTTTTCCATTAGCAAACACATTTCAAATCTTGAAATGTCTAGATAATATTAAGCTATGTCAATTGTAGCATTTAACTAGTTCTGACGAAAAATCCCAGTGGATGACACTCAATCTTTGGATCCACTTTATTAAAACTTGACCTCGTGCACTTGTGAGTAAAATCAAAGCTTAAAAATATCACAACAGAGGTTGTCCTATGACCTCTTTTCCAATTCTGCCCCTACTCTAGATCAGACTCTGGATCCCGGGACTAGGTTTCATGGTGTTGATCTATGTGTTGCAGCCAAAAGAGAGAAGGAAGGGGTGAACAAGCAAAAGGAACCGAGGGTTGGAGGTTCGAATCAAGCCCAAGGCTCGAGAGATTACAAACTGAAGAGAGGTTCAGACCCCTGCCCAGAAACAGGAGGACACTTCCTCATCCAGGGCGTCACCAACCAGAGTTTACTCAGCTCACGGCCTTGGTGGCCGCCATCTTCACAAAAAACTCAGGCCATGACTTATTTCCTCCTCCGTTACCCCTGAGAGGAAGGCTGTCCAGGAGGTTGATGACTAGATACTGTGAGTTCTACCAAGACAGGGGCCACTCCATAGAAAACTACTTCTAGCTTCGGTAGGAAATTGAAGCTCTCATCCAAAGAAGATATATCAAGAATGAACCTCAGGGAGGGTCTCGGGCCCAGAGAGGATGAGAGAACCGCAATCTTTCACCGCCTCGAGGGGTTGAGGCCGAGAACGACCACCAGAGCATGGATGGTAAAATCAACTTGATCCATAGAGGATTCAGCTCCGGGGATGTTCGGAGTTACTAGGGTCACACGTCCGGGCACCTATGGTATTCGAATAGGAGAAGGTGTGCCGCTCAAGCACCTGTGGAATGCTGACCATTTGAAACACTACTTTTGTAGGAAAGATCCACTTTTGTAAACAACTTCTAGTTTGTACAAAGTGTTGCAGTTTTACTTATCAAAATAAATATGGTGTTTTGTACAAATGTGCCTTGTGTAAACTCTTTAATAAACGACATCCCAACCCCCAGGATCTTCCAATTAGGCCGAAGAGGACAAAATTCCATCCTGAGAACCAGGGTCTCATGTCCGGGCACCTACGGTATTCACAGGAGAAGGTGTGCTACTCAAGCACCTGTGGAATGCCGACCATCTGAAGCACTACTTTTGTAGGAAAGATCCACTTTTGTAAAAAACTTCTAGCTTGTACAAAGTGTTGCAGGTTTACTTATCAAAATAAATATGGTTTTTTGTACAAATGTGCCTTGTGTAAACTCTCTAATAAACGACATCCCAATCCCCAGGATCTTCTAGTCAGGCCAAAGAAGAAAAAATTCCATCTTGAGAACCAAAAAATCATCGAGGAGGTGCAACTGAGCTCTCTACCAGGGGGATGTCTTTTTTCTTGGAAGAAGTCCTGGGTGAGGTAGTGCCTAAACATTTTGCACACCCCCAGATGAACTACTACGATGGAACCTCGCTGTTCTGTCCCTACTTTCCAAACTCCAAGGGGATGGCCCTCAGACATTCATTCAAGCTCCGTCCTGTCGGCATTGTGGTGAGCTTAGTACTTTGTTTTTCTCCTAGCCCTACAAGCTGTAGAGCTTTTCATCATGACACTCCAATTCCGCGAATATTCGTGGGGACTTTTGTGGCAATGACCAACTGTTGAGTTTTACTACGACTCATGACATTCCACGGAGGAGTGCATCGAGTCCAGAGGCAGAGATAAACAACGATTCGTCCCACCAAAGATGGAGACGAGCGCCCTCCGGCCTATCTCCAAGAGAAATTCAAAGGCGGAGACGAACAACCCTCCACCCCACCAGAGGCGGGGACGATCGCCTTCCAACCTATCTCCAACAACGGTATTCCAACCCCTAGAGTCGCGGATGATTCTCCACATCAACATCCCGACTCTTGGTGTCGCGAATGATTCTCCTCAATGACATTCTGACCCCCTGAGTTGTGGGTGATTCTCCAGATCAACATCCTGGCTCCTGACATTGCGAGTGATTCTCAACAGCTGCATTTCGACCCCCTGAGTCACAAGTGATTCTCCAGATCAAAATCCCAATTCCCGTTGTCACGGATAATTCACTTCAATGACATTCTGACCCCCTGAGTAGTATTCCGGATCCCAGCATTGCAAGTAACTCTCCACAAGCCTCATCTCAACGCTCAGCATTGAGGGTGACAATTAGACCCTCTCTGGAGGTCAATAGTCTGGACCCAGGGAAAGACCAAGGTCATCCACCAAGGGCAGGGTATTGATCGGGTCTAAGGGCCTGCAACTAAGTACCTCTCCCTACTAGTCGACTATAAGTCTGGCGTTTTAAAGAGGAAGGTGCTCGTTCATGGACTAAATGGAGATAACCTGAAAGGGCTCTTAAATGAGCCTGACTATGGATAACTCCCCAATGACTGGCCACGGGGGACCAACTATCGCGTTGTGCCCCCTGGAAAACCCTCCTCCTAAGTCCATGACACGATTTCCTTATAATCAACGCGTGTCTTGTACTGGAGGGCTAATAGTCTATGGACTTGGGTAGAGAGGAAAAGTTTTTCAACAAAATTTTTAAAATTTTACAACTCTGAAAACAGGATCAAGTAGAAAGCGATTTGGTAAAAATGTCGGGAGGAAGTAGTAGGCTCAGAAGTACCTTGGCTATGCCATTTAGAAGCTTACATACTTGCACGCAAAAAAATAGGAATAAGTGAAAATAAGTCTACAAAATCTTAAGTGCTAAAAAAGCGACGGTCCAAAGCTCAGTCCTCCCCGCTCTCGTCTTGAGATGCGTCCGTGTAAGGAGAGGTAGCATCAACCTCGCCCTCCTCAAGGGCTCCCTCATCAGTACTGTCCTCCCTGGCATCTTTTTACCCAACACTGTTGTGCTCGACACCATTCTTCGGCTTTGGGAACTCTATCTCCACAGGACCAACGGGAAAATCCAAATACAGGCAATGGATAACCGTCATAATGGTCATCCCCAAAGGCACCGTCTAGGGGTTCACCCTCAGTGCCCCACAACCAGTACTACCCTACCGCACCGCTCCTAGTAGGAAGGGTCCAGATGATGACCGACACTGCCCTGCCGTGCTCCTCCTAGCTGGTAGGGTCCAGATGGAGACCGGTACCACCTTACCGCGCTGCTCCTAGTTGGCATGGTCCAGATGGTGACCGCCCTGTCGTGCTGCTCCTAGACGGTAGGGTCCAGATGACAAATTTATCCAAAAACGTCATCCAGGAATACCACCTAGGAAATCGAATAAATTCAGGGTCACGCTACCATGCTACTTGACCCCGAACCTAGGTCGTACGGGGCCTATTTCAAATTGGTTCCTTAGAAAAAACTAAGTATAGGAAAAGTGTTGCCTAGAAAATCGAAAAAATTTGGGGTCGCCCTACCGTGATACTTGACCCCGAACCTCGGCTGTATAGGGGCCTATCTCAAATTAGCTTCTTAGAAAAAACTAACTGTTGAAAAAATATTACCTAGAAAATCGAAGAAATTCATGGTCGCCTTATCGTGCTACCTGACCCTGGACCTCGGACGTATGAGGGCCAATATCAAATTCCCCCTTAAAAAAATTCATGGGTACAAGGTAAAATGTGAACCAAAGCTCCAAGAATTCCAAAAAATTCTAAGTGTTTGAAATGTGCTGGCCTCCACCCTCCTTGTTCCTTGGTGCCCCCTCCATGCAAAAAAAAAAAAAAAAAAAAAAACAGAGAGGGGAAGGCGCAAGCAATCCAGAAAGAGAAGGGGGACTGCTCTATTCCCTACCGGCAGCCAGTGATCGCTGGCCGGCCAAAAAAAAAAAAAACCAAAACAAAAAAAAGTTTAATATATATATATATATATATATATATAGTTTCAAAGTCTCTAGGACGCCCGTTTTAGCCAGAAATTAATATCCCTGACCGTCTCACTTTTCGAGCTGCATAAGGCTAGGTGGCTACTGATGAAAATATTTTTAGGCATTTCTGAGTTAGCACCTGGGCCTGGACCTTGTGTCCACTATCGGCAACAGTTTCTCCATAGGCTTGACATAGGCCAGCGAGCTTCTCCAAATAGGCCCAAAATCCCAAGCCCATTACTATGAAATTTTCCTAAGAACTTTCCATTTCTATAAATATTGGAATAAATCAATGCCATGAGATGATGCGAATTTTACTATTTACATACTTGAGATGAACTGTAATGCTTATTTTTCTAAGTTAAAGCATATTGAATTCTTCCCTCATGAGATCTTACTCTTATGTCGAAGGGGCTTTTTGAGAACCCTCGGCCAGGTTTCGTGTGCAGATATAGGTCACTGAGGAGCACGACTCTGGACTTCAGCAAGGCAGCCCATTCCAGCTCACTTGAGGAATATTTAACTTCACTTCCGACTAAACAACTCCAACCTTAGCAAGAGGACCCGCCTTGTCATCCGACCAGACCATACTCGAGGGATGTACTAGTTTTATGCACCAACAAAAATAATTAATTATTTAATTATTTTCTCCATCTAACTTTTGTTTTGAACGTAATGTGTCACACATAATATAAAATTAATGTAAGAAGAGTCATTGAAAAAGAAATGGGTAGTAATGTTGAACCTAATAAGTTGAAGGACCAAAATGCAAATATAGAAAAAAAGAGTCTAGGGTTATGAACCATGGATAGTATATATAATTTTGGAAGACCAATAATGGAGGCCTATCATAGGAAATTCGGCCACCCCATACAGATTTTGTCCATCCCTTGTTTTCTCTCAAATCTCTGTCTGTGAGATTTCGTTTTCCAGGAACACTTACTAATTTGAATCTTACTTCCCCCAAGATTCAAATCAAAGCTATTATAGAGTCTTGGGATTAGATTTGATCTGATAAGTTCCAAGCATAGTTTTCTTTCGAAGATCCTCTATGTGGATATTGTTAAAGGTGAGATATTTGTCACTTTTAAGAGAATCGTACCTTTAGTACTAGTTATGATCGTGCTCACACGCTCCTAAGAGCGCCTACTCAGATCATACCTAAGAACTATCACCTTCAAGGGTGAAACACCGAAAAAGATAATGTTTATTGATAGGTATGATCTACCTACGTATTTCCAAACCGAATTAAGTTAGTTTTCGAGCGTTTATATAGTATTTTATTATGTTTTAATTAGTTTTTATACTTTTGTATTAAAATAGGTGTGTGGGGGAAAAAGATAGGAAACTGGAGCGAAAATGATGAGATTGAACCAAAAATGGTCGAAGAACGGTGGAAAAATGAGCACAGAGGCAATATTGTGAAACAAGCCCACTACCGTGGCGGTGAACCAGCAGAATATTTTTCAAATCCATCGCCTTCTTTACCACCGCGGTGATCAAATAACCGACCTACTCCATGGCTGCGACGCTGAATGCCATAGCCGCGGTGGTGGCCTCTGCACAGTCTAGATATTTTTAGGATATTTATTTAGATATTTTGCTTATAAATACCATCCCCTATCCCCCTCTCTTGAATCCTCCGGCTATTTGGGCACCTTAAGCTATATTTAGGCTAGGGTTTTGGAGTTTTAGAGGTGGAGCTCACATCCCGAAGTGGAGAAGATGGCGAATTGATTGTTGAGTGTTCTTAGCGGTTTATTTTCTGACGAGGCTAAGTTCTTCGATTGTTTTTCCTTATTTCTTTATCATAGGATCATGAGAACATGTTTAGCTTGTTATTTCATTGTAAATGTGGCAATGGCCTTAGCTAAACATGGATTGTAGTAGGGATTAACACTATATTTATAGATACGTTGTTTGGATGATTTCGGTGTTGTGTTTGTGATTGTTCTTCGTAGTTTGACAAACTCCAGATTCGGATTTGGGTAAACAAACGCCACGATTCTATAACCTGGTCGGGGTTTGAATCGTGGACAATCGATGACGTTGGAGCAAGACTCATGCGACTTAGGGTCGTTAAGACATTGAGGGGGATTTCTTCGTTGACACGAAGTCGCGTTATATCCCTCTTCTTACAGTCGGGAGAGGTGGCGATGGAGTTTTAGAATGGAGATTGTCGATAGGGTAAATACAACGCATGATCCAATGACCTGGTCGGGAGTTGAATTGTATGCAATCAATGACGCTGGGTGAGACTCAACGTGACCTAGGGTCGTTAAGATGTTGAGGGGGACTTCTTCGTTGACTCGAAGTCATGTATTCCCCCGTCTTACACTCGGGAGAGGTGGCAATGGAGTTTATGTACCGAGATTGTCAAATGGGTCGAACATCGTAAATGTGAGTAAATCAAGATCGAACACGTATTTGTAAACACTTTAATCCCTAGGCAATTCTTTACCCTAAAACATGTTAGTATATTAGTATAGTTAATTTAGGTTATATTAGTATTAGTTTAATTTATTAAATACATTTATTTTTAGCCTAGATAAAGTTAGGTCATGACAAACGCGGTATTCGATAGTAACGACACCAATCCCTGTGGATACGATAACCCGATCTTAATGATCACACTATACTAAAACTTAGACCTCGTACGTATACTTGCGACTGTAAGTAGTGGCGTATTTCACGCCCTACCAAGTTTTTGGCACCGTTGCCGGGGATTGTTTTGATGTTATTGCCAGAGAAATGCAGTAACGGCTCAAGACTTAAGTTTTAGATTGGAGAAGCAAGTGTATCATTTTTCTAGGGATTGGAGAAGTTGTTATTATTGATATTGTGTGTAAATGACTTAATTTTACTTTAGGCATTTCTTTTGTATATAATTTTTATTTGTAATTGGCGATGTTAGATTGACGGGTATTGATGCATCCCTTTCGATGGGATTCCAGTCCGTTTTATATTGCTTGGCCAAGCACATAAGCTGGTGAGGCATTTTATTGAAAGATTGGGCTATTCAAAGCAAAACCTTGCTAATCTTGAGAGCGTTCTGAAAATGTCGGTCTGAGGACATTAAACCACACGCTTCTCGAGAGGCAACCCAAGGTAAAAAATAAGTTAAATCCGTCACATCCGACTTGAATCGGAGGCGAGATCTTCTCGCCTCCTAGGTAAGTGTTCTAAACACCCTTCGTCAGCATGCTTTAATTTCATATGTTGAGAATGATGATTGGGATCGCTGAGAACACTATCCGTTTTAAGTTCGGAAGTGATGTGTAGTATTTAGTATTGTTAGTTTATGTGTTATCGAATTCTCGTATTGCATGTGTGTTTAGGTTAGAATGTGTTTATGTTTGTGTTATTGTGTGCATGCTGAGTTTTGCATTCATCTGGGCCGTTACCCGATGACGATAATTACCCCTGGTTATTTTCGAAGTCAAGGGTAATACCCATGCATGTGGGTTTTGTGTGCATGACTATGCTTTTTGCTAAAAATTATTGTAGATCCTAATTTTCACGTGCACATAGACTCATGTATTTCTATTCAATTGATTAGAGGACGATTATCGATTAGCCAAATTCATGACACATTGAGGATTCTAAAACTTGATTGAGGGGAAGCTTGAGGCGAAATCGTAGGTGAGATAGTTCAGGGGATACGATTTAGGCATTCTCTTTATCGCTTGAGCCTTTTGAAGCTTACCCTGTTAAATGTTTATCCTTCATTACCCTGTCGAAGCCTAAATACCAATTCAATTCTGAACACATAAGCTAATACCCCGGCCAGTTGATTGTTTTCCAAACCTTAATCACTGAATTTAAAGGCACATTAGAGTGAATTAAGTTAGCAATTGCAAATGCTACTTGATGTGAGCGGTTGGGTTTAGGGCGAACTTCTAATTGGTTCGATATTTGAGTACTCACTTGTCATTTTTCATTTGTATTTCACACACCCTTTCAATTGTAATAATCAAATAAGTTTGGGGGTGTGTTTGTTGAAAAAACAAAAAAATAAAATAAAAATAAAAGAATCAAGTGTACATATGGTTTTTAATTTTCGTTTCTTTTTGACAAGTGAGTACGTCGGTCTTAAATACATGTTCGGGATTGTTTTCAATCTAAGTATGGGGGTTTGAGAGTGAATGTGCCAAGCGTTGAGCCTTGGGTAACGTTATGTTAACAACGTTAACCCGGTATCTATTTCAAAATTACCCTTGGCCAACTATTCCTAAACCGAATCAAGTCCTAATGATCTCTACGAACTACTTAACCTACATTAGTGGCGAGTGGACCCCAATCAGGCCTATGAAAATCCTATTCCTTCACGGTCTCAGTCATGAATTTTGTTGGGGGATAATCCAATCCGGTCGTTGTATAGTCATATTATTGAGTCACACACTAACACGTTTACAGGATCTAGAATAACGTTCATCATTATTGTATGTCGAAATTCTAGAACCTCATGATGTGTTTTACCGCCTGAACTCGATATGACTGACAATTGTTGAGGGACAAAAATAAATAGGCCGTTAGAAGAATGTAAAACTCGCATCTCGTTATATTTAGATTGTTTTTAGGTTGTTTGTTATTTAATTCAGTTTGTGTATTTTCATTTTTGTGTGTGTGTTTGGCTCGAGGACTAGCCAAATTCCAAGTTTGGGGGTATTTGATAGGTATGATCTACCTACATATTTCCAAACCTAATTAAGTTAGTTTTCGAGCGTTTGTATAGTATTTTATTATATTTTAATTAATTTTTATACTTTTTGTATTAAAACAGGTGTGTGGGGAAAAATGATAGGAAACTGGAGCGAAAACGATGAGATCGAACCAAAAACGGTCAAAGAACGGTGGAAAAATTAGCACGGAGGCAATATTATAAAACAAGCCCACCACCGCAACGTTTAGACCACCGCCGCGGCGGTGAAAACGCTGAGAAGACCAATATCTTGCTGAACTTCCACCGCCGCGATGTAAATTCCACCGTCGCGGCGGTGAACCAGCAGAATATTTTTCAAATCCAGCGCTTTCTTTACTGCCGCGGCGATCAACTAACCGACCTACTCCACGGCCGCCGTGGCGGCCTCTGCAAAACCTGGATATTTTTAGGATATTTAATTAGATATTTTGCTTATAAATACAATCCCCTCTCCCCCTCTATTGAACCCCCCGACCATTTGGGCACCTTAAGCTGTATTTAGGTTAGGATTTAGGAGTTTTAGATGTGGAGCTCACATCCTGAAGTGGAGAGATGGCGAATCGATCGTTGAGCGTTCTTAGCGGTTTTTCTTCAGATGAGGCTAAGTTCTTCGATTGTTTCTCTTTTTTTCTTTCTCTTAGGATCATGTGAGCATGTTTAGCTCGTTATTTCATTGTAAATGCGACTATGGCCATAGATAAACATGGATTGTAATAGGGATTAACTTTAAATTTATGAATATGTGTTTGGATGATTTCAGTGTTTTGTTTGTGATTGTTCTTCGTAGTTTGATTGTATTTATTGTATTGTTTTTTTTTTTTATCATGCTTAGTTTGATAAATGGAGAATACAGGGTTTTAACAAACTCCGGATTCGGATTAGGGTAAACAAACACGATTCTATAACCCGGTTGGGGTTTGAATTATGGATAATCGATGACTTTGGGGCAAGACTCACGCGACCTAGGGTCGTTAAGATGTTGAGGGGGATTTCTTCGTTGACTCGAAGTCGCGATATATCTCTTGTCTTACAATCGGGAGAGGTAGCGAGGGAGTGTTAGAACGAAGATTGTCGATAGGGTAAATACAACGCACGATCCAATGACCCGGTCAGGAGTTGGATTGTGTGCAATCAATGACGCTGGGCAAGACTCACGTGACCTAGGGTCGTTAAGACGTTGAGGGGGACTTCTTCGTTGACTCGAAATCATGTATTCTCCCATCTTACACTCGGGAGAGGTGGCGGTGGAGTTTACGTATCGAGATTGTCAAATAAGTCGAACACCGTAAATGTGAGTAAATCAAGATCGAACACGTATTTGTAAACACGTTAATCTCTAGGCAATTCTTCACCCTAAAACATATTAGCATATTAATGTAGTTAATTTAGGTTATATTAGTATTAGTTTAATTAATTAAATACATTTGTTTTTCGCCTAGATAAAGTTAGGTCACGACAAACGCGGTATTCGATAGTAACGACACCAATCCTTGTGGATACGATAACTCGATCTTAACGATTACACTATACTAAAGCTTAGACCTCGTACGTACACTTGCGAGTGTAAGTGGCGGCGTATTTCATATCTACGCAAATGGATTGTAGTAGGGATTAACATATCCAGGGATTGGTGTCGTTACTATCGAATACTGCGTTTGTCATGACCTAATTTTATCTAGGCGAAAACCCTATGGATATGATAACCCAAATTAAGTTACTATCATATCTACCTTCGTATTTCCAAACCGAATTAAGTTAGTTTTCGAGCGTTTATATAGCATTTTATTATGTTTTCATTAGTTTTTATACTTTTTGCATTTTAACAGGTGTGTGGGGTAAAAAGATAGGAAACTGGAGCGAAAACGATGAGATCAAACAAAAAACGGTCGAAGAACGGTAGGAAAATGAGCACGGAGGCAATATTGTGAAACAAGCCCACCGCCGCGGCGTCCAGACCACCGCCCGGTGGTGAAAATGCTGAGAAGACCAATATCTTGCTGAACTTCCACTGCCGCGACGGTGAACCGGTAGAATGTTTTTTAAATCCACCGCCTTTTTAACCTCTGCGGCGATCAACTAACTAACCTTCTCCACGGCCACGGCGCTGAATCCCACGGCCGCGGCGGTGGCCTCTACATAGCTTAGATATTTTTAGGATATTTATTTAGATATTTTGCTTATAAATACCATCCCTTCTCCCCATCTCTTGAACCCCCCGGACATTTGGGCAGCTTAGGCCATATTTAGGCTAGGGTTTAGGAGTTTTAGTGGTCGAACTCACATCCCGAAGTGGAGAAGATGGTGAATCGATCCTTGAGCGTTCTTAGCGGTTTATCTTCGGATGAGGCTAAGTTCTTCGGTTGTTTTTCCTTATTTCTTTAATTTAGGATCATGTGAGCATATTTAGCTTATTATTTCATTGTAAATGCGGCTATGGCCTTAGCTAAACATGGATTGTATAGGGATTAACATATAATTTATAACTACGTATTTCTAATCCCCAAATACGATACACTTGCTTCTTCTATCTGAAACTTAAGTCCTGAGCCGTTATTGCGTTTCTCCAGCAATAACATCGAAACAATCCCTGGTAACGACGCCAAAAACTTGGTAGGGCGTGAAATACGCTGCTACTTCACTCGCAAGTATATGAGGTCTAAGTTTTAGGATAGTGTGATCGTTAAGATTAAGTTATTGTATCCACAGGGATTGGTGTTATTACTATCGAATACCGCGGTTATCGTGGCCTAATTTTATCTAGGTGAAAAACAAATGTATTTAATTAATTAAACTAAAACTAATATAACCTAAATTAACTATACTAATATGCTAATATGTTTTAGAGTGAAGAATTTCCTAGGGATTAACATGGTTACAAATACGTGTTCGATTTCGATTTACTCACATGTACGGTGTTCGACCCATTTGACAACCTCGGTACGTAAACTCCACCGCCACCTCTCCTGAGTATAAGACGGGGGAATACATGACTTCGAGTCAACGAAGAAGTCCTCCTCAACGTCTTAACGACCCTAGGTCACGTGAGTATCGCCTAGCGTCATTGATTGCACACAATTCAACTCCTGACCGGGTCATTGGATCGTGCGTTTTATTTACTCTATCGACAATCTCCGTTTGAAAACTCATTCGCCACCTCTCTCGAGTATAGGACGAGGGATATAACGCAATTTCATGTTAACGAAGAAGTCTCCCTCAATGTCTTAACGACCATAGGTCGTGTGAGTCTTGCCCCAACGTCATCGGTTGTCCACGATTCAAACCCCGACCGGGTTATAGAATCGTGATTTTTGTTTACCCAAATCCGGATCCGAGGTTTGTCAAAACCCCATATTCTCTATTTATCTAACTAAACATGATAAACAAACAATACAATAAATACAATCAAACTACAAAGAACAATCACAAATGAAACACCGAAATCATTCAAACAATGTATTTATAAATATTATGTTCGTCCCTATACAATCCATGTTTAGCTAAGGCCATAGCCGCATTTACAATGAAATAATAAGCTAAACATACTCACATAATCCTAAGTTAAAGAAATAAGGAAAAACAATCGAATAACTTAGCCTCGTCCGAAGATAAACCGCTAAGAATGCTCAACGATCGATTCGCCGTCTTCTCTACTTCGGGATGTGAGCTCCACCTCTAAAACTCCTAAACCCTAGCCTAAATACGGCCTAAGGTGCCCAAATGTCCGGGGGGGGGGGGGGGGTTCAAGAGAGGGGGATAGGGGATGGTATTTATAAGAAAAATATCTAAATAAATATCCTAAAAATATCTAGGCTGTGCAGAGGCCACTGCCGCAGCCGTGGGATTCAGCAACGCGACTGTGGAGTAGGTCGGTTAGTTGATCGCCACGGCGATGAAGAAGTCGGTGGATTTGAAAAATATTTTGCTGATTCACCATCACGGCGGTGGAAGTTCAGCAAGATATTGGTCTTCTTAGCATTTTCACCGCTGCGACGGTGGGCTTGTTTCACAATATTGCCTTCGTGCTCATTTTTCCACGGTTCTTCGACCGTTTTTGGTTTGATCTCATCGTTTTTGCTCCAATTTTCTATCTTTTTGCCCCACACACTTGTTTTAATACAAAAGTTTAAAAACTAATTAAAACATAATAAAATACAATATAAATGCTCGAAAACTAACTTAATTCGGTTTGAAAATACGTAGGTAAATCATACCTATCAAATACCCCAAAACTTGAAATTTGGCTAGTCCTCGAGCCAAACACACACACGAAAATGAAAATACACAAACTTAATTAAATAACAAACAACTTAAAAACAATCTATACATAACGAGATGCGAGTTTTAGATTCTTTTCACGGCCTATTTATTTTTTGTCCCTTAACAACCACTAGTCATATCGAGTTTAGGCGGTAACACACATCATGTAATGTTCTAGATTTTTGACATGCAATAATGGTAAACATCATTCTAGATCCTGTAAACGTGTTAGTATGTGACTCAATAATATAACTATACAATGTCCAGATTGGATTATTCCCCAACGAGATTCATGACTTCGACCGTGAAGGACTAGGATTTCTATAGGCCTGATTGGGGTCCACTCTCCACTAATGTAGGTTGAATAGTTCATAGAGATCAGAAGGACTTGGTTCGGTTTTGAAATATTTGGCCTAGGGTATTTCAGAATTGAAAACGGGTCAACGTTTATTAACTTAACGTTACCCAAGGCTCAATGCTTGACACATTCACTCTCAAACCCCCATATAAAAATTAGAAACAATTCTGAACAATCTATTAAGAACGACGTACTCACTTGTCAAAAGAAACGGAAATAAAAATCGTATTTACATTTGATTTTTTTTTTCTTTTCTTTTCAACGAACACACCCCATACTTATTTGATTGTTACAATTGAAGGAGTGTGTGAAATACAAATGAAAAATGACAATTGAGTACTCAAATACCGAACCAATTAGAAGTTCTCCCTAAATCCAACCGCTCACATCAAGTAGCATTTACAATTGCTAACTTGATTCACTCAAATGTGCCTTTAAATTCAGCGATTAAGGTTTGGAAAAAGGTCAACTGACTAGGGTATTAGTTTATGTGCTCAGAATTGAATTTTTATTTAGGTTTCGACAGGGTGACGAGGGATAAACATACTACAAGGTAGGCTTAAAAAGGCTCAAGCGACAAAACGAATGCCTAAATCACGTCTCCTGAACTACCTCGCCTAGGATTTCGCCTCAAGCTTCCTCTCAATCAAGTTCTAGAATCCTTAATATGTCATGAATTTGGCTAATCGATAATTGTCCTCAAATAAATTGAATAACTATACCTTGAGTCTATGTGCTTGTGCAAATTAGGATCTACAATAATGTTTACCAAAAAGCAAGGTCAAGCACACAGAATCACACATGCATGGGTATTACCCTTGACTTTAAAAACAATCAGGGGTAATTATCATCATCGGGTAACGGCCCAAATGAATGCAAAACTCAACATCTAACAACAACACAAAAACATAAACACATTCTAACCTAAACACACATGCAATAAGAGAAAACAGTAACACATAAACTAACATACTACATACTACACATCATTTCTGAACTTAAAATGGATAGTGTTCTCATCGATCTCAATCATCAATCTCAACATATGAAATTTAAAGCATGCTGACGAAGGGTGTTTAGAACACTTACCTGGGAGGCGAGATGATCTTGCCTTTGAATCAAGTCAGATGTAACGGATTTAACTTATTTGACCTTGGGTTGCCTCCCAAGAAACGCGTGGTTTAATGTTTTCAGCCCGACACATTCAGAACGCCCTCAAGATTAGCGAGATTTTGCTTTGGATGGATCAATCTTTCAACGAAACGCCTCATCGGCTTATGTGCTTGGCCAAGAAACATAAAACTGATTGGAATCCCATCGAAAGGGATGCATCAATACCCGACGTTCTAACATCGGCAAGTACCCTACATTGGAAACAAAAACAAAACTACAAACAAAAATTATATACAAAAGAAATGACTAAAGTAAAATTAAGTCGTTTACACACAATATCGACAATAACGACATTGCCAATCCCTAAATATGATACACTTGCTTCTCCTATCTAAAACTTAAGTCCTGAGCCATTACCGCGTTTATCTGGCAATAACATCAAAACAATCCCTGGCAACGACTCCAAAAACTTGGTAGGACGTTAAATACGCCACTACTTACACTCGCAAGTATACGAGGTCTAAGTTTTAGTATAATGTGATCGTTAAGATCAGATTATCGTATCCACTGGGATTGGTGTCGTACTATTGAATACCGCGTTTATCATGACCTAACTTTATCTAGGCAAAAAAAAATGTAATTAATTAATTAAACTAATACTAATATATCCTAGATTAAATACACTAATATACTAATATGTTTTAGGGTGAAGAATTGCCTAGGGATTAACGTGTTTACAAATACGTGTTCAATTTCGATTTACTCACGTTTATGGTGTTCGACCTATTTGACAACCTCAGTATGTAAAATCCATCGCCATCTCTCCCGAGTGTAAGACAGGGGAATACATGACTTTGAGTTAACGAAGAAGTCCCCCTCAACGTCTTAACAACCGTAGGTCACGTGAGTCTCGCCCAGCGTCATTGATTGCACACAATCCAACTCTCGACCAGGTCATTAGATCGTGCGTTATATTTACCCTATTGACAATCTCCGTTCTAAAACTCATTCTCCACCTCTCCCGAGTATAAGACGGAGGGATATAACACGACTTCATGTCAACAAAAAAGTCCCCCTCAACGTCTTAACGACCCTAGGTCGCGTGAGTCTTGCTCCAACGTCATCGATTATCCACGATTCAAACCCCAACCGGGTTATAGAATTATGGCGTTTGTTTACCCAAATTCGAATCCGGGGTTTGTCAAAATCCCATATTCTCCATTTATCTTTCTAAGCATGATAAACAAACAATATGATAAATACAATCAAACTACGAAGAACAATCACAAATGAAACACTGAAATCATTCAAACAACGTATTTATAAATTATATGTTAATCCTTACTATAATCCATATTTAACTCGTGGTCATAACCGAATTAAGTTAGTATACGAGGTGTCGTTACTATCGAATACCGCGTTTGTCGTGACCTTATTTTATCTAGGTGAAAAACAAATGTATTTAATTAATTAAACTAATACTAATATATCCTAAATTAACTACACTAATATGCTAATATGTTTTAGGGTGAAGAATTGTCTAGAGATTAACGTGTTTACAAATACGTGTTCGATCTTGATTTACTCACGTTTACGGTGTTCGACCTATTTGACAACCTCGGTACGTAAACTCCACCGCCACCTCTACCGAGTGTAAGACGGAGGGATACATGACTTCGAGTCAACGAAGAAGTCCCCCTAAACATCTTAACGACCCTAGGTCACGTGAGTCTCACCTAGCGTCATTGATTTCACACAATCTAACTCCCGATCGGGTCATTGGATCGGGCGTTGTATTTACCCTATCGACAATCTCCATTCTAAAACTTCCTCGCCACTTCTCCCGAGTGTACGACGAGGGATATAACGCAACTTCGAGTCAACGAAGAAGTCCCTATCAACGTCTTAACGACCCTAGGTAGCGTGAGTCTTTCCCTAGCATCATCGATTGTCCACGATTCAAACCCTGACCGGGTTATAGAATCGTGGCGTTTGTTTACCAAAATCCGAATTCGGGGTTTATCAAAACTCCGTATTCTCCATTTATCTAACTAAGTATGATAAACAAACAATATGATAAATACAATCAAACTACGAAGAACAATCACAAACGAAACACTGAAATCATCCAAACAATGTATTTATAATATTTATTGTTAATCCCTACTACAATCCATGCTTAGCTATGGCCATAGCCGCATTAACAATGAAATAACAAGCTAAACATGCTTACATGATCCTCAGATAAAGAAATAAAGAAAAACAATCGAAGAACTTAGCCTCATCCGAAGATAAACTGTTAATAACGCTCAACGATCGATTCGCCGTCTTCTCCATTTTGGGATGTGAGCTCCACCTCTAAAACTCCTAAACCCTAGCCTAAATATAGCTTAAGGTTCCCAAATGGCCGGGGGTACAAGAGAAGGGCAGAGGAGTGGGTATTTATAGACAAAATATCTAATAAAAATATCTAGGCTGTGTAGAGGCCACCAGTGCGACCGTGGGATTCAGCGCCGCGGCTGTGGAGTAGGTCGTTTAGTTGATAGCTACGGCGGTGAAGAAGGCGGTGGATTTAAAAAATATTCTATTGGTTCACCGCCGCGGTGGTGGAATTTGGGCCGCGGCGCTGGAAGTTCAGTAAGATATTGATCTTCTCAGCATTTTCATCACCGCGACGGTGGGCTTGTTTTACAATATTGCCTCCGTGCTCATTTTTCACCGTTCTTCGATCATTTTTGGTTCGATCTTATCGTTTTCATTCCAGTTTCCTATCTTTTTGCCCCACACACCTGTTTTAATCCAAAAAGTATAAAAACTAATTAAAATATAATAAAATACTATATAAACGCTCGAAAACTAACTTAATTCGGTTTGAAAATACGTAGATAGATCCTACCAATCAAATACCCCCAAACTTGAAATTTGGTTAGTCCTCGAGCCAAACACACACACGAAAATGAAAATACACAAACTGAATTAAATAACAAACAACCTAAAAACAATCTAAACCTAACGAGATGCGAGTTTTACATTCTTCTAACGGCCTATTTGTTTTTTGTCCCTCAACAATCGCCAGTCATATCGAGTTCAAGCAGTAAAACACATCATGAAGTTCTAGAATTTTGACATGCAATAATGGTGAACGCTATTCTAGATCCTGTAAACGTGTTAGTGCGTGAATCAATAATATGACTATACAACGACAGGATTGGATTATCCCCCAACGAAATTCATGACTTAGACCATGAAGGACTAGGATTTCTATAGGCCTGATTGGGGTCCACTCTCCACTAATGTAGGTTAAGTAGTTCGTAGAGATCATTAGGACTCGGATCGGTTTAGGAATAGTTGGCCAAGGGTAATTTTAGAATAGATACCGGGTTAACGTTGTTAACATAATATTACCCAAGGCTCAACGCTTGTCACATTCACTCTCGAACCCCCATACTTAGATTGGAAACAATCCCGAACATGCATTTAAGACTGACGTACTCACATGTCAAAAAGAAACGGAAATTAAAACCGTATTTACATTTGATTTTTTTTTTCTATTTTTTTTTCCTTTTATTTTCAACGAACACCCCCCCAAACTTATTTGATTGTTATAATTGAAGGGGTGTGTGAAATACAAATGAAAAACGACTAGTGAGTACTCAAATACCGAACCAATTTGAAGTTCGCCCTAAACCCAACCGCTCACATCAAGTAGAATTTACAATTGCTAACTTGATTCACTCAAATGTGCCTTTAA
This sequence comes from Eucommia ulmoides, assembly GCA_016647705.1. Lineage (NCBI taxonomy): Eukaryota > Viridiplantae > Streptophyta > Magnoliopsida > Garryales > Eucommiaceae > Eucommia > Eucommia ulmoides. The sequence continues at coordinate 13,033,178 of CM028327.1, read as the reverse complement.
ATTCAGCGATTTAGGTTTGGAAAAAGATCCACTGGCCATGGTATTAGTTTATGTGTTCTTAATTGAATTGGCATTTAGGCTTTGACAGGATAACGAGGGATAAACATATTACAAGGTAGGCTTAAAAAGGCTCAAGCAACAAAGAGAATGCCTAAATCATATCCCTTGAACTACCTCGCCTAGGATTTCGCCTCGAGTTTTCCCTTAATCAAGTTCTAGAATCCTTAATGTGTCATGAATTTGGCTAATCGATAATCTTCCTCAAGTCAATTGAATAGAAATGCATTGAGTCTATGTGCTCATGCAAATTAGGATCTACAATAATTTTAACCAAAACGCATGGTTAAGCACATAGAACACTCATGCATGGGTATTACCCTTGACCTCGAACATAACCAGGGGTAATCTCATCATCGGGTAGCGGCCCAGATGAATGCAAAACTCAACATACAAACACAATACAAAAACATAAACACCAATCCATGTGGATACGATAACCCGATCTTAATGATCACACTATACTAAAACTTAGACCTCGTATACTTGCGAGTGTAAGTAGCGGCGTATTTCACGCACATAATCCAACTCCGGCGTACTTTTAAAATATTAAAAGTATTTTAATATTGTCTGATTCATTTTTTAATGTTAATACAACTAGATTTGACTTAAAGGAATTGGATATCGAATTCTGATTTAAATTTTTATATTTTACTGCTTATTTCTATCAATTTAATATTCAATCCTTACATAGGATTCGTGTAAAGTTGATGCATCGAGATATTCAAGATAATCCTAGGCAGATCATCGTTTGATCAACAAATACATTGCGATTTGCTTGGAAAAGGGCAACGAGTTTCTCTCTCAAGTTCTTTGGTAATGTCGAGCCAATCTCAAGTCCTCTCATGCATGCCGCATGCTGCCCTTATGGCAACGCATACGCCACCTCAACACTCCAACATCGCTGCGGCGTTGCAGTGGTTCTCGACACGGTGGTTTATTTTTAGTTCCAGTGGAATTTAACTTCCTGCAATTTGTAAATCCTCTAAATTTGGTCATTTAAATATTTAGAAATAATAATTCAAATGTTGACTAGGCTTTTTAATTTGAATTTTAAGCTAAGCTCGTATCAGTTTTGATATATTTTCAAAATATCTTTGAAAAAAATCTATCAAATTAGATTTTGTATCTTATTTAAAATTTAATTTTAAAATTCCTAAATTAAATCATAATTGATAATTTCAAATTATTATTAAATAATAATTAATAGATAATGATTATTATTGATTATTTAAATAAGATAATTATACATATTTAATTTTAAAAATCTTTTTTAAATTTTCTTTAATAGATGAATATTTTAAAAACTCTAAATATGGGATGGTTTTCAAAACTTTACACATTTACGAAATAATTTATTTTAATATTATGAGATAATTTTAATAAACATGGAATTTGGATAATTCAAATTTTTAAATGGAATTTTATTTTAATTATCATGCGATAATTTTTGATAGACATACAATTTAATTTTATTAGAATTAATATTCTTATATGATTAGAATTATTTTCTAATTTAATTAGGAAGTATCATTATTTATCGATCCAATTTGATTTCATAATATGATTAATTGGTTATTGTATATTTTAATTTCTATCTATTATATATGTTAGTTGGGGGATAATCATGGACTAAAAGTGTTTGAGCTATGTAATTTTGCATGCTCTGTTTCATTTTTCTTTTTGTTATATTGATCCTCTTTTTAATGTCCCTTTCTTCCTCTGAAATGTATCCCTCGCCTTTTTTTTTTATTTTTTTATTTTTATTTTTGAGAAGACGATGAGCAAGGCTAACGGTGATAAAAAAAAAACCCCAAGGAGTCCAATTTGGAGCATGAAGTGATGGAGGCTAAGAAATTGAAAGCCTAATTTGGGGGCCCATTTGATGAGTTGTCTTCAGTTTAATTAATTGCATAACTAAATTAAACCTAAAGATTTGGCCCAATTGCTTGGGGTGAATCGATCTTCAATTCCATGATCATCCTAGCCCACTTATATGCATTTATGGGTCAATTTATTTTATGTTGCTTGTTTTTTTGTCCAATTAGCATGCGTGTATGGGGTATTTATTTATTTTGTTATATTTATGCGATGCATGTTGAACACACTAATTAATTTAAAACATGAGATCTAAATAAATATCCTTCAAAACCAACTTTAAGTTGTAAACAAGAGCATATGGGATATACATCGTCGTGGTCTTCCACCATGGGGATTTGTTTGGGTAGGGGATCTATAAGCCTAAAGTCGCAACTTAGCTAGTTAGCGTAGTACCATGTCCTGGAAATCGAGGTCACAATAAAATTAATTATCTTTATTTATAACATGAAAAGAATAGACTAATGTGTATCCTTAGCTAGGTAGGGCATTGTGCACATTGGGACTAATTTGGACCATGCCAGGCAGGTGTGACTTAACTAAGGAGATATATCCTTAGCTAGCTAGGTGGGATATGATTAAACTAAAGATCAAACCTGAATTGAATCTTACTCACAATGTAAGAGGTAAGAGTTTCTTTCACTATGAATGATAGTTTTTTAGCTAGCTAGGGCAGGCACTATTGACGGGAAAGGATTATTCAATTCTCTACTAAAAATATTTGGAATGTAATCATTTCTCCGGGGGAAAGCGAGATTCGAAAATTTTGCTGGGAGTATATTTAGATTCATAAAATATCTTTAATCTACAATTTATGTACACTACTTTTCTAGCAAAATAGCCAAGGGGCGGTAAAAAAGCTGGCCAAAGCACAAAGAGAAATTTTCTTCCTTCTTAAATTATATGTTGTAATTACTTTCTATGTAGACTTAATTATGTCCAAACCATTTCAAAATGTTCTTGAGAAAAATATGTTTGATGAACCGTCCATTTTTGATTAGCTGAGAGTTCTCAAAATTGTTTTGACTACTCATCCTAATGTGCACGATTAGATTGTGGCTAACCATGGAGTCTTAGGAGTATCTCTTCCAAAGGTTGTTAACTTGCTGAGTACAAACTATAGGGCTTTGGATTACTCCAAGAGTTTGCTGCCTACAATGGATAGGCCTTTATCCTCAAAAGGTATGAAGAAAAAAAATAAGAGAAAAACCAAGTCTTCTTTGAAAGTGAACAAAAATCTAAAGAAAAAGAAAAAATCCAAGAAAGATAAATGATTTCATTGTTGCCAACAAGGGTATTGGAAAAAGAACTATCGTCAGTACCTATGTTCCAGGGATAAATGTTTTGAAAGTATATCAAATCTTCTTGTCGTTTTTGGTTATTTGACTACCTGTTCTGTTGAGGATTGGATTTTGGACTCTTGTGCTAGTTCACATGTATGTGATACTATCTAGGGTCTAAAAGAAAGCAGAAGGCTAAGTAAATAAGACATCTTACTTCATGTGGAACATGGCACAAGAGTTCATTTATTAGTCATGCGAGACCTTCACTTAAGGCTACCATCATTACACATTTTAAATTTAAGAGATTGTTTGTATATGCCAAAGTTTTCATAAACATTATTTCTATTCTTTGTTTAATAAATGATGGTTATTTGGTTGTTTTTTAGAATAATAAATGCATTATTTAATTTCATTCAAAATTGGTTGGCTTGGTCATATATTATAACAATATTTATTATTTGAAAACGTGTGGTAAAATCAACAATATGGCAAATAAAAATATAATAAATAAAATATTGAGAGATGAAAATACTACCAACTTTGGCATCCCAAGCTAGGTCATATTAGTGAGATAAGAATCAACAAGATCGTTAAAGACGAGCTATTGGACCCATTTGGCTTGGATCCATTACCAACTTGTGAATCATATCTCAATGGAAAAATGATAAATTCACCATCCATTGGCCATTGGGAACAGGCTACTAACATATTGAGTGTAGTACATACTGACGTGTGTGGGGCCATGAGCTCCTCAACTTGAGGTGAATTTATATACTTTATTACCTTTACCAACAATCACTTTAGGTATGGTTTTGTGTATCTTATGAGACACAAATATGATGCCTTTTTGAACTGCTCAAAGAATTCACAATGAAAAAGGAAAAAAAATAGGGGAGATTATTAAGGTACTCCTATAAGATCGAGGTGGTGATTACTTATCCTCAGAGTTTTGGACTATCTCAAGATTGATGGTATACATTCCTAGTGAACTCTTTTTGCCACTTCACAATTAAATGTTGTATTGGAAAGGAGAAATCAAACCCTATTTGATATGGTCATATCGATGATGAGTCGCACTCATTTACCTATTTCATTTTGGGGATATGCGTTCATGACTGAAGCTTATTTGTTGAATATGGTTTCAAATAAGTCCATACCAGTTACATCGCATGAGATGTGAAAGGACGAAAATTGAATCTTAAGTATGCTAATATTTTGGGATTTGAGATCATGTCACTGGAGACAGAGAAGTTGGAAACTCATATTCGTAGGTTTGCGGGGTATCATAGGGAAACTGCTAGATACTTCTTCTATAATCCATAGGAATGAATAATATTTGTTACTAGAAATACAAAAGTCTTAGAGGATTTGTTTCTATAAAAGTCCAGCATTCGGCAAAAGATAGACTTGGCAAAGGTTTTAGACATCGAGCAAGTTGAGCAAACTACAAATATGGAATTGACCATAGTAAATGCGTCTAATATACATATTCCTTGTAGGTCTAGCAAAACATCTACTCCTCCTGATAGATGCTTAGAATATATTGGATAAAAGTATAGAGAAGAGTTACTTCTACTGGGAGGTAACAATCCCGCTAACTATGAGGAGGGGATGATTGACATTGATAGACAAGAGTGGTGAATAGAGATGAAATCTAAAATGGACTCCGTCTTTACTAACCGAGTTTGGACTTTTGTGGATCCACCTAAGGGAATCATTCCCCTTGGGTGTAAATGGATATTTAAGAGGAAAGTGGATTGAGATGGTAAATTTAATGTCTTTAAGACATGATTGGTGGTGAAAGGATATACTTAGTGTCAAGGAGTTAACTGTGAAGATATCTCTCTTCACTGATCATCATGTTAAAGTTTATCAGAATTTTATTGGATATAGCTTTATACCATGGCTATAAAATTTGACAGATGGATGTAGATAAGACTTTGCTATATGGAAATATAGAGGAAGAGGTTTACATGCATCAACCAGAGGGCTTCGTATCCAAAGGCAAAAGCCAAAAGATGCGCAAATTGCACAAATCCATTTATGGACTTGAGAAAGCTTTTAGAAGCTGCAACATCTATTTTTATGAGGTAGTCAAATAATTTGGTTACCTCCAAAACATAGATGATCCATGAGTATACAAGAAAATAGATAGAAGGCCCATTTGTTTCCTGCTTTAATACGTCGACGATACTCTACTGATTGAAAATTATGTAAAAACGTTGTGAATTACCAAAGTATGATTTTTTCAAATTTCTTCCTTGAATGATTTGGGATAAGCGTCCTATATACTAGGTATAGAATTCTATAGAGAGATCTAAAATGATGCTTAATTTATCCTAATCTGGGTACACAAAGAAAGTGCTGGAGCGATTTAGCATGGTGAATTCCAAAAAGGGGCTATCTACCATTCCAACATGGAATGCATCCCTCTAAGAAGACAAGACCTCATTGTTATGAAGAGAAAATTATGAAGAGTAAGATTCAATATGCTTCGGTAATTGGAAGTCTCATGTACGCAATGAAATGTACCAAACCCGATATTATTTAAATTGTTGAACTGACCAACAGATAACAGGAGGATCAATGTTTGGAACATTGGAAAACTGAGAAATCTATCCTCAAGTACTTGAAAAGGACTACGATAAATTTCTAGTCTATTGATGAGGGGAACTAGAAGTTAAAGGTTACTCTAATTAGGATTTCTAATCCTGTAGGGATGACCATAAGTCAACTTTGGGATATTTATTTATCCTAAATGGTGGAGGCGTTAGCTGGGGGAGTTGTAAGCAAAGTACAACTATAGATTCCACTATTGAGGTCGAAGACATTTCTACTTCCGACGCAACTAAGAAATTTGTTGATATTAATAAGTTCATTTCTAAACTTCAGGTGGACCCTACAACTGAATCTCTGATACCTTTTGTATTGTAACAATAATAGTGCTATAGTTCAAGCAAGGGAACCAAGATCTCATTCGAAATCTAAACACAAAGAGCGGAACTTCTATTTGATTTGTGAAATTAGGAGGAATGATATCGACATTTGGAGAGTAGACTTAGTGGGTAACGTAATAAATCCACTCACTAAGACTATAAATTTCCAGTAGTTATATTGATATTTTTTGAAGATGGGTATTAGATTTTATTCTGATTAGCTATAGTACTAGTGGAAGATTGTTGGATGTAAGCCTTATAATAAATCTTGTATTATCACATTTAAGGCCTGTACTTGTAAAACATTTGAATCTCAAGTATTATAAAAGGTATTCTTCATGTTATAATTGTAATTATATCATTATCGTTGTAGGCCCTGAGTGTTGAGTAGAAATGTTTTACTATTAATGTGATTAAATAGGAGGAGACCAAAGCTATTTGGTGATTTGATATACTAAATTATTCATAGTCGGTATTGAATTGCTGAAAATAGTCTTTAACAATCTAGCCTAGATTAATCCAATATTTTTGTTTTCAGAATGGTGGGTCTCAATTAATTAGTATGAGATACTAGAAGTTATGCAAGGGGATTTACTAAAAGTAGTAAGAGATCGAATGTGATATCCTAAATGGTAGTTTTGCTCGAGTCAAAATAAGATATTTGAAATATGATTGTATTTCGTGAACTTTTGTACCTCAACATATTAGGTGTATGGTTTGCTATACTCTATACTTTGATTATACTTAGTGTTGTTCCCTAGACACGAGCCTTTAAAGATATCATTGGGTACTGATAGGTATGATATACCTACATATTTTCAAATTGAATTAAATTAGTTTTCGAGCGTTTATATAGTATTTTATTATATTTTAATTAGTTTTATTACTTTTTGTAGAAATCAGGTGTGTAAGGCAAAAAGATGGGAAACTGGAGTGAAAACGATGAGATCTAACCAAAAGCGGTCGAAGTTACGGGGGAAAAACAAGCTTGGAGGCAAAAATGTGAAACAGGACCATCGCCTAGGCGTCCAGACCACCGCCTAGGCGGTGAAGAAGCTGAGAATGACCAAAGGCTACTGATAGCCCACCGCCTAGGCAGAAACCCAGCATAAATATTTTCAAGTCCACCGCCTACTTCTTTGCCTAGGCAATTAGCCAAACCGACCTACCTCTACCTAGGCGGTGGAACCCTTCGCCTAGGCGAAAACCCTCTGCGTAGCCTAGATATTTGTTTAGATATTTTTTTAGATATTTTATCTATAAATATCATTCCCTCTCCCCTCCTTGTGAACCCCCGTCCATTTGGGCACCTTAGGCTATATTTAGGCTAGGGTTTAGGAGTTTTAGAGGTGGAGCTCACATCCCGAAGTGGAGAGGACGACGAATCGATTGTTGAGCGTTCTTAGTGGTTTATCTTCGGACGAGACTAAGTTCTTTGATTGTTTTTCCTTATTTCTTTAACTTAGGATCATGTGAGTATGTTTGGCTTGTTATTTCATTATTTATACGGTTATGACCACGAATTAAATATGGATTGTATAGGGATTAACACTAAATTTATAAATATGTGTTTGGATGATTTCGGTGTTTCGTTTGTGATTGTTCTTCGTAATTTGATTGTATTTATCGTATTGTTTGTTTATCATGCTTAGATAGATAACTGGAGAATGGGTTTGACAAATCTCGAATTTGGATTAGGGTAAACAAACGCCACGATTCTATAACCCGGTCGAGGTTTGAATCGTGGACAATCGATGACATTGGGGCAAGACTCACGTAACCTAGGGTCGTTAAGACATTGAGGGTGACTTCTTCGTTGACACGAAATTGCGTTATATCCCTCGTCTTACACTCGGGAGAGGTGACGAGGGAGTTTTAGAACGGAAATTGTCGATAGGATAACTACAACGCACGATCCAATGACCCGGTCGGGAGTTGGGTTGTGTGCAATCAATGACGCTGGGCGAGACTCACGTGACCTAGGGTCGTTAAGACGTTGAGGGGGACTTCTTTGTTGAATCGAAGTCATGTATTCTCCCATCTTACACTCGGGAAAGGTGGCGGTGGAGTTTACGTGCTGAGGTTGTCAAATAGGTCGAACACCGTAAACGTGAGTAAATCAAGATCGAACACGTATTTGTAAACACGTTAATCCCTAGGCAATTCTTGACCCTAAAACATATTAGTATATTAATGTAGTTAATTAGGTTATATTAGTATTAGTTTAATTAATTAAATACATTTATTTTTCGCCTAGATAAAGTTAGGTCACGACAAACGCGGTATTCAATAGTAATGACACCAATCCCTGTGGATACGATAACCCGATCTTAACGATCACACTATACTAAAACTTAGACCTCGTATATTTACGAGTGTAAGTAGCGGCGTATTTCACGCCCCTGCTAGGTATAGTAGGATATCAATGTGAATATATATGTATACAAGAAGGGATCTATCACTCTTAGGGGTCGGCAATGGGCTGGGCTGGGTCGGCCTGCGTTGAAAAACGCGAAGCCAGACTGGGCCCGAGCCTGAGCCCAACGGGATTTGACTAGTCAACGAGCGAGGTGGGGCCAATATGAACTTGGATTGGAGAAGCCCAAGCCTGTCTATAGCCTACACTTCTTCAGGTGCACGGGCTTCGGGCAAGGGCTTAAAGCTTGCATTTTAGGCTTCAAATCTTGGATCTCAAAATAGTTAAAATGTATTATTTTTAACAAAAGGTTGAGGGGAGGGAGATTTGAATACTAGATCTCTCTCTAAAAAAAGTAAACTTGATAACCACTAGGTAACAAGTCTTGGTTATAGAAAAATATCTAATGAAAAAATTAAAAGTCGTTTTCAATTGTCAAAGTAATTTTATTTTAAAACCTTTGTTTCTTTTTTTCCTAATATATTTCTCTTTAGTTAAATTTATTTCAAACTTTAAAGTTATATTTTTACTTTAAGAAATTATTTTAATTTTTACATTATTAACTTAAAAATAAATTAAATTATTTTACTTAATAAAATTAATGTAAGAATTTTTTATTTTATTTTATTTTATTTTTTATTTTATTTTTATACTTTGTTAATATATATATATATATAATTTAAATTCACGAACTTTGAATTCGGGCTTAGGGCTCAGGTCTTGGGTAGCCCATATGTCAGGCTTCGGGCTTGGGCTTCTCCAAAATATATAAAGCCCAAGCCCAATCGAAATCCCTATGGGTATGGGCTGGGCGTGCCCAATTTCAGACTCGGGCAAGACCAAGCCTAGCGAGCTTCGGGTAACCCATGGGCTTTGGGCTTTTCGGAGACCCCTAATCACTCTTAACAAAAAAAAGACGTGGCCTATATGAATCAGTTTAATATAATTCATCCTAGCCTCTAGCCATAGCAGTATGATAAATGGGATGTTAGTCATTTTGGGTACACAGATAGAGATGTTATCTTGGTTAAATTCCTATAAACTGGACATGAAGTGATATGTAGGTAGAGCTGACTCATAGTTGGAGAAAATAGCTTAAAGGAAAAATAGTTTTCGTTAGGAAAGGCAAAATTAGAATGTTGGCCTAAAGGATTACCCAATTGTGGGTTGAATTGGATGATTTAAAAATAAAATATAAATATATGTGACATATTAAAATTTATAAGATTTTATCTTGTTAAATGAAGCGTTCTAAATAAAGCACACCTAATCACAATCACACATATAAGGGTTAGAGATATTGAAATGGAAATTTTATAGTAGTTCGATAAGCTACTCTTGCTTACATCTACTTCCCTGAGCTCTTGGAGGATATTAATCCACTAGCATTCAGACCCTACTTCTAGGTGAGAATCAAACCCTTACACCCAGTTTTAGTAAGTTCCCTTTATACTCAAATACACTCTCACTTGGGCTAAGTAGGCTTAAGTCTAAACTACAATCTCACAAAATACGAATTTTTTTTGCTCAGAGCTTCTACCAACACTTGCAAAGGTTAAATTCAATTTCAGCCTGACCTAAGTGAGATATAAGTACACACAACGAAAAAATATTCACTTTTAGGTTCAAGTTAAATTTATCTTATTTAAATTAATGGAGCATAGAAACAGATAATCCAGATAAAATAAATCCAATCGTTTAACACGTTTTAATTGAAATAATATCCAAGTTTAAAACCCATGAGTTTTGAGAAACAATTTTTAAAATTCAAATATCAGTAGAATCCAAGTCAATTTCACATATTGAGATCTAATTAGATAAGATTCACAAGTGAGAACAAATAGATCGAACGGATAAGCATAATTAAATATAGATTGTTCCTTACAATGATAAATCTCATTGGGACTTAAAATTGTAGATATCAACCAAAAGAATTCAACCCAGAATTTCAAATCAGCTTAATCAATCAAAGATATTCTCATAAAAAATTGATCTCTAGTTTTTCTCAAGAGTATATAATTTTTTTTGAATGATCTACTTTATTTTGATCACTATCTCGGCTCTCTTAATTATTCAAAAAACTATTTTTCACAAGTTAAAAAGCCCTAATTTCTAAATATGCCAACAGCCATAAAAAAAATCCATTTTCCCTAATTTGAAGGCCTAAGACTATTGACTTTTGACCTTAAAAATATTTCCAAGAATATAGGACATTTAACCGATGAATGAGGACATATATCAGTCTATATTTAAGTCAAAATTTTCTACTTTTGAATTTCTAATTAAGTTGGTCAAAATATTTTACTAAACAATTTATAAAATTAAAAAAAAAAAGGGACCGATATGAAAATTTGATAAAAACAATAAATTCAAACATTTATCCCACCAAAATTCTATCAAAGGAATTTCTAATAAAGGAAAGTCATTTAATAATATCAAAAAAATATTTTAGAAATATTTATCTTAAAATATTATGCAAAAAGATTTGCAAAAAATGTTGAAATTTAAAAAATTAGAAGGATTCAGTCGACTGATCCAACTATTCAGTCGACCAAATTAAATGGTTTTCAAAACATTTTGGAACACAAATCAATTAGTCGATTGAATCGTTAATCAGGTCAATTGAATTGAACCTAATTTCAAAATCCTTTGCTCCCTAAAAAATCTAGTTGACATAAACGTAATTCGATCAACTGAATTTCTTATAGACATAAACCTAAGACTCTTTGAACCAATAGGTCGACTGATCCTATGCTTCGATCGACTCATTGAACTATAAATATGATTTTTAAATTTTAGTTATTTTCAATTGTCTAATTTAGCAAACAAGTTGATCGATTTGAACCCTAACACCTCTAAACAGGCATGAAAAAGATCTTAACATATTTATAGTCACATGCATGCATACTTAACATTTAATCACACACAAAATATTGCATTTAACATATATTCAAGCTTATTGCGTGACCCTTCTCGGGTTGAAAAGAATCTGACAAATCTAAATGTTGTTTACCTTGAGAAATACAAAAACATAAATTTGTCACAAAGGTATTGATCATGCATTATGTCCTTGAATTGTTTTGATCATCCACTTCACTTTCAATCTGTCATAAATCATCATAACTCACTCTCAATACATCATTAATCTGACTAATATCCTTTAAACTATAATCATATTTAAAGTACAAGATTAGTTTAGAAAAATCATCAAGTTAATTGAATCATCAAAATTATCAAATAAAAATTAAATTCTTTAAGGTTAACAATACTCTCCTTTTAATAACAATTAATTTAATGTTTTCTAAAAAAATAAAAAAATAAACTACGCTCCCCCTAAATATGAGAATGAGTCTTTTAACCATTTAGAAACATAAATGAGAATTTGTACAACACAAGTTTATGAATTCATTAAGTATGAATCAAGATTTAGATATGAATGAATTATGAAAATATTTTTAAGTGCATGTGTATAAGAAACATCAAAGATTTTGTCCCCCTTAATCATCTCAAAAAGTTGGGGAAAGGGGGGAATAATCCAATTTTTTGAAAGATCAGATTTGTTCAAGAGACAATCTTTAGTAACCTTAAGTAGGTTCTAAAAAGATGGATTTAATTTCATTATACATCATATGCTCTAATTAAAGAATTAAGTATTATTTTAAAAAAAATACACACTCTACTTCTCAAACTAATTATTGATATAATATATTTAATGGCCATGAGATTGAGATGGAGAAATTGCAATAGATTTGGAAATTTAAAGTTTGTGGTTCAAAAAAATTCTTCTAACAAAGGTGAGATGAAATTACTATAAGAATTTTGGATTTTAAACCATGGTTAGATCAAATGGATCCACCATGATCATCTTAAAATCATCAAATACTAAATAGACCAATCACACTTACTTCAAAAAGATCAAATACCAAATAAATTGACCATAATTATAATGAAAACCAATTTATTCAAACAAATATAAAATCATTTTTTTTTAACAATGCTAAGAAATTGTTCAATTAAATTACGCCAACAAGGTCCAAGAGGGGGGTAATATGGCCCAGGAGGAGGCTGAGAATAATAGGGATTATGTCGACGCATCATCTCATGCATCTGCTCAAGAGACATTGCCATCTTCCCTATCTGAGTAGCTAGGTTGTCAAGTCTGTCATCTAATGTTAGGGTTTACTGTTGGAAGACGTTAAAGTGCTCTTGTAGATCTTCCAATCTTCTGAAAAACCTTATCCTCAAAGCTCATTTCATATTCCATTGGCTTTGGCTCTCCTATCTCTTCATATCCTTCGTTAATTCAACTTGTCTGACATAATCAAAATCCATTAAAGGAATGACAGAGTTGTTGAGAACTGAATTATTTGAGACAATGGAAGATTTGATCTTATTATCTAGGGAAAAATACATTTTAAACCCTCTAACTATTGATACGTTTTTAAGTAGTTCTTCTAAGTTTGTGCGTTTTATTTTAAATACTCTACGTATCAACACATTTTTAAATGGTCATTTTGTCAAACAATTTATCAAAAGTAATAGAATAGAGGGGCAAAATAATTTTTTTACATTTTAAATTTTTTTAATCATTTCTTTGATTTTTCTTTTCTTTTTTCCTTTTTCTTTTTCTTTTTCTTTACTTCTCTCTCTCCTGCTCAATTCTTCCTCCCTCCCTCTATCCCTCCTTTTCTCTTCCTCTCCCTGTTGGAACCACCCCTGTTACGGGGGTGGAATCACCCCCGTAACAAGGGGAGGTTCACCCACTGTTACAGGGGTGAACCACCCCCTTGTTTTGGGGATGGAATCACCCATTGTGGGGATGACATTTTCCTATCTAGGTCCTTCGGATTACGCTTGATCTTAATGGGTAGAGCAGCAATGGCGATAAAAATCGGGAGAGATTTAGGTGGGTCCGAATTGAGTGGACCCTGATCAAATGCAAATAGAAAAAGCTTGAAGCTTCTAAGCTAGGTGATGAAAAAGGCCATGAAACTAGTGAGAAAAGCAACGAAGAGAGAAAGAAGGGAAGAACAATGAAGAAAGAGAAGATGGGTAGGAGAGAGAGGAGTCCGTATTTTCCTTTTTCAATTTTTGCAGAGATGAAGAACTGATACCTAGATATTGATCAAGCTCTTAAGCTCACCTCCCATGGAAGAAATTCGAACATTGATTTTTGGATTGGTGAATGGTTAGCAATCTCCGATGGCTTCACGTTATAATATTCATCTGGCTTCTACGTTATAAAAACATATTTTTTCATGTAGAATCTACACGTTCAAATTCAAAAATGGAAAAAAAAAATAATGAAACGAGAATTATATGATTACCTCGTGCATAATTGAGAAGGTCTTCAGTGTTGGGATTTCATCCCTATAGATCTGAATCTATAACACCTAAATCAACATGTCAAATCACCAAGAGTTCTAATATACAATTAAATTGCGTAATTGGATCCATTATGATTAATCGATTATCAGTGAAGAAATCTATGACGATCGATCACGAGAATGACACAGATCGAGCAGGTACGTGCTCTTCCTCAACTAAATCTCCAGAGTTCCTCAATGGGATTATTGATTCTCTTCCAGATGGGAAGAAGTGAGTCGTCAAGTGATTTGGTATATTGGGGACCATAACCCTAATGTTTTCTTTATATATGGTGTGATTAGGGTTCCCATAATCCCCTAATCACCCCAATAGTTTCTGGTAACTACACATTTAACCCACATTCTTTTGAGCATTCTACGAGCTTACCCATATTAATTAGATTAATTAAGTTTAGCCCATTAAATTTAAATAAAAAATATAATTGAATTAATAATATATTGCCTAAAATAGATTAGGAAATAAAATTTCCTAACAATCTCCCACTTGAGTTACATATTATTCTTGAAACAACTATATCACAAAATTCATTAGGCACATATCCGTATGCTATTTATCCTTAAACTTCTCCTTAAATAATCTGATCCATTTCATATACTAGCAATGGAATTGCCACAACCTTTATCACAATACAGTTGTGACTAAACCACGACAATCACCGTACTAATACACTCAATGACATAGATCAAATGTAGATGAGTAGCATGGAAATCACATGCAATGTGATCTCATACATGCCTATTTCCAATCGGTCTAACTTGAGTCTTTAGTGAGATCAATCCTTAGTCTTTCTGTCCTTATGTTAAACCATAATTAGAAAGAATACATTCAAAGTAAATAAAATTTAATCTATCAACTTTATTATGCAGAAATCAAATATATATCTAATAAAAGAACATTCAACAAACACAAACTCCCACTAAACCAACACATCATCAGATAAAATCACACTCATACCAGCAATATGCTCATGAAATACCTTAGGTAGAAAACCTTTAGTGAGCGGATCCGCAATCATGAAGTTTGTTCCCATATGTTCTATAGATACTATCCTACACTAAATTATTTCTTTAGCAACTAGAAACTTGATCTGAATCAGAATACCCAAAGATGTCCAAATGATATGTCTTCCGATAAGTATCATGTAATCTTTTATTTTCTGTAAATACCTTATAACCTGTTTGACTGGTTTCCAACAATCCATCTTAGGTTTACTTAAGTATCTACCTAACATTTCAAATATGAATGCTAAATCTGGACGCGTACATACTTGAGCGTACATAAGACTTCCTTCTGCTGACGTATAAGGAGTCTTGTATCACTTTCTTTTCAATCTCATTATTGGGGTATTGAGTGAGATTAAACTTGTCTCCTTTAGAGACGGGTGTATCTCCTGGTTTACTGTCTTTCATGTTGAATACTCAGAACCTTGTCGGTATAGCTCTTTTGTAACAACCTAAAGATACCTCGAGAATGATCTCTCAGTATCTGGATACCTAATACAAAAGAGACGTCACCAAGATCTTTCATCTAGAATTTTTTTGTATGAAATTTATTGGTTTTGTGCAATAAGCCTATATCGCTGCTAGTGGGTAGAATATCATCGACATATAATACTTGAAAAATATATTTACTCCCACTGAACTTGTGATATACACAGACACATCCATCTGATGTTGCTCTAGATTAAAATTATCCACCAATACCATTATAATTCTAAAAAAGTCTTTCGAAGATACCAAAGAGAAAGTCTATTTGTAGTATATGCCTTCCTTTTGAGTAAAGACTTTAGCGACTAGCTGAGCTTTATATCTCTCGTTGTTACCCTTCGAATCTCTCTTGGTTTTAAATATCCATTTACAACCAATAGGCTTCGTACCGTCAGGTAAATCAATGAGATCCCAAACGTCATTGTCTCTTATAGACTTCAACTTATCCTTCATGGCATAAATCTATTTTTTAGAGTTAGAATTGCTCATGGCTTGACAGAGGTTTATTGGGTCATCTTCTGTTAAACCAATGCTACTCTCATGTTTTTGGAGAAAGACAATATATTCATCCTAAATCGCACTTCTCCTCTCCCTAGTAGATCTCCTTAATGACACTTCTTGAGGTTGTTGAGTTTGTTCTATAAGTTGTGTTTGAGGAAAAATATCATTGTTGTCCTGTTTTGGAACAATGTCAGGAACATGAGCCTAAGCCTGAACATTGTTATCTAAAGCCGAAACTATGTCTTGAATAGGGTATAGAGACCTAATCACCGTCAATAACAGGTTTTCCCTCAAAGAAAATTATGTCTTGAACAACAATAGGTATAGAGACCTGATAACCGTCAATAACAGATTCTTCATCAAATACAACATTCCTTTATTTCATTCCCCCTCAAACTCAACACCCTCAAGGAATCTTGCATTTCCCGTTTCAAAGAAGGATCTTGATGTGGGATTGTAAAACTTAAATCCTCTTGATCGTTCAATATACCCAACAAAGCAGCAACTAACTATTCTTGAGTCCAATTTTCTTTTATTTGACCTGTAAGGCCTTACCTGAGCTGGACAACCCCAAATACGTAAATTCTTTATGCTAGGCTTTACGCTGAACCACAGTTCATAAAGGGTCTTAGCCATCACTTTACTCGGTACCCTGTTTAAGATATATGCTGCAGTCTTGAGTGATTCTCCCCAAAGTGATTCTGATACAGAAGAATGAATTATCATACTTCTAACTATGTCCTTAAGCATTCTATTTTGTCTCTCAGCAACACGGTTCATGCCAGGTTTGCCTGGCATGGTGTACTGTGGGGCGATTCTGTATTTCTCTAGGAATTTAGCAAAATGCCTTAGATGTTCTTTTCCTGATCCATTACATCTCTCGTAATGTTTGCCTCTACGGTATGATTTGACAACCTTAATTTTCTTTCCAAGTTGAAGTTCGACTTCAGCTTTGAAAGACTTAAGTACGTCCAATGATTGAGACTTCTTATGAATTAAATATAGGTATCCATAACGAGAGTAGTCGTCTATGAATGTAATAAAATATTGTTGTCCATTCTAAGATGCCGTAGGGAATGGTCCGCATTACGTATTAGTTTTAAGACACTGGAACTCTTATTGGCACCTAACATCCTTATGTTTGTCTATTTCCTATTTACTCATTCAATAAAAACTTTAAAATTTGTTAAATCAAGGGGATCAAGAATTCTGTCAAACACAAGCATCTCTATTCTCTATTTAGAGATATGTCTTAGACATTTGTGCCAAAGTATGACGGAATACTAATTAGCTAATTTGCTTTTTGTATCACAATTAGTTGTCTGCAAGGTTTCATTATGTGAAGCAATAGTATCCAACAACTATAGATTATCAATTAAAGAATCAGTTGCAATAATATTTGAATCTCGAAAAAAAAACTGAGATTATTATTTCAAAATGAACAAGAAAAATCAATTTTGTCCAAACTAGAAATAGAAACCAAATACTGTCTAAATTACGGTATTACATATGTCTATTTTAAATCCAAAAAGTAACCAATTTTTAAGGATAATCCAAAAGTCCCTATTGCCTCGACAACAACTATTTCTCCATTGCCCACATAGATGCATCTTTCAGCATCAATTGACTTTTGACTCCACAGACAACCCTACATAGACATACTTATGTGAGTAGTAGCACTAGAAACTACCCACCAAGTGTGACTAGGTACAGAAGCTAAATTACTCTCAGAACAAATCAAAAGTGAGAATCATACCCTTGTTTACATGCCATATGGCATGTTTGGAACACTCTCTTTTCATATGTCCAGTTTTCTTGCAGAAGAAATAAGTAAATTCCTGATCCTAATTCTTTTTCAATTTGAACTGTTGTATTCCAACTGCAGCTTCCTGACCTTCATCTCTTTGTCATTTCTTACCCTTAGAGGTAGTGGCTAAGAGAGCACCTTTTGTCATTTCTCGCTAAATTCTTTTCTTCTTCTTGCACACAGTCATATATGACATCATTAAGAGTCCATTTATCAATTTGATCATTATAACTCACCATAAATTAACTGTATTGTACAAGATAAGAAATGAGTATTAAATGCACGAGCTAGTCCTTAGATAGCTCTAACTTTAGTGCTTTTAGTTCTAAAGCGACATTGAACATTTCCATAATGTACTCCCTTACGTTCCCTTTTTCCTTTATACTTCATTGAGACAAGATTAGATAAAAGCATACTTGTCTCTACCTTTTCGTTCTTTACAAATGGTTTTTCTATTTCTTTAGGGAACGTCTCAACAGTTACCTCATCAGATATACCGCCCCCGAATGTTTCCGGAATGCTGCATTTGATCATCATAAGACTTATGCGATTAGAACAGTCGCACATCTCATATTCCCCTTTAGCCTCTAGGAAACTTTCTTTAGTGAAAGGTGAAGGTTGTTCCTTCCTTAGTGCAAGGTCAAGATCCACGCAGCCAAGAACAAATAAAATGTTCTCTATCTAATCCTTCAAGTTCGCACCGTTAAGTACTTGAATGGAATTTATGTTGGCAGTAATAGTAGTAGTAACTAAACAAAAAACAAAATAAACATGCACACATACAAGCATGTCATAAAATAATAAAACAATACATGAGCAATTAATCCAAATTTGGGAACCCATCTCAAGAAACCTAGCACAACATTAATTCCTAATCTTTGGATAGGAGAATTAACTGTAATTGGTACTCTCAATACATAAATTAAATGTTGATAGTAGGTCCTGTCAAACAATAAGCCTTTCTTTGGACTGACTTATTGTTCACATGGAAACTTGATAATCATCACACATTTATTCCTATAGGTATGTTTATTATTTGGCCTAACAATAATCTTCCTTTGGGCCGATTATTGATTGCATAGATAAAAACCATACTAATGTCAAAACAATGTCTATTATTTAATTAAATGATAACCTTCCCTTGGGCTGGTTATGGTTCGTATAAACAACAAACATTAATGTTTATTATTTGGACAAACAATAGTCTTCCTTTGAGTCGGCTATTGCTCACATAAATAATAAACATTAATATCTCAATATCCCAAAATAAAATAAACTACACAACATATATTACTTTGGTAACATATTATTTCATTTTAATTTATTTGAAGATATAAGATTATGTTAGTCGCTTGTCCTTATGGTCCATTGGTCAAATGTCGTGCAACGAGTTAAAGTTTTCGACATTGGGACATTCTATCAGTTTATTGGCCTTAAAATATGGTTGATCGGATGCGATTGAAGCTTGTTACCCTGCTCTAAAGCTGTCGATTGACTGACCATGAAGGTCCGGTCATTTGAATCGGTCAACCCGAAAAAGTTTGGGATCTTGAAGCAGTCGATCGACCGATTAGGCAACCTTGGCATCCTGTATCAATCGGTTAACTGACTATGAAGGGTCGGTTGATCGATCAATCATAACTAGAAACCCTGTCACCCCTTAATTGAATTGGTTGATCGATTTTTCCAGATCCGAATTTAATTTAATTTTGACCACTATTCAATTGATTCTGGAAAAACTCAAAACATAAAATTTGTAGATCTCATTTTCAGCTTTCCATAGAATTTTGAATTACGTCAATCAGAGTTCGTATGAAAACGTTATGGCTAAAATACGAACAAATGTCAAAACTTTATAAACCTCTCTACACTAATCGATCGACCGATTTGTTCAGATCTGGTTTGGATCTAAAGTTTCTGCAGCAAAACCATCCAAAACATTATGAAAATTGGGGTTTTCTTTTCCTTAGATCCATAATATTTAGCAAAAAATTACTTAAACCATATAAACCACTTAAAAATCTTAATGTTTTTTCCCACTATTTCACAAATAAGCAAATTTTAATGGAAAAAATACAAACCCTAAAATTCTATGAGCTTGAAAAACTCAAGAATCCTAATGATTCAATATGAAGTACGCTCTGATACCATTTGTTGGGATTTAATCCCAATAAATCTGAATCTATAATACCTAAATCAACATATCAAATCACCAAGAGTTCTAATATATACGTAAATTGCGTACCTGGATCCATTATGATCAATCGACTATCAGTGTGAAAATCTAGGACGATCGATCACGAGAAGGACACGGATCGAGCGGGTACGGGATCTTCCACAACCAAATCTCTAGAGTTCCTTAATGGGATTATCGATTCTCGTCCAGATGGAGGGAAGAGAGGCGTCAAGTGATTTGGTATATTGGGGACCATAACCCTAATATTTTCTTTATATATAGTGTGATTAGGGTTCCCATAATCCCCTAATCACCCTAATAGTTTTTGGTATCTACACATTTAACTCACATTCTTCTGAGTAGTCTACGGGCTTACCTAAATTAATTATGTCACTTAATTTTAGCCCATTAAATTTAAATAGCAAATATAATTGAATTAATAATATGTTGCCCAAAATGGATTAGGAAATAAATTTTCCCAACATTCAAATCATCTGTAAAAAAGAAACTGTTGAAGATGAGAAATCTTTATTTAGGTTTCAACCTAAAGAAAAGAAAATGAAAAAGAGGAGGAATGTAGGATCTTCAAGTTTTTTGGATTCCGTTCATGGTTCTCGGGCCTGTATTATTGTATTTGAAATTCATGAACATGAATTCTTTCTCTCTGTGTGCGTGTGGGGGGGGAGGGGGGGAGGGGATTAGACATAGACAATGACATCTTTCTTTCTTTGTACTACCATATAGCTTTCGACAAAGCTTCCAAGTCGGTTACCGATTCTGCCATCGAAAAACAAGGTCTTGTTGCCAGGCCTGGTCATTCAACTTCGTTGCACTTCACCAAGCAGGTTTTCACCTATTTTTTTCCTAGAGATTTCTTTTTTTTTTTTTGTTCCTGGAGTTATTCTTGAACTGTTTTCATCAATGAGAAAGAGAGAGAGGGGGGGAGGGGGGGGGGGGGGGAGTGCGGGGCACTTATTCTAATCTTCAAGTTTCACGATCCCAACGAAAATATATAGGTAAATAAAGTAGCAACAAATCTGTATCTTCTTAAAATGCCACTGCCAAGACGGATGAGGCGACTTTAATAATGGTACTCCCCGTAACAGGGGGTGGTACCCCCTGTTATAGGGGGTTCCACCCCTGTTACTGTGGTTGAATCACCCTCATAACAGGAGTGGTTCCCGCGGGGAGAGAAAGAGGAAGACGGAGGGAGGAAGAGAGAGTTGAGCGGGAGAGAGAAAAGTGAAAAAAAAGAAAAAAAAAAGAGAAAATGATTAAAAAATTAAAATATATATATATATATATATATATATATATATATATATAAAGACTATTTTACCCCTCTATTCTGTTACTTTTGACATAATGACCATTTAAAAACGTGTTGATACGTAGAGTATTTAAAATGAAACACGCAAACTTAGTAGGACTACTTAGAAACGTGTCAATATTTAGAGGGTTTAAAATGTACTTTTCCCTATTATCTAACGGAACATTGAAGGACTCAAGGAGACGACACATGATATCTCCATATGGTAAAACACGCGCTTTAGCATGTAATTGATACTGCATGTGTTCTACAATAAGTGTTGGAAGATCAATTTTTACATCACTAATTATAGAGTAGAGAAGATAAGTATCGAAATCAGTCAGGGTGATACGATTGTTACCACGAGGAGCAAGAGAATGGGTGATTATTGAGTAACAAAAACAGTGAAAGAGATTAAGATTTTCAATAAGACAGTTTTCTACACTCACCACAAACAGAAAAACTTTAGCTTCAAGAAGAGAAAATATATGAATAACCCAATAGCTACTATTTTGGGGAAAAACCTCACCCCTAGGGAAATGTATTAGGCACTCTAAGAAACCTGTCTGAAAACAGTATCTAAGTTTAAATAGATCTTTAAATTAAGTTCAAGTAATTCCTTCAGGTTTTGCATTTTTTTATATATATGTTTTTGTCATTTATTGTAAGAAAATAAGAAATATTTATTTATGAAAAGCAGTAACAGATAAAACAGATTGAAAAATATAACAAATGTCCCCCCTTTTAGACCGCCTATCGATTATGGAAGAATTGACAAGTTTAACCCCGATGGATTTTTTATTTATTTAGTTAAAGAACATTTTAACAAAAAAAAATCTAATATGTTTATTAATAGAAGGAAAAGGTAAAACAAATTTAAGAACACGTTTTTATTGGAATGTGAAAAATCATGTTTTAAGTTTAACAACAATAAGTAAAATTTTTATTATAGACAAAAAATATAAAAACATTTATTTATGAAAATACGTTACGAAAGACAGATGTTAATTATTTTATTTTTTTAGAGTAAAACATAGTATTTTCATGTTGAAAAACTCTTATGCGAAAAACACATTTTCTTATTTTTTTCTTATTTATTTCTTTTTTTGTTTAAGAAAAGTAAGAACAAGCCATGACACAAACGATAAATGATATGCACCTTTGATTTTGTCAAGAACACTCCAACCAAACTTACTTGTTTAGGCAAGTTTAATGTTAAGGTTTACTTTTTTTAGTCCAAAAAAGAAGAATATATAGAATATAGGTGTTAGTCCTACTCATAACTAAGAAGGAGGAAATGTTTCGGAAGACGGCACACACTTATCATTGAAAGAATAGAGAACCTCCCTTTATTCCACCTTTTTAGCCACAAGGTCTAGACATAATAATATATAAAGGGTGTCAGTTCGTGATCTGAGACGTAGGCTTAATCCATGATCTAGGCATAATATATAAGGGTGCCAGTCCGCAGTTTGAGATGTAGGGCCAAGTAGTGATTTAGGATAGCGAGGAAAGGTGCAGAGTGAGAAAAGTAAATGTTAGCTATTAGTAGTCCTTAGTCGGTGGTTTATTTTAAGTTTATTGAGTTCGGTTTCATGTGTTCTTAACAAAGGACAAAGATGTTATGCATATACCATAATGTTCTTGTTATTCTTGACACAAAAACAAGTTATGTACAAGACCTGAGACACTAAGAACAACCAAAGAGCAATATGTACAAACAAACAAATGATATTAAATAAACAAAACTTAAAGAGGAGTTTAAGAAAAACTTACTTAACTTAGGGGAGTAGTCTTTCCCTAAGTGATTTTTTCTTCTTCTCTTTCTTTAATATCTTCTCCATTTTGCTTGGTTATTCTTAAAGAGCTTTTTGAACTCTTGTTAGAAGAGTGTCAACAACACCTTTCAATAGTTTTTTTTTTTACAAGAATTTATATATGTTTATGAGATAGAAAGCATAAGAGATCAATGGACCCGAGAGAGAAATTCGAGCCTAGAGAGAGAAGTGTTCTGGAAAAACTTGGTTCCTAATGAAAATAGGCTGCCTTTTATAGGCAAAGGCATGCCTGCGCATTGGGGAGTGCAAAGGCATAGTCAGCCTATTTTAATTAGCTAATTAATGCTCATTTAAGTCCATTTAATGTGCTATTTATGTCTAGAAGGTGTAGGCAATCATCAAGATTAAATGCGGTGTTTACATTCTTTATGATAGAAGTTAGAATAAAACATCTTAACCTAGTGGGTGGAATATGGTTTCTTTTGACTCAAGAAGTCTTTCTAACTTAAATTATGAATTTTTGGAAGAAGATCTATTCCTCTAGACAAAAGTCCCGAATAGTTGATTGGTCTACCCTACACTACCCTAGACAAATCTTAGAGAAAACGATTTTGATATTCTAAGCTTAAAAATTGATAATTATTGAATTTGGGTTCTTCTTCGGGTCTAGTACTTTTACCTTTACCCCTACTAGATCTTTCATCCGATTACTTCCTAGCAGTGTGCTTGGTAACCATTTTTAAGAAAAATGAGATAGAGAACTAAGAGGGATACATACAAACAACTAGTCAGCGACACCAATAAAGTATGAAAGAAATACTTATAGATCTAACAAAACTAGGAGAAATAATTGAAATCATACTGATACTAAGATGAATCACGAAAATGAGAAATGCCTTTCCAAGCCAAGGGATATTCTTCACTATTCCAAGCCAATGATGAACACTCTTTACCTAACTCTTTGATTTATAAAGCAATTTTGAAGAAAATCAAATATCTCTTAGAAGAATATGAGAGGCTTCGAAGAATGAATATTGAAAACCCTAGGAAATAAATCTAAAAATGAGGAAGGATAGGGTTATATTCGTTGAATCCGTTGGAATTCGGTCGATAGATGACTAATTCGGTTGACTGATTAGTTCAGCAAAAAAAGAATGTTCCTCCGTACTGATATGCTTAGATAAGAGCCTTTCTACTTGTGATTCGATTGACTATTTTGTGAATTGGTTAACTGAATTGTACTTAGTTCATTTTTTGTTAGATTTTACATATTCTTTTGGCCGAATAACTCCGTCAATCAACCGTTTGATTCCATTTTTAAGATTTTTATTCAGTAAAGGTATTGGTTCTCATCTCAACTAAAATGGTCAAATTTTAATGAAAAAAATACATAATAAGACATTCTTAGATATCACAAATTAATTTAACATGAAAAACACACATTAATTCCTACTAGCATTAAAATTTGTAAAGAAGCATTTTTTTTTAGGAGATAGTTAATATCATAACAAATTTGAGGGAGAATCACCTGACTATTTAACAAATTTAATAAATTTGAATGATGAAGTATATGATTTACCTGTATTGCATGTACCACTGCTTTACCTTTGTTTGTATCCATGTATGTTGTGGAGGATCCTTTAGAATATATTTTCACATACTCCTTTGATTTAACATCATCCACATAAAGTTTATAATTCAATTTGTACTTTCTTGAATCTGTTGGTCTTTCTTGTATATTGGCATGTTTAACCATATCATCACCTTTGACCAAGATTTATCTGTTATCTGGATTAAAATCACTATTGTGCAATTTACGTCTCCAAATTAATTTGGATCCTATTTTATTAGTACGATGAAATTGTAAAAAAGGTCATCTTTTGATGTGACATTTACTACAATGAAAACACCTGACATTTCTGTTTTCATTAACATTTTTTTGATTGTGTCCACATGTATGATAATGACTATAATAACTAGAAAACCAAATTCACATACAGGTGTTGGATATATTTAATGGTATGAAGAAATAAACGTCTACTTATTCGTTTTATTAACCAAATCATTAGATCCTTTGAATTCTTCGACTGTCTCTTTAAGTTTAAGTTTTGATTTTTTAGGAGTACATTTCAAAACTCCAAGATTTACTATAAGACAAAAAAATATTATAGCTAACAAATTAAAAATGATTTTTTAGAACTTTATTATTGTTTTCAAAGAATAAATATTCAATCGTGCTTTATCGAGATCGCATTTAGAATTCTTGAGTTCAGAATTTAAAGCTTCATTTTGTTTCTCAAGAATTCTAAAATTTGCAATACTGTCTCGACGATTTTCAATATCATTTTTTATAAAATTAATTTCTTTTTCATGATTTTTAATTTTATCAATCTGATTGCTAATCTCAAAAAGTGCATTTGAAAATTCATATGCTTCAAAATAAAGTTCTATATTAACGTTTTTACGGGATAATATTTTCCCAAATTTTCTATTTTCAAGAAAGGCAATTTTTTTTAATAAAGTTTTAAGTTTTCTTTTACAAAGAAATTTGTAAAAATGATTCATTTTTCAATAGCCTCACGTGAAACTTTATTCATTATTGACATCACTGTCACCAATGGAACACAAGCTATTAGATATATTTGAGTAATCAGGAGATACACATTTATTTGCAGATACACCCAAGAGATTGTCTATAGTGTATGCCATGTGATCAATTAGTTTGGTTTTAAATCTATTTAGCTGGTGTAGCTCTGGTACCAATTGTTGGCCCAAAAGACTACTCAAGAGAAGGTGAAATGGGTATAGAAATTAAATCTAAATAGTTGTGACCTATTCAAATTTTATCAGATTTTATTTTGTCAATAGAAACATACTGAGTAAAGTACACACAATCACAATCACACAAATGTTGGAGATATTGACATGGATATTTTATAGTAGTTCGGCAAGTTACTCTTGCCTATGTCTACTCCCCTGAGCTCGTGCAGAGTATTAATCCACTAGTATTCAAATCTTCTTTCTAGGTGAGAATTAAACCCTTCCACCCAGTTTGAGTAAGTTCCCTTTATACTCAAACACACTCTCACTTGGACTATGTACACTTAAGTTCAAACTACAATCTCAAAGAATATAAAAAAATTCACCCAAAACTTCTACCAATACTTACAAATGTTAAATCTAATTTAAGCCGGATCTAGGTGAGATATAAGTGCAAACTATAAAAAGATATGCACTTTCATGTTTGTGTTAAATTTATCTGATTTAAATCAATGGAGCACAGAAACAGATAATCCAAATGAAATAGATCCAATCGTTTAACTCGTTTTAATTGAAATAATATCCAAGTTTAAAATCCACGAATTTTGAAACCCGATTTTCCAAGTTCAAATATCAATAGTATCCAATTCAATTTTACGTGTTTAGATCTAATCATATTAGATTCACAAGCAAGCAAATAATATATCAAATAGATAAGAAAAAATAAATGTAGATTGTTTTTTACAATGATGGATCTCATCGAGATTTCAAATCGTTGATATAAACCAAAATAATTTAGTCCGGAAGTTCAAATCAACCTAATCAATCAAGGATATTCTCAAAGAATTTTGATATCTAGTTTTTCTCAAGAGTATAGAAATTTTCAAATGTTCACCCTTCTTTTGATCAATCCCTTGGCTCTTTTAATATTTAAAAATGAATGTTCGCAGGTTAAAAAAAAACCCTAATTTCAAAATATGCCAACAACCATATAAATCTATTTTTTCCCCTAATTTGAAGGCCATTATTGACTTTTGACCCTAAAAATATTCCGAAGCATATAAGACTTTTGACCAATGAATGAGGAAATATATCAGTCTAGATTGAAATCAAAATTTTTGACTTTTGACTAGCTAATTATGAACAATTTATAAAATCAAAAAGAATACAGACCAAAATAGAAATTTGATAAAACCAATAAATTCAAATAAAATTCCCCCAAAAAAAATCCAAAAATATTTTTAATAAAACACTGTCATTTAAGAATATTAAAAAATATTTTAGAAATATTTACTGTTAAAAATGATGCAAAAATATTTTTAGAAAAAGTTCACCAAAATTTCAAAAATTAGAAGGATTCGGTTAACTGATCCAACTATTCGGTTTATCAATTTAAACAACTTTTCAAAACTTTATAAAACATGAATCAATCAGTTGACAAAATTGTCAATACAGTCGACTGAATTAAACCCAATTTCAAAATCCTCTAGTCCTTGAAAAATCTAGTCAACGAAAACACCATTCAATCAACTTACTTACTTAAAGACAAAACCAGAGACTCTCTGAATGAATAGGTCGACTAAACCTCTGATTTGGTAAACTCATTGAACTGATAACACCATTTTAAATTTTTGTTATATTCAACTGGTTGATTTAGCAAACAAGTTGATTGATTTGAATCCTAACACCTCTAAACATGCATGAAAAAGATCTTAACATATTTATACTCATATTCATGCATACTTAACACTTAGTCAAACAAAATATTACATTTAACACATATTCAAGTGTAGTGTGTGACCCTAATCAAGACGAAATGAATTTGACAAATATAAATGTTGTTTACCTTACGAAATAAAAATAAAAATAAAAATTGATTTGTCAAAAAGGTCATGATCATGCATTATGTCCTTGAATTGTCTTGATCATCCATTTCACTTCCACAATATCATAATTCAACATTTCGCATTCGTAGTACATAATTAATCTGGCTAATATCCTTTAAATTGGAATCATATCTCAAGTACATGATTAATCTAGAAACACCATCAAGTTAATTGAATCATCAAAATCATCAAATAGGAATTATATTTTTTTGGGTTAACAATCTCCCCCTTTTTAATGACAATTTACTTGATGTTTTCCACAAAAAATAAATAAATAAATAAATAAACCACGCTCCCCCAAATATGAGAACGAGTCTTTTAATCATTTAGAAACATAAATGAGAATTTGTAAATCACAAGTTTATGAACATATTAAGTAAGAATCAAGATTTAGATATAAATGCATGATGAAACAATTTAGGTGCACATGTATGAAAAATATCAAAGATTCTCTCTTTCTTTATCATCTAAAAAAATGGGAGGAGTAATCCAAATTTTTTGAAATATCAATTTTTTTTCAAAAAACTATCTTATGTAACCGGTAGTGAGAAATTACATTGCTACTTTCACCGTAAGTGTACAAGTCAAGTTTTAGTAGAGTGGAAAGAATAAAGGTTGTCGTATCCACAAGGATTTATTTAGATTATCGTTGAATACCGTAATTGTCCTAACTTAACTTTATTTAGGCGATAAAAAATAGGTTTTTATAATAATTATAAACTAAACTAATTAAACTAATTATACTAATATACTAGTATGACGTTTATGGGAAAATATTGCCTAGGTATTAACTTCGTTCACTTAAACATGTTCGTTTCAATCTAGTTTACATCAACCGCATTCCAATCTATTTGACAATCTAGGTATCAAAAACTCATTCACTACCTCTCCCAAGTGTAAAGTGAATGAATATGTGACTTAGCGTCAACACTGAAGTCCCCCTCGAGCGTCTATACGACACTTTCTCACATGAGTCTTACCCCAACCTCACGGATTGCATACTTTCTAATGCTCTCCCGGGTCATTAGATCATTACGTTGTGTTTAAACCCTAATTCAAATTTGGGGTTACCTCTCCTGAGTGTCAAATCTCGTATTCTCAATATATCATAACAAGTATATAAACGTGAAAGAATGGTAAACACAATCAAATAAACAAGAACAACCGTTAACAAAACATCGATTTTATACAAACAATATTTTTATGAACTCAATTGAGCCCTAAACAATATATGTTTAGCTATACATGGACAAAACCATATATACAACTAGAAACAAGATAAACATATACAAAACAACCAACCAAACTAAGAAATAAAAGAGAGAAACAAGGAGACTAGCCGTTATCCGAAGATATGACGCTAAAATTGCTCCGAGAACGTTTCCTCCTCTTGGCCTTGATGATCTTCTCTTGGTTGGATGTGTCTTGGAGCTCTCAAGACTCCCAAAAATGTTTTTTTTTGTTTGGGAGGCGAGACAATCTCGCCTCCGAATGAAGTCGACGGTGATGGATCTAATTTATTCTGAAACCTTGGGTTGCCTCCTAAGAAACACTTGGTTTATTGTCCTCAGCTTGAAATAGATAAGGGCTCTTCAAAGAGCGGCTTCCACCCATAGTATGTGTCATACAACACTACATATGGGTCTTGGTTCAGAACGTCCTCAAGATTGGTGAGATTTGGCATTGTTCGGTCCATACTTTCAACTCGACTCGGCTCCGTCTCATATGCTTGGCTGGCCTGAATGAATGTTGCAAATGGCGACGAAGGACAAGTGAGCCACATCGGATCCTCGTAGATGTGATTGTCTTGGATCGGTGGTGGCATCACAATGTGGATCTCCAATGGTGAAGAATCACAATCGTCGATCCATGCTTGGGTTCCCGTCTCATTAGAATAATCATCATTGAACTCACCCAAGCTCATTTCACTCGTTTTCGATTCCTCGTGGTGGCTTTCAATGCATGTGGCGTTTATGTCTCTTAGTGCCACCACTTCTGACTCGGCCTCAATAAAACAAATTAGCTAACCAATTTACTTCTGAAGAGACATTACGGTCGCATCAATTTCAGCGCAGGTCGTCTCAATATTGTTAAGACGATCCTCATACTCATTGAGTCGGTCATTCGTCTCCCTCCAGAAAGCCTGAGTCTCTCCCATAAATTCAGCTAACATTTCTTCCAAAGTGGGAGGAGACTCCTCCTGTTGGTCAGGGATGTTAATCCATGGCGTCGAAACGGTGAAACTATCTCCCAAACTTTGGTAGCTTGTTGAATAATTTCAATAATGAAAATCATACTCTGCCATTTCTTTCAACAACCGGTAGGCTTCATCCGCGGTTAATTGGTCGAAAGAGGTGGTACTATTTCCTCTTTCAACCCAATTTCTTGTTGCGACTAATAACTCATCGAGGAAGTTCAGTAATTGATACTCTCTCGGGAAACGATGATTCGGAAACCGGAACATCAACTCTTTGTATCGATCCCAAACACAATAAAACGGCTCAAAATCTCGTTGAAAGAAATGCAAAAGCACTTGTTCATCTAACATCGTCAAGTACCCTGCAAGAAAAACAAAAATTATAAACAAAATAAATGTCTATATTAAAATCAAGTTATTTACTCACAATATCAACAACAATCTAAAACCCAATCCCCAACAACGACGCCAAAACTTTGGTAGCGCGAAATTATGTCGCTACTTTCACCGCAAGTGTACAGGTCAAGTTTTAGTAGAGTGGGAAGAGTAAGGGTTATTGTATCCACAAGAATTGGTTTAGATTATCGTTGAGTTCCGAAATTGTCATAACTTAACTTTATTTAGGAGATAAAATATAGGTTTTTATAATAATTATAAACTAAACTAATTAAACTAATTATACTAATATACTAATATGACGTTTATGGGAAAATATTGCCTAGGGATTAACTTCGTTCACTTAAACGTGTTCGTTTCAATCTAATTTATATTAATAGCATTCCAATCTATTCGACAATCTAGGTATCGAAAACTCACTCACTACCTCTCCCGAGTGTAAAGTGAATGAATATGTGACTTTGCGTCAACACCGAAGTCCCCCTCGAGCGTATATACGACACTTGGTCACATGAGTCTCGCCCCAATCTCACAGATTGCACACTTTCTAATGCCCTTCCAGGTCATTAGATCGTCACTTTGTGTTTAAACCCTAGTCCGAATTCGGGGTTACCTCTCCCGAGTGTCAAACCCCTTATTCTCAATATATCATAACAATCATATAAACGTGGAAGAACGGTAAACACAATTGAATAGACAAGAACAACTGTTAACGAAACATCAATTTTATACAAACAACGTTTTTATGAACTCAATCGAGCCCTAGACAATATATGTTTAGCTACACATGGCACTAACCCTATATACAACTAGAAACAAGCTAAATATATACAAAACAACTAACCAAACTAAGAAATAAAAGAGAGAGAAAAGGAGATTAGCCGTTATCCGAAGAT
Organism: Eucommia ulmoides; assembly: GCA_016647705.1. NCBI lineage: Eukaryota > Viridiplantae > Streptophyta > Magnoliopsida > Garryales > Eucommiaceae > Eucommia > Eucommia ulmoides. Next base: position 13,002,027 of record CM028327.1, on the reverse strand, counting down.
ATGACGCTAAAATCGCTCCGAGAACGTTTCCTCCTCTTGGCCTTGATGATCTTCTCTTGGTTGGACGTGTCTTGGAGCTCTCAAGACTCCCAAAAATGTTTTTTCTATTTGGGGAGAAGACGGGAGATATAGATAGGATTCAAAATATCTCAAAATATCCCAAAATATCCTAAAAGATCTACTGTCGGACCGCTGCAGCAGTAGGGAAGTCAACAACCTTCTGCCAGATGACCGCTGCAACGGTGGAGAGTTCAACAACTCTCTACATTTTGACCGCTACAGTGGTGGATGCAGGTTCTAAAAATTAATCTTTTTGTTTTTTTTTCTACCGTTCTTCCACCGACTTGCTCGTTTATGGACCGTTTTCGTCCCTTTTAACCCCAAACACCTGATTTATAACAAAACAAATAAAAACATACTAAAACGCTATAAAAATACTTGAAAACTACTAAAATCGGCTTGAGAATAAATATATAAATTACATCTATCAGTAACCCTAAGTACACTTTTTTTAAAAAATGGATTTCATTTCATTATACATCACATGCCTAAAGAATTAACTATTATTAAAGAAAAATGAATACTCTACATCTCGAACTAATTATTCATATAGTATCTTTAATGACCATTTGATATTGCGATAGAAAAATTGCAATAGATTTGGACAATTTAAAGTTTGTAGTTAAAAAAAATGATTATGACAAAGGTGAGAGGAAATTAATATAAGAATTTTTTATTTTAAACCATGGTTAGACCAATTGGATCCACTGTAATCATCACAAAATCATCAAATACTAAATGTACCAATCACATTTATTCCAAAAGGATCAAATACCAAATACATTCATCATAATGATAATAAAATCAATTCATACAAAATAATATAAAATCAAATAAAATATTATGATTCTAAGAAATTGTTTATCTAAATTACAACAATAAGGTTCAAGAGCAAGATAATATGGCCCAGGAGGAAGCTGAGGATAATAGGGATTCTGTCGACGCATTATCTCCTGGATCTGCTCAAGAGACATTGCCATCCTCCCCATCTGACTAACTAGGTTGTCAAGTCTTTCATCCACTATTAGGGTGTATTATCGGAAGACATCAAACTGCTTCTGTAGATCATCAAATCTGCTGAAAACCTTACCCTCAAAGCTCATCTCCTTTTCCATTGGCTCTGGCTCTCCCATCTCTTCATCTCTTTGCGCAATTCCATTTCCCTTCCCTATCCATGTATTTCCAACATGCTCGAAACTTATTAAAGAAATGGCAGAATTGTTGATAACCGTATTATTGTAGACAATAAAATATTTGATCTCATTGCCTAACTGAATATTGAATTACTCAAGGAGACGACACATGATATCGCGATATGGTAGAAAATGTGATTTACCATTTAATTGATATTGCATGTGTTCTACGATAAGCGTGGGAAGACCGATATTTACATTATTAATTATAGTGTAGAGAAGATAAGTATTGAAATTAGTCACGACGACACGACTACTATGACGAAGAGTAAGAGAATATATGATTGTTGAGTGACAAATACGGTGGAAGAGATTAAGATTTTTCCTAGTATCGTTTTCTATGCCTACCCTAGACGAAAATGCTTTGGCTTCAAGAAGATAAAAATTATGAATAACCCAATAGCCACTGTGTTGATCCTAAGATTTTGATGGACAATTAAATGTTGATATTTTTTGTGGAACTAACGGTTGATTAAGTGTTTCAGTTTATTAGTTCCAAATGATGAAGATATGAGGATAAAGATGACGAACGATTAAGAGGTTGAAGAATTTGAAGAACCTAGGGAAAACAACTCAGGTTAAATTTCAACTCTCAATATCCCAATTAGGATCACACACGACACAAAAAGATTTTTAAATGATTTTTATGTGTGTTTTTAATAGGATCTTAATTAGATAAAATATTTTCTCCTTTGTGTAATTGAAAAAGAAATATTTATAATTGATTAAAATTGAATTTAAGTATTTAGTGGAGCTAATGAAGAAAAGAAATTGGTTAAAGGGATGAAAACATCAATAATAATGAATTAAAAACGAGTTTAGAAGAGTGTTCCAGCATCTATAAGTCGACAGGTAAGTCAATCGGATCAAAGAAGGAAAACTCTCTATATCTCTCGGTCGACAGGTAGGTCGACCTGTGCTGAAATATGAACTCTCTATATCTATAAGCCGACAGAGCGGTCGACCTGTGAAGAGAAATTGAACTCTCTGAATCTCTAAGTCGATAGATACGTCGACTGATGGGCACAAAATCTTTGGCTTGGCTACATCCTGAATCAAGTGGTCGACTGCTGATCTTGGTTGGTCGACTTATGGGTCTATTTTAGGATATTATGGAATTCTGAATTTTATTCTAAAAGTAGTTGTTACTAGCCATTTTTTGGTTGGGATTTAATATTATTTGACATGTGCAACACATATTATGATATCTCTATAGATTTTGTTCATTAAGTTTGAATATTTATTAATTTGGTACATATAATTGTTACTATGCTATTTAATTGTGATTGAGAAATATTTGGGTGACTTAATTGAGAAGTTTAAAAGCCATAATTAAGTGATTTGAACCAAAATAAAGTCTTAATGATATAAGGGGTCTATAAGAGCAATTAAGTATCATAACAAACGAGAACTTGCCGTTAGATAGCTGATTTTAATCTCATTTATATAGACCTGCGTTTTTAATATCTTTAAGTGAGATTAAGAGAGATTAAGAGATATTACTGAGCTTTTCTAAGAGAAATCATATTGAGATTTGTGAGAATTTTTCTAAGAGTCATTCTTTAGAATTATTTGGTGAAAATCATTGCTGCTACCGAATCTGAAGTAATATCGCTCTAATTATTTTTTCAGTGGATTTCGGGTGAGATCTCTCCAAATTACTTTCTATTTGGTATTACTTGATTAATTTTTGGAATTTGATCTTTAAAAATTGTTTCCTGATTTTTTATTGAAAAATATTTTAAAAATAATTTCTTGAATCAATCTGATTACGTGCTCAATTACGTGTTATCCATTTTTGTTTAAAATCAGATTTTGAATATCTTACTTTTCTATCACTAATTTTGGGATATTAATCGATTTTTAATTTATTTGGGGGTGGTAGAAGCTCCGAGTGAGAAAAATCACTTGTCAATTTTTAATTGGTAAGTTGAGTGGCGGATTAAATACTGTTGGGAGTATTTAATCTAAAAGTAGCTGGTTTCAGTCTCTTTCTGTAAAGAGATTGAGGTGGTAATTCTTCCTGAATTGAATTGTTTTGTGTAAATTTTGTAACGGTTCAATCCTTATCAGGTAAAAGGATATTTGGAGTGTTAGTGATGTTTTGATTCTTTATCCTTCGTGTTAAAAAGAATTAGGTTATTCTTGAGCCTGTAAAGAGTAGAGGTTATTCCTTATCTTGTGAAAAGAAAATTTTGTAAAGGTTGATTCTGAGCATGTAAAAGAATCTTTGTGAGGATTTAGTTCCAACCTTTAAAGGAATCTTGAGTTTAGTGGGTGCGACTCTCCGTAGGACTCAGAGGACTGGATTAGCTAAGAGTAATTTGATGAACCAATATAAATTCCTGGTGTACTACTATCTTTACATTATTTATTTTTGTTGTTTGGTGTGCACCTAGTTGATTTTATATTTCCGCTGTGATATAAAGATAATAATTAATTTAGGATTAAAATTAATTATTTTAGTTATTAAAGTATTTTTTTTTTCTGATATTTTTAATTACCCAATTCACCTCACTTCTTGGATATTTCACTGGACCAACACACTGTTTGGGGGAAAAACCTCACCCCTTGGAACACACAAAAGAGCATAGAGATCGTTCTTTTTGAAATCTATTTGAACTCCATTAACATACGAGAAATAGGTATTTTCTTTATGATGAAAGTTAGAATAAAATATATTGACCTAATGGGTGTAATAAGTTTTGTTTCGACTCAAGAAGTCTTCCCAACCCAAGTGATGAATTTTGGGAAGAAGATCTATTCCTCCAGACAAAAGTCAAGAATAGTCGATTGGCCTACTCAACACTGCTTTCCTTTTAGACATCTTCAAGAAAACGGTTTTGATGTTCTAAGCTTAAAAATCGATAATTATCAAATTTAGGTTCTTCAACGGGTCTAGTACTTTTACCTTTATCCCTACTAGTTCCTTCAATGAATTTCTTTCTAGCAACATGCTTGGTAACCATTTTTAAGGGAAAAAAATGATAGAGAACTAAGAAGGAGAAATACAAACAACTAGGTAGTGACACCAATACAATATGCAAGAAATACTTATAGATCTGTGAATCTAAAAATGAGGAAGGATAGGGTTATATTCATTGAATCCGCCGGAATTCAATCAATTGAATGACTAATTCAGTCGACTTTTAGTAAGGCAACATTTTTCCTCTGTACTGATTCAGTCGACTGGATCATCAATCCAGTCGTCAAGTGATTAGACTAGAGCCTTTTAAAAATGTAATTTCATCAATTACTTATCCAACACACCTCACATGATATGGGATCTCATTTCGGGCCCATTATATTAACAATTGCGTATCAACCGCACAACAGTAACTCATTAGGGCACAATGGATATTTTTTTTACCTCTATCATATATCCTTAAAAAATTAAAAATAAAATAAAATAATAATGAAATTATGAAATTGTTATTTAATCATTTCTCAATGATTATTCATAATAAATAATAATGATACACTTAAAAATACAAAAATCGATCGAAGGACCTATTTTTCGGTCACCATCAAATAGCCAAGATCTTGCGCAGCCCGTCGTACGTAACGCCACCGTCTTCACCGCCGCCGCCCAACCTGATCATAGCCCTGACGTCATCGTCGGTGGCCTCAAACCCAGCCCACCGGAGATACTCTTTCAGATCTCCATGCCCCACTTTTCCATCCCCATTTCTATCCATTACCCTAAATACATCTCCCATTAAATCCAACTCCAACCTCCCACCATTCATACCCTCCTTAATTTTATCACCGTTTTTGCTGGATTCCAGAACCTTCTCGAATTCGTCGTACTCCACGAACCCATCCCTGTTCGAATCGGCCGCCGACATCATTGACCCGATGACTTCATCCTCGTCGGACGATCCGGCGACGGCGAAGCCCCTGTAGAACGAACGAAGATCGTCGCGGCTTATTTTGCCGTCGCGATCGGCGTCCAGGACGTCGAATGCCGACCGGAAATCTGGCCGGCTGGTGGTCTCCTGGCGTAGAGAGGTACCCGTGGGACACATCCTATGCGAACCGGAAAATCAAAGGAAGAGAAGAAAATGAGGAGAGATGTAGCATGGGATTGTATTTATAGTCTAAATTCCGAGAATTTCTCGGAAGGAGAAATAAAAAAAGAAAAAGAAAATTTATTTTTTCTTGGGCAACACCCTTTCAAACAACATGGGAACTTTCTAGTACTTTTTCTTTTCGGAAAAATACACTTTCGGTCCCTCAAGTTATGGGTCGGTGTTTAAATTGACCTTGAGATTTTATAGGTAACACATTTGATTTTTCAAGTTCCGATTTGGTTTCTATTTTGTCAAACCACAATTTCTGTTAAAGAAATTGGATGAAAACCGTTAGGGTTATTTCTTTAATTTCTCATATGATTTCTTCTAATGTCAAGACATTGAAATAAGAGGAGGATAAATATAATTCTTGTTATTTTAGAGATTTTTCTTCTTTATAAATCTAATTTAAAAGTTGTTACAATAAATTAACTAATCAAAGAGTTATGTTGGCAAAAAAAAAACTCTTCCTAAACAGTGCGTAGAAATTTATCCTCAACGATTGATAAAATACAAAGAACTAACATTACTACCCTCCCATAAATCACAGAAGCTACAATGAAAATTTCATTAAATTTCTCTATCTCTTCTCACTAAAACATCTCTCCCCTCATCGCTATCTTTCTACACTGCTGGAAACCCTAGATGGTGGGGGCAAATCAATATGTGTAAACAATCTTCGGAATCGTCCTTATCACCTCCTCTCATAGATTCCACTTCTACCTTTGTGACTCAAAGCAGTATCTTCTAGATATTGACATTTCTCTCTCTAACTTCGTACTCTTATATGAAGATGTTGTATCTTGAATAATTTCGGGATAGATTTCGAACAATATCTTCTAGTAATTCAGGGATGGATCTCAAGAAATTCTATTCCTTCAACACGATGATAAATTTTATGTTAAATTCAACATGATGATGATTTTTTCAAATTTTTTATTTAACTATATTTAATATGTTTTACAATAATAATATAGTACAATGATAAAATTTTATTGAAATATCATGTTGAATTCAACGCAATGTGAAAAATGATGAAGATTTTAGAAGTAGCATGTTGAATTTAACACGAATATGAAAATTTGATTAAAAAATAGTGAATATGGTATCACAAGCCTTTGTCACATTTAAGTCAACATGGTATCATTAAAGTAATATATATTTGAAGTATCATATTAAATTTAACACGAAATTAAAAAATTATTAAAATTTTGGATATTATATTTAATTTAACATGATTATGAAAATCTATTGAAAAAAATAGTAACTTTAATATCATTTTAAAAAAAATTATATTCATACGAATCTAAATATATAATTAGATAATAAAAAAATAATATATTAAATTCAACACGATGTGAAAAATTATAAAAGTTCAAAATTGACATGTTGAAGTTAAAACGAATGTAAAAATTTGATGAAAAAATGGTGAACGTTGATAAAACAATATAAATTTCAACACAAAACACTATAATAAAAATAATTGTGAATATGATGTGAAAACTTTTTGAATATATAATAAAAAATGTGTGGATGTGAATAATCACACATAAATGATTACTTAACGACCCACTAAAAACGAATTTGTATTCCTTATTTTGTGAATTAATTTTAGTCTATATTACGCGGTTCATAAAGATTCCCCATATATCTAAATGACCATCAAGGCATGTGATTCAATTTTACGTGCGTATGGGATGACATCATTAGAGGGCAACGGTCGCTCATTATTGAGCCAATCAAGTGGCTGGTGTTAGACCCAAATGGACCACTGTCGCAAGTTATAGAAGAGACTAGTCTAAAAGTACAAGCTCACCCTTCTCACTACTTTTTTGAATATCATGTGCTTTGGCCAAATTACAGGTACTACACTTCATACTTTTTTTTTTTTTTAAATTTTATTATCAAATTTCACTTTACCTCAAATTTTAAATAATTTTGGGTGATTAGTCATAAATAACGATTGTAATAAATTATTAATCTTATTTAAAATATAAATTTTGAGTTTCTCTCTCTTTTTTTTTTTTTTTTTTTTTGCTTTTGTATTATTCCTGCACGTGCTTAGGCATAAATAATATTAATTACATCTATTTGTCTAATATTAATTATAAATTACAAATTACATGTAACTATATTACATGTACTTGTTTAATATTTGTTACATTTAACAAATATTCTATACACAAGTTAGATAAGAGAGTGCAGCGCGTGTATTGGACTTTTCATCTTTTTTTAATGCGCGAAATTAAAACACGAGTTATAATTGTGTATGAGAATTTTTTAAAATTAAAGATAAATTAAATGACTTGTTACATAAACACAATAATTTTTAATATGTTTTACAATATCATAGAGTATGTAATCTAAAATTTTAAAGTTTAAATATTTGACTGAATGGAAAAATATTTTTAAAAATTAATAAAATATATTCCTTGAAAAATAAAAGACGACATTTTATTTAAGACATTTGAAAAAGTAAAACAATTAATTTGGTAGATTTATACCATTAACATTCTCTATGTTTTCACAAAAAACATTCGTCAAAATTCATTAACACCAATTCTAATATTATTTTTTGGTTTTTATCACTTATCTCCATTGTTATTTTGCAGAAAATCACAATTTTCCCAAGTCATTCGCAAAATATCGCTCAACCCCTTGTCATTATGGTCAAACATAATTTAGTTCTCCTATTTAAGTAAAAAAATAATTACGTCAATTTTAATTATAATAACAATTCTACACTTAATTATTAAAAGTAATTAAAAACTCAAATGAACAACTATCTCTGAGTTTTTTTTTTCCGTTTTTCTTCTTCTAACTTTTTACACTAATATCCCTATTTTAAAAAATAAATTAATTTGTACTCCTAAAAAATTTTATAATTATTTTTTACACCCCCCCCACCCCCCCCCACCCCCTCTCTTGTTCTTCATCATCTTTCTATTATTCTTCTTCTCTTTCTCTCCCTCCCCCTATGTGTGTCATTGGATCCATACTTTGAGAGAGAGAGAGAGAGAGAGAAATAAGGAGGGGGGGGGGTAAAAATAATTTTGAAATTTTTTAGGAATAAAAAGTAATATTTTTAAATAGGGGTGTTAGTGAGATATTTTGAAAATTAAAAGGTTAAAAAATAATTTAAAAAACCAAATAAGAAAATGGCATTTGTGTCTTTTTCACATAAAAAAAGGCCTAAGGAATTGACTAGTATTTAGTAAATGATGGAAAAAAATTATGATTTTAAGCAAAATGCTAGAGAGGTATGTAACTTGTAAAAAACCATATTATGTTCCAGTTTATTAACACCCCTTCAACAAATTATCAAAATTCAAGTGTCTATTTTACCCTGTGAAAGTCGATTTATATTTTTTTATTGCGTAATTCTAAATGTACATTCTAATTTTTATTAAAAAAATGATTTTGAAAAAACTGGAACTTTTTTTCACCCATTTATTTTAAAAAAAACATTCACAAAACCACTCTTACCCTCGCCACCCCTCCACCCCTTGTCTATCGGAAAGGCAAACATAATATTAAAGAGTCAAGCTACAACAAACCTAGTTGGAATGGGACTAGGTCGAAGAAGAAGATAAAGCGATAGAGAGTAGAGAGGGTTTGATAAGATGCCCGATAGGCCGAGATCCCCTTCTCAACTACACAAACTTCACTTCCTTGAATGCATCGCAGGGTACAGTGCTAATGAAGATCAGGGACAAGAAGATAGTAAGACGATTTGAACCCCTAAGGAATAGGGGCAAGGTTGCTAACAAGTGTGATTTCCATCGAGATCATAGTCACACCATCGACAATTGTTATGACCTCAAGAATGAGATTCCTCCCCCCCTCCTCCGCGAGAATTAAGTAGATTCAATTAATTCTAAATATCATGCAACTTTCCCAAAATAATGGCATATATATTGGGTATATATGGTATAGTTATTTAGTATTACCGTAGGAGAAGTATAGAATTCAAAATTCAAATTTTACAATTCATTTAAATAAGAAATTGTTATATTTGATCTGAATAATAGTGTTATTATCACCAGTGCATATTATCACCGTCAGATTTCGGAAAGTAAGTTGCAGAAATCGACGATTTTTGTATAAGCTAATTGTAGGGGTCGTCATGGGCCCAGGGGCTCACCCATCCTGGTACCCATTTTTTTGGGCTTGGGCTTGAGTTTTAAGTCCATGGGTAGGGTTAAGGTTTAAACTTCAAGGCTCGATCAAATTTAGGATCGGGCTTGGGCAAGGCAAATATTTTTTATGCCGGGCCCAACCCAATCATTAATATATATATATATATATATAGTCATCATAAACAAACCCTAGTATATAAGATACTATTTTTTCATGTGAACTCGTTAATATGGAAATGTGGATGAATATATTTTATCATTTTTATTTGTTATTTTAGTGTTTATGTTTTAAATTAAAAAAATTATAGAGCTGGGCTTGGACTTGATCTTTTTTGGTAGGGTTGAGCTTGGGCATGAAAGTAAAGCCGTATCATATGGCCGGGCTAGGGCCTAGTATTTTTTTATAATACCTTAGGTAACGCCCGGCCTGGCTCATGACCACCCCTAATTAATTGTCATTTTGTTCTTATTTCACAACCTCAAATGAAGGTTTGTTTATAGATTAACAACAACAATTTACTTAATGATGTTGCCAAAAGAATTTCGGTACGTGTAACAGTTCTTCACGTGCTAGAAACCTCCGCAACCTACGATATGACTTGCAAAACTAGTTAGTTCTAAGGGGGGACACCGGTGTGGTGTCGGCTAAAAAACCTCCGGCGTGAGAATAAGTCAAACCGTTCTATGTAAGAAAGAAAGTTTTAGACTGTGATATTGAGAGTCGTGTGCTATACCTCCTTACCTTCTATATATATAGATTGTTCCCCTTGTAATCGTCCCTTCCATGATCCTCTTCACATTCCATATTTAACTGCCGTGAATTTTGCTTGTGCTCCCATTACGGATGTTACGTTAATCACATTTGTGCATGGGGATGGGGGTATATGAGGTTACATAACTGTTGCTGTTAACCTGTCTTTTTGTTGATAATCAGGACTCTCTAATTAGAAGAGCTTGTTTCACACCGGATCAGCCCAAGTGTGGTTGGGCTTCCTTAGCAAACCAGACACTTCATTTTTTGGGTCATTAAAGCAGTCGAACCATGATTAATTATTGGATCACTTCTTTTGGGTCAAGTCTCATTGGCAGTTCCAACCCGATGTTTCATCATTGTCTACTCCAAATCATGGGCAGGAATTTTCCCTACATCATTTGCTCTCTGGACCTTCGTGGTGATTTACCAAAGCAAGATGAAATGTCATTCTTTGCTTGTAAGTTCTCTTCTTCTTCTTCTACTCTGTTGCTTGATTTCTTTATCGTATTGTGCTCTTTCATACCCCCCAAATCCTTAACTCTAGTAATGACCTCTACTCCGCCGCCTAGTCCGGCCGAGGTAAGCTTGGTTGTGACCAGATTCAGCTCACCTTTGACCAAGTCTACCCTGCTTCTGACCCAGTTCAACCTTTCAGCTCAATCCCAATCAAGCTCAGCTATCTTCTGACCAAGCTCAGCCTATTTTTTACCAAGCTCAACCTAACTCCAATCCAGCTCAACTCAACTCTGATCTGGCCCTGCTCGCTCCTAACCAAATTTAGCCTCTGCTTAGTGAATTAACCTTGATGGCTGTTGAGGTTCGTACTGTGCCTCTACCAGATGATGTAGACCAACTGGGCACTATTTGATTCATCGGCTGTCTTTTCAATTCTTACTTTAATCAGTTTTGTAATGATGGTACTTTGCAATTATTATTAACTTTAAACATCTGCCATATTTAGTCTTAAAAATCGTCGTCTTTTTCCTTCGATATTGGTTGCTGTTGTTTTGTATTTGATGTTATAAATATTTTGCCTATTTGGTTTTGCCTTTTTTGTTGTTTAACAGATGTTGGTTTAACTATTTAAAGCCAAACCCTCTTGAGATTTTTTTTTTTTTTTTTTTTTTGTCTCGAATCAGCCATAGCCTCATCATTCTTAACATCAGATATCTTTGATGTTGTTCATACTGAGAGGAAGAAAGAGGTAAAGTTAGGGCAATGATTCTGAGAACTCATTATGATGGCCAACGTTCTCGACGAAGAGCATCCACGGCTTCGCGCTATCGAAGATGCCTATGTCGTCTTTGCCTCCCTTGATGTTGCCCATTTTTGTGCAATATCCCAACTCCATGAATTTCGTGATCTCCTGAAGTTGGCAAAAAAAAAAAAAAAAGATCAACGATCTGTAGGACCAAATTCAGCTCCACAAATCCTATAGTGGCGTGCCGAAGACGAAGAAGGACGAGCTCTCGGAGAAAAATGAGGAGAAGAAAGAAAAGATACGTTCTCTGATTCGAGCGTTGAATCGATATAAAGAACACAAATTCTACCATTCGAACTCAAATTCTGAGGGCTTAGGTCTTGCGTCTTCTCCTGGATCAGATTAGCTCATTCTTTTTTTTTTTTTTTTTTCTTTTTTTTACATAAAAAAGCCTCAAGAGCATTTTTTGAACAGTATGGGATTATTAGTCACCAAATAAGCTCCTACAGTGCTCTTGGAATGGCTCCATCAAATATGTAATGCTTGTTGGTAGGACTCCTATTATGGTAAAATCTGATTTATGTTAGAAGAAAAACGGAATGCACCTTTAGATTTTTACTGATTCCGTGATAAGAAGTGACAAGTTCAAGACTTCTTTTTTGGATTGTACTGATGCATTTGTTGTGTATAAGAACTGTTTGGACTTCATATGTTGCGTGTTAAATGATCAACTAAAATAATACTCACACTGAAATAGGATAGATATGGAGTATTAGTTGTCACATATTGAGTATTATATCGGGTATTTAACTTCCCAAACGTAAATGTTTTAGAAATAGACGTAGCATTCCTCTTGGTTGTAGTATTCCTTGTGCCCTCCTCCATAACAAGTTTAAGTAATAAATATGTTATGGATTACCTGAGTCTTCGAAACCTATGGCTGAACTGAACTTAAGCAACTCGGTTAATGCAATGAGCTATTCTAGGTAGCTCGGTTTGCAAATGAATTGATCTAGGCAGTTTAGTTTGATTGATGAGCTGATCTTGGCAGCTCAGTTTATATATGAACTGATGAGCTGATCTTGGCAATTCGGTTTATGAATGAACTTATCTAGGCAGTTCAGTTTGATCGATGAGTTGATCTTGGCAGCTGTTGAGCTGGCCTTGTAAGCTCAGTTTGGTTGGTGAGCTAATCTTGGCAACTGTTGAGCTGGTTTTGGCAGCTCAGTTTGGTTGGTAAGCTGATCTTGGCAACTCAGATTATGAATGAACTAATCTTGGCAATTCAGTTCGATTGATAAGTTGACCTTGGCAGCTGAGGAGCTGATTTTGGCAGCTCAATTGGATTAGTGAGCTGATCTTGGAAGCTCATATTATGAATGAACTAATCTTGGTAGTTCAGTTCGATTAATGAGCTGATCTCGGCAGCTCGGTTTGATTGGTGAAGTGATCTTAGCAGCTCAGATTATGAATGAACTAATCTTGGTAGTTCAATTCGATTGATGAGCTGACCTTGGTAGTGTAGACGCGACATTTTGATTGTCCCGCAAAAATATTTTGTACTTTATTTATTATATTATCTTTTATTTTGTTTTATTTTTGGAAAAAAAAAATTAAAAAACAAAAGGAAGAAAAGATAAAAAAAAAAAAAAAAAAAAAAAAAAAAAAAAAAAAGAAGAGTCAAGACACAAGTTCTAATGTGGTTTGTTGGTAAGTCTCATCTTTCTCTCATGGTTTGTCCTAGGTTCAACTCTCACTAGTAGCACAATTAAATTAGTTTTTAGGATTTTTTTTTTATATATTTTATAAAATAACGAAAAAAAATATATTATGTTATATATATAAATATTTAAAAAAAATAAAAAAATCTCTCCACTTTTTGGTGGAGAGAAGAAAAAAGAGGGGACACACAATCTTTGTCCCCCTCATGAAAAATAAAAAAATATTAAAAAAATCTCATGTTAAATAATGGAGGGGTGCTCATATTTTGGGAGGTCTTGGCCGGGAGTTTTGGAGGGGAGAAGGAGAGCTCATATTTTGGAGTTTCGTAGAAAGAGAAAGAGTGGACAAATTTTGGGAATGAATTTTTTTTTCTTAGTCGAGAGTTTTAAAAAGAGAGGAGAGATTCTCATTTTGTGGGTTTGGGAGAAAACTTCAATTTTAGAGAGAAAGAGTCTTGAAAAAAAAAATTGGGTATGTTGTGGGGAAATTTGGAGAGAAATTTGTAGGGAGAGTTTTTATAAGAGGGATGAGAATTTTTTTGGAGAGAAGCCTTTGTCAAAGAGGGAGAAATTTTTAGAGAATTTTTGTTAGAGAATTCGGAGAGAGAGTTCAAGGAAACCATTTTTTTTTGTAATTTTTATTTCTTTTTTTCTTCTTTCATTTCTCTTTTATTTTTCTTTATTTCTTCATCAAATCTTGAGCAATTTATGAGGGAGATTGCTCCCCTCAATATTTTGATAAAATAAAAATAAGTCGTTATTATACCGAAATTTCGGTTTGTAAAGTTAATTTTTTTTTTTTAAAAAAAAAAAACTTGTGAAAAATATAATGTGTTGCAAAAACGATGTGAAAATCTCCCAACTTTCTACTTGAGCGGTTTAGGTCTAGAAAAGAGTTCGCTCTCCTTCATATGTAAATTAATGGATCTAAAATTGGATAAAATTTAAAAGGATGTTCCACTGGAACACTTAAAAACCGATTTACTTTTCTGCATTTATTTTCTTATTTTGCGTCTTTCTGCGCTTTTATTTTGTTGTATTTATTTCTTATTCTGCGCCTTTTCGCACTTTTATTTTGTTGTACATATTTTTTATTTGGCGCCTTCCGCGCTTTATTTTTAGTTTTATTTATTTTTCTATTTCGCGCCTTTCCGCGCTTTTATTTTCCTTTTCAGCGTCTTTCCGCGCTTTTTTATTTCTATGTACTGTTATTGTATTTATATAAATATTTATTTATCTCACATCAGAAAATAAAATAAATGAATTGATCTTTATTGTTCTAAAAAAAAAATGAAAAAAATCGCAAAAAACAAAAATTAAAAATAAAATAAAATCTTAACTTAAAACTCAAGACATTAAAACCTCCCTGGGGGTCATCCTTATTAAATCATCTATATTTTATAAACAATCATATCGGGGGGAACATTTTGAAAATAAAGAAAATAAAAAAATTATTTTTCCATTTTATTTCATGAAAATTCAAAAAAAAAAAAAAAAGTTTTCTACTTATTTTCTTGTTTAAAAAAAAACAAAACAAAAAAAAAATCTTAGGAGATATTTCAAAAAATCAAAAAAAAATATTCGGATTTAAATTTTATTTGGACTTAATTGGATAAAGTACTGTCTTCGGATGAACGTCTTATGGTGCCTAACACCTTCCCCAAGCGTAACTGACCCCCAAACCCTTTAAAATGAATCTCTGGTCGAACCATACTTTTGGGAGTCAAATTTTGCTTAAGCCATTTTTTGAAGTGTTTTCAAAAAGAAAAATCCGGTGACCTAACACATCATTTAAACTTAATGCTAGGTGGCGGCTCCATTTTCTAAAATTGGCTTAAGTATTTTTATGAGAAAATCGACGCTTTAAAAATTCCGTCTCTTTAACATTTATTTAAAAAAAATGCTTTAAAATTTCTTTTATTTTATTTCCTTTCGAAAAATCGGGGCGTGTTAGGCAGCTGATGAGCTGATCTTGGCACCTCAGTTCGAGAATGAACCGATCTAGGTAGTTCAGTTCGATTGATGAGCTAATCTTGGTAGCTTAGTTTATGAATGAACTGATTTAGGCACATTGATTTTGGTCTTGTTTATTGTTCTAAGTGTAAGACTAATCATTACTGACACTTCTTTATAAAGATAAGTGAATTTTACTGTTTATTCAGAAAATAACACAGAACAATTCTTCTTCAAAACTTAAAACGAAAAGTCACAAAACGAAAATTAGAAAAACTCACAAAAAATCTTTAAAGCAAAGTAAAGCCCTGAGTTGTGCTACTGATTCTAGCTCTGGAGAACTTCTATTCTTGATCTGGGCTGCTGGTTTGCACTTTTCCAAACTTCTGTCCTTATCGCTACTGTATAGCTTTCTTCCCCTTCATGGTTATCACAAAACACTGCCTAGATGCGACTTGATCTCCTCTGATTATAGTCACCCTGCCATCCTTTACATACTTGCTACATTGATGAAGAGTCGATGCCACAACTCCCATTGCGTGGAGCCAAGGCCGTCCCAGGATAGCATTGTATGGGAATGTAGAGTCCATTACCATGAACTCAGTAGCTTTGGTCACTCCACCTTCATCTTTGCTTGCAATGATAGATAAGGTGATCTTCCCATTTGGACAACTCAGGTCTCCGTTGAAACCTGCCATCACCATTTGGGTTGACCCAATGTCTGAGCTAGGAACACCCATCTGATTGAGTGTGTTGACAAAAATGATATTGGTTGAGATGTCGGTGTCGATTAGAACTCTTCTTACCTCAAAACTGGAAATCCAGAGGGTTATTACTAAGGCGTCATCATGAGAGTGAGCTACCCTCCTAAAGTCCTCATCATTGAATATCATTGGCCCAGTGTTGTGGGTTAAAACCATCACTTCTCTGTAGCATCATTCCTCTGTTGCCTCGCGGACTTTCCTCTTTCGCTCACGATTTGACCTTCCAGTAAAAGGACCCACTGTATTTATTATGTAGATGACCCCACGAGTGTTGTTCGGGTCATCACTCTTTCTTTGGTTGTTGCGGTTCTCTGGATAAGCTTCGCTTCTCGACCTTTTTATTTTCCTTGTCTGCTTCTGTAGATATTCGTGCAATCGTCCTATGTCAATCAATCGCTTAATCTCCCTTTGAAGCTCCCGACAGTCGTCAGTATCTTGTCCATGACCTTTGTGGAACTTACGGTATTTGTCCTTGTTCTTGCTAGATTTCATTAGGAGTTTAGGAGGCCACTGCATGACCTCAGATGATACGATCTTATAAAGTATTCTGAAGATCGGCATCCGCAAGCCTGGAAGGTTTGGCCCTTAATGTACCCCTACGCTTGTCATTGAGCTCCTAGGACACTCTCTCTGCCTGTCCAAGGCATTGCCCTTAGTTCTCTAACAATCTGTCTCGTTGGACTTGGGGTTGTCTTTCGTTGTTGTTCTCCCTTCACGCGCGTAGCTGACATGTTTTAGCTTCATATAGGGCTTTACCTTCTCCATCAGCTCAGTCATGGTTCTTGGGGTGTGCTTCGTTAATAAATCTTGGAACTGACTTGATCTCAATCCTGAGGTGAATGCATTTATAATGAGGTTTGAATTACAACCTTCGATACATATTAGCTCCTCATTGAAGCGATTCATGTACTAACGCAAAGATTCCCCATTTTCCTGTCGCAAAGCTAACAGGTAGTCAACGCCTTTCATTAGCCTTTGGCACGTGATAAACCATCCCATGAACTGCTTCCCAAAATCCATAAAAGATGAGATCGAGTTGGGTGGTAAAGTATGTAACCATTCTAAGGCCGACTCTTTTAAGGTCGTCGCAAAAGCTCTGCAAAGTGCAGAATTACCCGCTCCATAGAGTGCCATCAGATGTCTAACCTGTCGGATGTGGTCTATCGGGTTTGTTTTTCCATCATACTTCTGAAATTTGGTGGGGTCAAACTTGTCAGATAGCGGTGTTTCTCGGATGTCCGAGGTGAAAAGCATTTCGGTTCCCCTTAGCAACGCGCCTAGCTCATCCATCGGTAGATCTCTGCACTCCAGTGTACCACATCGTTGGTGGGAATCTACCGTCTCATTTCGGGTGAGCATCCGTCCCTTACCTGCGTGATTACTCATGTCCCTCTGGTCGATTCGCCCTCATTGTGACAAATCCAGAGATTCTAGTGACTTCGCCTGCTTTCCAAAACCGTTATTGACGGGAGGGGGCTGTTGAGCATTCCCAACAATCTGTTGGGCCATCCTTATCAACATCCCTTGCATTGCAGGGATCTTCTCTGTTAGTGCATCGATTCTTGTATTCGTTATCTACACCTCAAGGAGATGAACGATATGTACTCCACCTGAAGTCTCCATACGTGCTCTTGTGCTGACTGGAGGTGGGATTTCACTTCCCTAACTCAAACCTCTCACCTTTCATCGTAATTGTCTCATCTCGACAGAGAACTTATTTTTATTATTTTTTCCACAAACGACGCCAAATGATGTTTCCAAAATACTAATACTAAAATACTAATTTATCTAATTAAACTATATCACTATTTTGAGACGTTTAAGGAAATGAATTATCTAGGGATTAACTTCGTTTACAAATACGCGTTTGATCTCATTTAGTTTACGTTAACGATGTTCAACTTATCTGATAATCTTCGTATCGAAAACTCATTCGCCACCTCTCTCGAGTGTAAGACGAATGAATATACGACTTCACGTCAACGAAAAAGTCTCCCTCAACGTCTTAACGACACTAGGTCACATGAGTCTTGCCCCAACGTCATGGATTGCACACTCTCTAACTCCCTCCCGAGTTATTAGATCATCGCGCTGTGTTTAAACCCTAGTTCGAATCCGGGGTTACCTTTCTCGAGTGTCAAACCCTAATTTCACAATATACCTAAACAAGCATATAATGGAAATACAAGCATGGCAAACACAATCAAATAACGAAGAACAACTATTAACGAAACACCAATTTCAAAAGCACATATTCATAAATTATAGTAATCCCTAGACAATATTCGTTTGGCTAACGACCATAACCGTATATATAATGAAAAACGAGCTAAACATGCTCAAACCATAATCCGAAGTTAAGAAATAAAGAAAGAAACGAGAGAAACTAGCCGTAGTCCGAAGATTTGGCGTTAAAACCATTCCGAGATCGCTTCTCCTTCTTCGCCTTGTAATCTTCTCCTTCGGATTTGGTAGAGCATTCCCCAAAAACCTCTCAACCCTATTCTAACCCTAGGAGCTCTCCTATGGCCGAATTAGAGGAGATGAGGAATATATAGGGATAAAACATATTTAAATAAATATCTAAATTGTGTGTAGAGTCACCGCCGTGACGGTGGGTATGTCGGTTAAGTCACGGCCTAGGCGGTGGGCTTTCAGCAAGAAAAGGCATATCTCTGCATATTGAACGTTGCGACGGTGGGCTGCTTTTCAAAATTTTGCCTCTATGCTTGTTTTTCCATCGTTCTTCCACCGCTCTTTATCTAATTTGATCGTTTATGATCTGTATTTATTCATTTTCACCCCCACACACCTGTTTTAATACAAAAAAATAAAAACATATTAAAACGTATTAAAATACTATAATAACATTTGAAAACTAACAAGTTCGGTTTGGAAATAGATATGTAAATTACACCTATCAATAAGGCAACCCGTTCTATATAAGAAAGAAAGTTTTAGAGAGTGATATTGAGAGTTGTGTGCCATACCTCCTTACCTTCTATATATATAGGCCATTCCCCTTGTAACTGTTCCTCCCATGATCCTCTCCACGTTCTATATTTAACTGTCGTGAATGTTGCTTATGCTCCCGTTACGGGATGTTACATTAGCCACATTTGTGCATACGGAGGAGGGTAGGTAGGGTTATGTAAATGTCGCCATTGACTTCTCTTTTTGCTGATAATCAGGACTTTCTAATTGGAATAACTCATTTCACACTAGATCAGCCCAAGTGCGGTTGGGCTTCCTTAGCAGACCAGACACTTCATTTTTCGGGCTATTAGAGCAATCGACCCATGATTAATTATTGGATCACTTCTTCTGGGTCGAGTCTCAGTGGCAATTCCGACCCAATGTTTCATCATCGTCTACTCCAAATCATGATCGGGAATTTCTCCTACATCACTTAACAATGTAACAAAATACTTTTCTGTTTTCGTATGTGAAGTTAAATTCTAAATGTGGATTTCAACACAACATAAAAACAACAATTTACTTAAGGACGTAACATTTTTGTTTTTTATTTCACATGTTTCGAGGCTAAATTCCACGATATGGATTTTATCTCGATATAAATTTTTAAAATTTATTCCTTATTCAAACCTCACTGTTTTTATTGGATTTTAGTGTGTATGCTATTTTTGTTTCCTCAAAAATATGGCAGGATCATTAACAATATTATACAAATATGAGAATGTCACTGTCGTGTTCACGATTAACAACAACAACGCACTTATTAACCTTGTTCACAAGGTTATTTCAAAATTGAAGGACAATTTGACATGTTTTATTTAATAGATGGACATCTAAATTGCATTCTTGCATAACAAAATGATTTCAATTAGATGCAATTTCAATGGTTCTTCATTTTATTTAAGCACATTTGTGTTTTTAATGGTTGTGTTGATATTGACATTCAATTATAATAACATTCCATATGCGTCAAATCAACACACGATTCATTAGTCGTCTCTAAACTTGTCGATTAAGTTCAATTTTATCACATTGGACAAATGCAAAATACATCATAAAGGTATGTTGATGTTAACACAGTCTTATAGCGTAACAAGACAATTGCAAAACATATCCATAATTTGTCAACATAACGTTCTATTTTTTCATTTATAGTATCATGGAACTTATAATTCCAATGTTGAAATCAACACATCATCATGAATCCACAAGACATCTAAAGAACATCAATAATTATTAAAGTGATGAAAAGCAAAATCTCAATGCAAATCTCAAAACATTAACATCCAAATACAAACAAATTAAAAGTGATCCAAATAAATTTTAAAATTGATGTGAACTAAAATCAATCAATACTATCAAATTCGTCTAAACTTTGCATGGAGATTTTTAGAAAAAAAAAAAAAAAAAAAGTGAGTTTTTAAAAGAGATAATGATCACATGCGACAGTGTGACGCAATCAAAAATTTATTGTACGATAGCGCGTAGCAATCTAAGCACCTGCAAAAATTTAAAAATAAAATAAAATACAAACTAGATATATCTTTAGTCATTTTTTAATGAAGGTCACGAAATTGCATATCAAAACTACAAATGCCATATTATGTGTTCATAAATCGATTTGTTTAAAACCATTTGGTAGATTAAACTGTTTTTTAAAATAAAGGCAAAAAGATATTTTTTGAAGATCTATTTAAGGAATTCAAAATGGAATATCAAGGGCATTAACATCCGATTTTGAGAAAAAGATTGTGCCTAAAGCGGTTTTTAGTTATGGCATAATTTCGGATCATGCTCAAGGTGAGATTGTACACTAAATGCCCTTAAAAAAAATACTTAAAACGCATTACCAGAGAGTATCTTAGTTAATTTAGGAGTAGATAAGATTCATGTGAACTGGGCATCCTCACCCTAGTAGGAATTCTCAATTAAATATCGTTCTCCAGGTCATCCTTGGTGCAGCGCTTACCACCTTTGGGGAGAAAGATAAAAATGGTAACTCAGTGCATGAAGGTTCCCGCCATTACTAAGTCTAGGGAGTGTCAAATGTACACATTCTTACCTTTGTATACGCAAAAATATTCACACAACAAAGTAGGAGCAATTTCTCCAATTGTCCATAATTGGAGCCTTCTAATTGTAATTAGAAATGCAGTACGCATACAAAATTAACATCTGCTCATTTCTGAACAACTTTACAACACAATTGCTTGTGAATAACAGGCAGTAACCTCCATTTGCAAAGATGCCCAAACATGCTTACACTTTTCCCACCTTGCGTCTATGTGAGCCAAAAACACCTCTGCCCATGGTTCATTCTTCCCTTCCAAGCTCAGATCATAAGGCACTGAGAAACTGTTTCAGCATTCATGAGGTAACTAGAAAAGCAAACTGAATATGCAGTGTTATGTAACAACAAAGGATTACTCTCCATCAAGTTCGCATTTTTTAAAAATCCGAACTGTGAGCATTTTTGGTTTTTTTTCCATGCGACCCGAATTTCACTGTCCGTATTCACCCAACTTTTTACATGGAACTTTGCCATGAAAATCAACAACTTTTTACATGAAAATTTTACAATGATTTTATATGGTACAATAACTTTAGATTTCTGGGGAAAAAATTACTGTAACATGTGGACTGACAAAAATTTAAATTAGTGGATTGTTCACCAATAACCCCAGCATTCTTTATGATAGATTTAGGAACCACTTGTAGCTCTTATGCTCCAATCATTGATTCATCTCCGATCACAAGGAGATACATCCGATGTATAGGGACTCACGTCTATTTCCTAGAAAATTCTGACAACTAACCCTAATTCACGGAGCCATAGAAGCTCGTGTCTATGTTTTACGAAACAAATGGAATTGGAAAGTAGAAGTTAATAGCAAATGTGCATCCCGAGAAGGAAAGATATTACATTGTGGTATATGACAGCAAATGCAACTAGTAACCCCAAACTCGGACTATAAGGTGTCGGGAGCAAAAAGACCAAATAGTTTCCTTTTTGAGTCGGCGCTCATCATGTTGGTTCTCTAAGGTAGGCCCAGAAAAATGCCATATAAACGCAAGACAAAACTCGTAAGCCTATTACATTTCCCTTCACCATGAGCTGGGGATGATGGAATCCAGCCTTAGTGCCATGCACAATGAGTCATTAGTGGAATGGTGATAGACATATTCATAACACCACAGTATTAGTTCCGAAAAAAGAAAGAAAATAAAAGAAGCAGAAGAAGATCAAGGAGTCTCACCTCAATAATTCTTCCTCCTGAGATCCTTTACTGGAAGTGACATTCCTACAATAGCAAGGAGTAAAGACTTCACAATGAATATGTTGTTAAGCCTTTGATTCTTCTATTCTACTTCAACCATCTTCATTAGATGGGGACTATTCCTACTGGCACAACATGCCAGATATGCAGCATATATTTAGCAATCAGAAGATGAATGGATCAAGGTTTTGGTAGATATATAGACGAATGTAAACGATATACCGAGTCATCAAAAAACCGATGTTCATATGTTTTGTAGATCCCTCAAGAGCTCGTCCTTGAAGTACTTGAGGTGAATTCCAAAAGGAATATTTGTATCCGAAACTATTATTTGGCAAATGATCCTTAGAATGAGTAATATTAATAGTCCTTCACATGATTGGAAAAATTCACAATTACAGAAAATAATATTTTGCAGAATTTTAGAGAAATAAGATTAAAAAAACATGCAGAATTCTGCAGAATTTCAGAGAAATAAGATGCAGAATTTTAGAGATATAAGATGAAGAATTGGAAGAGAAACTGAAGTTTTTCTCATATTATTTCCAGACATATGTACAGCAGTATATATAGGACTAGAAGTAAGAAAATCAGTCCACTAATCTAGGGAAAGAAAAAGGAAATTATTCAAAAGGAAACAAACAGCTACTACACGCTAATACACCTCCCATAATTAGCCAAAATAGGAAAGGAAACTAGATCCTAGAAATCAAGTAATTTAACTAATTGAATCACCTATTAACAGCCTTTCCAACTCAGCAAATCACAAGAGGAAATTATTCCTTAATTTCCAAGAACCAAATCTCAGAAATTCTACACTCCCCTCAAGTTGGGTGATAGATATTAATCATTCCCAACTTGCAACTCAGTTCTTCAAAGGTGGTTCGAGGTAATGCTTTGGTGAGGACATCTGCAATCTGGTGATGAATTGATGTATGTAGGAGTTCCACAACTTTGCCATCTAACTTCTCTTTGATGAAATGCCAATCAATTTCCACATGTTTAGTTCGGTCATGATGAATTGGGTTTCTGGCAATTCTTATAGCAGCTTGGTTGTCACAATACATGCTGACGGGTTCAGGGATTGTGATGTCAAGTCCATTTAGTAATCTTCTTAACCACATTCCTTCACAAATCCCATGGGCCATAGCTCTGAACTCAACTTCTACACTACATCGAGCAACTACTGATTGTTTCTTACTTCGCCAAGTTACAAGATTCCCCCCACATGAATGTACAGTATCCAATAGTAGACCTACGATCCACTATAGAGCCTACCCAGTCAACATCGGCAAAAACTTCAATTTTCCTGTTGGAATTCTTATTGAAATACAATCCTTTTCTTGGTGTCATCTTGAGATACCTGAGTATGCGATAGACTGCCTCCATCTGTTCTTCAGCGAGATTGTTCATGAATTGACTTACAACACTCACTGAAAACCCAATATCTAGTCTAGTGTGGGATAGATAAATGAGTTTTCCCACTAGTCTTTGATAGCGGCCTTTGTCCACAGGTGCACTGTCTTCTTTAATCCCGAGCTTCACTGCAGAGTCCATGGGAGTTTCAGCTGGTTTACACCCCATCATTCCAATTTCCTTGAGAAGATCAAGAACATATTTTCTTTGAGAAACAGAGATGCCTTTTCTAGTCCGGGCCACTTCCATTCCTAGGAAATATTTTAGATTTCCTAGATCTTTGATTTCAAATTCCTTGGCTAGAACTTCCTTGAGTTTATTAATTTCTGTTGTACAATTACTTGTCAAAACAATATCATCTACGTACACAATTAGGATAACTAGTCTGCCAGTGGGAAAATGCTTGATGAAGAGTGTGTGATTTTCTTGACATTGATTGTTCCCATATCTCTTCAGAACTTTAGAGAACCCGTCGAAACATGCACGAGAAGACTATTTCAATCCATATAATGATTTCTTAAGTTTGCAGACTTTGTTGTTTGTAACATGAGATTCAATTCCAGGAGGAATGTCCATATAGACTTCTTCTTCGAGATCACCGTGGAGGAATGCATTTTTTACATCTAATTGGTAAAGAGGCCAATCCAAGTTAGATGCCAAAGAGAGGAGGACACAAACAGTGTTGAGCTTTGCTATAGGGGCAAACGTTTCCTGATAATCAATCCCGTATGCTTGAGTGAATCCTTTAGCCACAAGGCGAGACTTGAATCTTTCCACACTTCCATTTGCCTTGTGTTCCACCGTAAAGATCCTCTTACACCCAATAGCTCGTTTTCTTGGTGGCAATTCTGTGAGCTCCTATGTCTTGTTTTTCTCCAACGCACTAAGTTCTTCAAGAATAGTTGTGTTCCATTTAGGTACCTGAATAGCTTCATGAACAAAGTTGGGTACATGTATTTGATCAAGATTGCTAATAAAGGCCTTATAACTTGGTGAGAGACTTTTATAGGAAATAAAGTTGTAGATAGGGTGGTGTGTACATGATCTCACACTTTTTCTCAGAGTAATTGGCCAATTCAAATCATCAAGAGGCGATTCAGTAATGGGAGGTTCAGAGATATTACCTGGAGAACCGTCAAGGTTGCTTGTATTTGAGTTAGACTCCTGGGCTGGCTCAAGATATGCTCGGTTCTCTATTCCCTCTTGAGTTCTTCTCTTCCTAGAAAAAACATGAAGATCACTGTTTGGGACATTGGAATTTTGAGAATTTGTTGGCAATGGAGTTAAGGGTTCAACAGGATTGGGGACGGAGTTATCAAGAGCATTTTGAGGTTCTATTTGAGACACTGACTCACTCTCGGGAATTTGAGGGACAGGATTTGTTGGAATCACTATAGGTTCGGATGAAGAGAGTGATTGAGTGGAAATGATATCCCAAAGCTGGTATTCATTGCCTATGTTCTCCCCCTGAATGGCAGGTTTGGGATAGTATGGATATTGTTCAAGAAAGGTGACATCCATTGTGTTGTAGAATCGTCTTGTGATGGGAGAGAAATATTTGTATCCTTTCTGGTTTGGAGAATACCCTAGGAATATACATTTGATGGCTTTGGGGTCAGGTTTACCTCCATGATACACATGGACATAAGCAGAGCATCCAAATACTTTTAAGGGAATGTTAGACACAATTTTGGAATGTGTATATGACTCGAGAAAAGTATTGACGGGTGTTTTGAAATTTAGGACACGAGATGGCATCCTATTGATAAGGTAGGTTGCATAAGGACAGCTTCCCCCCAAAACTGTTTAGAGACATAAGTTGTGAACATGAGAGATCTAGCCACCTCAAGAAGATGCCTATTTTTCCTTTCAGCCACCCCATTTTGTTGAGGTGTGTCAACACAAAAGCTTAGGTGAATAATTCCATGACTTGACAGATAATCACTAAGAATAGAAGCAAAGTATTCCCTAGCATTATCAGTTTTCAACACTTGGATTTTCGTTCGAAATTGGGTTTGAATTATGGCATTGCAATTTTTAAATATTTGACCTGCTTCAGACTTTTCTTTCATGAGAAATAACCAAGTGATTCGAGTATGATCATCTACAAATGAAATGAACCAACGTGCCCCTGTTATGTTTTTTATTTGAGAAGGTCCCCAAATATCCGAGTGAATTAGTGAGAAAGGATGTGATTTTTTATATGGAAGATTAGGATATGAGTTTCTTACATGTTTTGAAAACTGACACACTTTACATTGAAAATGCTTTGAATTTTTATTTCTGAATAATGAAGGGGAAAGTTTTTCCAAATATAGAAAATTGGGATGACCTAGTCGATAGTGATTCAACATGATTTCACCATCATTATTGGACTTAAAATTTAACAAAGCTTTATTATGACACTGAACCTTTGACACAACTTTGAGGACGTGTTTCTCTGGAGAGTCTTCACTTTTGAGGAGATAGAGTCCCGAGCACTCTCTAGCATTGCCAATCGTCTTCCCCGAATCCAAGTCCTGAAATTCACACAGGTTATGAACAAATTTAGCCACACAGTTTTCATCATGGGTGAGTTTAGTAATTGATAAAAGATTACAATCAAGGGCTGGAACAAGAAGGACATAATTGAGAATAAGGGAATTCAAAAATTTTGCTGAACCGATCCCCGTTACTTTGGATACGGATCCATCGGTAATTCTGACAGTGTGTCCTTTTTGGCACGTTTTGAGATTCATGAGAAGAGAGGCATCACCCGTCATGTGATCTAAAGCACCTGAATCAATAATCCATTGTCTCTTTTCCTGCTTCACAGTAAGGGCTTTGAGGGTGTTACCTGAATGAGCCAAAGTTGAAAATGATGTTGGAGTTGGCAAGGACTATCCAAACATTTTCTGGAGAAGCTCAATCTGCTGCTTGCTAAAGAGGGCAGATTCAGTTGAAGCAGGTTCATGGGTTGTGGAGGCAGTATTTCCACGACTTTCTTCTTTGTTGATGTATCGTGAGGAGGATAGCTTCCAATCAGCTGGCTTGCCATGAATTTTCCAGCAGTTTTCCTTGATATGACCGGGTCTATGGCAATGGTCACACCATGGTCTTCCTCTTCGGGGCCGGTTGTCATCATTCTGAGGTTGTTGGCGTCCACGAATAGCAAGGGCAGACCCTTCGCTGGTTGTTGGACTGGCAAATTGAAGACCAATCATCACCTTTTTCTGACTCTCCTCTCGGCGAACTTCGGAGAAGGCTTCACGGATGCTTGGTAAGGGCTTTGCTCCTAGAATTCTGCCCCGCACTTCATCGAGATCTTTGTTGAGCCCCATCAAAAATTTGAAGACACACTTCTTTTCAACAATCTGTTTGTACAAGGCTCCGTCTTCGGGACATTTTCGTTCATGAACCTCAAAGCGGTCCAGTTTTTGCCAATACCGAGTGAGAGAGTTAAAATATTGCGTGACTGAAGACTCACCTTGACGAAGATCATGGAGAAAACTTTCAGCCTCAAATAGTTTGGATCTATTTTTAGAACTAGAATAGGTTGATTTGGCAGCGTCCCATATCTCTTTCGCGGTTTCGTAGAGAAGGAAGTTTTCTCTAATTTCGTTCGTCATGGAGTTTATCAACCATGACATCACCATATTGTTTTCAGATTTCCATGTTCGATATTTCTGATCATCTTTGTTGGGGGCTGCTGCAACTCCGGTGAGGAAATCATCTTTCATCTTTCCGCATACGAACATCATAACGGATTGAGACCACTGAAGGTAATTCTATCTATTTAATTTGTGACCGGTGATAGGCAGAGTCTCGATTCCTCCATGGGAGCCTGTCATCGATGTTTCGAGATTAGAGGTAACTCCGGATGAAGAGTAACATTGTTCTGTGGTCATACTGTATTTGTTATGAGGAGATGGATCTCAGAATTGCTCTGATACCATGCAGAATTTTAGAGAAATAAGATGAAAAACATGCAGAATTCGGCGGAATTTCAGAGAAATAAGATGCAGAATTTCAGAGATATAAGATGAAGAATTGGAAGAGAAACTGAAGTTTTTCTTAGAAAATCAGTCCACTAATCTCGGGAAAGAAAAAGGAAATTATTCGAAAGGAAACAAACAGCTAATACACCTCCCATAATTGGCCAAAATAGGAAAGGAAACTAGATCCTAGAAATCAGGTAATTTAACTAATTGAATCACCTATTTACAGCCTTTCCAACTCAGCAAATCACAAGAGGAAATTATTCCTTAATTTCCAAGAACCAAATCTCAGAAATTCTACATATTTTAAAGATTTTGGTTCATTTGGAAGATGAAAATCATTTGAAGAATTGTAGCATGTGATCTGCATTACGTAAACACAAAATGTTACGTAACATGGAAATGGAATGGTAACGGGAAGGGAACATGATTTATTATGTACTTTAAGATGTGGCACACAAGGAGTAAACTTACTAATTCTTAATGCGAAAACATGTCCGAAGGTAAAGGAAGCAGCTTGAAATTAGAAAGTAGATCAGTGAAACCTACAACGACGCAGAATACTTGTGGAAAAGGTAGTAATTTATTCATCAAAATTTTCTACTCCGGAAGTTTTGAATCACAAAAATGAGGCAAATGGAAAGGTGCCAGTTTGAAAAGTATCTCTAATTGAGAAAGGTTGTCGGTGTTTTTCCAGTAGCTCTCAGCATGCAAAGTGAACTCAACAAACAAAAAACAAATTATCTCAAATAGCTATAGGCCAATAATCACTAGCAGCTACTAGAGACATTAAAATTGAGTTACAAATATCAGAAAAATGTGAGAAAAATAAAATTTAGGCACGAGAACATAACCAACCTGGAGACTAGAACTTTAAAAAGATGGAGAGACCTTGTGGAAAGATTATATATAGCATCTGAAATGTGTGCCTTGCCAAACAAGTAAACAACTGGATAACCAAGAAGCCATCTACAGAAAATTACCAAGATTTATTAGACAATATTTATGAAAGAGCAACTTAATAGATAAATTAATGAATGACTGTATGACAAAAATCACCATAAAGACAAAAAATAATCAAGGGATTCACATGGTATCGATGAGACATAAATCCCAAAGACATTCTTCAGCAGCAATAAAATTTTCTCATCACCCTATTTATGCTGCATGGCTAATAAGGATAGGAGGATTATACTGTTAAAAATTGTGCAATGCCCCAACAAAAAATTTTGGTAGCATGTGCACAAACGATCACTCTTTCCGATTTAGGAAGAAGACTAACATTGGGACACTGACAAAAATGATTTCTAGCGGTATAATAGTTGGGGATATTAGTGAGCCCCACAGACATTTTATCTTTGGTGGCGTGATTGGATCAAGGAGATGTTCAAATCCACAATCCTCAAATTCCAATGAACATGATGACTGGCGAACCGCTTTGGTCAACTTGGAGTTGGAGTTGGAAGATATAAATATCAAGGGGATAGTTATCATCACTGGCCTCAGCCACCACCATATCATTATCCTCATCCATCGCCATCGGAGTACTTTTCACAACCACATCATATTTATCCACCGTCACCGCCACATTATATGGGTATGGAGTCCTTTAGAATACCCACAACCTCATGCTACTAGATACTTATATTCACCACTACCTACTTACCAATACAGTGTCCCTCCACATCAAGAGAGCTCGGGTTTTACTAGTTTCCGTTACTACAATGAAAGAGTAGTATAGTGGTAGTGGCACTCGCAACATCATTTATGATCATTGCACCTTTAATTACTTTGGTGGTTATGGTAATGCAAAACAAATCAGAGTTGTGATTATGCCAACACTGACAATGAAGAGCCTTCACTTAATTCATTTTGGTATTGTATATTGATCGTTGAAATTGAGTGTAGTGTTTGTAATATGATTATATGATGTACAATTTGCTCTTTTATTATGTTTGTGTAATATATTTTTTATTAAATGTTATGAGTCCCCTTATTCTTTTAAGATTGTTCAGTATGACATTTCTTAATTTCTATTTTGTCTTTTTTATATTTTAAGTATGTTGTATATATAGTTAAATGTCAAAATATCTATTAACATGTGTTTATTGAGGATTAAAGGAGTAGAACAATTATAATTATTGAGTTTTTGAGAATTTTTTGGTGATTTTAAAAAATCCACGACCGGTACGATCGATTCTCGTTACAGACAAGCCAATACTCTCGATAGCATTACATTGTGACCTTTATCGTTACGTAACCTAATACTGTGATTTAAAACCTTGGTCATCGGCGCTCAGAGGTGGTCGAAGCAAGGGGAAACTGAATCTAGATTTTTTCTACGCAGACAAAGGTTGCGTGACTCGATTTGGATATGTTCTACGCCAGCGAAGGTTGCGTGCCTCGATTTGGATCTATGTCAACGAAGGTGATATGGCCGCGATGAAGGGGTTCATCGGCGTGGCTCAGTGAACGGCTGCGAATCTTTGGTGATGGTCAGCGGAGGGCTACGAAGCTCCCATCAGAACCTATTCTCAATTCCATGTTGAAGTGAAGAGGAGACTACTAAATTAATGAGACAACTTTACCTTATCAGTCAGCCTCTCCCTCTATTTATAATAAAATATTGGTCATACATGGAAGCCCAAATACAGAGATAAATACTAAAGTCACCTCTAACATTTTACTATATAAGCTTACACATTTTTGCATCACATATTGATAACTGTAGTATCGAAGAGATATGGACCAGAAGTATGAAGGGCAAACAGAGGTTTGAGAACAAAGCTAGTGAGTTTTGGTCACTGATGACCTGAACTACAAAGTGCAAAGTTGCAAAAAGAGATCCAGAGTCGACGTATAGTATCAAACAGAAACAGGTTGCTGTGAGATCTGATCCCTACACTATTCGGCTCCACAAAGAGGATTGATTCAATCGAAGCTTTGCTCTTAATCGAAAGAAAGGTAGGTCTAATACGTGAAAACGACCATAAAGGCTGTCTTTTCACATGTAATGGCCCTGCCTTCTCTTTTTAGCAATGTGCTTTATAAACTATTTCAGAATTGTTAACTTGTAGAATTCAGGAGGTCCTGCCTTCTCTTTTTAGCAGTGTGCAGCCTACTTTGTGCCAGGAAGGGGAATTTGTGATAAATCTTACCATCCCATGGACTACTTGGATTATCAAAGGTTGGGTACCACTAGATGTGCTTTAAAAGGAGACTTGTTCACAGCATATGCTACAGTTAGTTGGGATTTCTTGCTAAATTGATTTCTTTTGGTTTCCTAGAATGTTAGCGGATTGGATTACAGCATGTATGTTCATTGTCAAATTTCCTATTTCACTAAATAGGGAGATGAAAGGATATTTTCCTAGTGAAAGGGGATTGGAGCAATGAGATCTCACCCGTGCTGAACTCTTAGTGCTAGTAAATAGTAATGCAGGTTCTTCATATGATTATTGTTAAGGATGTCGTCAATCCTTGTTTTAAATTTCATTAGAAGTGTGTTAAACTTCAGACGGAGCAACTCAATTTTGCTGATGATCTTCTACTGTTCAGTAGAAGAGATTTAAAGTCTATCAGATTGTGTTCAGTTGAGGTTTGGGATACAACCTTTATAATTTCGAATACAAAAGACTCATGTACTTATAGATCGAACCAAGATCAATCGAGAAGATAGAAGAAGAGCGAATAGCCAAGGTGGATTGAGCTTAAGCTTCTGATACCAAATCTGTGCAGAAACTTAGGATTTCAACATAAGCCAAGGTAGATAGAGACCAATGCCCCAAACCATAAGTTCAATTCAATGGAATTACGATAAATATGGACCTGTTTATAGGCAAATAAACACTACAATTAAAATAATAGACTTCTAGAACAAGGTGAAATTCTACAATTATAACTTGAATATTAAATAAGTTTATATGAAATCCTAAGTTTCAAAAAATAGTGCTCTTGATCCTGCATCAGTCTTATAATTAGGTTGACTGCACCACAAATGCAATAATTTCAGATTCCAATCCAATGTAGAGGAAGAAATAAGAAAAACACTCCTTTTTTGGGTTGCTAAAGTACAAAAACATCCTTTGAGTTACCCCAGGTGGGCGGCTAGGCACAAAGGTAAGGGCATGAATACTTTTTGGAAAGAATACTACGCACAAAAATATCAATATGGTTTGACTATATTTCGGTTAACATAAACTGGTCTTTAGGAGGTATGAAAATCCAATATAAGAAAAGTACCCATTTAGGGTTGGCACTGTCACTTCAGTGTCCTGAATACAGCTAGAGGCATCAATAAATTCAGAGCACCCGCAACTACATAGCTGGCCAACAGAGGACTCAGCGTTATCCGTGGAATGCATCCTGTGACATTCTGAGACTGATGGGTTCAATCCGTCAGCAGGGAAGACCAAGGAGAATTTCTTCTGAATGGATATAAGCTGCATTACCACTGAGCTATTTTCTGTTTGTGCTAACATCTGAAATGACATTGAAATAAAAGTCCTCACTACAGATAATAATGAGTGGAAGCAAATTATTACCGAGAAGATAATTTAAGATCAATAAAATACAGCAGTAGGAGTAACCTTTGGAGGATCCTGTTCTAGGTCAACAAAATGTAGTTCTGTTCCACAGTTTAAACTTGACCTAACAAACTCTGTTAGCCCTCCAACATGGATCAAATATATCATATCTTCTATAACCATAACTCTTAGAGGCGCAAAAATGGTTGACTCCTGAAAGTCAAATGCATCAATTGTAGCAATTTCTACCGAGCAAATTCACAATTCAAAATTGAAATTTAAAAAAATCCCTATGTAAATTTGAGCACGAATCTCCAACAAAAACATCATGATCGAAGACAATATTTAATGCTATATATCTAGCACCAAAACTATAAATTTGAACACTTGATAAATCAAACATGAAACAACAAATAGTCAAGCGGCAATTCATCGTATCTTGACTCACTAGAGATCTTAAGGAGCTACAAAGAGTGGGTATTAATATGACAATATTGATTGAAAAAATGTTACTCCCCTGTACTAAATAAAGCAAAGAGTTTAAACCTAAGACATCTCCTGTCATTTGGACAAACACCACGTCCACACCCTGTCACTTTCATAATACTTGAGAGATCCCTTGTCGGAATGTTACAGTTAGCCTTTTAACCTTGTCAATTATCAATTACCAAATAAAAGAAAGTGAAAACAACTTGAAATATCTTAATGTTAATAATTAGGATACCCTTCATTCAAACCTCCTCCACATTTAATATTTGTTATTTTCATCTTTACTTTCAATCACTCCTATGCAACCCCCTCCTCCCTTCAATACAAAGTCATTCGCCCAGATTTTGTCTTCCTCATCCACTAAGTCTCGATTGATCAATTAAAAGCCTCCATCGTTGTTTAAGGGGGAGCCAGCTGCAATCTTCTCAAAGCAAGATATGGAAAGCCCTATCTGAGCCATTCAAATATTCTCTAATCGTTAAGTTATCCCACGGCAGACCTGCCCTGAAGGATTCACTAAAAGCTTGCATTAAATTTGGATGTCGCAGCGGCAGATTTTAAATTAGGTCTTCAGGACTCAAAACATAGCCTAAAGATAACATCTTGAGAAGGATTTCCATTGAATTTGAATGAAGGAAATATTGTTCTTTTAATAGATATCCAATGAGGAAGGGGAGTCTTGGCACAACAGTAGAAGTTCTTGCCATGTGACCTGGAGGTCACGGGTTCAAGTCGTGGAAATAGCCTCTTGCAAAAAATAAGGTAAGGCTGCAAACAATAAATCTAAGTGGTTAGACCATTCCCCGGACCCCGTGCATAGCGGGAGCTATGTAACGCCTGGCTTTCCTTTTAATAGATATCCAATGAGACTTTTTAAATGCGATTCATCTTTCGGGGGTTAAAACTGAACCGTCTACAGCACCTATATGAGTTTCCCTACCCCATCTTCCCGTTCATTTCTATAATCCTAGTAGTATATTCTCTAATGCACCAACTTTTGCGAAGATTTTGAAATTGGATTCAGCAAAAGCATTTGGCCAAGACCAAACTTAGCTCGAGCTTGTGTTGAAATAGATTTGTTGAAACCCATATCAGGTTGTGTGTCAATAGGTGATGGTGAAGAGGGTAAGGGATTTTGGAAGCCTATGAAGTTTGGGAGGGTTCCTTTGTACTGCACACATTGTTTGAGGCAGGGACATGACAAGCTGACATGTAAGGTGATATCCCTAATTCTGGTCAGAAGAAGGTTGTTGAACTGGAGCAATTGCACAAAGTTGATATGGTGAATCAAGCTCACGGGACAATTGAGAAGATGCCACAAAGTTCAACAGAGATGTCCCAAATAGAGGAAGTTCGAAATTGCCAGAAAGTTCTAAACTGGAGGAAGTGCGAGGCAGACGTCAGATGCTGTCAAGAAAAAGACTATTGTTTAAGTTGTGGATGATAAAGCAAATAAGACTACAGTTCAGAATGGCGTAAAAGGTGTGGATGATCCTAATGTGGATTACTATTAACCCCGAATAATGTTGGCAAATGAGTTGGCACGCACTTGGTACAAAATTCTAACAGGACGTGGTGCACGTGGCACCCTATGAAGGCATTGGTTCGAAAAGACACAGAGGTTGGCCAATGTAAACGAATGTTGGGTGAGGACCAAGAGTTGTTAGCAACACGTCAGCAAGATGGTGCTATGTTGGGGTAACTTAGCACGGATGTGGGTATTCAATTACACGAAAGAAGTCAATGGCGGACTGGAGTCCACTGTTGACTCCATTATAGCTCCTCAGGCATATTGATGTCTGTTGGTGTCACTCGGGTTTTTCCACACAATATATTATAAGAGGGATACCCCTCCCTCCAAACCCTTGGCGTGCTAAAGGGCGTCGGCATACCAAGGCAAGGCAAGCAAAACGTGGGTGTGACACCACATTCTGGTCAAAATCATCTGAGCAGCAAGGCCAAACAATGGGCGCAACAAGAAAACAAAGATGCAACGAGGATGGACGCAAGGTTAGCTGGTGGTCTTGGTGTTGTTGGTACGTGCACAAAATTGGTTAAGTATAGGGTCAGCAAGTGCACGTGCCTGGCATGTAAGGGGCAGTTACTTGAATCTCACCATAGATTAGGAAGCGTAATTGCTATGCCGACAAACCAAGCACCTGTCCAGCAGTGGTTTGCCCACGATCCTTGCAGTTAGGGGTATCAACTGCTATATTCCTTCCATGAATTCGGGGTTGAATATCAAGGTAAAGCTGAGAGAGCATATTATTGCAACCCTTGATTGGAATTCGTTGTATGTTTCCTTATTTTCGTAAGTTACAAAAATAGGGTTGAATACAAGTATAAAGAGCAAATAATTTAATTTAAATCCTAAGTTATAACCTAAAATTAATATTGATTGATTGCACATTTATTCTTATTACTTATAATTATGGAAGGGCTTAACACATGACTCCCCCGCAAACTCGATTGTCTGGGAGAGATGAGATTGGACTATTGAAGATGAAAGTTGGTCTTGTGAAATCTTTTCTGCAATCTGATCCTTAGATGGAACAAATTGGAGTTCATGTGTGCCAATAAGAATGCGGTCTTGTATGAAGTGGTAGAGCGACGAGAGTCAGGGCAAGTTGCCCAATTAGTATCAAAATAAGCTTTTCGGGTCAAGAGAGTAGCATTGTGCTGAAAAAGAAGACTAAAGTCTAAAGTCCCTTTTAGGTAGAGAAGGATCCGTTTGGCATCTATAAGATGATGCGACCGAGGTTGCCTTATGAACTGACCAACATGATGAACAACATAGGCAATGTCTGGTCTAGTGAAAGTGAGATACTTCAAGGAGCCAACCAATTGTCAATACTCAGTGGCATCAGACAAGAGACACCCACTATGAGATGACAACTGAATCTTAACACATACATAGTTATTGCAAGATTTGCAATCTGTCATAGAAAAACGTGCAAGAAGATCGGTAGTATACTTGAGCAGAGAGAGGCATAAACTAGTAGGACAAAGAGTTGCTTCAGGCCCAGAAAGTAAGATAGAGAACCAAGGTCATTGAGCTCAAACCCCTTGCCAAGAGTAGTGATGAACGATGAATCTGGAGAAGATTGATTGCCAGTGAAGATAATGTCATCAACATATTAAAGAAAAAATATCACTACAAAGTTAAAGCGATAGATAAATAAAGAGTGATCAACACGACACTAGGCGAAACTATACTGTAAGAGGAAGTTGCTGAGACTTTGAAACTTGAAACCAAGCCCAGGTTGCTAGTTTGAGGCCATAAATAGCCTTTTACAGATGACAAACATCTATTCTAACAAGAGGGCGACGGGTACCATCCTGATGACATGTAACCATAAAATGTTGCAGAGGAATTGGAGGATGAGACTCAGAGGAGGCAGTAGTAGAAGGATGAGTCTCTGAGGGCCAAATATATTGGCGTTGATAATGATGCGGAAAAGTTTTTTCAATAGGAGCCAAAATGTTATTTTGAGGTGTAGATTGTAAAGATATCACAGAAGCTACAGGTAGTAGAGGAACAAATGCCCATAATGACAGGACTGGTAGAGTATTGTTGTTGTTAGATGTGAATGGGAAGTATTGTTCATTCAAACGAACATTGTCATGAAATGTAAACTCTGTCAGTTGTGTGATCCAGACATCAGTAGCACTTGTGTTGCAAGTTGTAGCCTAAAAACACACATTCAACAGTTTTTTACAAAAGTTTATAAGTGAAATAAGCATCTAAATGCGGATAACATACACAACCAAACACACACAACTTAGAATATGGAGTATAACCATAAAGATGAGAGGATGACTAGGACCATTGAAATTTAGAAGAGGGGAGACGGTTAATTAAGTGAATAGTAGTGGAGACCGCTTTAGGCCAATGATGAGAGGAACATGACTTGTGAGGAGGAGGGTGCGGGCCATGTTAGCAATGCTGCAATGTTTACGTTCAGCAAGACCATTTTGTTCAAGAGTGTGAGGATAAGAGAGTGTGAGGATAAGAGAAACGACAATAAATATCGAGGAAAGCGCAAAGGGATTTGAAGGGGCCACTATCAAATGCTCCACCACCATCACTTTGAAATTGTTGGACGTGAGTGGACAATTGAGTGTGGACATAAGCTAAGAAATTTCTAAAATTATGGAGGACTTCTGATTTTTGTTTCATAAAGTAAATTCAAATGAAGCGAATGTAATCATCAATAAAAACACATAATATTTATAACCGGAAACCAAAAGCACTGGAGATTGCCGTACATCAGAGTGGACTAAAGCAAACGGAAAAAAGGTTTTTATTGTGTTAGTCAAGGGAAGGGGAGGCGAATAGACTTGCCCAAGGCACATCCAAAATAAAAGAAGGATTTTAATTTGAACGTAGAAGATAAAAATTTATTATTATCTACGTAAGACATAACTTGAGCAAAATGATGACCTAAACGAATGTGCCATAAGGAATTAGATGAATTGTGGGCGGTTGATAAGGCGTGGCCCTGATAAGGGAGATAACCAATGGCAAGAACAAAGATATATAAGTGATGAGCATAAAAATACAAAGAACATGATTGTTTATGCAAAATTGAGCAATAGAGATTAAGTTTTTACGCATACGAGGAACAACATAGACATTATTAAGAAGAAAAGAAGATGAGCCGAGTGATAGTGTCATGTTACCCGTATAGGTGATTGGGAGTAGATCACCATTACCAAGTTGAACGGAGTCACGGCCACTATGGAGTGTGCGGTACTTGATAAGAATGGGTGTTGACCCTAGATGTTTTGATAAATCAATCAACGTTGATATTTTAAGCAACTAATACGTTTATTGAATATTTCAGATTTTAGTTCCGTTCAACAGATGAGAAAAATAATGATTTTCAAGGAGATATCTAAGAAAGATCGAGATGATTGCAATATATTTTTTCGAGCAAGAAGATTTTTTTTTTATTTTTTTTTTTGTATTTCTAGGTAAAATACCTCATTTCTTCTTATAATCTTAATACAACCTGATTAGGATCATGCACCATACTTAAAAATAACTTGAAATGTTTTAAATGTGGTCAAAAGTGATAAATGCATATGTGCAAATGTTTTTTTTCCTAAAAACTCGATCAAGCAAATGTTTTGAAAAATGAGAAAAATGATTTTTGGTTTGAACGATCGACCAAGAGGTAGAACGGTGAACCTGAAGATTCAGGATGTGTGATTTTGGGGATTTAGGCCGATCGATCGAACGGTAGGTTGAACGATTGATTCATAGCCTAAAACGGTCAACCGACTAGTGTGCAACTGCTATAATTCGAGCCGTTGAAGGTCTAAGCGGTCGACCGCTTTGGGTGTCGGTTGACCGACAGGGTAAAGATCAGAATTTTGACCAGAACATTCTAAAAGGTCTTCTGCGAATTGTTTATGGATTTGAATGTTGGGATATTATATTTGAATTGGTTTTCACTGGTTTTCAAAGATATATCATATATTCTGAAGATCTTATGATTTAACTCATGTATTATTTGATTTTGTGATTTTCACCAGAAACACTTCTTTATATCTTTATGGGGGGGTTTAAATCAAAATCTTTTGGGGGCTAAATTGTGAGTTTTATAAATTCATTTTTGGGTCAAATATATCTTATTTAAAAGGTTTTGATATGCGGGGTCTACATATGTTATATGTCGACTAGCGAATTTTTCTTTTTAATAATCAAGAACAAGAAATCAAATCATCTTTTTGAAAAGAAAGATTTTATTCTGTTGAAATAGATTTTTGAGATAGATTTTTCAAGAAATTCTTGATCGAAGCTTTCATTGTTGTAACACCAGATTTTGTACTGCATTACTATTCTTATATCTTTTCAAGAAAATCCTAGGAAGATCTATCTAACTATTTTACATGCTCAAAAATTTGTGCTTTACATGATATATATCTTTCGTCTGAGCTCGTAGTAATTTTTTTTTTCTTGAAAATAGTTCTCTTTGGAATATCTTGACATCTTGTGAAACAAGTTTTTCCTGAAAAATCTGAATTTTATATATATTATGTGCTTTAATTGTTTATAATCAAATTTACATTCTCACATATTTCTATCACTTAGTATCGGGCCATTAATTGAGTATATTTTAATTTGAGGCGGTAGAAGCTCATATGAGAAGGAACTTGTTATTTTTTGTATTTACGAGTTGTAACTTAGACTTAAACGTACCTGGCCTAAGTGAGAGTGGATTAGGCATAAAGGGAAGTTGTCTAATCAAGGGTTAATCTTCAGTCTAGGGAAAAGATAGCTTTGATTTTGAGCCTTGAAAGAATTAGGTTATTCATGCGCCTGTGAAAGGCAAAATGTAAAGGTTTTGGTTCCTACTTGGGAAAGTGATCAAATTTAGTGGATTGCAAAATCCCTGCGGGAGCTCAGGGAACTGGACATAGATAAGGGTAACTTGTCAAATCCGGATAAATCTACGCGTCAAATTTCTCTATCCTTATCTGTTTGGTTGTGCACTTAGATAAATATGTTTCCTCTTAAATTCAAGAAAACAAGAAGTTAGGGAAATTGGTGATTTGATTAATTGGTAATTTATTTATTTAAATTTTTAATTACCCAATTCACCCCACCCCCCTCTTGGGTAGATCTGTGGGTCAATAGTTAGGTTGCTCGTCATGAGGGTGGAAGCACCGTGTCAGGATACCAGCTAGGGTCAGAAAGGGTCCTGTGGGGTTTCTAAAGTAGTTTGGGGGTGGAAAGTAGTTCAATGAACGAGGAACAAAAGATTTCGCAAATGAAGAAAACCAATGGCACTTTTGAGCAGAGTGACCAATCCCAAAACATAATTGGCACACAAACATGGATGAAGGTGCAAAAACAAGGCCAAGAACACTAGAGGGATAGGGTCACATTTTAGGAGAAGAGGTACTGTAGGCGGTGTGTATCTGTAGTCATGATGAAGAAGGGACAATGGAAATAGAGAAAGAAAATTGTGACAATTTTGGCTTTCAAATGGCAATTAGCAAAGGATGTGGGGTTGTTCTATAAATTCCAAAATGTTTGGAACTATTCTGAAATTGAGTCCATATTTTGTAACTACTTGAAAGGTTTGATGGTATTTTTATAACTTATGGAAAGGTTTGGGGTTTGATTCTATAAGTTACAAAAAGATTTGGGGTTGTTTATGTAGATTCCAGAAAGTAATAGGGTTGTTCTGCAAGTTCCAAAAAGTTGTGGCACAGTTTATGTAGGCTCTAGAAAGTTATGGGGTTATTTCTGAAGGTTCCAGAAAGTTGTGGGGTTATTTCTGCAGGTTCCTATCTAATCTCAATGTTGTGCAACACCACTAGAGAAAATGCTTCTACCTCTGGTTTATCTTCATCATCAGAACATTCATCCTTGGAACATAGATCCTCAAGGCGACCATAGTGATCAATCTAGTAATAGTGGCTCTCAGGGTAACCGAGATGGACGTGGTAGTGGCTCTGGAGGTGGTCATGGTCGCAGTCAACATCAATAGCACTCTTTTGTGGCAAGAAAAGCATACCAGACATACTTATCAAAACTTAGTTGGTCGTCCTCCTAAGTATGCTCACGTTGTAACCTCTGATCAAGCTAATCCCATTCCACCGTCTAACTCTTCAATTGCCAGGGGAATTTCTGATGACGAGTATGCTTAGCTCCTTCAGTTTAAGGCATCCCAACTGGCATATACCCCCATTGCTTCTCTAGCTCAATGAGGTGCCTCCACTGTATGTCTTTCTTTTCGTTCTTCCCCCTCAATACCATTGGTTATAGACTTTGTCGTCACTGACCACATACCAAGTACCTTTTTCTTATTTATACACGTTCAGTCATCTCACTCGTTGTCCCTATTCCTGTTGTTGATGATTCCACAATCCCTATTTGCGACATTGGCACCATAGAACTGTCATCCTCCTTTTCTTTATCCTCCGTTTTGTATATTCATTTTTTTTTTTTTTATTTGATGCCAATTAGTAAGATTAC
Source organism: Eucommia ulmoides (assembly GCA_016647705.1). Lineage (NCBI taxonomy): Eukaryota > Viridiplantae > Streptophyta > Magnoliopsida > Garryales > Eucommiaceae > Eucommia > Eucommia ulmoides. The sequence goes on along the minus strand of CM028327.1, from coordinate 12,961,514 downwards.
TAACCTTCTTAATTGGTTTGTTTCATTTTTTCCTAATTTTGTCATTATCCAAGATTTGAGGACGCAGAAGACAATTGACACATGCCATGAGGAAAATGGCATTTACTACTTTGACGATTACGACGAGAGTCCTACTATCCCACCCACTGCCTATCTTGTTCTTGCATCTGCCACCACCAGATTCATTATCGCCTAGACCATCCAAGCCTTACAAATCTCAAACTACTTGTTCCTAGTTTACGTCATTAATCTTCTTTAGATTGTGAGTCTTGTCAATTGGCAAGCATCATCGTAGTTCATTTGCTTTCCTAGCTCATATTTGAGCATCAAGTCATTTTAGTTTAGTTCATTCAGATATTTGAGGTTATTCTCAAGTTTCTTCTACATTAAGTTTTCAATACTTTGTCAAATTTGTGGATGATTTTTCAAGAGTTATATGGCTTTATTTAATGAAAGATCGTTCAGAATTATTATCCATTTTTGCGCTTTTTGTGCTGAAATTAAAACTCAATTTATTGTGACAATGTGCATACTTCGAAGTGATAATGTTCGAGAATATTTTTCTTATCCCTTCACTTCTTTATGTCATTCTTGGGTATTATGCATCAGTCCTCTTGCCCTCTTACACCACAACAAAATGTAGTGACTAAGCGTAAGAATCGACATCTCTTAGAAGTGGCTCGTACTCTGCTTTTTGAGATGAATGTTTCGGTTCTTACAACTTGCTTCTTGTTCAATAGGATGTCGTCTTCTACCCTAAATGGCAAGGTTCCCCATTCCATTCTTTTTCCCTACTCCTCATTCTTTGGTTTACCACCTCATATCTTTGGATATGTCTATTTTTATTTTTATTTTGGAAGGCTTTGGATGTGTTATTTTGTCCATCAATTGAGTCCCGATAAGGACAAGTTAGATCCCCGTATCTTAATATGTGTCTTCTTCTATTATTCTCACGCGCAAAAGGGTTATCGTTGTTATAATTCATCTTTACGTCGGTCATTTGTGCGTGCAGATGTTAGCTTCTTTCAGTCCACCCCTTATTTTTCTAAGCTCTACTCTCAGGGTAATTTGGATACTGCACTTCCTTTGTTGAGTTTTACAACCCCTACTCCAACTCTCTCCGCTCCAAAACCCGTCGTGGGTTTGTTGCTCAAGGATAGTCTGGTTTGGTATGTCGCTAGAAGAAATCCATTTATGATCTCAAGCAGTCTCCTAAAGCATGGGTTGAGCAATTCAGTGACGTGGTCACCAAGTTTGGTCTTTTGTGTCGTGGAGTGGATTATTCAGTGTTCTACAGGCATGGTATAGTGGGGATAATATTGTCCATTGTGTATGTGGATAACATTGTAATTATTGGAGACCGCGACAGTGGTGTTCAAGAACTCAAACAATTTTTGCATAGTAAGTTTCAAACCAAAAATTTGGGTCAGTTGAAGTATTTCTTGGGTATTGAAGTTGCTCGACCGAGTCAAGGCATTTACCTTTTTCAGATGAAATATGTCCTCAATCTGTTGAGCAAAATAGGAATGCTAGGAGTTGCGATTGACACGACTATTGATCCAAACACAAAATGGTTTGCAAATCGGGGAATACCATTGACATATTCCGCGCAATGAAAAAGGTTATTTGGGAAGTTGAACTACTTGACTGTTACAAGAGCGGATATCTCCTTGTTGTTAGTGTTATCAGCCAGTTCATGGATCGTCCTATGACTTGTCACTTGGATGTAGTAATTCGTATCCTCAGATATCTGCAAGATTCTTCTGGTTGTGATTTGCTATATCAGAACTTCGGTCACATTTAGATATTCATTTTCATCTTTTTTCACCATGGCGTCTTTATCTTTTCAGTCGCTTCAACTTATAATCGGGTCTAAACCAACAGAACAAGAAAGTGATTCCAAAATGATCAAATGCATAAGAAACGTATCTTACGTACAGAACATGGAGAACTACAACTCAAGCAATAATTCAATCCCAACTACCACCAATAGAAAACATGACTTCATTTTTTTCATTCACGTCAATTCAACGATAGTTTTATGTAATTATGATAAGTAACAACATAAATACAAACTATTGTGTATTAATTTCATACGGAACTTAACTCCTTGCGTCAAACACACAAGGCATAAATTTGTTGCCAAGAAAATATGTTAACAAGAAAAGACACAAATATGACAAGAAGCAATTCCTCAACAATGATTATATGAGAAATAATATGAAGAGCGAGAGACAACACCATTTCATCTTCACTTAATTATCATATAATTTGGAACCAAACCTTTTGGGCAACCTTGAGAAATGTGCATAGTCGTTCTTGTAATTCAGGCATCCTTCCACCATAGTCCACCATTACTACTGCCCTCATCCCTGTGCACAAGGCCAGTGTATCTGCCCAAAACAAAATGTTATAGACCACCTATAACAACGCATTATAGATATGATGATATGATCAATGCACATTAAATGATACCTAAAGGCTTCATTGGGTTGGTGCAATAAATTTCAAGTTAGGGTATTTCAACATTAAACTCACGAGTCACAAGTAAAACTCGAGGGAAGATTAATTTAGATACGAAGAGTTGAGGAATATGTAATTGAAGTTTGAAGGATTCTTTTTTTTTTTTTTAGGGGAACCTCTACCGTAAGGAGAGATTTATTAATAAATCCAAAGAATACAAAACTCAAAGGGGAGTGATGCCTGACCTCTGAAAATAATCGAAACAACAAATAATCTAATGAAAAATCAAAAAAATCAATAAAACATGACTTAAAAAATTCATTTAATCTTCCAAATGTTAGGAAAACAAAGTCTGTCCAGTCGTAACAGACGCCAGACATTCTAATTCAGACGAGAAGGTGAAATTCTGAGACTGGCACAAGTATCCAATTCAAAGGTGGAATTCCAATTCTTAGGGCGAAACAAGAAAAAAAGAGATAGTACCCAGTCGGTTACTTCAGCATTGTTGAACTAACGTAGGTGCACATTATCTTAGCATAAAAAAATAATATGGTATATGACATATAGAAGAAGAACATCAACAACTAGAATTTGATCCCAAGATATGAAGACCCTATATACGCAACTAATAGGTGAGCATAAACAGATAATATGGTATATTACATATAGGAGAAGAATCACGACAACTAGAATTTGATTCCGCATATGAAGAACCCTGTATACGCAACTAGTTGGTAATCCCTTTTCGTTAGAAAAAAAGATGTTGAGAAGGTGCCATTTCAAATGTGGCCAAGCTCAGTATGAAAAGAAATCAACCTGTCTCGAGGCGACGTTTTGAAGAGGATTTCAGTCGCCATTTTGATCGAGAAAGAGATGATTCAAACACCTTCAAAACCTCGTCCAATTCTTCAACCTCCATCTGTTGGAATTCGCACAAGTTCGCAGCGTATGTCTGTGTTGTGTGCAAGCTCGCGAGTAGATATGGCATTACGAGTTCATACAAATATTATACGACAAATTACTTTTTAAATCTTCAACTACTGTAACGAGGGTAGTTTCACGTAGTACTCAGTTAGTACTTGCAATTCAGTCACGTATCTATTCTTATCGTGAAATAAACATATTTCAGAATTCATAATGTCACGCTAGAATATACGTCGACCAAAGCTCCTTCCTGGAATTTTCTTTGCACCTAGGAAGGAACAAGGTACCTTGTAGGGATGTTGTCGCTCTTTGCGTCGTGCCCTAGATAGCCAATTTCAGAAACTCAGTCGTTCACCTCGACCGACTCCCCATTCCACCTAGTTTCTCCTCCAAAACTCCACGAATCTCCACTCTCTTCCACTAACTCACCACCATAAGCCTAACGGAGGCCCGCGGGCATCGGCAAATGAGCCTAAATGCCCAAGTCCAGTGATTATCTCCTAAACGTCCCGGATTAACGGTTAAACACATGGTTTCACCTAATTAACTATTTTTAGGCCCGATTGATCATCTCCAATGCCTACATATATCCGGGGTTATTGGTAGCAGAATATTACGTCGCTACTTTTTTCGCAAGTGTATGGGTTAAGTTTTAATAGAATGGGAAGAGTAGGGTTGTCGTATTCACAGGGATTGAATTAAATTATTGTTAAGTACTACGATTAGTATAACCTAATTTTATCTAGGCGACTCAAATGTAGTTTTTGTTAATATAATATACTAAACTAAGTTAATTAAACTAATTAAACTATAATACTACTATGACATTTATGAGAATTTATTGTCTAGGGATTGACTTAGTTCACTAATACGTGTTTGATTCAATCTTGTTTACATTAACGGTATTCAAATCTATTCGACAATCTAGATATCGAAATCTCACTCACTACCTCTCCCGAGTGTAAAGTGAATGAATATGTGACTTCGCGTCAACGCCGAAATCCCTCTCGAGCGTTTATACGACACTTGGTCACATGAGTCTCACCCCAACCTCATGGATTGCATACTTTCTAACGCTCTCCCGGGTCATTAGATCATCACATTGTGTTTAAACCCTAGTCCGAATTTGAGGTTACTTCTTCCGAGTGTCAAACCCCATATTCTCAAAATCAACCCTAATACTATAACAAGTATATCGAGATTGTAATAAAATAGTAAACACAATTGGATAAAGATAAACAACTGATAACGAAACAAAGATTCAACCAAACAACATTTTTATAAACAAATCACTCCCTAGCCAATATATGTTTAGTTTCTCATGGCCATAACCATATATACAACAAAATACAAGCTAAACATATAAAAAACTATCAAACAAAACTAAAAAATAAAGAGAGAAAGAAGGAAACTAGCCGTTATCCGAAGAACCAACGTTAAAACCGCTCCGAGAACATTTCCTCTTCTTGGCTTTGTGATCTTCTCTTGGTTGATAGGGTTTAGAGCTCTCAAAACCCTCTAAAAAATGTACTCATAGGTGTGGGAAAGAAGGAGATATAAATAGGATCCAAAATATCCCAAAATATCATTAAAATCTGTTATCAGACCACGGGAATCACCACTGCAGCAGTGGAGAAGTCAGTGGCTTTTTACAAGATGACCGCAGTGGTAGTTTCACCGCTGCAGCGGTGGAGAATTCAGCAACTCTGTGCATTTTGATCGCTACAACAGTGGATGCAAGCTCTAAACTTTGATCTTTTTGCTCTTTTTCTCCACTGTTCTTCAACTGACTTGCTCGATTATAACTCCTTTTCGTCATTTTTCATCCCAAAGACCTAATTTATAACAAAACAAATAAAAACGTATTAACATATATTAAAATGCTATAAAAATACTCAAAAACTACCAAAATCGACTTGAGAATAAATAGATAAATTACACCTATCAAATACCCCCAAACTTAGAATTTTGCTAGTACTCGAGCAAAACACTCACTAAAAAAAAAAATCACAACTAATTAACTAACATAAAAACTAAAAATGAATAAAAGCACAAACTACCTAAACATAACAACGTGCGAGTTTTGAAATTCAACTATACCGATCAAAATGTTTTCCCTCAACGACCCCCAATTATATCGAGTTCATGAGTAAAACGCACCATGTGGTGTTCTAGAATTTCAACATTCGATAACGGTAAACGTCATTCTAGATCCTGCTCAAGTGTGTGTGCGAAACTCAATAATATAACTATCTAACAACCGGATTGGATTATCCACCAATGAAGCTCACGACTTAAACCGATAATGATTAGGATTTTCATTCGCCTGAATGGGTTCCGCTCTCCATTAATGTAGGCTAAGTAGTTCATAAAGATCAAAAGGACTTAGTTCGGTTTGGAACATGGCCAAAGGTATATCGGGAATATAAAATAGATTAATGTCGTTAACTTAATGATACTCAAGGCACAACGCTTGGCTTACAATCACACTCGAACCCCCATAGATAAATTTGAAACAACTCTGAATATCTATTTAAGAACGTCATACTCACTTGTCAAGAGAAACGAAAATTTAACGGTATTTACAATTTTTTTTTTAACCGTGAACTAGACTCCCAAACTTATTTGATTATTACAATTTCACGGGTGTGATTAAAACGAAAGAAAAATTACAAGTGAGTACTCGAATATCGAACCAATGAAAAGTTCGTCCAAAACCCAACCGCTCAGTTCAAGTAGCATAAACGAATGCTAACTTGATTTCACTCAAATTGTGTCTTCAGTTTAGCAACTAGGTTTGGAAAAAAAATTATCGGTCAGGGTATTTGTTACATGTTCAGAATTGAAACGGCTTATAGGCTTCGACAGAGTAATGAGGGATAAACATTTTATAAGGTAAGCTTCAAAGGCTCAAGCGAATTTGATGAGGGTATTTTTGGGCACCTCTGAGTCAGCACTTGAGACTCAGCCACGTGTCAACCCTTGCAATGACAGGGACGTATTCCAGAATCCACAATGCCACGTTGGAGCATACACCGACTACGGCTCCTCCCTAGAATCTCATTTACACCCAGGGAAAAGCGAGGAGCCCTGCAAGGACGTGCCGCTTTGAGCCCTACGTCGTGCCCTCAGCGATCAGTTTCAGGGACTCAGTCGCTCATCTCGACCGACTCTCCTTTTCACCTTGTTTCTTCTCCACGAACACGGATCTCTGTGCTCCTTCACCAGCTCATCGCCACAGGCCTGTCAAAAGCCCGCGGGCTGCGCCAAATGGGCCCAAAAGCCCAAGCCCAACGATTATCTCCTAAACGCCCCAGATTATCGGCTAAACACAGGGTTTCGACTAATTAATCATGTTTAGGCCCGACTAATCATCTCCAACGCCTATATATATCGGGGGCTATGTAAGCCCGAGGTACGCTTGAATGACTTACATTACACACGAGTTCATTTGTTTGCTTACTATATTTTGTACCTTTTCTCTCTGAGCACTGATTACCATGCTAGAGGGGTTTCACCGGGACAAACCCCGGTCTGAGCCTTCTGCAGGTACACTCCCTGAGGAGCAGGACTCTGGACATAGCAGGTCAGTCCTCCCAGGACCCAACACAACTCACGCAAGGACTTTTCAACCGACGACTTCACCTCTGCAAGAGGACCCACCTGTCATTCGATTGGACTATACTCGAGATGTGTACCAATTTTATGCACCAACAGTTTGGCGCCGTCTGTGGGAACCGAGCAAAAAGCCTTCCCCTGATCACTGCTCTCTGCTCAGCTGAGCTTGAGTGATCACAAGGTTCAGTTAGATAGATACAAAATTGAAGAACGAGAAGACATGTCGAAAAATCCAAGCGCATACCCATAAGCTCCCACCAACGATGATAAATGTCCCCTCAATGGACAGGCAGGACCATCCACTCTGCCACCTGGAACTACGGGACAAGTCTCAAGAGCTGTGGACGTATCTCGGTTTGATCTCTTTGAATACCAAATGCAAGAGTTCAAGTCAAGTATATAACTCCTCCTCGCGCGCTTGCCACCACCCCCTGTTCAGGGTAGACCAGCCCTCCAGCCCACAACGCTTGAGAAGCCACCCCGAAATCACGATATTTTTATGGACACTCCGAATGGGCAGCAGCTCGAGGGCCGCCCTCTACCTCACAACCCTGAGTTTGCGGGATAAGAGAGGGCCCTCCCCATAAGGCCGAGATCTCCACCTCCTCTACCACACGAATTTGTGCCAAGGGATATATCGGTGTTCCCTAATGGTTATGCTATTCATCAGCCTGCCAGGTCCGATCATAGCGGTCGACATGATCGTGAGGTTGATTCTTACTCACCTTTCTCCCATCACCTTAATGCCCGGGCTGCGGACAGTCGGATCCAGGGAAAGCCCCGAGCAGGAAAGGTTGTGGAGCATCGTCTGGCCAACGTGGAAGCCCTTCTCTAAGAGGTACAAGGAGGCCGAGTTGGACCGCGTGTTATTCCATAGGTGAATTCTCCTTTTGTGGATGAGGTTCTGGAGGAAGTAGCACCGAGACACTTCGCCCAACCCCAGATGAGTCCGTATGATGGGACTTCAGATCCTGTTGACCACCTTTCTATGTTCAAGTCTTATATGGACATGCAGGTGACCTCTGTAGCTTTGAGGTGCAGAGCCTTTCCCATCACTCTTATAGGTGCTGCAAGATCGTAGTTCCAAGGTTTGCGGCCAGCGTCCATCTCCACCTTCAGAGAACTCAAGCAATTGTTCCTGGCTCGTTTCAGTTGTTCCCGGCGTAGGCCAAGGACTATGGCTCATATCCTCACTCTTCGACAAGAGCCCACTGAATCTTTGGGTGATTACGTTAAGCGTTTCAACCGAGAAGCAAATTTATGCGATGACCTCCCTGACACCGTTGTGCTAAATGCCTGTATTGATAGGCTCCGGCATAAAAAATTATCCTATGATATCTGCTCTAACCCTGCTCTCACACTCAATCAAGCGCTAGACCATGGGACTAGATTCCATGGTGCTGACCTCCGTGCTGCAACTAGGAGAGGGCAGGCAGGAACAAACAAGCCAAGGGAATCAGGAAATTAAGGTTCGAATCAAGCCTAAGGATCGAGAAGATTACGAGCTGAAGGGAGGTTTAGACCTCTTCCCGGAAACAGGAGGCCACTTCCTCCTCTAGAGCATCACCAACCAGAGTTCACCCCGCTCATGGCCTCAGTGGCCACCATCTTCGCAGAAAACTTAGGGCAAGACTTCTTCCCTCCTCCGTCGCCCCTGAGAGGAATGCCGGTCGGGAGATCGATAACCCAATACTGTGAGTTCCACCAAGACCGAGGTCACTCCACAGAGAACTGTTTCCAACTCCGACAGGAGATTGAAACTCTTGTCCAAAGAGGCTATCTCCAGAACTACGTCCAGAGAGGAAATTAGGGGCATCCTGATGGGGATGAACCATAGGGAGAGCCCCGGGCCCAAAAAAGAAGAGGGAACCGCAATTGTCCACCGCCCTAGGGCGCTGAGGCCGGAGAGAATCACCAATGTGTAGATGGTGAAATCAACCACATCCGCAGCGAATTCAACTCTGGAGACATATAGAGTCACTAGGGTCCCAAGTCCGAGCACATACGATTTTGAAATAGAAAAGAATGTGTCGCTGAGGCGCCTACAGAATGCTGATTAGTTGAAGTACAACTTCTGTAGGGATGATCCACTTTTGTGAACAACTTCCAGTTTGTATAAAGTATGGTAGTTTTGCTTATCCAAATAAAGAATGTGTTTTGTGCAATATGCCTTGTGTTCTCTCCGGTCAACGGCATTCCGACCCCCTAAGTCACGTCCCAGCTCTGGGCGTCGCGAGTGATTCTCCACGGTTACATTCTGACCCCCTGAGTCACATCCCGGCTCTCGGCGTCGCGAGTGATTCTCTATGGCTGCATTCCGACCTCTTGAGTCGCATCCCGGCTCTCGACATCATGAGTGATTCTCCACAGCTGCATTCCAACCTCTTGAGTCATATCCCGGCTCTCGGTGTCACGAGTGATTCTCCACGGTTACATTCCGACCCCCTGAGTCGTATCCTGGCTCTCGGCGTCGCGATTGATTCTCCACGGTTGTATTCTGGCCCCCTAAGTTGCGGATAATTCTCCACCCAACATCCCGACTCTCGGCGTCGCGAGTAACTTTCCACAGGCTCATCCCGGCGCTCAGCGTCGAGGGTGACAACCAGACCTTCTCCAGAAGTCAATAGTCCGTACCCGAGGATAGACCAAGGTCATCTACCAAGGGCAGGGCATTGATCGGGTCTGAGGGCCTGCAGCCAAGTACTTCTCCCTACCAGTCGACTATGAGTCCAACATTCTAAAAGGGAAGGTGCTTTTGCATGGACCAAATGGAGATAACCTGAAAGGGTTCTTGAATGAGCTTGACTACGGAGAACTCCCTGATGACCAGCCATGGGGTCCAACCAACGTGTTACGCCCCTGCGGATTGAGAGGACCAGGTACCCTGGGAAGCACTCCTCTTAAGTCCACGACACGATTTCCTTGCAATCAGCTCGTGTCCGAAATTGGGGGGCTAGTGGTCCATAGCCCTAGACAGGGACGAGAAATTTGTTTGGCAGAGACGGTAACAAATTTCAACAAAATTTTTAAAATTTTACAACTCTGAAAACAAGACCAAGCAGAAATCGACTTAGCAAAAAACATCAGGAGAAAGGAGTAGACTCTGAAGTACCCTGTCTATGCCGCTCAAAAGCTTAAATGCTCACACGTAGAAAAATAGGAGTAAGCAAAAAAAGAGGCTGCAAAATACTAAGTTTTGAAAAAGCAATGGTCCGAGCTTACTCCTCTTTACCCTCGTTGTGAGGGGCGTCCGTATGAGGGGAAGTGGCGTCTATCTCGCCCTTCTCAGTCCCCTCATCAGCACTCTCCTCCTCGGCATCCCTCTGCTCGGCGCCCATATGCGTGGCACCGTCTGGGGCATCAGCCTCGGTGTCCTATATCCAGAACCATCAAGTTTGACGGGTACCACCCTGTCGCGCTACTGCTAGCCGGTATGGTTTGGGTAGCGACGGACACCGCCCTACCGTGCTAATTCTAGCCGGCAGGGTCCAGTGATGACCTTCTCCAAGAACGTTATCCAGGAGTGTCGTCCAGAGATTTCACCACATCTCCCCGAGCCGGCGTCATCTAATCCGACTCCCCATGTTCTGCCGTGCTGCCTCAGGCCGACTAGGCGCAGATGGGAGTCTATCCCAAATTCTTCCCCTCAAAAAATTCATAATTAAATATATATATATATATATATATATATATATATATATATATATATATATATATAAAATAAATAATAATAATAATAATAAAATAAAATTAAAAAAAATGGAAAGGGGCAAGCCAAGGGGCTTGCCCCCTTGGGGCTGTGCCCTACTTTAGGGGCGCAGTACACTGGTGTCACCAGTGCCCACTATGGGCACTGGTGACACTAGCGCCCAATTGGGCGCTGGGGATAGCTTCAGTGCCCATTTCTGTGGGCGTTGGGACGTGGGCACTGGTCCCAGCGCCTACTTTGGGGGCTGGGGTTACTAGTGCTCAGCATAAGTGGGCGCTGTCCCCAGCACCCACTTGGGTGCTGGTCAGCCCAGCTGGGTCGTCGCCCAGTGCACGGCGGCGGTCGGTAAGCTCCCGGCCACTCTCCGTGTGCCTGCCACCCTGTGGTTCACTTTTATTTTTTCCACGTTGAATGCCGGTCCATGCTCAGGACTTGTTCACGGTGAACGTGTGTCGCCCTGAAATTCGAAAAAATTGGGGCCGCCTTGCCGTGCTACCTGACCCCAGACCCCGGCGATATGGGAACGTATTTCTAATTAGCTCCTCTAAAAAGTTTAAACTCTTGGAAAATTGTCGTCGTGAAATCTAAAAAATTCGGGCCTGACCCCGGACCCTGGCGATATGGGAGTGTATTTCAAATTAGCTCTTCTAAAGAAGTTAAACTCCTGGAAAATTATCGCTGTGAAATCGAAAAAATTTGGGGTCACCCTACCGTGCTACCTGACCCCGGACCTCGGCCGTAGGGGAGCGTATTTCAAATTAGCTCAACTAAAAAATTTGAACTCTTGAAAAATTGCCGTCCTAAAAATTGAAGAAATTTGGGACCGCCCTACCGTGCTACCTGACCCCGGACCCCGACCATGTGGAGTCCTATTTCGAATAAGCTCCTCAAGAAAAAAAATCTCTTGAAAAAGTGTCGATTAGAGGTGTTTTTCACGATCTAAAGTCTCTAGGACGCCCGTTTCAACCAGGAATTGATATCCCTGACCGCCTCACTTCCCTCGCCGCACAGGGATAGGGTGGAAACTGATGAGGGTATTTTTGGGCACCTCTGAGTCAACACTTGAGACCCAGCCACGTGTCAACTCTCGCAATGACAGGGACGTATTCCAGAATCCACAACGCCACGTTGGAGCATACACCGACTACGGATCCTCCCTGGAATCTCATTTACACTGAAGGAAGAACGAGGAGCCTTACAAGGACGTGCCGTTCTGAGCTCTACGCCGTGTCCTTAGCGATCAGTTTCAGGGACTCAGTCACTCACCTCGACCGACTCCCCTTTTCACCTTGTTTCTTCTCCACGAACACAGATCTCTGTGCTCCTTCACCAGCTCATTGCCACAGGCCTGTCAAAAGCCCTCGGGCTTCGCCAAATGGGCCCAAAAGCCCAAGCCCAACGATTATCTCCTAAACGCCCCAGATTATCGGCTAAACATAGGGTTTCGACTAATTAATCATGTTTAGGCCCGACTAATCATCTCCAACGCCTATATATATCGAGGGCTATGTACGCCCGAGGTACGCTTGAATGACTTACATTACACACGAGTTCATTTGTTTGCTTACTATATTCTGTACCTTTTCTCTCTGAGCACTGATTTTCACGCTGGAGGGGTTTCACCGGGATAAACCCCGGTCTGAGCCTTCTGCAGGTACACTCCCTGAGGAGCAGGACTCTGGACATAGCAGGTCAGTCCTCCCAGGACCTTGCACAACTCACGCAAGGACTTTTCAACCGACGACTCCACCTTTGCAAGAGGACCCACCTGTCATCCGACTGAACCATACTCGAGGTGTGTACCAATTTTATGTACCAACAGAATCAAATGAATACCTAAATCATATTTCCTGAACCACCTTACCTAGGATTTCACCTCAAGTTTCTCCCAATCAAGTTCTAGAATCCTTAAAATTATCATGAATTTGGCTAATGGATAATCGACCTCAAATCAATTGAATAGCTATACATTGAGTTTATGTGCTCGTGCAAATTAGGATCCACAATACGTTTTACCAAAACGACATGCCAAACACACAAAACACACATGAAGGGGCATTACCCTTGACCTCGAAAAACAACTAGGGGATAATATTATCAATGGATAATGGCCTGGATGAACGTAAAACTCAACACGTAACAACACATCTATAAACATAAACACATACTACACTAAACAAACATGCATACAATAAAATAAAACTACACTACAGTAACAATTAAATATACTAAACATCACCCCAAACTTAAAACGGTCAGTGTTCACAATGACCTAGTCATCGATCTCAACATTTAGCATGCATTATAGTGACGAAAAAGGTTTAGAATACGTACCTGGGAGACGAGGCAATCTCACCTCCCAATGAAGTTGGCGGTGAAGTTGTAACTTATTTTGAACTTAGGTTGCCTCCCAAGAAGCGCCTGGTTTGACATGAAGAATTTCTCGTCAAAGAGCGGCTTCCACCTATAGTAAGTGTCGTACAACACCACATACAGGTCTTGATTCAGAACACCCTCAAGACTGGTGAGATTTGGTATTGTTTGGCTCATACTCTCAATTTGATTATTTACCGTCTCATGTACTTGGTGGGCATGAAAGAGTGTTGTAAAAGGCGGTGGAGGACAAGTGAGCCACATCGGATCCTCGTAGATGTGATTGTCTTGGATCGGCAGTGGAAACACTTGGTGGATAATCACAAGTGTTATCTTGTGATTTTTCATCGTCTTCGAACGGACCCAAGTTCCTCCCACTTGTTTCCGGTTCCACACGGTGGATTTCAATGCATTTGGTGTTTGTGCCTCTCAGTGCCACTGTTTCTAACTCAGCCTTAATAAAGCAGATAAGCTGATCGATTTGCGTCTGAAGAGACATTACAGTCGTATCAATTTCAGCGCAGGTCGTCTCAATATTGTCAAGGTGATCCTCATGCTTGTTGAGCCGGTTATTCGTTTCCCTCTAGAAAGCTTAAGTCTCCCCCATAAATTCAGCGAACATTTCCTCCAGGGTGGGGGCAGACTCCTTTTGTTGGTCCGCGATATTAATCTATGGCACCGAAACGGTAGAATTACCCCCAAACTTTAGTAGCTTGTTGAATAATTCCAACTCTGATAATCAAACTCCGCCATATCTTCTAACAACCGATAGGCTTCATCCGCGGTTAGTTGGTCGAAAGAGGTGGTACCTTTTCCTCCTTCAACCCAATTTCTTGTTGCGGCTAGTAACCCATCGAGAAAGTTCAGTAGTTGACACTCCCTCGGAAAACGATGGTTTGGAAATTGAAACAACAACTCCTTATATCGATCTCAAGCATAATAAAACAGCTCAAAATCTTATTGAACGAAATGCAATAGTACTTGTTGATCTAACATCTTTAAGTACCCTACAGGAAAAACAAACTAAAAACAAAAATTATAAACAAAATAAATGTCTAAATTAAAATCGAGTTATGTACTCACAGTATCAATAACAATCTAAAAGCCAATCCCTGACAATGACGCCAAAAACTTGGTAGCGGAATATTACGTCGCTACTTTTATCGCAAGTGTACGGGTCAAGTTTTAATAGAATAAGGAGAGTAGGGTTATCGTATCCACAGGGATTGGATTAAATTACTGTTAAGTACTGCGATTATAATAACCTAACTTTATCTAGGTGACTCAAATGTAGTTTGTTAACATAATATACTAAACTAAGTTAATTAAACCAATTAAACTATAATGCTACTATGACGTTTATGGAAATTTATTGTATAGGGATTAACTTCGTTCACTAATACGTGTTCGATTTAATCTTGTTTACATTAACGGTATTCAAATCTATCCGATAATCTAGGTATCAAAATCTCACTCACTACCTTTCCCATGTGTAAAGTGAATGAATATGTGACTTCGCGTCAATACCGAAATCCCCCTAGAGCGTCTATACGACGCATGGTCACATGAGTCTTTCCCCAATCTCACGGATTGCATACTTTCTAACACCCTCCCGGGTCATTAGATCATCATGTTGTATTTAAATCCTAATCCGAATCCGGGGTTACCTCTCCCGAGTATCAAGCCCCGTATTCTCAAAATTAACCCTGTTGGCCCAGTAGAATACCCAAGAGGGAGGGTGAATTGGGTAATTAAAAATATTATCAGAATATACTTGAATAAATCAAATAATTAATTTTATGCCTAAATTAATTATTATCTTTATATCACAACAGAATTAAAATAAATCTAAGTGTACAACCAAACAAAAAAAATAAACAAATTAAGAAAGCAGTATACCAGAGATTTATACTGGTTCACCAAGCTACTCTTGGCTAATCCAGTCCCTCGAGCTCCACGGAGGTTGCACCCACTAAAACCAAGATCCATTTAAAGGTAGGAACCAAACCCGCACAATGATTCTTTTCAAAGGCTCAGAATCAACCTCTACTTTTTACAGGCTCAAAAATAACCTTTACAACTTCTTTTTTTGAGGCTCAGGAATAACCTCTACTTTTTCAAGGCTCAAGAATAACCTATCTTTTTACAGGCTAAAGATTAACCTAATTTTTTTTATCACTACGACTCAAGAATCAAAATCTCTCAAAACACTCCAAGTATCCTTTTTATAGGTAAGTATGGAACCTTTACAATTCACTCACACTAATTCTATTCAGGAAGAATTAATATCTCAATCTCTTTACAAGAAGAGACTGAAACCCGGCTACCCTTGATTAAATACCCTCAACAGTATTTAATCCGTCACAACTCACCAATACACAAATTGATAAGAAGTAAATCTCACTCATGAGCTTCTATCACCCCAGATAAATAATAACTCAATTAATATCCCAACTAGCGATAGAAAAACGTAAGATACAAAGATCTGATTTTAACAAAAATATGGGTAGCAAATTGGAGCACGTAATCAGATTCAAGAAATTATTTATAAAAATATTTTCTTCAAAAATCAGAAGCAATTTCTAAGATCAATTTCCAAATATAGAATAATTAATAAAATGTTAAGTAATATGGAAAGATTTCACCCAGAATCCATAGAAATAATAATTAGAATAATGTAGCTTTAAATCCGGTATCAGGAAAAATTAATCATAGTTGATTATTAGAATCACTCTTAGAACAACTCTCAATGACTTAGAATGATAACTCTTATAAAAGATCTTTCAAAATGATATAAAGTGATTATCTCTCTTAGAATGATTAGCTCTCTTAGAAAATTCGCAGGTCTATATAAATGCACATGTAATCAGCCTCCTAACGGCTAGTTTACAAGTGTCATGACAATAAAATACTCTTATAGACTCCTTATAACATAAGGACTTCATTTAGATTCAATTTCACTTAATAACAACTTTTAAAACTCTCAATTAAATGCCCAAAGTATTTCTCAGTCAAAATAAATACGTGTAGAATCCATTTTAATTATCAAATTGAGAAACATTAATATTTAATGAACCATATTGAAATGATTTAATTAGTATATGTACCATATCTTAAATATTAAGAATATCCCTTAGATCTCTCTCAAATCCTAACAAAAAATGACTACTTTAGGATTTAAAATTGGATCAAACAATATCCTAAACTAGCATATTCAGTCGACTGCCCAGTCGACTGCCTAATGCTGCTTGCAGCCAAACCATCGCCGCAGCGATCATAGGTCGACCGCTTGGTCAACTCGCAGATTCAAAGAGTTTGTCATGCTTTTACCGGTCGATCGCTTGGTCGACTCGTAGATTTAGAGAGTTCAGATGTTTTCATAGGTCGACTGGTTGGTCGACTCTTCAATTCACGATGTTTTATCTTCCCTCTCCGGTCGACTCTTCAGTCGACTTCCTTCTTCTGAATCACTCTTTTGATCTCGTTTTTAACTCACTTTTTTTTTTTTTTTTTTTTTTTTTTTTTATGATTTAGCCCCTTTATCCATTTTTATCCTTAAATAAGCTTCACTAATATTCTTATATTCCATTTTAGGCATTCAATTTTTTTTATTTTTTTTTTAATTCACATAGGAGCAAATAAATATACTTAACGAAAACACACATAAAAGATAAGATTCATTATATGCCATGCGTGCGTTCCTAAATGGGATATTAAGAGTTAATATTTACCTGGGTTGTTTTCCCTAATTTCTTTAAACTCTTAATACTTCTTCATCATCTTGATATCTTCATTAAGCATCCATTCCATTTGACATCTTCATTTAGCATCCATTCAATTTGACATCTTCATTACAGGAACTTTAAATTACTAAAATACTTTATCAAATATTTGTTCCACCAAAAATATTAATACTTAATTATTCATCAAAATCTTTGGATCAACAAACCCTAATACCATAACAAATGTATTAGGATTGTAATAAAACGGTAAACACAATCGAATAAAGATAAACAACCGATAACGAAATAAAGATTCAACCAAACAACGTTTTTATAAACAAATCGCTCCCTAGACAATATATGTTTAGTTTCACATGGCCATAACAATATATACAACAAAATACAAGCTAAACATATACAAAACTATCAACCAAAACTAAAAAATAAAGAGAGAAATAAGGAGACTAGCCGTTATCCGAAGAACTGACGTTAAAACTGCTTTGAGAACGTTTTGTCTTCTTAGCTTTGTGATCTTGTCTTGGTTGATAGGGTTCGGAGCTCTCAAAACCCTCTAAAAATGTGCTCATAGGTATGGGAGAGAAGGAGATATAAATATGATCCAAAATATCCCAAAATATCATTGAAATCTGTTATCGAACCGCTGTAGTAGTGGGAATTACCGCTGTAGCAGTGGAGAAGTCAGTGGCTTTCTGCAGGATGACCGCTACAGGGGTGGTTTCACCGCTGCAGTGGTGGATGCAGGCTTTGAATTTTGATATTTTTGCTCTTTTTCTCCACTGTTCTTCCACCGACTTGCTCGATTATAACCCGTTTTTGTCCATTTTCATCCCAAACACCTAATTTATATAAAAGCAAATAAAAACATATTAACATATACTAAAATGCTATAAAAATACTCGAAAACTACCAAAATCGACTTGGGAATAAATAGATAAATTACACCTATCAGCTATGTAAGCCCGAAGTATACTTTATTACGGTAATGCTTTGAGTTCATTTATTTACTTAATGTATTTATGTACCTCTTCTCTGTGAACTCTTATTCTCACACTGGAGGAGTTTTACGGGGACAAATCTCGGCCTGAGCCTTTTGCATATACCACTCCCCGAGAAGCAGGACTTTGTATACAACAGATCAGTCTTCCCAGGATCCAGTACAACTCACGTAAAGAATTTTTAACCATTGACACCACCTTAGCAAAAGGACACCTTTCATCTAACTAGACCATACTCGAGGTGTTGACTACTTTGGGAGACCAACCGTTTGGCGTTGTCTATGGGAACCGTGCAAAAGCCTTCTCCTATTATTGCTCTATGCTCAACTAAGCTTGGATAATCATAAGGTCTGGTCAGACAGACAGACCTAGAACAGAAGAAAGAGAAGATATGTCAAGAACACTAAGGATACGCCCTCAACACCTACCAACAAGGACAACTACCCCTCCAAGACCAGGCAGGACCATCCACTCTGCCACCTGGGGCTGTGGGATAGACCTTTGGAGTTGTGGAGGCATCTCGGGTTGATTTCCTTGAATGTCAAATGAGTGAGTTCAAGTTCTGTGTACAACTCCTTGCGCGGTTGTTGTTTCCCCCTTCTTCAGAATGGACCAGCTCTCCAAACTGCAGCGCCTGAGGAGCCACCTCAAGACCATGATGTTCTTATGACCACTTTGAATGGATATATGCCTGAGAGCTACCTCCACCTCGTAACCCTAAGCTTGCGGGACGGGAGAAGGCCCCTCGGTAATGTCGAGATACCTACCTCATCCGTCGCATGAATTTGTGACAAGAGACATGTTGATGTCCCTTAATAGTCGAGCTTTTTATTGGCCAGCCAGGTCCAGCCTCAAAGGTCGGTATGAAAGTGAAGTTGGCTCCTACTTGCTTTTCTTCTGTCATACTGTGGCCCGAGCTGCGGGTAGTCTTGTGCTAGAGGAGCCTCGAGCAAAGGAAGTTGTGGAGCACCGCCTGGCTAAGATAGAAGCCTACTTCTAGGAGGTGCAAAGAGGCTGGGTAGGATCAGGTGTTATTGTGGAGGTGAGGTCTCCCTTTGTGGAGGAAGTTCTAGAAGAAGTAGCATCGAGGCGCTTTACTTACTCCCAGATGAATCCGTATGATGGAACGTTAGATCCCATTGACCACCTATCCATGTCCAAGTTTGATATGGACATGTAAGTGGCCTTTGTACCTCTGTGGTATAGAGCCTTTTCCATCACCCTCACAGGTACAAAAAGGGCTTGTTTCTAGGGTCTAAGGCTAGTATCCATCTTCACCTTCAAGGAGCTCGAGCAGTTGTTCCTGGCTCGTTTCAGTCGCTCCTGGTGGAGGCCAAAGACCATAGCTCATATTCTTGCTCTTTAGTAGGAGCCTACTGAATCTTTGGGAGACTATGTCGAACACTTCAATCGAGAAGCTAATGTGTGCGACGACCTCTGTGAAAGTGTAGCACTAAATATTTATGTGGATGGGCTTTAGCATCAGAGGTTGTCCTATGACCTCTACTCCAACCCTGCTCCCACTCTCGATTAAGCTCTAGACCAAGGGATTAGGTTCCATAGTATTGATTTTCGTGTTGTAACTAGGAGAGAGAGAGGGAAGGAGTGAAGGATCTAAGGAATAGAGGTCTAAATCAAACCTAAGGCTCAAGAAGATTATAGGCAGAAGGGAGATTGGGACCCCTACCCGTGGAGAGGAGACCACTTCCTCCCCTAGGGTGTTGCCAGCAAGGGTTCACCCTGCTTACAACCTCGGTGGCAGCCATCTTCGTGAAGAATTCAGGATGTGATTTCTTTCTTCCTCCGCTGCCCCTCTGAGGAAAGCCGCCCGAAAGGACAATGACCAAATACTGTAAGTTCCATTGGGACCGGGGGCACTCTACTGAAAATTGCTTCCAACTCCAGCAGGAAATTGAAGCTCTTATCTGAAGAGGATATCTCAAAATTCTGTCCGGTGAGAAAATCAAGAGCACCGAGAAAAAGCCATCAGTAGAGCCTCAAGCCCAGAGGAGACGGGGGAATCGCACCTGTCCACATTCTTAGAGGGCTGATGCCGGGAACAATCAACAACGCGTGGGTGGAGAAATCAATGTTATCCACGATGGATTTGGCTACGAAGAAGAAACATCGTCCTCCGAGAAGAGGTATGAGCAAAGAGCCAAACGAAAAGCTGACGAGAATATATACGAGGTAAGCGGGTTGACGCTACCTCACACAATATTATCTTCTTCGGCGAGGCCAACTTTCAGGGAGTATATATGCCCCAGGATGACACCTTAGTCATTCCTTCCTTGGTCAATCATTTTAGGATGGGGCGCATTTTGGTTGATGGAGGAAGTTCAGCTGACATCATCTTTAAATGGGCCTTCGAAAAACCCTAGTTGGTTTTGGGGGAGAGGTGGTCAACTCTCTCGAATGGGTCTCTTTGCCCGCCATGACTGGAACAAGTCTAAGGTCCTCAACAGTGTGGACCAAGTTCTTAGTTTTGGATAGACCGTCGTACTATAATGCTATCGTGGGGTAATCGATCGTCTCAGATCTCAAGGTAGTTTGCTCTCCGTACCACCAAGTCATGAAATTCCCAACCAATCAGGGGATCAGAGAGGTCAGAGGTGACCAACAAGTGTCATGATCTTGTGTCAGGAGGGCATTGGAACAAAATAAATAGCAACCAGCGGAGGGACCTAGGCCCCAAGGGTCTGAGCACACTCTTGAGCTCATGACCCTAGATACTGAAAAACGTCCTGGTGCCGATTGACGACCCCAGGAATGAGGAGTTGGGCCCCCGCCCACATGAAGACACAGTTGAAGTTCCGATTCACCCAACTCTTTAAGAAAGAACTGTCAAAGTATGAGCTAAGCTTACCCCAATTTAATGGGATGAGCTCACAAAGTTGTTATGAGAGAACGTTAATATGTTTGTTTGGTCCCATGATGAGCTCCCAAGTGACCATGCATAGGCTCCACACAGACCCACACCATCCTCCAGTTAGGCAAAAGATGGGGAAGTTCCATCCTGAACGCTAGAGAATCATCGAGGAAAAAATGTAAAAATTGATCAAGTCTGGTGTCTAATGTCGTGCTCGCCCCTAAAGCCGGAGACAAGTGGACACTCTACATTGATTTTAAGGACCTCAACAAGGCCTGCCCTAAAAACTTATTTCCTCTATGGAAGATTGATCTAATCAACGACACCACGGCAGGTCACGAACTCTTTTGCTTTCTGGACACTTGTGTCGGCTACAACCAGATCCCTCTTTTCCTTCCTGACAAGAGAAAAATGTCTTTCACCACGGACATAGGAACGTATTGTTACAAGGTGATGCCCTTCGGCCTGGACAATGCCGAAGCCACCTATCAGAGGTTGGTCAACAAAATGTTCAAGGAGAAGATAGGTAAAACCATGGAAGTTTACATTAATGATATGCTAATAAAGAGCTTGTGATCTCCTAATCACCTGGCGCACCTCCAGAAATATTTTAATATACTAAGGACCCACCGGATGAAGCTCCAACCCCACCAAGTGTATCTTCGGTGTCTCTACTGGGAAGTTCCTTAGATATATGGTCTCTTAGCACAGAATTGATGCCAACCTTGACTAGATCACCACTATAGCTTTGAGTTGGGACAATTTCATATTGAATATAGGCCGAGAACGGCTATCAAAGGCTAAGTCTTTACCGATTTCATAGTAGAACTCACTTTCTTGGAAGAGTAGGATCCAAAAGGAAATCGTCAAGGACCTCCACCCTCGAGAGACCTAGGGACTTCTTCCAACCCCTATGACTTTGGCCTGAGAGTCTTGCAGCTCTACACAAATAAAATCGTCCAATGTGAGTGACTATAGGGCAAGGATAATTCTGGTAGCCCCGGATAAAGAAGTTGTGGAATACATCATTCGACTCGTATTTAGGGCTACGAACATTAAAACTGAATACAAAGCCTTGCTCGCTGGTCTTCGCTTGGCAAGAAAATTTAATGTGCAAGCTCTCTTAGTCTTTTATCAAGCTCTCTTGGTCTTTTATAACTCACAACTCGTGGTCAACCAGGTGAGCGATGACTACATGGCCAAAGACCCGAGCATGTTGGTATACTTGGAAAGGGTGAGGGCACTTATGGAATTTTTAAAAAAAATCCAAGTGTCCCAAATCCCTCCGGAAGAAAACAAGCATGATGACATCCTGGAAAACCTCGCCTCGGCAGTGGAGTGAACTCTAAAGATGAGCATCCCTGTGGAATATCTTGACGCTTCGAGTATTGCAGCCTCGAATCTAGTGGCCACCATCTGTAAGCTCACTGATAAGCCAACTTGGCTGGACACAATCAAGTAATAATTGGAGCAAACACCATCCTAGAGGACCAGACAGAGGCTAGAACGATACGCTACCAGTCAACAAGATACATTCTCATTGACAAAGTTTTGTATTGGAAGTCATTCTTAGGCCTATATTCTAGATTTCTTCGTCCTGAAGAAGCCATGTATGTTTTGAGAGAGACTCACGAAGGATTGTGTGACAACCACTCGGGGCGCAGGTCCCTTGCCAACAAACTACTCCGCCGGGGATATTTTTGGCCTAAGATGCATGAAGATGCTATGGAATTTGTCACGAAATACAATAAGTATTAGAGGTTTGCCTCGTACCCTCATGCCTCTCCAACCATGCTGGTTCCAATAACTAGCCCGTGGCCTTTTGCCCAATGGAGAATTGACCTGCTAGGGTCATTCTCTCAGGGAACTAGGTAGAAGACGTTCCTAGTCGTCGCGACTAGTCATCGTCATTGACTATTTCACGAAGTGGGATGAGGCCAAGCCTCTGGCTTGAATCACTAAGAAAAAAATTTGAGACTTTGCATAGAAAAGCATAGTGTACTGTTTTGGGGTCCCAAGAGTGATTGCGTCTGACATTGGCCCACAGTTCGACAACTCTTTCTTCATCACCTTTTGTGTGCAACTGGGGATCAAGATGAACTTCGCCTCCCCTGGCCACCCTCAATCAAATGGCCAGGTCGAGGTCACGAAAAAAACTATCTTGCACGGGTTGAATGCATGACTTGATAAATCAAAATGATGGTGGGCGGAGGATGTCTACTTTATCTTTTGGGCGTACCACACCACTCCAAGGACTCCTACCAGAGAAATGCCTTTTGCAATGGCCTTCGGCTCCAAGGCTGTCATCCCTAAGCTTGTAGACTCTCAGAACTGATAAAACCTTAGATTAAGCCAAGAATAATGTGACGCTGTCGTTAAACCTTGATCTCCTTAAAGAACGAAGGGAACAAGCCTAGGTTCGGCAATTTGCCTACCAGTAGAGGGCAGCAAGGTACTATAACCGATGAGTCCGCCCCTGCTCATTCGACATCTACAACCTTATTCTCAAAAAGGTCACTTTGGCCACCAAATAACAGGGAGTCGAAAAATTGGCCCCCACCTGGGAAGGGCTGTACAAAGTAACCGAGATCACGAGTCTGGGCACCTACAATCTTGAAACAGATGAGGTGTGCCACTCCAGAACCCCTGGAACGCTGACCATCTGAAGTGCTACTTCTGTAGGGTGAATCTACCTTTGTAAATAATTTATAGTTTGTATAAAGTGTAGTGGTTTTTGCATGTCAAAATAAATAAGGTGTTTTGTACGATACGTCTTAGGCTTCCTCCAAATGAACGTCATCCCAACCCTCAAGGTTATAGGTGAATCTCCAAAAAATGGCATCCAGACGCTCAGCATCGCAAATTATCCACAAGTTTCATCTCGGCACTCTGCGTCGAGGGTGACAATCATATACTCTATGGGGATCAATAGTCTGTACTTAGGAAAATCCTAGGTCATCCACCAAGGGTGATGCATTGATTGGGTCTGAGGACCTGCAGTTAAGTACCTCTCCCCACCAGTCAATTGTGAGTCCGACGTTCTAAAGGGGAAGGTGCTTTTGCATGGACTAAATTGAGATAACTTAAAAAGGTTCATGAATTAACCTGACTACGGAGAACTCACCAATGATCGGCCACGAGGGATCAACTATTGTGTTGTACCCCTGCGAACCGAGAAGACCAGGCACTTTAGGGAACCCTCCTTCTAAGTTCATGACATAATTTTCCTACAAAACTCGTGTCCTAAACTGGGGGCTAGTGGTCCATGGTGGTGGATAGAAATGAGAAGTTTTTTTAAAAGAAATTCAAAATTTTACAACTCTGAAAACAATACCAAGTAGAAAGCGACTTGGCAAAAGCTTTAGGAGGAAGGAGTAGACTCTAAAGTATCCTGATTTTGGCAAGTCCTCCCCGCCCTCATAATGGGGACGGGGAGGACTGGACTATTGCTTCTCAGCATTATGACCAGAGCTTAGTCCTCTCCGCTCTCATTATGAGGGGCATCTGTGCGATGAGAGGTAGCTTCAATATTGCCCTCCTCAGGGCCCCCCTTATCAACACGGTCCTTCCATGGCATCTCTTTACCCAGTAACTTTGTGCTCGGTACCTTCTTCTACTACTCCACTGCCTTTACTCTAGCCTTCTCCCTAACTCAACTAGCAGGATTTACATGGCGACCCTTTCCTAAAAGTTCCATTTAGAAGTTCCATCCCAAGAAAGGGTCGTCCAAGAGCGCCATCCAAAAACTTCACATCATCTCTGGCCAATATCATTTTATCCTATGCCCACCACCTTACCGGGCTACTTCTAGCTGGTAGGGTACAAATGGAGTCCTTCTCCAAATATGTCGACCAGTTCTAGGTAATCAGTGCCCGACGTGCTCAATACGCTTTTCTCTTATGTTTCACCCGTCAAGAAAGTGATGGTAGAAGACGTCGTGTCGGAGTAATGATCAAAGCCTCGGGGGTGCAAAGTGCTAAAGTGCTAGGTAGGCTTCAGTAGGGCAAAAATTATCAAGGTGATAATCAAGCCTTAAAAATTTATCAAAGTAAAGCCCCCCCCCCCCCCCAAAAAAAAAAAAAAAAAGATGGGGGTGCAAAGCGCAAAAACTGTTGGTCGTAGGGGATAGTGCGCCTGAACCGGTGACAGTCAGACCGCCCTTTGGCCGGCTGACCAGTTGCCATGAGTACCAGGCACTTTCTAGGGGCTAAATTGCCTCGTCCCTATACTTGTCTGCGGCATGCACCCCCTAGGGCTCGCCTTTATTTTCTCCGCGATGAAAGCCAATCTGTGCTCTAAATTTGTTCACGGTTCAAATGAGTATCACCCTATAAATTAAAGAAATTTTGAGGTCGCCCTCCCGTGCTACCTGACCTAGGAGCCCGGTCGTATGGGGGTCTATTTCAAATTCGCTCCTTAGAAAAAGTTAACCGTAGGAAAAGTGCCACCCAAAAAATCGAAGAAATTTTGGGGTCGTCCTGCCGTGCTACTTGCCCCGAAGCCTGGTCGTATGGGGGCCTATTTCAATTTCGCTCCCCAAAAAAAAGTTAACAGTTAGAAAAAGAGCCGCCTAAAAAATTGAAGAAATTTTGAGGTTGCCCTACCATACTACCTGATCTCGGAGCCCGACCGTATGGGGGCCTATTCTAAATCAGCACTCCAGAAAAAGTTAACGGTTCAAAAAGTGCCATATAAAACTCTGTCACCGATAGGGTCGCCCAAAAGGTATGTCTGCCTCCTAGGAGCTCTAATAACCTAGAGGTCGACGATACAGGACCTAGGACCTACCAGCTAGAAAGATCGACCTCTGGTTAGCAGAGGGCTCCAGATAGCTGACTAGGAGTGTTTCTCGTACTTCGAAGTTTTCGGGAAAATTGATATCCTTGACCGTCTCACTTTTCTCACCATATAGGGCTAGAGAGTAATTAAAAAGGGTATTTTCGAGCACCACTGAGTCAGCACCTAGGACCTAACCACTTGTCCATCCTCATCGTGACACGTATGTATTCCAGAATCCACAACGCCACGCTGGAGCATACGCCGACCAAGGCTCATCCCTGGAATCTTATTTGCACCCAGGAAGGAGCAAGGTGCTTCACAAGGACATTGCCACCTTGAGCTTTACGCCGTGCCCTAGACGGATAACTTCAAGAACTAAGCCATTCCCCTCGACCGTCTTTCTATTCTAGCTTGTTTTTCTCCCAAGACTTCACGTATCTCTATTCTCCTCTACCAGCTTACCACCATAGGCCTAACGGAGGCCTGCAAGCTTCGCCAAATGGGACCAAAAGCCTAAACCCAGTGATTATCTCCTAAACACCCTGGATTATCAGCTAAAGACATGATTTTACCTAATTAATCATGTTTATACCCGACTGATCATCTCCGATGCCTATATATAACAAGGGTTACGCAAGCCCGAGGTATGCTTTATTAAGCGAATGCTTTGAGTTCATTTGTTTACTTGACGTAGTTTTGAACCTCTTCTCTCTAAGCTCTTATTCTCACGTCTGAGGGGCTTTACCAGGACAAATCTGGGCTTCAGCCTTTTGCAGGTACCACTTCCCAAGGAACAGGACTCTGGACATAATAGGTCATTCATCCTAGGACCTAGTACAACTCACATGAAGAATTTTCAACCATCAACTCTACCTCAGCAAAAGGACACATGTCATGTAACTGGACTATACTCTAGGTGTTGAACACTTTGGGACACCAACAAAGTCCAATAAGTTTTTTTTTTGTTTCTATTCAATCCAAGATTCTGACGAACAATTAAGTATTGATATTTTTGGTTGAACTAATGGTTTTATAGAGTGTTTCATATTTATAGTTCCACGCATGTGAGTAAGAAGAATATCTCATGAAGAAAACATAAAGGATGCAAGATGGATGTAATAAAGATGTGAAGAGTTTTGAAGACCTTGAAGAAAAATGGGCGAAAACAACTCTCTACTTATATACTCTT
The DNA here is from genome assembly GCA_016647705.1 of Eucommia ulmoides. Taxonomy (NCBI): domain Eukaryota; kingdom Viridiplantae; phylum Streptophyta; class Magnoliopsida; order Garryales; family Eucommiaceae; genus Eucommia; species Eucommia ulmoides. Next base: position 12,934,852 of record CM028327.1, on the reverse strand, counting down.
AATGCAACCCAAATTAAGATCACGCATGACACTTAAAATGAAATAATTTTATGTGTGTTATGGTAAGAAGTGATCAGTTTAAGATCCTAACATGGAATGTTTTATGTACTCAATATGTGAAATGATGTTGATAATTGACGTGATTGAAAAATATATTTTAAAGTATAAAATATTGTGTTTTCGGGTTAGTTCAGTCAATCGAAAAAGGGGTTGGTCGACTTAATGAAACAGTAAGGTTTTGAAGTTAAAATGGAAGTTCTACTGATCTAATTGATTAACCGAGAAAAATAATCGATCAACCATTTGAAACGGTGGCTAAAATGGATGTGAAAGTGAGTACTCTGATCCAATTGGTCAACCGAATAGGTTGGGTCAGTCAACTGTTTGATTCAGTGGATTAAGTGGGCGAAAAGAGGAAAACCCATTGATCCAGTCGGTCAACTGTTTCAGTGGGTCGGTCAATCGACTGCTACAGTGAACTCAACAACCATTTTGTTGATTTGGTAAAAAACTATCCCCCTTTTTTTATTTTATTTTTTATGATTCCAAGAGTGAGATTTGGAGGATTTGAATATATTTCAAATCTTAACAACCTATTTAGTTATCCCTATTGATATGGTTCACATATCTATAGATTCTCTTAATTTAAATGATTTTATACTTCATATTTCAATGACTTTAAATTAAGAATAATTTTATGGACTTTAATAAAAGATCTGAAAATTATTTTAATGTGGAATACACTTAAAAAAAAAAGGGTAATGATATATGGGGTCTTACAATTTCATTAATTGACATATCTTTGAAAAACTAATCGTTGAAGGGCTTGATATTAGTCTATTAATATAGACCTATGGGAATCGAGTTAATAAAATCTAGATCATCAGTTTGAGCTTTTATAAGAGTTAGATTTTTGCTGAGAATTCAAAGAGTAATTCTATATAAGTTCTTAATCTAATATGCTTATGGCTTCGCGTCACCGACTTAAGTTCTATTGCTATTCTATCATTATTTTCGATGTTTTCCATTGAGATCTATCTAAGCTTTGTCATTTACTTTGAAGTTACATTTTTATTTATTGCTTGGTATATGATTGCTTAGAAAATCATTTTAAACTTGAAAGCCTGAAAATTTATTTTAAACGATTTTTGTTTAATTATCTGATTACATGCTTAAATTGTGCTACCCATATTATTTATTAATCAAATTTTGTTTGCCTCACATTGTATCGACTACAGAGTAATTATTTAGGACATTAATTGAGCATATTCTTATTGAGGTGGTAGAAGCTCTTTGTGGGAAGAAATTTTTATTTTTTGTATTTGTGAGTTTGAGCGGATTAAACATGTTTAGAACGGTGTCTAGTCAAGGTAACTAGGTTTCGATATTTTTCTTGTGAAAATGAGTAGGGTTTGATCTTTGTCCTGCAAAAAGGTTAGGCTATTTTGTTTCCTTGAAAATAATTAGATTTTGATTTTCCTTGTAATAGAATTGAGTGATTGTAAAGGCTCTTCCTTAAACTGAGAAAATGATAAGTGTAAAAGTGTGAGGGAGTGGTAGGTTTTATCTTTAGCTTGTTAAAAGGATTAGGAATTGATTCTTCCTGTAATAGAATTAGGTTAGTCTTAAGCCTAGTAAAAAGATAGGGTTCTTCCTGAGTCTGGGAAAAGAATAATTGTAAAGGTTGATTTTCAGCTTGTGAAAAGAATCGAGATTGTAAGGGTTTAGTTCCTACCTGGTAAAAGAATCAGGGACTTAGTCAATTGCAAATCTCCATGGAGTTTGGGGGACTGAATGTAGGTAATAGTAGCTTACCGAACTAGGATATATTATTGTGTGTTGCATTGATTATTTCATATGTTGTGTTTGGGTGTGCATTTAGAAGTAAACACACTTCCGCTGCTTATCAAGATAATAATTGATTTAGAAAAATTGATTATTTGTGTTTAAATGAATTAATTAATTAAATTTTTGTGACTACCCAATTCACCACCTCCCTCTCAGATATCTTTTTGGGCCACCAATTTCACTTTAATTTCTGTAAGTATATAACTAGTTTTAAATGGTCCCTCGTTAGTTTTTCCATCCAAACTAACAGAAAAATCATTTTTAGAGGCAAATTAGTCTTTTCACATTTTTTTTCCTTTTCTTTTTTTCGTTTTCTTCTATTTTCTTTCTTCTTCACAAAAGCTCCTCGCATCTCACTTGATCTCAATCTCTCTACTTTTTCTTATTTCTCTCACTAAACAAATCCATTAGAATTCACTAAAGCTCCAAGATAACCCTAACCAAAACCCATCGATGGAGAATTCACCAAAGCTCCAAGATAACCCAAACCAAAACCCATCAAGGGAAATTCTTGTTCGTTGTTGCCTCAATCTTATCCATTTGAAATCTTGATTTTTTCTTTGAATAATTGCTTCTTTTTGTTTTCATCCTAGTCTCCTCTATCTTCACCTTCATTATCGATAATCCTTAATGAAAACTTCATTTTTTGTATACATTTCTTTCTGTGTGAGAGTAGAAGTGTTGTATGCATTTTCTATATATCAGGTATTGGATGCATACATAAATTGTGACTCTAAGATTGAGTTGAAAAGATGGTCGGCCGGGGAAATCTGAGAAATGATAGCTTGGTGATAACAATAATAGTGTTTTCGCGACTCTCGTGAATAAGAAGAAGAATTCTAACAAAGACTAAGGCTCATCCAAGAGCGAAATCTCCTCGAAGAAGAAGCAATCAAATAAGAAAGAGCAACCGGTGCTAGTCATATGGGCCCCAACATTGTTGACTATAAAATTGTAGGCTGGCATCAATGAGGATGATGATAACTACTGTGTCACCACTGCTCCACCGCAATAAATTTGGGGCACATCCGAGGATTCTTCACAAAAAGAAAAACAGAGTTATAATCCTATAGAGGTGCTACTTTAACCCATTCTTAAGTATTTCAATTTTGATTCATCGGTAAAACATTCATTTTAGGAGGATCTTGTAGAAGAGTAAAAAGATGGAATTTATGATTGGAAGAGGTGGATATTCATTAAGGAGCATTATAAAATAATTCACAATAAAGAGGGTGAGAGTTACAGAGAGATGGGGAGTTTAGAGAGAAAGAGAGACAATTTAGAGAGGAGGATGGGGGAGTTTAGAGAAAGAGACATGGAAAGTGTTGAACCCAATGTTTTGATGGATAATTAAGTGTTGACATTTTATTGGACTAATGTTTTTATTGAGTGATTTCAGATTTAAATTCCATATATTTGATCAAGAAGGAGAATCATTGAAGAATCTATAATGGGCGCAAAATGAAGGAAATGGAAAATATTGAAGACATTGAAGATAACTAGGTGAAAACAACTCAGTGCTTTTATACTGTTAATGCAACCCGAATTAGGATCATACACGTAAGTTTAAATGAATTAATCTTATGTGTGTCATGTTTTTTTGGGTTCTAATATGTGTTTTATGATGTGTTAAGTTGTTAAAATGATTTTGGTTAAGGGTTTAATTGAAAAGGTCGTTTTAATACTTAAAATGGCAATTTCTCGGGTCAATTCGGTTAACCGATGAAAGGGGTTGGTCGACTAACTAAAACCGTGTGTTTAGGAAGTAGAATGGGTGACCTACTAGTTAATTCAGTTAATTGACAAGCTGGGTCAGTTAACTAACGAATCCAATAGCCGAAAATGGAAAAAAGAAGAACCCACTGAACCAATCGGTTAACCAATCAAAGTGGTTGGTCAACTGATTGGAGCCAAGCCAACTATTATTTTCTGACTATTGGAGAGGGGTGATTGACCTATAAGGATGGTTGGTCAACCGTATAGTCCAGTCAAATTTTTGACTGATATGTTTTTTGGTCAATATATCTCGGTTTTGATGATTTCAAGGGATTATTTCAAGGGAATGCAAAGTATTTTGAAATATATCATATGTTAAAAAATTTCTAATTAATTGGCATATTTATTTGATTATTCTTTTAATTAAAACGATTAAATACTTCCTATTTTTATGTATTTTAATTTGAAAAAGTTTTGAGGACCAAAATGTGTTTTCCCAAGAGTATTTTTTTTAACGAAACATATCTATTTTGAATATATATGATATATAAGGGCTTGGATGTCATTTATAGATATGACATTTGAAAATTAGCTGTTAGAGGTCTAATTCTAGGTCTATTACTATAAATCTACGGGATTAAGTTTGAGCATTCAAGAATAATCATATTTTTGCTTTCTAAGAGGGACTTTATCGCTGAAAATTATAAGTGTGATTATACTTCATGATGTTGTCAAAAATTATTTTCATAGGCAATTCGCTTCTCACATGCCAAAAACCTTTTCATTTTCACCTTCAATCTGCAAAACTGATTAGTTTTTAAGAGGGACACCGGTATGGTGTTGGCTAAAGAACCTCCAGTATGAGAATAATTTAGTTTGATTATGGAGAAAGTTAAAGCACCTAAATCAGTCATAAAGAACAAATAACGATACTTTCTCTTTATACAGACTTAATAGATTGTTGTCGTTTTGTTGGTGTGGTCGCCCATTTCATGATCCTCTTCTTAACGACATGGGATATAGCCACGATCTTCTTCATTATTCTAGGAGAAGATATCTATAACGTTTCTTCATAAAATATGGGCTGTTATGGTTAGGTGGTTGTAACGTTCCTCATGCATGAGGGTCGTAAAGGTCATGGGCTGACCTTTTCCTTGCCTCGTCACCATGGGCTCTGATCAACTGTTGATGGGATTCTTTGTGAAGCCTGATTTACTTGTATATTAGACCACTAAGGTCTTTTTCCCCGGTGAGCCCGATGTGCCTAGCCCAAATTGTGTATTAGGTTTATGTCTTTCGGGTCGGATCATTGACCCGATTCAACCCACTAAGGCTCTCATGCCTAAGACAGTTGTGAGCAAGAGTTTTTCCATATCATTTGCCCTCCTGCCTTTCGTGACGATTCAGAGAAGAGAGACGAAAGATCACCTCTTATACTTGTGTAGGTTTTTATCTTTCTTGAATCTTTTGATTGTGTTGTTTGTTTCACATTCTTTTTTTTTGTTGTTGTTCTATTTGTGATGTCGCTGAGTTAATTAAACAGTCCTATTGAGGTTGGTTCATCGTCGAATCTCCTTGTGGAGGAGACGATGACAACCCAAGCTCATCAGTTGACCAATCCCTCAATTAATTGGGGAGATCATGGTGCAAGTTCTGTTCCATAGGAATAGCTTGTGCCGTTTTGAGAACAATACGACATTTTTTCATTCGTGTCGATTAGGGTTCCATATGAGGATGAACGCCCTTACGATGTTAAAGAGGGTGAAATATACCTCTTCGTTTGGATGTTTGAGTATGGATTCACTCTTTCATTCACTCCTTTATTTCGTAATCTCTTTCGTCAACTAGAAATTACTTTTGCTCAGTTAACCCCTAATAGCTTCCATCAGATCATGGGAGTTATTGCTCTTTCTAGTGTAATTGAAGTCCCTTTTACTGTAGATATAATTAGGAGTATAGGTTCCCACAAATTCCTTTATGAGCTAGGGAGATTCTAATTCCTTCCCTAAGAGGCTCTCTTTCCTTACCAACCTTCCTTCTATAGTGAGAGGAGACTGGCCATAGCAGTACCTTTTCTTCAAAGGCAATTGAGAATTTTCTCTTGAAGAAATAGGGATGCCTTCAATTGTGCTAAGGCACTTCAATTCCCTAAGTAATTTTCTTTACTTATGCTTTATTTGTAATTTGAATTTAGGAATTTTGAAATAATTGTCTTGATATCTTCTTGGGTTGCCTGATGTAGGTGGAGGAACTTCCAAAAGCCTTAGCCTTACGACCAAGATTGAGAAAAAGCTGAAAAAGTTACTGGTCCCAGCCAAACGGTCCTACAAAGTTTTCGCTTACCACCACTTCATTCAACCAGAAATGGCCTCATCTCAGTTCAATCGATTGAAGGATCTGCAGATTAGGAAGAAGAGGAAGAGACTTGTGAAAAAGTCCTCCAGGCCAGCTGTGGGTTGTCATATTCTCAGACTGCTGTACCTGTTGCTACCAGGTCTACAGTTCAACTTGTTGCTGAGCCACTTACTAGAATTGCGGCTAATCCAATAGTTTAGCCTACTACAGAACCATCAGTTATTCATCCTAAACCCGTCCTTCCTGAATCCGATGACGACTCATAGCCTTTGAGCATACGCAGGCGTAAAGTAATTTCTATGATGGTTCCTACAGCCCAGGTTTTGGTTCCCACAGAAATCAAGGGGTTGGAACTTGTAACATGCGCAACCGGTGTTCTTGTTGATCGTGTTGCTGCTGAGTCGTCTTCTACAAATCGTTAGCCTCCTTCTACTACAACTACTTCCAGTCAAGTAGTTTCAAGAAGCCGTGGCATATATCGATAGCAGATGTGCCAACTAATAAATAAACTTGGGTGCTTAGTCCAAGGTCATCAGGAGATTTTTGACAATGCGATCAAATTCCTATACGGGGAGTCCTGGAGAAAAGCTAAAGAAACGATTGGAGGCCGTAATAAGGCTGAGCTCTTCAGGATGCATCTGTGTACTCCTTCAGGTAATTATCGTTATATTTAACAAGTGTTTTGTCTTTCTGAGTTGTTATGTTGGTCTCTGATTAATTGCTCTTGTATTGTAGAGCATTCATGTGTCCTATGTGCTTGCCGAAAGTTCTGATGACGTGAGGTGTAATTTGTCTATATATTTTTAAGTCGATTTTGATAGTTTTTGAGTATTATTATAGCGTTTTTATTTGTTTATGTATAAATTAGGAGTTTGGGACAAAAAATGACGAAAACGGGTTATAATCGAGCAAGTCGATGGAAGAACGGTGGAGAAAAAGAGCAAAAGATCAATATTCAGAACCTGCATCCACCACTGCAGCGGTGAAACCATAGAGAGTTATTGAATTCTCCACTACTGCGGCAGTGGTTTCACCACTGCAATGGTCAAAATGCAGAGAGTTATTGAATTCTCCACCGCTACAGCGGTTATCCTGCAAAAAGCTGCTGACTTTCTCACCGCTGCAACGGTCCGACACCAAATCTTTTTGGATATTTTGGGAGAGTTGTTTTCAAAAATATTATATTTAAAAAAAAAATATATATATATATATATATATATATATATATATATATATATACTGAAAACAAGCCCTTTTGAACTTATTTACCAAAATAAAGTTACTCGGGGATGTGTTCCTTGGTATTAAAACTTGGGGTTCACAACTCCGGGTACAATTTCTTTTTTGGTCAGGAATAAACTCAGTGTACTGTACCCCAGGTACTGTTTTTTTTTAAAAAAAAACTAAAAAAAATCGAAGGATATGTGAATTAATTAATATTTTTGGCAACTTTGAATTAATTATCGGTGGTCTATCAGTATTTTAAATAAATCCAATTTTTTGTGCATAAATTACGTTGAAAATACTCCATAATATTTTTTATAACAATAAAAACAGACAAGTGAATGATTTTTAAAAAATCGCCAAAGTTGACATGAGGAGTTGTTTCGATGACGTCGTAATTTTTTTATCAATTTGGAGTTAACTAAAGATGGTCTATCCGTAACAAAAATTAGCCTAATTTTTTTGTATACAAATTATGTTCATAACACTATATAATAAAACTTAGAATGCTAAAAACGGATTAATAAATAATTTTTAAATAATCGTCAAAGTTGGTCAGATGAGTTGTTTCAATGACGATGCAGTTTTTTTTAAACTTTAAGTTGATGAAATATGGCCTATCTGTAATAGAAACGAATCTATTTTTTTGTCTACAAACTACATTCATAATACTAAATAATAAAATCGATAACACAAAAAACGGAATACTGAATAATTTTTAAATAATCATCAAACTTGGTCAAATGAAGCATAATATTTAAGAAATAATTAACCAACAAAAATCTCTTAAATAACTAGTTTACCTGTCAATGCTAATTCAAAAGTTAGGTCTTATCTGAGTCATCACTCTAGCTTTCAAAGATTTCAATTTTATCAATGGAACAAGACGCATGTTCGCGACAAAGATTATAAATTTAGTCACCCAATACTTCAAATCCAAAATTGAAGGTGAAAACGGGTTTTATTTGAAAAAATACTTGACCAAACCGCCTATGGGGGTTTATCATGCCTAGATCTCAAAAAAATACCCGAAAAAAAAGAAGCCCCCAACAGACCACCGAGCACAAAGTTATGTCCATCCAAACTTTGAAGAGTAATATAATATTTTTAAAATTTTGAAGAGCAATAAAATGGTTTGGAATTTAAGGCCTAAAACAAAATAGATGTTTCAAAATAATAGAGATGGTTCAATTGTCAAGGTGAACTGCAAGATATACTGATTTTTCCCTTAAAAATGAAAAATAGTGATAGAAATGGCAATATGAAAATTGGACACATATGATAAAAGGAGTGAACCACATTAGACTTTTTGGAATTTTGCAGCCCATTATTACAATCTTGATATGCTTGTTATGGTATTAGGGTTGATTTTGAGAATACGGGGTTTGATACTCGGGAGAGGTAATCTCAGATTTGGATTAGGGTTTAAATAAAACGTGACGATCTAATGACAGGGGAGGACGTTAGAAAGTATGCAATCCATGAGGTTGGGGCGAGGCTCATGTGATCAAGTGTCGTATAGATGCTCGAGTGGGACTTTGGCATTGACGTGAAGTCACATATTCATTCACTTTACACTTCAGAGTGGTATTGTGTAAGGTTTTGATACTGATATTGTCGGATAATATGAATGCTGTTAATGTAAATTAGATTGAAACGAACACGTTTAAGTGGATGAAGTTAATCGTTAGGTAATTTACTCCCATTAACGTCAATATTAGTAATATTAGGTTAATTAACTTAGTTTAGTATATTATATTAACAAAAATATAAATTGAGTTGCCTAGATAAAGTTAAGTTATGACAATCGCAGTACTCAATGACCATCTAATCTAATCCCTATAGATACGACAACCCCTACTCTTCCCACTTTACTAAAACTTAACCCGTACACTTGCGGTGAAAGTAGCGACGTAATATTTTGCTACCAAATTTTTGGCGTCGTTGCCGGAGATTGATTTTTAGATTGTTGTTGATATTGTGAGTAAATAACTTGATTTTAATTTAGGCATTTATTGCCGGGGATTGGTGTTCTCCAGTCTTTCTCTTGATCCAGCGTGCCTATGCATGCGCAAAGATTTGCTGGTGCTGCTATGGATGACTACTCAAGAAATTCTACCAGTTTCGACTGCTGATCAGGTCCAAATGAAGAAACTAACATTTACAGTGCATTTGCCTTCTTATTTTCAACTCTGGGAACGACTTCAAAGTTTTTACTCTGGAATGAGAAGATTAATTCTTTCACTTTCTCCACATAAAGGCACAACATTTTTTTATTCACAGTATACATTCCGTTTATCTGGTTGACTACCAGTTGGGAATCTGATCTCACCTCCAGATGCTGGGCTCTTAATTCTTTGGCAAGAGTCAGTCTAATGATTACTGATTCATATTCTGTTTCATTATTGGAGGTTCAACAGTCAAGCTGTACTACTTTTTCGAGCTGATCCCCTTCAAGTGTTTCCAGGACTAGGCCAACACTACACTCTTTTATGTTTGAGGCTCCATCTACCCACAGCTTCCATGGTGTAGCTAATTGATCAGGGTACTCTCTATCATCCGTTATAGTTTCTTCGGGGAGAGTCAACTTAGCAGTAAAGTCTGCCAGAGCTTTCCATTTGATTACAATTCTGGGCTTGTACATAATAAAGAAATCACCAAGCTCTACTACCCACTTTATGAGATTTCCAAAAGCTTCTGGTCTATACATTACTGCTCTGAAGGGGTAAGAGGTTAGCACGTTAATCTTATGTACCTGGAAATACAGTCTGAGATTCTGAGCTGAAGTCACCAGGGCTAGGACGAGCTTTTCCAGTTCAATATAGCAAGTCTCTACTAAGACTAATAACTTGCTGATGTAATAAACTGGTCTTTACCCTTCTAGGTGATTTTTCACCAGTGCTGCACTCACTGCAACTAAGGTCATCGCCAAGTATAAATAGAGCTCATCTTTTGGGTTTACTTTAGCTAGTGTCTCAAATGAGCCCAAGTAGTTTTTGATGGACTGCAACGCTTGTTCACAATCTTCATCCCAGTGAAAGTTTTTTCTTCCCTTTAAGATTTTGAAAAAAATGGGGCACACTTATTAGTAAATTTGGAAATAAATCTATTTAGGGTTGTCAACCTTTCTGTGAGCACTTGGACTTCTCTTATGGTTATAGGGGACTTCATATTTCAGACAACTTCTATCTGTGCTGAATCTTCCATGATGCTTGACTGGTTCACCACAAAGCCTAGAAACTTACCAGATGCAATACCAAAAGCACATTTTTCTAGATTCAACTTCATATTAAACTTCCTCAGTATAGAAAAAGCCTCTGTCAAATGCACCAGGTAGTCCTCCTTCTAAGAGCTTTTGACTAGCATATCGTTTATGTAAACCTCTATAGTTTCTCCAATTTGATCTTGGAACATACGGTTCACCAGCTACTAATAAGTTGCTCCTGCATTTCTCAAACTAAATGGCATTACTTTGTAGCAGTAAGTACCTCTTGGAGTGATGAACATTGTCCCTTCCTCATCCTGCTTATCCATGCGGATTTGGTTATAGCTTGTGTATGCATCCATCATGGTCAGTCGTTAATGCTCTGCTGTTGCATCCACAAACTGGTCAATCCTTGGCATTAGGTAGAAGTCCTTTGGGTATGCTTGATTAAGGTCAGTTAAGTCCACGCACATTCTCTAATTCCCATTCTTCTTCTTGACGAGGACTGGGTTGGCTAACTATTTTTGGTATATCACTTCCCTTATGTGTCCAATTGAGAGCAACCACTTCACCTCAGATTCAATTACCTTTTTATTTTCAGGCTAACTATCCTCCTCTTCTGCCTGACCGATAGGTAAGACCTGGAAAAGTCAAGGCAGTGGACTACTACATCTAGGCTAATGCCCTTCATGTCTTCTGGACACTAGGCAAAGACGTCTATATTTTCTTTGAACAACTTCCTGATCTCATTTACTTTAATCGGGCTTAGGGATTCTCCTATTATCAGCTTCTGAGCTCCTTTTTTGAAAGTAACCTCTCATACCTGCTCAGCAGGTTAGAGAACGCTAGGGTGTTCTCTGAAATCATCAGTCTCATGAGCTGAGCTACTCGATAAAGTTTCTTCGTAATCTAAATTTAATTCTTATTTTTCTCCTTCATAGCTATTGCAAAGCACTGCCTTGATGCCACTTGGTCCCCACGTATTAATTCTACCGAGCCATCATTTACATACTTGATGCACTAGTGGTGACACCACTACCTTCATTGCATGAAACCATGGTCATCCCAATATTACATTATAAGGGGATGAAGAGTCCATCACCATGAACTCTATGGCCTTTGTGTACTTACTTTCTTCTTCATTTGCTGTCACTGACCAAATATTCTTTCCTATAGGAAAGCTGAGGTCTCCATTGAAGCCTACCATAACAGTCTTAGTTAAACTAACATCTGAGCTAGGGACTCCTATTTTCTTCAGTGTCTCCACAAAGATGATATTAGCAGAACTGCTTGTATAAACAAAAAATCGTCTTACCTCGAAATTGGAGATCCAGAGGGTGATGACTAGAGCATATTCGAAGGGTGTACAATTCCTTTGGAATCTTCATCGGAGAAAGAAATAACTGGTCCTGGCTTCGTAGTTATTGACATTGCTTCTCCATAGCAGCACTCCAATGCTGCCTCAAAGACTTTCCTTTTCTGTTCACGGTTGGTTTCTCTAGTAGTAGGCCCAATAGTGTTAATCATGTAGATGACCACATGATTACTGTTGGGACGATCTTCTTTGTGCTCCTTGTCATGATATTCGTGATGGATTTATCTTCTGGATCTCTTTCTATCCCTTGAGCGCTCCTGTAAATAGCCATGTAACTGACCCATATCAATTAATCATTTGATTTTTTTTTAGCTCCCAATACTCATTTGTGTCATGGCCATGGTCCTGCTGCATACAAGGCCATAACATTCCTAAACTGGCAGATGTGGTCTATAGGATTTGATTTCCCGTTATACTTCTCGAATTTTGTGGGGTCGAACTTCTCAGGGAGTGGTACAACCAAGATGTCTGAGGTGGAAGGCATCTCAGTTCCTTTCAGTAGTGTATCCAGTTTATCCAGGGGTAGATCACTCTCCTCCCTACTTCTGGGTTGCTGATGTGAATGAACAATCTTAGTTCTACTAAACACCCTTCTCTGATTGTTGATTGCTGGTATTTCCTTGGATAACTCTTTCCTCTTGGGATAGTGGGTCTGCAGACCTTAGAGACTTCGCTCTTTTCCCCAAACAATTATCAATGGTAGGAGGTTGTGGTATATTTTTAGTGATCAACTCCACCATATACTTGATCACATCTACCATTTCTGAGATTTTCCTTGTAAGGGCGTTGATGTTTGCATCAGTGCTTTACACCTTTGGGGGAGGGTTAGCTTGAACCTCCTTTGACGCTCATATAGGAACCTCATTGTCAGTTGGTAGTGGCATGTCACTACTGTAACTTAATGCTGCTTCTCTTGCTCGTGGTTGCCTCATTGTTGCGACGAAAAGAATTTTTGTAAACATTTTTCATAGACGGCGCCAAATGATATTGTAAAAAATTCCAAGCATGTGCAATCAGCTTCTCACATACCAAAAACCTCTTCAACTTCACATTCAAACTGCAAAACCAATTAGTTCTTAAGGGGGACATTGGTGTGGTGTCGACCAAAGAACCTCTGGCATGAGAATAAATTAATATGATTATGGAGAAGGCTAAATAACTCAAATCAGTCACAAAGAACAAATAACGATACCTTCCCTTTACATAGACTCAATAGATCTTTGTTGTTTTGTTGGTGTGGTAGCCCGTTTCATGATCTTCTTTTTAATGACATGGGATATGGCCGCGATCTTCTCTATTATTTTAGGATAATATCTATGTAACGTTCCTTCATAAAATATGGGCCGTTATTGTTAGGTAGTTGTAACGTTCCTCATGCATGAGGGTCGTAAAGGTCATGGGTTGACCTTTTCTTGGCCTCGTCACCATGGGCTCTGATTACCCATTCATGAACTTTCTTGTGAAGCCTAATTTTCTTGTATATTGGACGCTAAGGTCTTTTTCCTCGGTGGGCTCGCTGTGCTTAGCTCAAATTGTGTATCAGGTTTATATTTTTTGGGTCGGGTCATTGACCTGATCCGACCCATTAAGTCTCTCATGCCTACGACAATTGTGAGTGAGAGTTTTCCTATATCACTTCAAGTTCTTGATCTAAGGCCCTTATCATTTTTGTCACTGGTTTGTGTTCTCTATCATGATATCATTATCATTTTCGATGAATCCTAATGAGATCTTTCTAAGCTATTGGTTTTACTTTCTTATATTATTTTGATTGAATTGCATGGATAAGTTATTTGAGAAAAATCATTTTCGAACTTAATTCTGTGAAAATCTTTTAATCTATTTTTATTTGAGAAATCTGATTTAGTGTTATTTGTGTGTTAATTATTTTAAATTAAATTTGTTTGCCTCACATTGAATCTATCACGTAGTAATATTCGGGACATTAATTGATTATAATCATATTGAGGTGGTAAAAGCTCATTGTGGGAAAAAACATTTTTTTTTTCTTTTTTTTTTGTATTGGAGAGTTTGAGCGGATTAAACACGTTTTGGATCAGTGTTTAATTAGGCTACCTAGGGTTTGATCTTTAACCTGAGAAAAATATTAGGGTTTGAGATTTTGTGTTTAAGTTAATTGTTTAAATTTTGTAGCTACCCAAGTCATCCCTCTTAGGTAGATCTTTGAGTTAACAATTGGTATCAGAGCTTGTTTTAGCTTGATTGGGCTTAACATCCTAACTAAACACAATCAGGCTTAACATCCGAATCAAATTGATGAATTAGGCTTAACATCCTAACTAAACACGATCAGGCTTAGCTAGGATGTTAAGCTTAATTGAGCTAAAACCAGCTCTGGTACCAATTGTTAGCCCAAAGATCTACCTAAGAGTGGGTGAATTAGGTAGTTAAACAAATTTAAGCGATAAATTTAAACACAAATAACCAATTTCTCTAAATCAATTATTGTCTTTTTAGCAACGGAATTGTGTTTATATAAATGCATACCCAAACAATCAGAAAAATAAATAATGCAACACATAAGGATTTATCTTGGTTCGGCAAGCTAGTCTTACCTAACTTCAGTGACTCGAGCTCCAAAGATATTCGCAATCCACTAAACCCTGATTCCTTTCACATGTAGGAACCAAACCCTTACAATCTCGATTCTTTTCACAGGCTCAAAATCAACCTTTATAACCCTGATTCTTTTTATAGGCTAAGAATCAACTTACCACTATTACATTTATCATTTTTTACAATCTTACGAAGAACCTTTACAAACACACTAATTTAATTACAGGAAGAATTAAAACCTAATATTTTCGAAGGCTAAAGACTAACCTAATCATTTTTCAGACTAAAGATCAAACCGTAATCTTTTTCTCAAGTTAAAGATCGAAACCTAACTACCCTGATTAGACACTGACCAAAACATGTCTAATCCGTTTAAACTTGACAATACAAGAAGTCAACGAGTTTCTTCCCATAATGAGCTTCAACCACATCAATATAATTATACTCAACTAATGTCCCAAATATTACAACATGATAGATTCAATGTGAGGCACAAATCTTGTTTAAAATAATTAACACACAAATAGCACATAATCAAATTTCTTAAATAAAAACGGTTTAAAAAGATTTTCATAGAATTAAGTTTGAAAATGATTTTTCTTAAATATCTTATCCAAGCAATTAATCAATAAGAATATAAGAAAGAAACAACAATAGCTTGGAAGGATCTCACCGAGATTCGTCAAAAACGATAATGATATCACGATAGAAAAAGCAAACCATTGATAAGAATGATGAGTGCCTTAGATCAAGAAATTGAAGTACAGTCACACTTATAATTTTCAGCGACAAAATCTTTCTTAGAAAGAAAAAATCTAATTGTTCTTGAATGCTCAAACTCAATTCTGCAGATCTATATAAAAAGACTAAGAACTAGACCTCCAATGGCTAGTTTTCAAATGTCATATCTATAAATGACATCCCAACCCCCTATATATCATATATATTTGTTGAATCTAACATTTAGATGAAAAATTAAGTATTGATATTTTTGGTGGAACTAATAGTTCTATTGAGTATTTCAAATTTATAGTTCCATGTATGTGATTAAGAAGAAGAACTAATAAAAAAAAAAAAAACATAAAGGGTGTAAGATGGATGTAATAAAGTTGTGAAGAGTTTTGAAGACTTTGAAAAAAAATATGCGAAAACAACTCTTTGCTTATATAGTCTTAATACAACTTGAATTAGGATCATACATGACACTTTAAATGAGTTAATTCTATGTGTATCATGATAAGAAGTAATAAGTTTAAAATCCTAAAATGAGATATTGTATGTGCTCCTTATGTGAATTAAAATTGATAATTGACCTAATTAAAAAATATGTTTTAAAGTACAAAAAGTTAAGTTTTCAGGTCAATTCGGTTAACCGAGAAAAACAATTGGTCAATTAAATCAAACAGTGAGTTTTGCAGTTAAAATGATGTGCTACTAATCCAAGCGGTCAACTGAATGAAATTGGTCGGTTAACCATTTGAAATAGTAGCTCAATTAGTTAAAGAAGTGAGCACATTGATCTAATTAGTCAACCGAATGAAGAAGGTCGGTCAACAGTTTGAGTCAGTAGATGAATTGGTAGAAAAATGGATCACACTGATCCAATCGGTCAATCGACTGGGTGTAATCAGTCAATCGACTGGCTTTGTGCCAACGACTATGTAAAAGTAGGCATAGGTCGGTCAACCGACTGAGTCAGTTGTGATTTTGGCTGATTTGGTCTCTTGGTAAAAAACTATCCGTTTTTATGATTCTAAGAGAGGGATTTGGGGGATTTGAATATAATTGAGCTATTAACAATCTATTATGTTATCCCTATTGATACGATCCATATATTTTGAGATTCTCCTAATTTAAATTATTTAATACTTCCTATTTCTATGGTTTTAAATTGAGAATCGTTTTATAGACTTAAATGAGAGAATTGAAATTTATTTTTAAGTGAAATACACCTAAAATGAAAGATGATCATATATGGGGTCTTAGAGTGTCATTTTATGGCATATCTTTGAAAAACTAGCCGTTGGAGGGCTAGTTATTAGTTTATTAATATAGACCCCTGGGAATGGAGTTCAACACATCAAGAACAATCAGTTTGAGTTTTTTTAAGAGTGAGATTTAAGCTGAGATATTTTCAGGAGATTCTATTCAAGTTCTTGATCTAAAGTGCTAGCTGTTTGGAGTCACTAATTTTGGTTCTAGTTGCTATTCAATCATTGCCTTCAGTGTTTTCTCGGTGAGATCCTTTCAAGTTATATTATTTGCTTGAAAGTTATATTTATCTTGATTACTTGGTTAAGGATTGTTAAAAAATTATTTTTGAACTTAAAAGTTTGAAAATATTTTTAAGCGATTTTTGTCTGTTTATCTGATTACATGTTAAAATTGTGCTACCCACATTATTTATTAATCAGATTTGAATTGCTTCACATTGTATCTATCATTCAGTAATTATTCGAGACATTAATTTAGTATATTCATATTGAGATAGTAGAAGCTCCTTGTGGGAAGAAATTTTTATTTTTTTGTATTTGTGCGTTTGAGTAGATTAGACACATTTGGGACGGTGTCTAGTTAGGGTAGCTAGGTTTCAATTTTTTTCCTGTGAAAAATTATCAGGGTTTGATTTTTGTTCTGTTAAAAATGTTAGGTTAATCTTTTCCCTTGAAAAGAATTAGGTTTTGATCCATTCTGTAATTGAATTATTTTTAAGTGATTTGTAAAGGTTCATCATTCCATATGAAATGGATAAGTGAGAGAAAGAGAGTTAGGTTTTTCTTTAACCTGGTGTTCACCCTTGACCCGTGAAAAGGGTAAATTGTAAAGGTTGATTCTATGCCGATAAAAGAATTATGAATTGTAAGGGTTTGGTTCCTACCTGATAAAGGAATCAAGGGGTTTAGTGGATTGCGAATCTTGGTGGAGCTTGGGGGACTGGACGTAGGCAAGACTAGTTTGGCCAAACCAGAATAAATTCTTATGTACTACATTGATTTATTTTCTACCTTGTGTTTGGGTGTACACTTAGTATTAAACATATATCCGCTTTGTATAAAGATAACAATATATTTAGGAAAATTGATTATTTGTGTTTAGAGAAATTAATTGTTTAAATTTGGTAACTACCTAATTCACCCTTCTTTTGGATAGTTCTTTAGGCCAACAATTGGTTCCAGAGTTGATTTAGCTTATTTTGTTTAAAATCCTAGTTAAGAAAGATCACATGGCGTACCCCATAGGCACTCTAGGTGAGGGACAGTCTATGCATCGTCCATATTTGTTTGTAGGTGATAACTATTCATTTTGGAACGATATAATAATTGCTTTTCTTCAAGCCACTAATTATGATATGTGGCTAGCCATTGAGGATGGTCTATTCATTCCTAAGGAGAATGAAGTAACTAAGAAAAGAAAACACTAACCATTTCTGATAAACATAAACTTTCTAGAAATTCTCAAGCTATTAATATACTATTTTGTTTTTTAGATGCTAGTGAATATACAAGGGTCTCAAGTTGTGGATCGGCTAAAGAAATGTGGGACACATTGCAAATCACCTACGAAGGGAAAAATCAGGTGAAACAATCAAAGATCAATGCCTTAGTTTGTTAATTCGAGATATTCAGAATGGTTGAAGCAGAATCGATTTCAGATATATACACAAGATTCAATAATATCTGCAATAACCTTAGCCAACTCGAAAAGCCTTATAATATGGAAGACAAAGTACGAAAGATTCTGAGATCATGAACTAAAGTCTGGGAGCCAAAAGTAATGGCAATATAGGAAGCTAAAGATCTCATAGTTTACACCATTGATGAGCTTATTAGAAACCTAATGACCCATGAGACAACTATACGAGAATATGAGGATGAAACAGGAAATATAAAAAAAAGTCCTTGGCATTGAAAGTTTAGAAAAATGAGGAAGAAGACGACAGTGATGACATCAGCCTTGATAATTAGCAAGAAAAGAATGTTGCACTTCTTACAAAAAATTTCAGAAAAATGACTCGACGAACATTCTGTGGAAAGAGAAATTTCTACATAAGTAATATGGAATATTGTAATTGTCACAAGAATGGACACTTCCAATTCGACTGTCCTGAACCAAAGAAGAAAAAAGAAAAAAAGAGATAGGAAAAAAATGGTAAAGAAGAGTAAGAAGAAATTAATGAAAGCCACCTAGGATGACTCTTAGTTGAGTAGCTCGGAATAATCAGGCAGTGACGATTCATCCATACTTGCTTTCATGGCCACTGGAGATAAGGTAACGAAATGTTCTAGTTCTTTTCCTTTAAATTTTTATGATTTATTTGATATTTATCAAGAACTAATGCATGATTATAAAAACTAGTGTTATCAAATTAATGCCCTACAAAGTATAATTAACATACTTAATAAGCAAATGATAAAATTCGAATATGAAAACATTGAATTGAAATCCAAAATGTCGGATTTATATTCGATTGTTCTCAAAATCACTAGTGGTGAAAATAATATAAAACATATTTTTGGGGAGTTCACAAGGTATCTTTAATAAAGTTAGAATTGGGTTTCAGAAAAACCTTAAACAAAGGAGATTTCATAAATTCTTTTATGAAACTAGGAATCTTTCATCTAATTTTAATAAAATTAGATGTTTTAAATTAACATTGTAGGGCATACTATCAGTAAATGGTTTTCTAAAGTATCTAAATACAGACGAGATTGGGTTCCTAAAGGAACTAAAATTGTCTTGACTAACAGGATCAAACCCACTTAGATAGGGTACCACTTAGGAACTATTTGAGGTGCTCCTTGTAGGTTACTCTGAAAGTATTGATAAGCAAGGAACAATGGTTCCTGGATAGTGGTTGTTCTCGGCACATGACGGGTGATAAATCTAAATTCACGTCTTTGACACCTAAAGAGGAGGTCATGTGATGTTTGGAGATAACACAAAGGGTAAAATTATCGGTATAGGTAATATCTGTTATGGGTATACTATTATTAAAGATTTTCTCTTAGTAGACGGTCTTAAACATAACCTACTTAGCATTAATCAATCATGTGATAAAGGTTATAACGTTGTTTTTGATCATGATAGATGCATTATTAAGAATTGACATGATAGTAGCATATTACTGGTTACATCATGATTTGACCACGTGCTGTAAAAAAAATACTGAGACATTCGGTAAAATAAATTATTGGTAATTTTGAGAAAGGTGTAAGTACAAGATTCTCTCTTAGAGATATAATCAATCTTGTTTTTCTATCTCAAATTGAGTCTAAGAATGTGAATGAGGTGTTAACTGATGAATCTTGGATATCCGCAATGTGAGAATAATAGTTCAATTTGAACGTAATAAGGTGTGATCTCTGGTTCCTAGACTTGATTTCCATCATGTAATTGGTACTAAATGGGTCTTTCGTAATAAAAAAGATGAAACACGTATGGTAATTAGAAATAATGAAGGATTAATAGCACAAAGCTATAATCAAGAAGAAGGAATTGATTATGATAAGACATATGCTCCTGTGGCTAGACTAGAAGCTATTAGAATGTTACTCGCATTTGCGTGTTCACGTAATTTTAAACTATATCAAATAGATGTAAAGAGTGCATTCTTGAATGACTTTCTATCGGAAGATGTTTATGTTGAACAACCATTGGGATTTAAGAGTGATAAACTTTTCGATCATGTTTTTAAACTTATGAAGGTTTTGTATGGACTCAAACAAGCTCCACGAGCTTGGTATGAAAGACTTAGCCGATATTTGATCAAAAATAGTTTTTGATAGGGTCTTAGTGATATTACTCTATTTATTAAGAAAAATGATTTTGATATTCTATTAGTACAAATATATGTTGATGATATTATATTCGGATCTACTAATGAGAATTTTTGTCAAGAGTTTGCCAAGATTATGCAGGTTAAGTTAGAAATGAGTATGATGGGAGAGTTAACCTTCTTTCTTGAATCGAGGTATGATTGGTAGCTTGTTGAATCTTACTACTGGTAGACCTGATATAATGTTTAGTATATGCTTGTGTGCTAGATTTCAGTCTTGTCCTAAAAAATCACATCTAACTACGGTCAAGCGAATCTTTCGATATTTGAAAGAGACAAATGACCTAGTATTATGGTGTCCTAGGGGGAGTGATTTTAAGTTAACTAGTTACTCCGATGCTGATTTTATCGGATGCAAAGTTAAGTGTAAAAGCACAAGTGGGTCATGTCTTTTTTTAGGACATGCTTTGGTTTTTTTGGTCTAGCAAGAAACATAACTCAATTGCCTTATCTACAACTAAGGCTGAGTATATGGCAACTGGTAATTGTTGTGCTCAAATTCTATATATTAAGCAACAATTATATGATTTTGCAATATGTATGGAAGAAGTTCTCTCCATTTTATTCGTGATCACATTCAGAAAATGGATATAACTATTGAATATGTCAATATCTCCGATCAGCTTGCCGATATTTTTACCAAACCTCTAACGAAAGATCAATTCATAAAAATTATTCGAGGTTTAGGTATGGTTAGGCATAATAATGTGTGCCTAGAACAATATTTTTGGGTCTCCGCCCCCACTTTTTGAGATGACAAAGGGGGATAAGTTGATATTTAATGAGTTAGTTGATGTTTAGGGATTTGTTCGCCTAAGTATTGCATTGATTAAAGGGAGAAGTTATTATAGGGCTTATGTTGAATATCATTATTGTTTAATTGGGCTTATATTAAATATCTTTATTATTGTTTACTTATGTTTTCATGTTTATGCTTAAATGAGTTTAAATACCCATCCTAGGATTTAGGGGAGCATAGTTACATTTTTTATAAAAGAAAACATAAAAGTTAATTGTCATCATAAAAAATGGGAAGATTATTGAATCCAAGATTTTGATGAATAATTAAGTATTGATATTTTTTGTGAAACTAATAATTTTATCAAGTGCTTCAGATTTATAGTTCCATGCATGTGTTTAAGAAGAAGAATTAACGAAGAAAACATAAAGGGTGCAAGATAGACGTAATGAAAATATGAAGAGTTTTGAAGACCTTGAAGAAAAATAGGTGAAAACAACTCTTTATTTATATACTCTTAATGTAACTCGAATTTGGATCATACATGACACTTTAAATGAGTTAATTATATGTGTGTCATGATAAGAAATGATAAGTTTAAGATCCTAAACTAAGATATTGTATGTTATCCTTATGTAAATTGAAATTGATAATTGACATAATTTAAAAAATATGTTTTAAAGTATAAAAATTTAAGTTTTCAGGTCAATTCGGTCAACTGAGAAAAATAATCAATCAACTGAATCTAACAGTGAGTTTTGGAGTTAAAACGAGGTGCTACTGATCTGGTCGATCAACTGAATGAAATTTATCGGTCAACTATTTGAAACAGTAGCTGAATTGGCTAAGGAAATGAGCATATTGATCCAATCGGTCAACCGAATGAGGAGGGTTAGGCAACCGTTTGAGTCAATAGATGAATTGGTAGAAAAATGGATCATACTAATCCAATCGGTCAACCGATTGTGTGTGGTCGGTCAACCAACTGGCTTTATGCCAATGGCTATGTAGAAGTAGGCACAGGTCGGTCAACTAACTAACAAGGTTCGGTCAACTGACTGAGTCAGTTGGGATTTCGGCTGATTTGGTCTCTTGGTGAAAAACTATCCATTTTTTACGACTCTAAGAGAGGGATTTTGGGGGTTTGAATATAATAGAGTTATTAACAATCTATTACGTTATCCCTATTGATATAGTCCATATATTTTGTGATTATTTTAATTTAAATGATTTAATACTTCATATTTCTATAGTTTTAAATTAAGAATAGTTTTAAGGACTTAAATAAGAGAATTGAAAGTTATTTTTAAATGAAATACACTTCAAATGAAAGGTAATCATATATGGGGTCTTAGAGTATCATTTTATGGTATATCTTTGAAAAACTAGCCGTTGGAGGGCTAGTTATTGATCTATTATTATAGACCTGCGTGAATGGAGTTCAAAAAATCAAGAACAATCAGTTTAATCTTTTTTAAAAGTGAGATTTACGTTGAGAATTTTTTGAGAGATTCTATTCAAGTTCTTGATCTAAAGCGCTAGCTGTTTGGCGTCACCAATTTGGGTTCTAATTATTATTCAATCATTGTCTTCGATATTTTTCCGGTGAGATCCTTTTAAGTTATATTATTTGTTTTAAAGTTATATTTATCTTGATTACTTGGTTTATGATTGTTAAAAAATCGTTTTTGAACTTAAAAGCCTGAAAGTTTTTTAAGCAATTTTTGCCTGTTTATCTAATTAAGTACTAAAATTGTGCCAATCATATAATTATTAATCAGACTTGAATTGCCTCACATTGTATCTATCACGTAGTAATTATTCAGGACATTAATTGAGTATATTTGTATGGAGGTGGTAGAAGCTCCTTGTAGGAAGAAACTTATTATTAATTTTTTTTGTGAGTTTGAGTAGATTAGACATGTTTGGGATGGTGTCCAGTTAGGGTAGCTAGTTTTCGATCTTTTTCCTGTGAAAAATTATTAAGGTTTGATTTTTGTCCTGTTAAAAATGTTTGGTTAATATTTTCCCTTGAAAAAAAATTAGGTTTTGATTCATTATGCAATTGAATTATTTTTGGGTGATTTGTAAAGATTTATCATTCCCTATGAAAAGGATAAGTGAGAGAGAGAGTTAGGTTTTTCTTTAACCTAGCGTTCATCCTTGACCCATGAAAATGGTAAATTGTAAAGGTTGATTCTATACCTGTAAAAGAATTGTGAATTATAAGGGTTTGGTTTTTACTTGGTAAAAGAATCAAGGGGTTTAGTGGATTGTGAAACTTCGTGGAACTAGGGGGACTGGACGTAGGCAAGACTAGCTTCGCCGAACTAGGATAAATTCTTGTGTGCTACATTAATTTATTTTCTATCTTGTGTTTGGATATGCATTTAGTATTAAACACATATCCGCTGCGTATAAAGATAATAATCTATTTAGGGATAATCAGGAATTGATTATTTGTTTTTAAATGAATTAATTGTTTAAATTTGATAAGTACTCAATTCATCCCCTCTTGGGTAGCTATTCGGGCCAACAATATTCAAAATAGATATTTTTTTATTAAAAACTTCTCTTAAGAAAACTCATTTTGGTCCTTAATTTTTTTTCAAATCAAAATCTATAGAAATATGAAGTATTTAATCATTTTAATTAAAAGAATAATTAAATAAATGGATCAATTAATTAGGAATCTTATAATATATGATATATTTGAAAAATACATTTCCTTCCCTTGAAATCATCAAAATCGAGATATTGATCAAAAAACAAATCAGCTAAAATTTTGACTCGACTGCACGATTGATCGACCAACCCTATCTGTAATGACCTGGTCTTCCAAGGCTGTCACTTGGTTTCTTCCTTTATTACAGAGAAGTAAAGGTAAACTAGTAATCAATCTAGCCCCACCTATATGATAATTTATTTACAACAGCAACAACTATAAGTATGCCAATAAAAATTTATACCAATTAATTTGACTAATTTTACAACTATTAATAATAAATACAATTTTACATAAATAAATGCAAATTCAAATATAAATTTATGGCGCAGCTTCTTTTTAGTAGATCCTGCATAAAAATTGTGGAGGGATGAGTCAACGTTCAGTAGGATTTTAACCCCTTTAGCATGTGCATCCAACTAATCCAACATGTAGCACATAGACATATATTTCACATAATTGTCACATAATGCATATTCATAAGTAACCCTGCAAACCAACAGTTATAATAAACTAATAACTATAGCATGAACCACACATTAAATATAGAGGTTAAACACCGATATTAGAGGGATCAAGAATCCTATCTGAAATAAAAAATTATAATAACTGGGAAAAAATTATTTTTCTCCTAGTCTTCCGTCTCTTCTTCTCTTTTCCTTTTTCTTCTTTTCTTCTCCTTCTTTCTTTGGCCTTCTTCGTCTCCTCCTCTCAATCTCTCTATCTATCTATATAAATATAATATATAATAATAAGATTTACTATTTTTGTTTTCATCTCTTAATCTTATCCGTAATTTACTATTCATGATATTTTCAAATATGACACCAACACCCTGTATATTATATAATATTTCTATCAAATCTTATAATTACATTTATAACCCCCAAATTATAAAATATCAATTCATACCTCAATTTTTTTCATAATATGACCCAAAAAGTAATAAAAATAATATTTTCAAAAATTTATAATTTTCGGAATATTACACTATCGGTCAACCGCCCCTCTCCCTTGGTCAAAAAATGACCATTGGCTTGAGTTGACCGACCACTATGCTAGATTGACTGATTGGACTAGAAGGTCATCCATTCTTCCTATTTTGGCTACTGGATTCCTTAGTCGACCGACCTAACTTATTGGTTGACTAAATTAACCAGTAGGTCACGTATTCTACTTTTTAAACACATTGTTTTGGTTAGTCAACCGACCCCTTTTTTTAGTTGATCGAATTGACTCGAGAAATCACCATTTTAAACATTAAAAACATTTTTTCAATTAGGTCTTTAACCACAATCATTTCAAATACTTAACACATCATAAAGCACGCTTTAGAACCCTAAAATTACCACTATACACAAAAGATTAATTTATTTTAAAGTGTCGTACGTGATCCTAATTTAGGTTGCATTAAGAGTATAAAAGTAAAGAGTTGTTTTCATCTGTTTGTCTTTAATGTCTTCAATACTCTTCAAGTTTTCATCATCTCCATTTTGCACCCGCTATATATTCTTCAATGATTCTCCTTGTTAATCAAATACATGAAACTTTAAATCTGAAATCACTATGTAAAAACATTAGTTCCATAAAACATCAACATTTAATTGTCTATCAAAACATTGGATTCAACAACCGTTTTTTGAAATTTTGATCACCGGTTTCCAGAATTTTTTAGTTTCATTAAACTAATTTTTTTAATAACAATTAATATATTTTTTTAGTTGTAATTTTAAGTTACATTCAACTAATTTTGTGTCAGTCACCGAAATATTACATGAATGTAAATAAAAAATACACTAAAAATATAACTAAAAGATATACTAAAATATATCTAAAAGTACACTTAAAAATGTAACTAAAAAATATACTAAAAAATAATTGCATGTAATTAAGAAATATACTAAAAAAAAATAGTTAAATGTAACCAAAGAAATTGGTGGTCAGACTTCGGTGACCAGAGGCCTAAGGTTCGACTGTGGGTAGCAGTGAGCAGTGGTGGGTGGCTCCAGTGTCTGATGATGCAAATCTTAGTTTGAAGCATTGATTGGAGATACAATAGAACATTGACCATGTGACTAAAACATAAGATAAAATATAATTAAGGGTTTTATATACAACTTAAAATTAAAATAGGATAAATTATAAATTAGACTCTCTAATTTGAACTATTGACCAATTATCCCTAAGGAAATTTGTCAATAATACACTTTACCGCAAGTAGAAATACTATAAAAATATATATGTAATTATTATTATATTTAGATTAATATAAATGCTTAGTCTAATGTTTATTTTTTATGAAAATAATATTTTTAAGAGTAATTCTTTTTACCCTCAATATATATACAATCTATAAAATTCACATTTGACTTAATTAATTAAGTTTTCGTTCTAATGAGATTTTGTAGAAAATCGTCCTCGATGTTTGCTCCATATGAACACACGAAATTTCGTTGATATGCCACTATTGGATTCAACCACCACTTCTTGTATTGGGAAACTAAAAGCTGTCGTACCCCACCCCAGACACCCGTCATGTGGGGCCGGCGTTACGTAGACATGACACCGCCCAATTAACTAGCCAACTCTCAAAACGTCAATATCAAAATTTTAAATCTATACAACACATATAATAATCCCATCTGATAGGGATACACCGTCCCAAATATAAATACAATCAAACCAATCCCCTGAACCTCACTTAGATTTTATTTCTGGTATTTCGCATCCAAAATTTTTCCTCAAATGACTCATTTGCGTGACCCGCATAACTCTATCTAGCGCCAGTAGGGGATCGACCGACTCCTAGCTATTTTACCTACGAGTGTACTGCCTTCTTAGTAAAAATATTTTATAATAATAATTCATTTGACAACATCTAAATGGATCAAGCGTGAGTATAGAAACAACACGTAACTAGTAAAATTCTCCATAATATAAGCAGTGAAAATAAAGCAATAAATATAAGTTCTATTCCAATCCATCTAGAAAAATAATACCAAACACCATAATAAATAATAAATCACCCAATATAAGTAAAACATCACATCTCAAACACCATTCCACCACAACACACACTGGATAGCCATAGTGATCGTTTTAACCTCACAATCGGGAGTTGCAACGGTACCGTAACATTCGTAGGAATGCCTTCCTACGAAATATCCACACCTCTTTTTGGGGAGAAATATAATCCACACCCCTTACGGGAAGAAATATAATCTATACCCCTTTTGAGGAGAAACCACACCCCTTTCGGGGAGAACAATTATGGCATCGTCAAAATCATCAATATAGTTAAAAATCCACATCCCTTACGGGAAGAAATACATTTCCACACCACATCGTCAAAAATCTATACCCCTTATGGGGAGAATATAAACCACACCCCTTTTCGGGGAGAATTTCCAAAATCGCGTTTTTCCCTCTCCTTCTTAAAAGTACCACCGATTTCAGTAAAAACTATTTTTCCACCTTTGTTTTTAGAAAACCAAGCATTTTTAGGAAACCATATATTTTCCACTCTCTTTTCAAAACCAGCCATATCCAACAAAAATTATTTTTTGTATCATTCTTTTTAGAAACCAACATAATTCCCGGAAATTCATTTTACCAACTCACCCAAAAACCTGTTTGATCCATATCATTTATGAAATCGTACAGTGTAGGTAAGCACATATGTCATCATATATATATATATATAGAAAATAGTTTGGTAAGAAGACAGTACACTCACCTCGTTATCCGCCCTCCAAAACCTTCACTGACCACACTCTATCGGGACACCGGTGCCTGCGCCTAATAGTGACAGAGCCTAAATTAATTTCTTATCTAAAACATCTAAATCATACAATGCAAACCCTATATTCCGAATCGTTACTATTTTATGTACCACGTAATCAAAATTAATTAATCGTTACGAAATTATTACGGTTTTAGGATTTGTAACGCTAAATAAAATTTAATTTAACGAAAATTAATAATCGATTGAAATTTCACCTGTTTCCGAATCGTTTGGCGACCACGAGATGGGTTTTTGATTTCTAGTGGGGTGGTTGTGTAAATTCCCCATTTTTTTTTTCTTCTTTTCTTTTTTTCTTTTTTTTCTCTGTTTTGGCTTCTGTTCCCTGTTTCAGTTCCGGTTACAGCCCCAGCCGATCACTCCTCTTTCTCTCTCTACTATCCATTCTGGCGATCTTACTTACCGTCGGCCGTCCTACACCAACGATCAGCCACACACCCCGCACTCACACCATCCGACCAAACGACACACCCAAACCGAAACCCACTTCCTCTCTCTCTAACTCTCCGACCGGCTGAAATACCGACCCCATCCACCGACGACTGAGCACCTATTGTCGACCAAACCTTACTGACCGAACCTACCACGCTCATACATACACAACAATGAACACACATGACAAACACGGCGACCCTCCGCCGAACGATCACCATTCATGCCGGTGATCCATACCTAAACCCACCCACACACTTACACATATTGTCGGCATACAACCACAGACACACACACACAGACACGCCCTTACCAAACGACGACCAAACACCCACACCCACTTACTAAACGGACGGCGACGAATGGCACCCACCAGCGAAACTTTCTCTGTTTCTGTTTGGACTCCACCGGCACCCACCCACCCATCCGATCACCTACACACTGACGAATTCCCACATACCCACGATAGCAGCAACACACACCATCGGCCCGAACGGCGACACCCACTCCGGCGACGATCGGAATACACACCCTCACTCATGAGAGTACCGGCCAAACCCTCTCTTTCTCTAGATTTTTTTTTTGTCTTTGAATTCCAGATTCTTTCTCTGCGGCATGAATATATATATATATATATATATATATATATATATATATATATATATAACTAGTGGAAGAGAGTGCTCCCCCTTCAAGCCACGTCGTCAACTTCCCAAAACCTCTGCCCTCCGGTTGATTTCACGGCAACGGGAGAGAATGGGTTTTCTATAGATTTCTAGAATCCATTTGCCTAAATTACTCTTCCCTCCCCCCTTATTTCTAAAAATCATCCTTTGAGTTCAATTTATCATTTATGAGAATCTAATATGGTATTTTCACCCTTAACATTTTCTAAATTGCAATCTCACTCCCTAAAGTTTTAATTCAAAAGTTAAATGTAAATTTTTGAATAGATTGTTTTCTAAATTTTCAAATTGATCCCTAAATTTTTAATTGACCCAATTCTACCTCGAATTTTTTCCAATTGTTCTAAAATGCAACTAAAATGACGTATGTGCTAAAACGGGGTCTTACAACCCTTCCCTCCTAACAAAACTTTCGTCCCGAAATTTTATTTATTTATTTAGTTAGTTAGTTATCTTAACCGAATACGTGCAGATATTTATTTCTCGTCTCATCTCATCTTCTCGCTCTCACATCACTTCCTCTACGAAATAACTGCGTCATAACATTTTTTTTTTACCAATGAAAAGGTTTCCGTCTATAGCACCTGATCATTACAACCCAAAATCTGGACTAGTTCCTCAACGTATGTCGAATCTTCTTCCCACTCGATTGGTTGAGAAGTCAACACATGCGAAGGATCTAAAACATATTTTCCAAGTATCGACACATGGAAAACGTTATGTAGTCGAGACAACTCTGGTGATATGGCAAGTCGATAGGCCGTCGTACCAACCTGATTTAAAATTTCATATGGTCCAATGTACTCTGGGCTTAATTTTCTTTTCTTCCCGAATTTCATTGTGCCTTTCTACTGAGAAATATGCAACAACACATAATCCTCCACTTTGAACTCCAGCTCCCGCCTACGCTTGTCTACATATCCCTTTTTGTTGACTCTAACTAATCCTCAAATTTATTTATTTATTTATTATTATTATTATTATTTTTCCCCGAATCACCCTTACTTTTTCTGTTGTCATTTGAGCTGTATCCGACATCAATAATTTTTCCGTTATCCTACCTCAATTCAATCTAATTGACTCGAGTCTTGCATCTTTTTCATACAGCGCTTTATACGGTACCATCTTGATCGCCGAAAGATAGCTGTTATTAGAAACAAATTCCATCCGTGTCAAATGATTATCCCAGTTACCAGGAAATTTTAAAAACACATCCCTCCCCAATATATTTTCCAATGTCTGTATCACAGGCTCCGATTGGCCATTAGTCTACGGATGAAAAGCAGTACCGAATTTCAACTTAATACCCTAAGCAGTTTGGAAATTTGACCAAAACTTTGAAATAAACCTTAGATCTCTATCTGACACTATGGAAACCGGTGCACTATGCAACCTAACAATCTTGTCAATATACAATTGGGCATACTTATCAAAGGAATACGTCGTCTTATGACTTAAAAATAAGTAGACTTAGTAAGTCTGTCTACAATTACTTAAATGGAATTATGTCCCTTTTGAGTATGGGGTAATCACGAAATAAAATCCATCGTGATATGCTCTCATTTCCACTTTATCCCAAATTCTCTCTATTTGAATGTCTGACTTATGTGCTTCAATAGTACGATCAATCGACGTCGGCCTCAAAATCAAAGTCACAAGTAAGGCTGCCGTCTGACCAACTACTAACTGCACTCGTAATGATCTCAACTCTACATATGTATTAGTACGAATGACTCTAATGTGCGAGATCCAACCCACTGATTCCCGACTCAACGCATCTGCTACAACATTAGCCTTTCCCAGATGATAGTGGATGGTGCAATCATGATCTTTAATCAACTCTATCCACCGCCTTTGTCTCAAATTTAATTTCTTCCAAGAAAATAAGTACTTCGAATTCTAGTGGTCGGTATATGTTTCACACATCTTGCCATACAGATAGTGCTTTCAAATCTTCAGGGTGAACACAATTGTTGCCAACTCCAAATCGTGCATCGGGTAATTACACTCATGATTCTTCCATTGCCGAGATGCATATGCGATTACGTGACCATACTGCATCAGAACATATCCCAGCCCTTAATGTGACGTGTCACTATAAATTACAAAATCATTTCCTTCGGACGGGAGGGATAATATTGGTACCGATATCAATTTTCATTTCATCTCCTAGAACTTTGTTCATATTTGTCGGTCCACTCAAATTTGGATTCCTTGCGGGTTAAACGAGTCAACGAGGCTGCTATAACAGAAAATCCTTGCACAAACTGTTGATAATACCCCGCCAACCCTAGAAAAAAAAAACCCTCAAATTCTAGTCACATTTTTCAATCTTTCCCTACTGAACTACAGCTTCAACTTTCTTTGGGTCCACCTGAATACCGTCTCCTGAGAAGATCAATTTGTTGGTCACCTAAATAATAGATGGGGCATTAAGCAACTATTCCCAACTCCGGGGGTTAGTGCATATTCCATAATTTTGTCATATAGGTAGAGTTTCTTAAATTTTATAGCAACCACAATTACTACTAACTCAAATTCATAAATCGGTAGTGACGCTCACAGTTATCAGTCTTCTCGAATTTTAGCTTCTTGCGGGTCAATCAGATCAATGGGGTGACTATAATCAAAGCATTTCTTCCCCCAAGCGATAATAATCACCTACTACTTAGCATATGATTGCTTTTCTCGCAGCATTAGTAACACAATCTAGAGATACTCTCCTTACTCTTCTCCTCTCTCTACCCTATTGTTGTTTTCACCACATCATCTTCTCTGACCTCCAACTAGTAGTATCCCCAACAAAAGCTAATTAAGGAAACACCCTAGTCTTTCGTGGTTGATTAAACAAACCATCAATTCCAACCGATGAGTCACCAACGCCGAATTTTCATGGAGAAAACACCAAGTCTATGCTAATAAAAAATCGATAGTCTAATTTATTGTAACGACCCGGTTTCCCAGGGCCGTCACAATGCTTCTTTTGTAGAGACTTTCTAAACTGAAAATTAACTCACCCAAATTCCCAATTTCCAACCAATTGTTAATTACTTACCATGGAGATCATTTAAACTCAACTAAGTGTAATCAATCGTCGACTTGAATCAATTCACTAAATCTTCTTCCTACATCATGGGAACCAGTTCTAAAATCCCAAGATTATAGTTTCCACAACATGATTATATCTAACCAATTTAATGAGCCAGACGTTCACCTTCTTAATCTTATAGAGCTTATTTTTCAGCATCCTCATTTATTAATCAAAATTACCAGCACCCCGACAGCTTTCGGAACTTGTTTAGGGAAAATCCTTAACTACTACATTATCCATTGCCTGAACTTGTTTTGTCTGATGCCTAGCTCCTACGTACCGAATTTTTGATATCTCTTCTTTATCACCCTTTTCTGACTTCCTGGACCCACTAATTGGGGTACTAGTGACATCTTCTTGACAATACACACTTGGATTCTCCTAAGATGTGATTCCACCTCATATAATCGGAGTTGTTTTTTTTTTTTTTTTTTTTTTCTTTTTTTTTTTTTTTTTTTTTTTTATTCACCCTTATTTTTATCCTAGATTCACAATTCTCGGCTTCTTCCTACGGATCATTTTCAATTACGCTTGCTATATCTACGAGTTCCAAAGCTTTTGCTCTACCTCCCCGTCAATCTTGAACGTACTACCTTCTCGTCACCGTTTCTCACATCTTTAGTTTCAACCTAATAGAACTTTCTTTCAATATCATTATAAGATGACTTCCATCTTGCTTAGAAGGCGATGCTATACTCATCTGAACGTCATTCCATTTTCCAACTTACATGTGTTCTGCTATACTATCTACTATTTTAATAATGACTTTCTAAGTACTACCCATAAGTATCCCATCGTTACATCATATGCAAATAGTTGTGTCTTAAATAAAATCTCACATTTTCAACTATTTATAATTCCACAATTGCGATCCACTCATTACCATTACCAACAACACATCATCACTCAAATCCACTAACTGACAATATCCCCATTTGGTCGTATCACTACTCGCTAACCAGACAACCCACTAGGCATGATGCCAGTGTACTAATTAATGCAACGGAAGGACCAACACTCACATATCGAACTTACCTATTGACACCCTATCTCATGTCCCCTACTGACTGGACGACTGACATGTCATCCTATCTCATGGTCCTCTACTGACACAATTATTAACAAGTCTACAGAACCTATAACCTAGACTCTGATACCAAAATTGTCGTATCCCACCCAGGACACCCGTTATGTGGGGCCGGCGTGACATAGACATGACACCGTCCAATTGACTAGCCAACCCTCAAAACATCAATATCAAAATTTTAAATCTATACAACACATATAATAGTCCCATCTAATAGGGATACACCGTCCCGAATATAAATACAATCAAACCAATCCCCTGAACCTCACTTAGATTTTATTTTTGGTATTTCGCATCCAAAAATTTTCCTCAAATGACTCCTTTGCGTGACCCGCATAACTCTATCTAGCACCAATAGGGGATCGACCGACTGCTAGCTATTTTACCTACGAGTGTACTGCCTTCTTAGTAAAAATATTTTATAATAATAATTCATTCGACAACATCTAAATGGATCAAGCGTGAGTATAGAAACAACACGTAACTAGTAAAATTCTCCATAATATAAGCAGTGAAAATAAAGCAATAAATATAAGTTCCATTCTAACCCATCTAGAAAAATAATACCAAACACCATAATAAATAATAAATTACCCAATATAAGTAAAACATCACATCTCAAACACTATTCCATCACAACACACACTGGCTAGCCATAGTGATCGTTTTAACCTCACGATCAGGAGTTACAACGGCACCGTAACATTCGTAGGAATGTCTTCCTACGAAATATCCACACCCCTTTTTGGGGAGAAATATAATCCACACCCCTTATGGGGAGAAACATCCCTATCCCATGGGAAGAATCCACACCTCTTACGGGGAGAAATATAATCTATACCCCTTTTGGGGAGAAACCATACCCCTTTCGGGGAGAACAATTATGGCATCGTCAAAATCATCAATATAGTTAAAAATCCACATCCCTTACGGGAAGAAATACATTTTCACACCACATCGTCAAAAATCTACACCCCTTATGGGGAGAATATAAACCATACCCCTTTTCGGGGAGAATTTCCAAAATCGCGTTTTTCCCTCTCCTTTTTAAAAGTACCACCGATTTCAGTAAAAACTATTTTTCCACCTTTATTTTTAGAAAACCAAGCATTTTTAGGAAACCATATATTTTCCACTCTCTTTTCAAAACCAGCCATATCCAACAAAAATTATTTTTTGTATCATTCTTTTTAGAAACCAACATAATTCTCCGGAAATTCATTTTACCAACTCACCCAAAAACCTGTTTGATCCATATCATTTATGAAATCGTACAGTGTAGGTAAGCACATATGTCATCATATATATATATATAGAAAATAGTTTGGTAAGAAGACAGTACACTCACCTCGTTATCCGCCCTCCAAAACCTTCACTGACCACACTCTATCGGGACACCGGTGCCTGCGCCTAATAGTGACAGAGCCTAAATTAATATCTTATCTAAAACATCTAAATCATACAATGCTGACCCTATATTCCGAATCGTTACTATTTTATGTACCACGTGATCAAAATTAATTAATCGTTACGAAATTATTACGGTTTTAGGATTTGTAACGCTAAATAAAATTTAATTTAACGAAAATTAATAATTGATTGAAATTTCACCTGTTTTCGAATCGTTTGGCGACCACGAGATGGGTTTTTGATTTCTAGTGGGGTGGTTGTGTAAATTCCCCATTTTTTTTTTCTTCTTTTCTTTTTTTTCTTTTTTTTCTCTGTTTTGGCTTCTGTTCCCTGTTTCAGTTCCGGTTACAGCCCCGGCCGATCACTCCTCTTTCTCTCTCTACTATCCATTCTGGCGATCTTACTCACCGTCGACCGTCCTATACCAACGCTCACCCACACACCCCGCACTCACACCATCCGACCAAACGACACATCCAAACTGAAACCCACTTTCTCTTTCTCTAACTCTCCGACCGGCTGAAATACCGACCCCATCCACCGACGATCAAGCACCTATTGTCGACAAAACCTTACTGACCGAACCTACCACGCTCACACATGACAAACACGGCGACGAGAATGCTCTCTCTAGATTTTTTTTTGTCTTTGAATTCCAGATTCTTCCTTTGCAGTAGGAAAATATATATATACATGCATGTAACTAATGGACGAGAATGCTCCCCCTTCAAGCCACGTCGTCCACTTCCCAAAACCTCTGCCCTCCGGTTGATTTCACGGCAACGGGAGAGAATGGGTTTTCTATAGATTTCTAGAATCCATTTGCCTAAATTACTCTTCCCTCCCCCCTTATTTCTAAAAATCATCCTTTGAGTTCAATTTATCATTTATAAGAATCTAATATGGTAATTTCACCCTTAACATTTTCTAAATTGCAATCTTACTCGCTAAAGTTTTAATTCAAAAGTTAAATGTAAATTTTTGAATAGATTGTTTTCTAAATTTGCAATTGATCCCTAAATTCTTAATTTAAATTTTTAATTAACCCAATTCTACCTCGAATTTTTTTCAATTGTTCTAAAATGCAACTAAAATGACGTATGTGCTAAAACAGGGTCTTACAAAAGCTGCAACAAGTCACCGTCCCCAATGCAAAAAGCTTCATATCTATCACAAATCACATCCAATCAAAAAACTAAGACCGCCAAAATAATGTTCGTGAACGTCTCTATAATGTAGGATAAATTTTTTTTTGGATACCGATTTCATATGAGTCGATATTTATGTACCCTCCCAACCTACACCGGAACTGCAATCGTTGTCCACTTACCAAACCAAACTTTCCCATTAACCCATTGATTGCACCACTTTCCCCATTTATGCTTCTACATATTCGTCTCTTTACTCTCTTACCATAGAAACCCTAACTGTCAACCAAAAGAAGGTCAACGCATCATTGTTAAGCACTGAAAGAATGCTGAAAGTTAGTGACTAAGAAGGAAATTCATCCAAGAAGAAGGGGAGTAGCAGCCCACAATGTAAGCACCATCGAAATCGATTTAGGGTTTTAGTTTCTTGTAGAAAAGTTCAAAATCGATGTTTGTTATCAAATTTACTAAATGAATATTTTATCAAATAAGCATTGAAATCATGTTGACTGGTTGGAAAAATGCACAATCAACTCTGTGTTTCTTCATGCAACCTTGAGGGTCTTAAGACGTAAATGTTAAGGTATGATTTTATTGAGTTTGTCTACTCTCAATCAGGAAATAATATCATGTTGAATGGATTTCGAAAAATGTAAATGTTCTCATAAAATTATTCTGAGACGTGGACTATCAAGAATCAACTATATCAACATGTAAATGTTCTCATACACAATGAATTTGGTGCATAAATGTTCATGTAAGCTTTTCTATCGTAAGTGTTCTCATAAGATTGTATTTACCCCTAATAGGTGTGATCTACCTACATATTTCTAAACTAGTTTTGTTAGTTTTAGAGTATTTTTTATAGCGTTTTTATTATGTTTTAATTAGTTTTTATTCTTTTTATATAAATCAGGTGTATGGGGCAAAAAGATAGGAAACTAGAGCGTAAATGATGAGATCGAACCAAGAACGATCGAAGAACGGTGAAAAAACGAGTAAGAAGGCAATATTCTGAAAGAAGCCCACCGCCGCGACGTCCAGACCTCCGCCGCTACGGTGAAAATACAGAGAATGATTTATCCTTGCTGAACATCCACCGCCATGGTGTGAGACCCACCACCGCGGCACTGGAGATGCAGGATGTCAACCTAATCCACCGCTTCTTTCACCGCCAAGGTGATCAGCCAACCAACCTACTCACCACCGCGGCGGTGACCTTTGCACAGATTTAGATATTGTTTTAGATATTTTTCCTATAAATACCCTCTCATCTCCTCTCCTTTGAGCTCTCTCCGACCATTTGAGCCCCTTAGAATATATATAAGGGTAGTTAGAGAAGTTTTATAGGGGGAGCTCATATCCCGAGATGGAGAAAGACGACGGAGCGATTGTTGAATGGTTCTTAGCGGCTAAACTTCAAATGAGGCTACGTTCTTTGATTTCTTCTCTTATTTCTTTAACTTAGGATTTTGTGAGCATGTTTAGCTTGTTCTTATTGTAAATACGGTTATGGTCGTTAGTTAAACATGGATTGTATAAGGATTAACAATATATTTATAAATATGTGTTTCGAACGATTTTGGTGTTGCGTTAATATTTGTTCTTCAAAGTTTGATTGTGTTTATCGCATTGTTATGTTTATTATGCTTAGAATGATATTCCGAGAATACAGGGTTTGACACTCGGGAGAGGTAATCCCAGATTCGAACTAAAGTAAACATAACGCCAATCGATGACGTTAGGGCAAGACTCACGTGACCTAGGGTCGTTAAGACGTTGAGGGGGACTTATTTGTTAACTCGAAGTCATGTATTCTCGCGTCTTATACTCGGGAGAGGTGGCGATGGAGTTTTAGAACTGACATTGTTAATAGGGTAAACACAATGCGATGATCTAATAACTTGGTCGGGAGTTGGATTGTGTGCAATTAATGACGTTGGGGCGAGACTTCAGATTTAGGACAAACTTCAGAATTGACTCGGTATTAGTGTATTTACTTGCCATTTTCTTAATCATTTTTGTACACTCCTAAAATTGTAAAAATTCGAATAAGTTTGGGAGTGCGTTACTTAATCCTTTTTGCGTACTCCTAAAATTGAAGAAATTTGAATAAATTTGGGGCTGTGTTGGTAAAAAAAAAAAAAAAATGTTAATATAGTTTTATTTCCGTTTCTTTTAACAAGTGAGTACATTGGTCTTAATTGTATTGTTCAGGGTTGTTAAATCTTAACTGTGGGGTTTCGAGTGTGAGGGTGGCAAGCATGTGCCACGGGTATCGTCAAGTTAACAACATTAACCTGTTTTCTATTTCCAATATACCTTTGGCCATTTTTTAAAAAACCAAACCAAGCCCTAATGATCTTTTTTAACCTCCGAGCCAACATTAGTGGAGAATAGAACCCGGGTCAGGCGTATGGATTCCCTATACCTTAAAGATTTTAGTCATGAACTCTATTGAGGGATAATCTCATCTAATCAATGGATAGTTATATATTTGAGTTAAATCACACACACTTAAACAGGATCTAGAATGGCGCTTAGTATTTTTTAACGTTGAAATTTTAGAACACCACATGGTGTGATTTATACTTGAACTTGATAGGATTGGGGGCTGATGAGAAAAAAATTGTTTAGCCGGTAGATGAGAATCAAAACTTACACATTTTTTTTAGTGTTTTTCATTTTTAGTTTTCAATTTCGGAATTAGTTTTTATATTTTCTCGTATTGTGTGGGTGTTTTGCTCGAGGACTAGCAAAATTTTGAGTTTGGCGGTATTTGATAGGTGTGATCTACCTATCTATTTTTAAACCAAAA
Organism: Eucommia ulmoides; assembly: GCA_016647705.1. Lineage (NCBI taxonomy): Eukaryota > Viridiplantae > Streptophyta > Magnoliopsida > Garryales > Eucommiaceae > Eucommia > Eucommia ulmoides. Next base: position 12,896,778 of record CM028327.1, on the reverse strand, counting down.
TTGTTAGTTTTTTAGTACGTTTATTACGTTTTTAATACATTTTAATATGTTTTTATTCTTTTTGTATTAAAACAGGTGTGGAGGGGGGTGAAAAGGTAGGAAAACAGAGCATAAACGATCAAATCACATCGAGAACAGTGGAAGAACGGTGGGAAAATGAGCAAGGCAACAATATTCTGAAAGAAGCCCACCGCCGCGGCGTCCAGACCTTCCCCGTGACGGTGAATATAGAGAATGACCATATCTTGTTGAACATCCATTGGTGCAGCACGAGACCCACCATCGCAGCGCGGAGAAGGCAGGATGGTCACCCAAATCCACCGCCTCGGCGAATATCAAACCGACCTACTACTGCCGCGGCGGTGACCTCTGCACAGTTTAGATATTTTGTTTAGATATTTTCCCTATAAATATCCTCTCTTCTGGTTACTCCTCGGCTATTACAGCCCTTAGGGTAGAGAAAGAGAGAGTATGGGGAGTGCTTAAACAAATCCGAAGGAGAATCGATCGGTAGACGGTTTTAGCGGCTAATCTTCGGATATCGGCTAAGTTCATCCGTTTTTCCTTTTATTTCTTAACTTCAATATTTGTTTGAGCATGTTTAGCTTTATTTCAATTGTATAAACGGCTATGGACATAGGTTAAATGTGGATTATGTATGGGATTAATATTATTTATGAAAACGTGGTTTTGTTTGAGTTGTGTTTCTTTAATGATTGTTCTTCGTTATTTTTTATTGTGTTTGTCATATTGTTTGTTTATTATGCGTAGATAGATATATCGAGAATATAGGGTTTTACAAACCCCGGATTCGGACTAGGGTAAACAAACGTCATGATTCAATAACCCGAGAGGGAGTTGGATTGTGAGCAATCGATGATGTTGGGGCAAGACTCACGTGACCTAGGATCGTTAAGACATTGAGGGGGACTTATTCATTGAATCGAAGTCATTTATTCCATCGTATTACACTCGGGAGAGGTGGCGGTGGAATTTTAGAACTAAGATTGTCGATAGGGTAAACACAACGCGATGATCCAATAACCCAGTCGAGAGTTGGATTGTGTGCAATCAATGACGTTGGGGAGAGACTCATGTGACCTAGGGTAGTTAAGACGTTGAGGAGGACTTCTTTGTTGACACTAAGTCGCTTTATATCCCTTGCCTTACACTCGGGAGAGGTGGCAAGGGAGCTTATAAACTGAGATTGTCGAATAGGTCGAATACCATTATTGTAAACTAAACGAAATCAAACGCGTTTAAGTAAATAAAGTTAATCCCTAGATAATCTATCCCATAACTATCTCGTATTAGTATAATTAGTATAGATTAAATTAGGTTATATTAGTATTAGTATTAATAAATTAAATACATTTATTTTTAGTTTAGATAAAGTTAGGTCATGACAATTGCGGTACTCGATAATAACGAGAACACCAATCCCTGTGGACACGATACCCGATCTTAACAATCACACTATACTAAAACTTTGATTTTGTACACTTGCGAGTAGTCAATACGTGAGCGTGTAACAAACACTCGCCATATAACCCCATTAACATTTCACTGTGTAGTTTATGTTCACATATGTTTGGTAATTTACATCTCTGAACATGTTGGACGTTAACATACACTCATTAACATAGTCATTTCTTGTTTTATACCCCCCGTTTGTGTTATAGCTCAACGTAGCAAGAAGCAAAAAATGAAGGGGAATACTCAACCTCGCCCCAGGCTATTTTTGTATCGAAGCAATCTAAAGAAGGCATGTGAACTAGTCTGGGATCGTAAATTAACTAACCAACACAAAGCATTGGAGTCGAGGACACCCTTTGCAAGATTGTTTGAAACATTTTACAATAAAGAGGTGGCACTGGAAAACATCCACAAGAATGAAAATTTGATAGAAAAAATCATTCAAAGTTATGTTCCGTCCTAATCGGCATTCAGAATTGGAGACAAGCTGGTCAAGCTGACACCCCTGGAAATACAACTAATCTTTGGGTTGACATCGGGGGATGGAATAGTTGTCCAAAGTAGATACACAAAGTTTGATTGAAAATTCCTTAGCAAATTGAAGTTAACAAACCCCGGGGAGTTTAGTGTGGTGTACTTGAGGTCTTTAGTCGAAAATCAAGTAAAGAACAATAATAAGGAAAGTACGTACGATGTCGTTCACTTACTGTGCTTGCATCTATTATCCACCTACTTCTTCACAACCACCGGGCAACAAGTACGACAGTGGTTGGTTCAGTATGTAGAAGACATCGAACGCATGAACAATTATAACTGGTCAGACGCAATTTTTACAAACTTGGAAATAAATCTAAAAAATTCCTATATCGAGCCAAAATCAGTTATAGGTTGTGTCCTCATGCTACAGGTAGATCCTAAATTCACTCATTACATCCCCCTGTATTTTGCATTCCCCTATTAGTGTGTTCTATACAAGAATGCGTTAATGTTTGTTGCAGTTGGTTTACTAAAAAATGTTATAACTTTCGTAAATATTTATTGATTACGTAAATGTTATCAGTGGTGTGGATGTTATTGTCATTGAGATATAATTTTCAGTTCTTTCCTCCTAAAATATTGTTGGTTTTCAGTACTGGCTTTGCGAACACACAACCTTAACAACAGCCAGGGAAGGGAGGGAGTTTGCAATCCCCTGGATGTAGAAGTGGTGCTTGACTACATTCACCTTTTCAATCGGTTCTACTCTGATTAGCCGTCTGCTAGATAAATAGGTAAATACCCATTTTGATGAATATAACATCATATGATAATCAAGTTTTTTTGTATTTCTATCTTGTATTCTCTCAAATGGCGTTCAGGTTAAAGGGAAAGACATAGAAGAAAGCTTGCATGAGCTACAAACTGGGATTGTAACCCCCAATGATGCTGATGAAGTGGTTAGAGAAACTCCTGCGGAAGATGTTAATAAATCTGACAATTTAACTGATGAGAAAGAATAAAATGATAAAGGAAAGGATCCTATCGATGAAGACGATCTAGAGATTCAAGAAATGGTTGACAGGATTTTGAGCGAGTCCTTATTCCCCATCATAAGCCAATTAGCAATACGTCACCAGGCTCCAACGTTCGATTTGGGCGTGGACTTTAGCCAACAATGTAGCACCACAAGGTAGGGGTTGATTGCAGTCAAGCAAGCAATGCTGTCATGCTGCCGACCTTAAATGACATTGCCATTGGTGACGATTATCGTGCATTGGATGAAATGCAAAAGGATTTTGAGTTAAAGCAAATGGAAGAAAATAATACAATCGAAGTACTGCGGAAGATCATCGTGAGCATGACTGCCCGCAATATTGACTTGCAAACAGAACTTAACCAACAAAAAACCACTAAGATGAGATTATGGCTGATCTTGGTGCAAGACTGACAAAGTTTGATACCGAGAAGGCGTAAATGGAACTCGAGATGGGCGTTTATGTTGTCACTCTAAAGCACTGAGATCCACAACGAAATCCCAAGAAGGATGATCTAAAAAGAAAATGTGCAGAGTTGAAAAGTGATTAAAAAAAATCAATGGATAAGAGCATAATGTTGAAGGAGGTCAAGAATGTTAGTAGACATTCGTACATGCAAACTATCAGAGAGCTAAATAAACAGATGGCAGACATGCATGTTCAGATTAAGGGGTACACATCATCAGCTCAGTAGGCCAATGTCACTGTTGCCTTACCATCCTCCACTCCCAACATTACATCACTCAGCATGACAATCCCTGGCCCCCTATCCCAAGCCTTCACCGAAAAATCGCCGAACACTTGCACTAACTTGATGATAACAGATACAACCTATATTTCTGTTGTTATTCTTAAAAATGTTCCTGCAATGGTCCAAGTGCAATTAGAAGCAACCCCAAAAGTGAATTCCATGATAAACTGGCTAAAGATCAAAGTGAGACAACCAACACCCAAGGGTAGTGATTTTGTTTACCCAAACCCAAAGGCCAAGGGCAAACAAAAAAACACTGCAAACGTGGTAGATGTAGTTCGTGAGTATGAGGACAACATCAAAATGCCTAATCGAATAAGGTGCAAAATAGCAACAATGTTAAGCGATGAAGATTGGAAAAAATTGCAGATGGTATTGATTGAAGAAGGAATCGAGTAAAGTTAATGTCTGGCATTGGAAATAATTAACTTCATTGATTTCAGCATAAACACATACCTAAAAACATTCTAAATGATTTTAGGGGGCCCGTATGCGGGGGGCAAAGTCGTTGTCCACTGCAAATTTGGGGGACACCATATGCATCCTCAAAGATAAACAGATGGCTAACAACGTAAGCATTTTACATTCATTCTTTTTGATTGAAAAATATTTACACAAAAAAACTACTTATGCGAAATATTCATGTTCTTTTCCGTGAACATTATCATTAGTTTTTACGTAAAATATCTGCTTGTGTATAATTATTCACGTGCTTATACATGAACATTAGTACAACATCTAAGAAATACAAAAAAAAAAAAAAAATGGTTTCACTGTAGGTGTTTGATACCTATGGGGAATATCTGGAAAATAAAGTACACACGCTCAACCTTAAGTGAGCAACAAAACTAGGGAAATTTTTTGATACACCAAGATTTGTGTTGGCACAAATATGGGTATGGACAATGGGTCCTTTTGAATTCATTCATCCATATGGGAGCTAACATTTTTAATGCACTATTTTTAAGACGATCATTTGGGGAAAATACGAAAATTTGAAAACCCATATCTGCCAAACAATCAGTGAAGCATTTATCAACAATTGTAGGTACATTAATTTCCCTATGATTTCACATGGGTGTCATGCGTCCCCTAATCGTTCGACTATTTTGGTACTTGACATATTTGAAAAGAGGTTGAAATTCTACAATTCACTTCTACCACGCTACCCCACGAACGATCACAACAACATCAACACACAAATTGTGGTATGAAAAAAAACTAATTTTGGGATGCAGCACTCATTATAGTAAAAATTAATGTTTGTGCCTAATCTAAATCTATGAGTAGAAATAATTCATGGAGGCTCATATCAACGCCAAAATACTACAAGGATGAGGGGATGCTTAAATAGAGCAATGTCTAGAATGTCTGCAACAAAAAGTGGTGTATGTACCAATTGCTTATCATCCCTTCTCACCTATTTTACAAAAATCTGATGCATTACTTCCCATTATTGACATTTCGTATTTTCTGTGTCTTGTTTTTATTTTACCAAGACTGAATGTGATATTTTTGTAGCATCTATAATGAAGCACTATGTTGAGAACAAGCCAGTACCAAAAAAATTGATCACGAATGATGCAAGGAAAATGCGGAAGACAATACTATATAGTCTGCTAAATGAACCCCTCGAAGTTGGTTGTTGTTCGTTTCTACGATCAGAAGGGAACATCCACTTGCGCCGTGATCATGTTGAAACTTTACCAACCAATTTCTGTAAAACTTTATCTTGTTACTTTTTTGTGCGAATCAAAAAGATTGAAAACATTTGCTCTTTTTTTTGGGGGTGTACTATTGAATGTTCAAGTTTAAATATTTACATAATTATATTTAGTTCACTTTTGTTCAGTTCATTGTGAACACTAACGTTGTTGTTAATGTTATATAGAATGAAATATATATTTTGTCTGCATCCATTGCATTAATATTAACGTGGACTATAACAAATGAATGTTGATGGATCATTTGATGTTAATACTGAATTTGTTTGTGTGAATATTTACTTTGATCAAAATCCATTGCGTTAATACTAACTTTGATACAAATCCATCGTGAATATTAATTTTGATCAAAATCCAGTGCGTGAATACTCATTTTTGTCTACATCCATTGCATTAATATTCACATGTATTATAACAAGTGAATGTTGATGGTTCATTTGATGTTAATACTGCATTTTCTTGTGTGAATATTAACTTTGATCGAAATCCTTGAGTGGTGACGTTTGTCATTGGATATTTGACAACAAATATGTTGTTTGCATTTGACATGGTTACGTGAATATTACCGTTGATCAATCTGGGAAAAAATCCAACACGTTTTTCTCTTTTCTAATTTCAAACGTGACTGTACCCAGGTTCTGAACAGTGTGACAAAAATCCTAATTGTTTCCAATCAAAACAAACCGCAAGTTTTTTTTATTTTATTATATTTTCATTGATTAATAATTGTGTGGTTAACATGATTAAATACACGGGTGACCTCGCTACAAAAACTCGTGGATGTTAACATAATTAGTGCAAGGGATAAAAACCCACTGCACTTTTACATTAAAAAAAAAAAAATTAGGCCATGTCAATCGACGAATCACTTGCAGCAGGGGCAACAGAACTAGGACCTAGGTGCCCCCTCAGCATCTAGATCTCTGCTTCCAGAGCAGAAACCCAAGCACAAAGGTTCTCAACTTCGTGTTTTAGTTCCTGGTTCTTTTCTATTGTAGAAGAGAACCTCCACCTCGCATCTCTCATCCACCATTGCATTCCCCTGGCTAGTTTGATTAACCTCTTCGCCTTTTCGTCCCATTTGCGAACAATTTCATCGAACTCGTTGTTGCCACTGTTTGCCATTGATACTTGTACGAAATAAAATCGTAAAATAGAATACCGAAACAATTTGAACGCTAAGTTTACTATCCTTCGAACAATGGATGTGAATTACTATACTAATTCGCATATTTATAACCATCGTTACCATGGGGGGTTTGAAGGGGCGTCTGTGATAAATACCATGAAGACGACGCATGCGTCCCTATGAACGTGGCCGCGAGCATGGGTTGACATAGGTTCACCATAGAAACACGTAATTCCATAACCCAACATAATTTTATGCCTCGAAAACCCCACCGTCAATATTCACTCCCCTTTATTTTGCCCAAAAAATTGTCTATACATCAATATTTATTCACATATCGAAAAACACAACGGCAATATTTACTCACAAAAAAACGTCTTTCTCTTCACAATGAGTTGGATTAATATTTTCATTCAACCCCCCATTTTTGCATCGAAACCCCAGCGTTGGTGTTCACTCCGAAAAACATGGACGTAAATGCTCATTCTCATCAAAACATGGCACCAAATCCCTAATTTTTCGGGATGAAATTACAATAATATTCTAAGTTTGACGTTAAAATCAACGTAGATAATATGTTTTATACATTTACGTTCAACAAAAAAAATTGAAAAACCATAGACAAATGGGTTTCCCCTACTGAAAAACCATGTGCACACAAAAAACAACCCATTTTGTCAGTGCTATGGCACATACCCATAAATATTCACAAAAAAAACTGACCTCCCCCACCTTCTTCTTATCAGTTCATGTTCACTGAAGCTTCGCTGCGAATAGGACCGCAATCACCAGGTCCGATTCGCGGCTCAGTAACTCTAATTCAGCTTCGAGAGTTACAATCCGATCACGCAAATGAGCGTTTTCTTCCTTCAGCTGTCTGTTCTCTTCGCTCATGTTTGAGAACGCCCACCAGGCATTCCCAATTTCACATTTCATTTCATCTACCATACTGCACAATTTGTCTGCGCATTCCTCCCATTTCTGAACGTCTTCCCTGAAAACATTGAAATCGTTGCTCACCATTTCTTCTCCAAACCCGTGAACCGCATGCAAAACTTTTGGAGATTAAAACAGGAAAACCCCTAAAAATAATTTCAAGGGATCGATTGACGTTGGTGATCATGCCCCTAACCATTATTACCTGTAATTATAACCCCCTGTCCACCTGCAGAATACTCTGATTAGAGGGCACATCACTGAACAGAAACGCCAGTTGAAAGTTAATTATTTGTGAGGAGGCGTGAATATTAATAGTAACCCCCATTTTTGTTCGCTGACACCACTAAATAAACCGCATCATCCAGTTAGATTCCGGTTCAAAACCGATCGAAGACACAAAATAATATAATACACTACACAAAAACAAGTCCCATTCAAACTGAAAACTACGTGAAAATTTACAAAATTGGCATTTAATCTTAAAATTCTTCAAATTTAAAATTGTAAAAATATCCTACCTGATATGAGTAAACATACACGCATCACTTATTTTATCACCAACAAAAATATTGATACAAAATCAAATTGCAGCAGTTGTGGTGTCTATATTTGTGACACCTTCAACATTTTATCTCAACAACTTTCCCTTTTGATGGTATACACTTTTTCTTGAGTCAACCAGGCTGCCGTTTCGTAATTGGAAGAATAATTACAACTTGCGATTTGTCCCATGTTGATTTCTCAATAGTCGAGACACCATATATACCTTCTGAATAACATTTTCTATAGTATTCAACAAAAAATATGCCTCTATATATTTGTATAAGTTCCGACAGCTATGTTGTATAGCCGCGCATGCCTGCATACAAAGGAACCCATTGCATTGCTAATTGAAACACGTGCAATTCCTCTTGACCATATCTACCATCACAGAAGGGTTTGAATGTACTTCATAGACCCTTTTTTTTTTTTTTTTAACATTCCACAACAGTCCATGTACGTCTATCCCTGATCATCTGTCCTATCATTTCATCATGTATGAGGCATAACACAAATGTCATTGACAATGATTCCGGCTATCTAACAGATATGTGAGCCATTTGCTTGCATCTAATCTTGTCAACCATTAATATAATAGGCAAGTGGCGATATTCACGAATCCATGCATTAATGACTTAGTTAAATTTGAAGACATCTTACCATATCTTTTATCTATAAAATACATGTTGCAAAAAAATTCAGACAACACATCATGAATGAATTTTTTTACTCAACCTTTGCCTTCTATCTTCAAATCATTCAGGTACATATTAAATTTCTCCATTATTATAGCATATGCCATACAACAATATTTGTAAAGTAGCTTCTATTTGAAGCATTGTTTTATGCCAGTTAATTTATCCCTCAAGTTATTCTTCAAGTAATTCAAACAGAATGAATGAAAACAATTCGTGAATATTTTATGAAAAACTTCGAGGATACCACTGTAACGATCCGATATAAAAGTCAACACCTGCTCATGTAAAAAAATTTTAGATATGTGGCCCATGAATCAAAATCAATTATCATCGTTCTCTGCGTTAACAACAACAAAAGCAACCAGATACAAACTTATAAAAAATGTAAGTTTAAAAACAAAAAAAGTGTTTACACATCCAATAACATCCACGTAATGAAACATGCATATTCGACGTTAACATTAACATATTGATTATTTTAAAAAGAATAATCTTACCGTTGTTTCCATCCTTTGCGTTTGCCGCTAGTAGACATCCCTTATATCTGCCTCCCCAGGAAGGTACCATTAAGGAATAACATTGGTCGATAATAATTGAAGCCATGGATTGCTACATTAAAGGCAACATTTTTTTTTGAAAATGCCATGTTTCTTGTCGTACTCTAGTGCCAGATGACTCATCGGGTTTGTGTGCATGCATGCATCCCTATACCAATGCAACTGATCGTAAAAGGCCTTGTGATCACCATAAAGATCATCATGTGCTTTCTTAACACCGTTCCATACAATGTGGTATGGGATCTCAGTACTGTAATCATTTTTAAATGTGTGTACAACATTAATCGATCTAGTAGCCTGGGTGTTCCGAACCAAGTCTACTAAACAAGACTTCACGACGCTAGAATTCATGTTCTCGTTTTTATTCGTCCTAAATGCAGCACCGCATGTATGTATGTTTTCTAGCTCCCAAATATAGAAAAAAAACCGTTCCTATCATCTACTATCCCATGAACTCTCCACACACAACCTCTTTCCTCTTTGAGTGAGCATTCAACAACTACTCTCTCTCTATTATTCTCTTTGTATTTGAAACTAAAACCTACTTGGACAACTTATTTTCTTAATGTTTCCCTAAACTCTGTAGTCCCACATCTAAAGCACTGTCCTACTTTCTTGATACCATCACCCTAGTGATCAGACAACAACACTTTCTACGGTGTAGGACCAAAAAATGGCAACAAATCTTCCTCTAAATCTACATCGCCTCTGACACAATGTCCACGTCGGTATTCAATTAACATATTGTTTCCTCCGCCACTCAATCTGCTACCACTACCGCATATCTTAATATCCACTCTAATATAATCCAGTTTCATGGTGTATGTAAGACAGACAATCACTTCTAAGTCGTCCTGACAGGAAATCAAGGACAATTTGTGACTTGGGATAGAACATTGCAGCTCAAATGTTTCAAACCTCAAAACATCCCACTTCGCTATCAACTTCTATATTAAAACCTCGTATGTGAAATCATCGTCAACTTTTACCCTCAACAAATAGCCATCATGCTTACACATAAGCACTACACGCGTGGTCATTTCTCTAATATATTATGTAAAAGGGTAAAAATATATGTGTCTTATCAATTCAATCAGAATAAACACAAAAACACAACGAGGTAATGAAATTTACAAAATATCCATTGATGCTTGCATAAAAATTGATTAAAAAATGAAACATAAATGTTAACTGACATATTTGTCACACGTTGATGTTTATGAATACTAGAATATTGGGGGTATGTCACCTTTACGTGTATGTTAACAGGCTTGTATGATGGTTGATAACCCAATAGCAACAGTAGTGAAAAAAATCCAATTATAACCATGGGGTTCCCCCATATACGAACTATGCCTAACAATTAACTCCAATTTTGTGAATGTTAACGTAAAAATGTAAATCCATCCAAAAATCCCTTTTAGTACTACGACTGAATGTCAACCTACATTCGTTGTAAAAGAAAAATATGAAATGTTAATGCGAAGTGACATATTTGTCACACGTTGATATTTACACGTATACTAAAATAATAGTGGTATGTCATCTTTACGTGTATGTTAACCTACTTGTAAGATGGTTGATAACTCAATAGCAACAGTAGTGAAAAAATCAATTCATAACCCCGGGGTTCCCCTATATACAAACTATGCTTAACAATTAACTTCAATCATGTGTATGTTAATGTAAGAATATAAATCCATCCAAAGATCTCTCTGACCCTTCGATATCAACTTCGCCACTCTTTTCCGCCGCATCAATCCATAAAATGTGTTTAAAAATAAAAGAACCTCCAACGCAAAATCGTGTGCACATAAATGGTAACTACCTAAACAAGAAAACGAACTTACCATAACTGAAGTTATCTCCTTTAGCTTCGTTCGTGAAATCTGCAAAGGTTGCTTCGTCCATCTCGTTTGATTTCCTAACTGTCAAGGACCAAAAGCTTAATTAACTATACGGCTTGGGTGAAGAACTAACATGACTGTTTGTTCGGATTATCACCTGACCTAACTCGTAAATAAGGGTTAAAGAATACAAAACTCTGTTTTTAAAATGTACGCAATCTACAAAACAATATCAATATTGAATATAAAAAGAAAATTTATTTTTATATATTTTTTATTTTTGTACTTGCACTTTCAAATTAAAATAAAAATCACATCTCATTATAACTAGTATTATAATAAATTATAACAATATTATGTTAAACTGCAATTACTAGTGATAACTAAAAATTAATTTTTATGTGATCACTTCAAATTTATAAATTTTGTCAATAGATTTAGATTTTTCTAATTATTCTTTACTTTGAAATTAAAAAATATAGTATGTCAAAATTTGTTCTATTATTAATTATAGGTAATGTAATCTTAGTATTAATTGAATAGTTAACATCTTCTCCATTCTTATTAAACTCATTCTGACTTCCAAAAATTTCTTATTCGTTGATATCTTCATTACTTGTTAGTGCATAATTAATAGTAATATAGATAAAATTTAACATAAAATAACCTTTCAATTGGTCATTAGACATTGCAACAACAATTAACAATGGTTATGGACAAATCTCATAACAATTAAAACTTTTTCATAATGTGTTGTAACAAAGTTCATTGTGACATTTGTCCCTTAATATTACTTCCACTACTCACTATAAATTGCAAAAATTATTATGATTTTTTGTAACTATTTTACTTACTATTATAACTGTTCCACTCAAAATTGTAATAAAGCATGTAATATTTGTTGGAAATAATGGTGAAACTATAAATTTTATTTAATATAATTAGATATTAATTAATATTATTTTCAATAAAGATTTCTAAATATGACACAAATATATATACAATGAAATAATACTCATAAACAATAAAAATTCAACTCTTAGTGAAATTTATTATTGAATATAACTTATAGCAAATATTATATAATATACAACAATTCAAAACAAATATTTCAGAAACCTGTACATGTTACAGTAAATATTTCAGAACATAAAATATACGACAACTAATATTGTAGAACATTAACAAATATTACAAAATTATATTATCCAACAATAAATTAAAATACATTAAATTAGTAAATAAATAAAATTAAACTTAAATTCCTTTACCAATGACAATCTTAGAAATTTATACTGATCGAGACTATTATTTAACGATATTTTCTTAAAGTAAATTTTGTCTCCGCTCAGGTGCTTACGGTTAGTCAAGCGTTTGCCTCTTAGGATACAACGATCACAATTCTTCGATACTAGCATTAGAAATCAAAAGATCCGGCGAACAAAACAAATGTTAAACTTTTTCTCTCTCAAGAATAAACTAACATGGACTCGAAGTGTATGTATAGTACAAGATATCCTAAGTTTTCATGCCTAAATAATAATGTAAATTTCTCTATTTATAGAGAAAACAAATTAATAACTCCAACACACCGAAAGTCTCACTTTAAAGCTACTAATACTTTAAGGTCACTAATAATTAATCATATATAACTCCTTATTAAAAATGAGTCACAAATATGAAATGAAAAGTCTTGTGTGGTTAGGAGAATTGCTAAAATCAATTTAAAGAAAATTCTAGAAAGAATTATCTCTACTTGGATCAACCCAAATTTAAACCTAAACTTATGACTCATGACCCGACCTGAGTCCACAATCCAAAACAGATTATAAAATGGTTTAAGTATTTTTCATTAACAAATGTGGGATTACACATTTTACATACTTCAATAAACTTCATGAGACTACTTTAAAATACATTTTTTTTAATTCATATCTTAATGATTTTTGACAAATCGATAGTTCACGTTCGTCTTCTCAATAAGAATAACGTATTCATATACGAACATATGCCAATCAATAATTAATTCACATAAATAATTAGGCTTAAAATAGTCCAAAAATTATTTTTGACTTACAGTCCCCCGCTTGAATGAAATTGACTAGATAAACATGCATATGTAATATAAACACAAGGGAGAAAGAGAGAGAGATCAATAAGAAAATAATCGTATTAGTATATGTAGCCTTTAGCCTTGAACCTTCCCTATTAAGAATTTATCAAATTTACTTGGCTAACCAGTAAACATAATGCCTTGTATTCTGTGGTCTTTTGTATAAAACAAGACAATAGAAACCACATAGTTGTCTCCGGACACTATTAGTTCTATGGTTGCGTTCATTTTGGCCTTGAACACGCTAGTTGTTTCGTGAGTGCTCTAGAGAATTTAGCCTTCTCATTCGCATAGAACCGACCCAGTTCACACTCATATAGATGATCTCGTTAAAAAATGTATTCTCTAATACTTTACTCTAGTTGTCCCTTTGAACCTACATCTTGGGATCTCTAATCAAGTAGGTTGGTTGCCATTATGATGACTATTTTGTTATAGGCTTATCTTCATTTCCCTCGATGATCAGTTAACTCTCTCTTATGTTTGACCTTTGTTAGTGGATCAGCAACGTTATCTTTTAACTTTACAAAGTCAAATTTGACAACCTTATTTCGAGAGTAATTGTCTAATGATATTGCATCTCCGATGAGTCACCCTTATTCCTAACTTTGTACCCTATCAATAATTCATTATCTACCACGACATAGATAAATTGTTGGTACAAGTTTTGCCCACATTAAAATATTTTTTAATAAATATGAAAACTATTTTAATTTTCACATGCTTTATCATATATTCACATTGGGTTAGTGGATCACAATAACATCATATCTCCTCCACATGTAATGACATATCAACCATAAGAAAACAATGGTATGACTTGACTTAGTAGTTTTTATAAAATACTAGTCAAATTCTTCGATCTTTAATTTATTTGATTTCACATTGTCAAAGTATACATAAATTTATTTGACAACATCATAGTGTCAAATTACACATACCATTATATTATACCTATTATAATTAATAAAAATTGAACAAGTCAACAATTTTTTTTTATTGCCTTAAAACCAAAAATTCTTTAGGGGCCACTTTATATATTTTTTTTATTTCATCTAGGCTCAATTTATTTCTAAGACACCTCCATATTTTTAAGTATTTGTAGATTGGACTCATATCTTTCTAAAATATATATATTTAAGATATTTTGAACAACCTCTTACGGAATATATATTCCCTCAGAAGTTCTTGAATTATCATTAAAAATATTAAAATATTTTTTTCCTCCTCTAATTTTCACAAATCAATTTAGAGATTTCATATTTGTTTCAAAAAGAAATTTTCGTCAATTTGATGTTACACTCAAGTCTTACATTTATAACTTGAAATTATTTTTGTGTATTTTTTTTTTCCGATCAATAGTATATTTTCGAGTCATATTTGACTCCATACAATTATGACTTAAATTTTTTATTTCTATTATATATATATATATATATATATATATATATATATATATATATATATATATATATATATATATATATATATACATATTCCACTTTTATTAGATTTTTTTTTTTTCACTTCTATTTGCCCAAGTTAAATAATAACTGATGTCTTACTTTAACTTGCCAAATATCCAAATACTCAATAATAAACTAAAATAAAATAAAATACTCTTTTTTATTATTTTTGCTATTAATATTACCATATCACATAATACATTAAAAAAATATTCTTTGAGATGTTTCTCATATGTATTACATCCACCAAGTCGAATGATGCATCTTATTAATCTTATAAGAAAGGTTATCAACCTCTATCAAATAAGCCTAATAGATTGGCTTATGAGGTTTTTCTATCACAACCCTCTTGTGTATTTTTTAGCACGATGTCCAAACTTGACTCAAATGTAATAGTCATATTTATTTTATTCAAATTTCTCTTTTGTCCAGGGCTAGGGCTTGATTCACATAAATTTCCCTTTTTGTCATTTTCAACATTTCACTTTATTGGTTTTGAACTCCTTCCAAAAACATAGTATTTAACCTCAGTTTTATTTTATATTTATTTGACAACAAAAATTATTTTGATTCTAAAACTATAAGTACATAAAAATGTATTATTTAGTCTTATCAAAATATATAACTTGCAAAAAAAAACTCCACATTTTCAAACTTCTACCATAGTGACAATCTACGTAGAGCATCTTCACACAGGATTTCGGCAATATCTAATATTGTTACAAAAACAATATATTTTTTTTCTTGTCAATTCTCAAAATTAGTTTCACTAAACTTTTTTTCATTTAATCTCATAAAAATATCAATGAATACTTCATTTGATACTCCAACCACTAACCATTTGGTGTCGAAGTTTGATTCATATTAATCTTCTTAATCTATAAATAAAACAAATGACTTTAAAATTTAGAATCGTCAAAATATAAACCCACAATAGATAAGTAAAATATATAACTCATAAGATAATGTTTATCAAATTCATATATTTAACAAATAATAATTTAATGCATCACATAAACATAAATTATTCATTGTAAAATTTTAACATGAATCACTTACCATGACATGTATCAACGACACAGATATATGAAGAAATCTCTACCACCACTTATACCACCTACACGTGTATCAATTAGTAACACCAAAAATAATTATTTTAAGATTGTCAGAAATAATGGTGAAATACGAATTTAATTAATATAATTAAATATTAATCAATATTATTTTCATTAAAGATTTCTAAATTTGTCAGAAATATATGTACAATAAAATAATACTCATAAACAATAAAAATTCAACTCTTAATGAATTTTGTTGTTGAATGTAACTTATAATATATATTATAAAATGTACTACAATTCAAAACATATATTCCAAAAATCGATACATATTACAATAAATATTTCAAAATGTAAAATATATGACAACAAATATTGTAGAACATTAACAAACATTACAAATTACATTCTTCAACAATAAATTAAAATACATGAAATTAGTGAATAAATAAAATTATACTTACAGTCCTTTATCGATAACAATCTTAGAAATTTATACCAATCAGGACTCTCGTTTAATGATATCACCTTAAAGTAAATTTCGTCTTCACTTAGGTGCTTAAGGTTACTCAAGCGTTTACTTCCCAGGATACAACGATAACAATCCTCTGATACTAGAACTCGAAATCAAAGGACCCGACAAATAAAGTAGGTGTTGAACTCTCTCTCAAGAATAAACTAACATATACTCAAAGTGTATGTATAGTGCAGAAAGTCCTAAATTTTCATGCCTAAATTATAATGCAAATTTCTCTATTTATAGAGAAAATAAATTAATAATTCCAACAAACCAAAAGTCTCACTTTAAAGCCATTAAGAACACTTACATTTGGTACGCTGGAATTGAATGAAATGACAATAAGATTGAAATTAGTAAGACAATGGAATTGAATGGTCATTTACTATTCCTATATTTGGTGACAAAAGAGAATGGATGTGGTATTGGAATGACCATTTCCATTTTAATGTTTGATTAGTGTTGAGAATAAATCAGGAATGAAATATATTTGTACAATAAAATCTCCACTTGAGAGAATAAATCAAATGAAGTTTCAAATAAGAGGTAAGTATATATATATATGTGTGTGTGTGTGTGTGTGTGTGTGTGTGTGTGTGTGTATGTGTAAAAGAGTGATAGAGAAAAAGAAGAAGAAAAAGAAGAAGAAGAGGAGGAAGGCGGTGGATAGAGGGTGGGGGACTGATGGAGGGTGGGCGGTGGTGTTACTGGCAAGATTCGGGAAGGTGGTACCAGTGGAGACTTGGCGTTAATTAGAAGATTAGAGAGAGAGAGAGAGAGAATTTGGCGTCGACTACCAGCATCGGATTCTCTGGAAAATATGATTTAGAGAGGAAGAAGGAGAATGGAGTAATGTGTAAAAATTAAAAAAAAATAAAATTAAAATTAAGGGATATATTTTTTAGAAATTAAAAGTGTAAAATAATAATTTAATTAAATTTTCAAAGGGTAAAATAGTAATTAAATTAAATTTTATTCTAATTCCAATATTTGGTTAGTGTTTGGTTGCTTTTCCTTTTTTATTTTTCTATTTTTTTATTTTTTTTTACAGATGAAAGATTAAAATTTAATCTCATGTAATTAGGATTAACTAATACCAAGTTTATCTTGGAATTGATAATCCCATATTTTGTTAGATTTGAAAATTCTTAGTAATGAGAATGAAATTTAATCCCATGTACTAAACATAGGAATGGAATGGTCATTCTCATGATCATTACAATCTTGTGCCGAATCCTGTGTACCAAATACAGTGTAAAGGAACTAATAATTAATCATGTGTAACTCATTATTAAAAATGAGTTACAACTATGAAAAGACAAGTCTCGTTTGGATAGGAAAATTGCTAGAATCAATTTAAAGAAAATTCCAGAAAGAATTATCTCTACTTGGATCAACACAAGTCCAAACTCAAACTCACGACCCACGAACCGACCCATATACGCAATCCAAAATGGATTATAAAAGCAGTTTAAGTATTTTTAATTAACTAGTTTGAGATTACTCATTTTACATATTTCAATCAACTTTATGAGACTATTTTGAAAGATAATTTCTCATTCACGTCTTATTGATTTTTGACAAATCAATAGTTCATGTTCATCTTCTCACTAAGAATAACGTATTCAAATATGAACACGTGTCAATTAATAATTAAATCACATAAATAATTAGACTTAAAATAGCCTCAAAATTATTTTTGTCTAACGATATTTCAATTGATGTTATGTCATGTTGTAATAAACCTGATTATGAAATGTGCTTCTCATACTTCACCTTGTTGTTGGGGATAAATCCTATATACAATCTTAGTTGGACTTATTTTTGCTAATAATCTCGAGTAATTAAATAATAAAAAGAAAAACCTTGGTATTCACATACCAATCTAGTATTTTACATATTACCATTTATGTATCATATAGTTGTTAAGTTTTCATGCATGTTCAATTCACATGTCTTAACTTTCAATGAGATTGAAAGAAATGATATCATAGTCATTTGGTAATTGATATCCTATATGTTCCTAATCGTAATGTTGAGATATTAGATGTTGATGATGCCATATAATGGTTAATGTAATGGATTTTGTAGTAAACTGAGCTCATCACAAAAATTATATTTGTGATATACATCATGCTTATGTGATTAGATTATGGATTGTGCAGTAAATTGAGCTCATCACACAAACCATATATGTGATATACTTCATTCTTATATGATTAGATTATATGGTCATGTAATATACTTATGCGATACTCATGTGATTGTGTGATGATTAACATGTGATATATCATACATACGATAATATATGTGATACATCATTCATGCGTAGGAGATATATGTATTATACACTTATGTGATATATGTGATACATCATGCATGTATGTGACTCATATGGAAATATGTTTGGTTGATTATTTTGTCCGCACTAACCTTAGTGAGTTTTTTGAGTGAGTTGTTTCTTTAAGACATCCATAGTTTAAAGGAACTCAAGGTGGACAAGGATGAAGGAAGATGAAAAAGATAGCAAAGCAAACAATAATGAAATGAACAAGGGAACTCATTATTGAAAGAAACAAAAATCTTAATTGAGACAAAGATCAAGTCTAGAAGGTTAATAAGGTAATAACTCTTTCTATCTCAAGAAATATGCATAATTGAGCCTCTAGAAAACACACAAACACCCCCCCCCCCCCACACGCACATGGAACCTATGATCCAAACCCAAAATGAGATTTTATATATATATATATATATATTATGAAAACCCTTTTCCCATTTTTTTTTTTAAAATATCACTAATAATACTCTTCCATTTCTTTTTCTATATCCCAAAGCACCAATCAACAAGATCCAAGATTCCACAACCCTAACCGCCACTGACTTGATTCGTCCATCTACTTCCCCAGCCTCTCAGCCGCTAGCCAACATTCTTCTTCCACCATCCTCCTAGATGTTGCAAGGACAACCGCCTATTTTTCATTTTTTAGTTAGATGTTCCGACAATTTATGGTGCCTACTTATTTTTCAGTCAGATCTTTCGACAATTTATGGTTTTCTTTGACATAAAGAATCATAATTTTCCTCTCGTTTTGTTATATAGGACTTTACATTAAAAGCGAGAAATTCAATTCCTTGATATCATTAAACTTTGTCTATTTGTGGCAATATTGTCTTAATTATTGGGATAGTTGTTGCCCATTACATTGTCTTTGTTCTTGCTCCATCTGTTACATGTGTTGTAGTTAAAGGAAATATCATTTTTCGGTCATCTATTAGAGATATTTAGTGTTGGCCTATTTTCTAGGGAATATGTTTCTTATATTTTCTTTAGTTTAATTTATGATATTTTTGTTTTGTATTAACCTAGATTGCAAAAATTTGGTATAGTTTATAGGAGTTAGTCTTGCATCTTTTTGAACTTGTATTATATTTATCTGATTTGATCAATGAAGAACATGTGCCATATATTATTCTCTTCCTCCCTGTTTTTCTTATATGATATAAGAGCATTCTTAATTCTTGCTGATATCTCCTAGCCACCACCAGAATAACCAGCAACTTCAACTCTGCAATACCCAATCCTATAATTCACAAAACCGATGAACAAAATACTACACTGATCACCATCAATATTTTTGCCCAAGCTTCACTCAAGCTTACCACCAACAACCATGTATCATAGAAACTCCGGTATCGCATACTCTTCATAGGATATGATCTTCTTGGCTATATTGATGGATCAAAAACCTTGCCCAAACTCTATTATCACTCAAAATAACACCATTATGCCGAACCCAGCTCATGCTATATGGGTTTGACAAGATCAATTGATCCTCAATGCTCTTTTTGGCTCTCTCTCCCCCACCACTATCCCATTCATTACTCTAGCCAAACACTTACAAGAAGCCTGAACAATCCTAGTCAACACCTACGCTAATCCATCTCAAGGACGCATCAAGCAATAAAGAGCAATCTTAAAAATCTCACTAAGGGATCTCAAAGTGTTACGATTTCTAACAAACTGTGAAAGCTCGTGATGATGAACTTGCAATTCTTGGAGCACCAATTGATGAAGATGATTTCAAGGAGAAAATCCTTGATGGCCTTGGTGATGACTACAAAGAATTGGTACGCACAATTCAAGCTTGAGAAACCTCGATCACATTTGATGAACTCCATGAAAAACTTCTGAATTTTGAAGTGTCGCTTCAAGGAACGAAATCAGAACAATTACACTTCCCTGCTTTTGCAAATCCAACAAACCACTCCAATACGGGCTGGCGCCCATCGCCTAACTTTGGCAACAACAACACTAGTTGGAGTCCGCATTCCAACACCAACAACAACATGTGCTGGCGCTCATCAGCCAATATAGGAAATTGCAATTGCACCTGCGTATCGACCAATACCAGGCCAAATTCCTCTTCACGGACTTCACCACAACGTTATTTGGGTTATTATTAAATTTGTGGCATCCAAGACCACACAACTGAAATGACATCCCTTATTCCCCTTAGTTCCAGTTCAATCATCAAACAACTCAAATGCACTGATGCCTACCACAACATTAACATGGCAGCCAAGAGCCCACTCTTCTGTCAATGCTTCCAACACTCCAACATGGCTCTTGGACAATGGTGCTTCCCATCATGTCACTTCTGACTTGAGAAATCTATCTCTTCATGCACCATATATCGGCTTCGACGATATTATGATTGGAGATGGCATAGGTCTTTCTATCAATCACACTAGTTCCACTTCTATCAAAACTCCTAACGCTACTTTTACCTTAAACAACATCCTTTGTGTACTTAGCATGAAAAATAAAGATTTTTGGTTACTCACCAAACTATTACAAGCTTAGGATCTTTGGGTGTCTATGCTATCCTTGGCTAAGATCATATCCTCACACAAACTTGACTCTCATTCCAAACAATGTGTCTTTCTTGGGCATTCTCTAACTCAAAGTGCTTATCTATGTCTTAATACTTCTACATAAAAAAATCTATCTCTCGTCATGTCAAGTTTGTTGAATAAGTCTTTCATTTTGTTATCCTTCCCACTTCATCGTCACACCAACCTTCACCCACCGTTGACGCCTGGGTCCTTCCTATTATCACAATTTCATCAAGTTTACCTCTAATACCGTCACTCAATCCTCCATCTAATGTGTAGTCCCATTGGGCACCCTTGTATTATGCTCTGCAAACTATTACCCTAATCGAATCTTCATCTCCAGCCAACACGCAACAAACAACTGAGCCTCCAGCTTCTCAATCCATCTATGGGCCTTCCTCTACTTCTAACCCAAATATCAATCAACTCCTAAACCAACCAACCCCTAGGACCTCCCACAATATGACCACCTGAGCCAAAAATAATATCCACTAACATGTCCATAAATGGAACACGGGAGCTAGTACCATATGTTTCTAGTCATAATATTGTTGGTTCCAAGTGGATCTTTCATACTAAACATAATCCAGATGGTTTTGTTAACTAGTTTAAAGTCCGTTTGGTTGCCAAAGATTTTCATCAACGACCCGATGTGAATTATCATGATACATTTAATCCTGTGGTCAAACCTACTACTGTTTGTCTTGTTCTTAATATTTCCATCAATCATGGATGGTCCTTATGTCAACTTGATGTTAACAATGCATTCTTGCAAGGTCAACTATATGAAGATGTATATACGAGCCACCCACCAGGTTATGTTGATCCTGACTTCCTCTCACATGTTTGCAACCTTTGAACAACAATATATGGGCTCAAATAAGCTCAACAAGCTTGGTACTATGAGCTTCACACTTTTTTTCTTGTCTTGGGATTTCAAAATTCTCGTGCTGATACATCTCTTTTTGTACTCAATACTGGTGGTCATCTTATTTATCTCATTATCTATGTTTATGATATTATTTGCATTGGTGATAGTGATGATATTGTTTATCGTTTTGTGGATTTGCTTGCTCATCGGTTTTCTCTTAAGGATCTTGGGTCACTATCTTACTTTCTTGGAGTGGAAGTTGTTACTCATGAACATGGAATTTTGTTTTCTCAACGACGCTATATCATGGACATTATTTCTTGCACCAACATGCTTGAATCCAAACAAGTTCTTACACCCCTTCCAACCAATCAGAAAATCACCTTAAGAGTGTTCTTGTTGATCCAACTGAGTATCAGACTATTGTTGGAAGTTTGGAATATTTTTCTATTACACGGCCTGATATATCGTTTGCTGTCAACAAACTTTTCCAACTTATGCACCATCCAACCACTGATCATTGGGATCTTGTTAAATATCTCTTGCGTTATCTATGTGGTTCATTGAATGATAGCATCCTTTTATATCGAGACTCTCCACCATCCTTACAAGCTTTTTCAAATGCTGATTGGGTTGGTAATAAGGATGATTACTCCTCTACTACAATTTAATTTTTTTTACCTCGGCCATAATCCTATTTCCTAGAGTTCCAAGTTCTAAGAGGCAATGTACTATTGCTCAGTCATCCACTAAGGCTGAATACAAGTATGTGGTTGCTACTGCAGTTGAGCTTAATTGAATTTGCTCTATTCTCACTAACCTTCTTGTTACCCTTCCCAGTTCTCGTATGATATATTGTGATAATGTTGGGGCCACTCATTTGTGTTCAATCCGATTTTTCATTCAAGGATGAAAAATGTTGCCATTGACTTTCATTTCATTCATGACCAAGTTCAAAATGGCTCTCTTCGTGTTGCTCATGTTTTCTCTTAAGATCAGCTCGCTGATGCTCTCCCTAAGCCTTTTTTCTCATCCATGATTTCTCTCACTCAATACTAAGATTGGAGTCTCTTTTCAACTTCCATCTTGAGGGGGCATATTAGAGATATTTAGTGCTGACGTAGTTTGCAGGGAATTAGTTTCTCATATATTCTTTAGTTTATTTTCTGATATTTTTGTTTTATATTGACCAAGATTGCAGGAAACTAACCTATTTTATGGGAGTTAGTTTTGCATGTTAGTTTTAAACATGTATTATATATATCTGATTTGATCAATGAAGAACGTATGTAATATATATACCTGTTTTCCTTAAATCTTCAATCAACAATCAAGGTCTCCCTCCTTTTCTCTTCAGATTTAAAAAATATTTTTCATATCTATTTTTTTAGATCTCTACTCAAATTAATCTTTCTTAGAATTTTTTTTAAGTTTGCTGCAGATTTATCTCAAATTTGCCACATCTATTAATTTTTTTTTACGTCTCAATATTTTTCTAGATTTGAACAAAAACGTAGGTGTTGTAATTTACTGAAAATTGTTATTGTAGATTTTTTTTTATGCAGATTTGTAGAAATTTGCTGTAGATTTACGAAATTGATGCAAATTTGTTTTTTTTATTTTTTTATTTTTTTTATTATGATTTTTGTTGCATTTTTTATTTATTTATTTTTATGTAATGTTCTTTTGCTAAAATAATATTTGCTGTCAATTATTTAAATATTTTATATCAATGTTGTTTAATTTTTATTGTTTCTATATATAAAAAAAAATTGTAGAAGTTTGTTGTTGATTTCTAAAATATATATATATATATATATATATATATATATATATATATATATATATATATATATATATATATATATATATATATATTTATTTATTTATTTATTTATTTATTTATTTTTAATGATTTTTGGTGTAATTTTTGTATTCCAAATTATTTATTTTAATTCTATTTCAAATTTTAGTTGTGTTTAGTTTGTTGGGCGATGGTGGTTGGTGGATGTGGTCGGCAATGGTGGTCTGTTGATGAAGTAGAAAAATTTCTTGGAGATTTTGTCAATTCTGAAATTTAGTTGTTGTCAACAATAGCTTGTTGAAAATTAAAGAGAAAAATATTTGCATAAAAGCAATTTGATTGAACTGGAAGTAATATCTTACATATAATTCCAAGTTATCCTCGAAAGATCCTCCTAAGTTTCAAGGTTTTGTGCAAGCCAGTCTCCTACAAATTTACTCCTACCCCTAAAGTATTTAAAGAAAAGATGAATTGAAGTTACTCCAGAATCTATTGCATAGTTTGTTTTGCTTTAGAGTGGCACTTTGAATTTATAGACTTTTGCTTCAACCATCATATAAATAGATGACGTAAATGCACAAAAACTTTTAGCTTACTCCTCGAGTGCCAAATGTCCATTTCAATTGAAGGTTCCAAATGTCGAGCTATTTCACTTGCTTGTAACTAGACTTCTTACACAAAGGTAAGGTGAATATAGCAAACAAATGGTCAAAAATTTCAACATTTCATTCCTAAGACTTTTACACAACATTGAGTTCTTTACCTAATAATTGTTATTTATAAAACAATCCTGAAATCATATATATATAAACATATATACCAAATCCTCATAAAACGGATATTAGAAATCCGTTTCTTGAGAATCGTATTTCCAATCTCCATTTTAATTAAAAAAAATAAAACAGAAATCCGATTTCCGTTTATACGAATTTTTAAATTTTTTTTTACTACCGTTGCAAGAAACGGATTAAAGAAATCTATTTCACTCAAAGAAACGGAATTTTGAAATCTGTTTCATTAAGAGAAACAGATTTCTTTAATCTGTTTCTTGCAAAAAAAACCTAGCCCACCACCTTTCCTCTTCATTTCCTTTTCTTCCTTTCTCCTTCAGTTCGCCACCTCTTCTCCTTCTTCCCCTCTAATTCGTCGTTGCCGCCTCTTCCTTCTTCTCCTTCTACGTCACCTGTTCTAATCTCTCTTCTCCAGCCATCGTCATCGCCATCAAACGCCGTCGTCGCCACTTGTCTATTTGTTGTCCATCGCCGTTGCTGCTGAGGTGAGTGTTTTTGTATTGAAGTTTTTTTTTTCTTTTTCAGTTGCAATGTATTATTGGCTAAATATTAATTGTTTAGGTTTGTGTTTATATATGGATTTGTGTTTGTGCTTGTGTTTAGGGTATAGGGCTTGTATTAATTAATTACATTTAGGTTTCGATTTTTATTTGTG
Source organism: Eucommia ulmoides (assembly GCA_016647705.1). Lineage (NCBI taxonomy): Eukaryota > Viridiplantae > Streptophyta > Magnoliopsida > Garryales > Eucommiaceae > Eucommia > Eucommia ulmoides. Next base: position 12,871,429 of record CM028327.1, on the reverse strand, counting down.
TAGATCTCGGTTTTAGATCTCGGTTTTATTATTTTAGATTTTTGGTTTCGACACACATTGAGAATTAATAGTTAGATTTGTTTTTTAGTTGTGTAGATCTCGATTTTAGATCTTGTTTTTTTTTGTTTTTTTTTTTGGATTTTTGGTTGGGACACACATTGGGGATTAGGAAATGAAAGTTTGAACATTTCGGTTTTATGTAGAACTAAAAGTTTAGAATATAGGTTTTAAATTATTTTTTAAAAAATAATCTAGATTATAGATTTCTGGGTTTGTTTTTAGTTGTGAATTTGTTAATATTTGAATTTTAAGTGATTTTTTTATTTTATTTTTTTAATTTTAGGGGTTATTGATGAATAGTTCACAAACTTAAATTTTTTTCCTTACAGATGTACTATAGCAATTTTATGAAAGTCAATATATACTCTTAATTTAATTTTGTTTTTCACTTGTCAAATTCAACATATACTCTTAATTTACACTTTGCACCCCAAAACTAATCAGAAAATTGATTCAACATTATTGGTTAGATGTTTGAAATGGTTAGATTCTTGTTTGTGTACTTAAAAATTCATTTGAATAAGTAATTGTTTATATATAACATATACTCTTAGTAAATGACAATTAATTTCAATTGTTTTTATTGAGTTTTAATCAGGCAATTTTAATTTTTTTTAATAACATAATTGATAATGATAATAATATTTTCTTTGTTTTGTTTTGATTTGTGAAATGCTAGTTGTTTGAAACGGAGAATGTTACATTGTATTTATATTGGAGTTGTAGGATATTGGAAGTAACTGAGTTTAGAGTGTCGTATAGTATGTCTGTTGTAAAATCATTCGATGTTTATCGGGGGATTATGTTAAACTAATTGATTGGGATGTTACGACCTTATATCCTTGAGGATGGAGTTGATGGAACTTTGAAGTTAAAGTGCAGGTTGCCGATAGTTACTATTAGGCCAAGAAATTATAGATACATGTTGTTTTCAATCGGTGACGACGTAGCATTACACCATATGCTTCAGTTATCTCTTAAAGTGCCCTCGTTGCTTGGTGTTGAGGCGTATGTCGAGGTAGAGCGAACATTTGATCATACTCCAATATTTTCTTCCCAACCTAGTCTTTTTACCAAATTTTTAAGTCAAAGTTTCAATCCTCATGTTACCGTGTTATCCGGATAATTTTCTTCGAATAATATTCCCATGTTCGACCCCTACGTTGTTCAATCCAATTATACTCTCCGATCGCCCTACATTCCCAAAGAATATCATCCTCATACATTGATTGACCGTGATACAGACACTAGTTTTGCCTCTCCATATCACCATCATTCGCCAATTAGTCAATCGCATAACAGTAATTGTGGTAGGTATAATGGGAACGTGGAAGGTGGGCTAAATATAGTCGATAGTTTCCATGATGTTGAACAGATAGAGTTAGATGATGCAGTTGTGTTAGAAGAATAGGAGAATTAGGGGGATGAAGATAAAGATATGGATGTCGAGTCGAGCGGACAAGGAAGTAAACAATTTTCGTTACACAAGGTTCATTCATTCTATAATCAGTTGGAATGAGATGATGATGATGACATGACAAAGTATAAGCCAAAGTTGCAGAAGAATTTCTGGAACTCGGAAATGGACAAATTCTGTGGAGGCATGGTCTTTAAGGACAAGAAACATGTCCAGAATATTGTGGAGTATTACCATGTTATGAAAAATAAAGAGTTTTCTATGGTGGAGACGCACCCTAAAGTTTAGTCGATTAAATGCAAGCACGGTTGCAGGTGGAGGATGCAGGCGACTCCCAAAAAGAGTCATGGAATATTCCAAATTATGCAGTACAATAGGCAACACATGTGTTTCTACAATCATACGAATTTGGATCATGGAAACTTGGATCCGAGTGTCATTTCTAACATGATACTTGGACAGGTCGAAGAGGATCCGGAAGTGAAGATGGGCGTTATCGTTGCCTCCGTGAAAGATTCTTGGGGATTCACCATCTCCTACCAAAAGGCTTGGTTGGCTAGATCTAAAGCCATCGAGATCTTGTTCGGCGATTGGGATGAATCGTATCGAAAGTTACCGAAGTTCATATCGGCGTTGTAGCACTTTAATCCGGGGACGATTGTCAAATAGAGTATCGTTCTGACCGCTTAACCTGGCTATTCGATGTTCGACATAGTGTTTTGGGCACTCTAACCTTCTATTGTTGGATGGAGATATTGTCAGCCTATTCTCACGATTAACAGGACCCATCTGTACAGTAAGTATGAGAAGAATATCTTGATCGCCATTGAGATGACACCTTCCAATAAGTGTTATTCTTTAGCATTCGCGATTGTCTTGAAAGAGGACCACCGCTGTTGATCTTGGTTTATTTCGATGCCGAAGCACCATATGGTTAAAGATCGTTGGCAGGTCACATTGATGTCTGACAGACACACTGGTATTATTAGTGCGGTCAGGACTTTATGGCTTAGTCAACCGAATGAGCCTGCTCGGTTTCATCGATTTTCTCTACAGCACCTTTGCAGTAATTTCAACAAGATGTGTAAAAATCAACAACTAATAGATCTTGCTTGGAATGCAAGTGCTACGACACAAATTTGGAAATATAACGTCATCATCGAAGAGATCAAAAAAATAGATACACAGATGTATACGTGGTTGGATCACATAGATGTAGGAAAATGATCTAGGGCACACGATAATGGAAAACGTTGGGGCGTGCTGACGACCAACTATGCTGAAGTATTCAACAACTGTTTGAAAGGTGCAATGAATATCCCAATTACAGCAGTCGTTTTGATAACTTTCTACAAGTTGGTGAAATACTTTGATGTCAATTGACAGGAAGCTCTAAAGGACTTGGCCATGAATTTGGGGTACGTAAAACATGTCGTTGACAAAATTCAGAAATCTCAAGTCAAATCCAAAACATACGATATCCAAATATTCAATCGGTAAGATTTTTAATTTGCAATTTATTAATTACTTATTTTTTTTATATTTATAATACAAATTATGCAACTCATTATCTAATTTGATGTGTGTGTTGTGTGTGTGTTGTGTGTATTCAACAATAGGGAGAATGCACGTTACCACGTGAAAACGAGAAAGAATTTGGCCAATGGTATTGTTACATACAAAGTTACTTTAGGGGATAACCCCGATTACACTTACGGGAAATATAAGACTTTCAGATATCCATGCTCCTACATGCTTGCGGTGATTGAGTCTTGTGGCATTGATGCATTCTGCAACATCGCTCTTGAGTACACAATAGCGAACTTGCTAAAAGTTTGGGAGTCATCTTTTCAACTGATCGTTCACGAGGATTATTGGTTGGTGTTTAATTTTTCGATCCTTCTTCTTAACAAGAATAGACTTCAAGTTGTGAAGTGCGAACGACCAAAATTCACTCGCATTCAAAACGAGATGGATTTGTCGCAGAGGACAATGACAAATCGGTGTGGGTTGTGTGGTCAAACTAGCCAAGATACGACATGTCCATCCCGACCCCAATGAGTATTCTCAATTAATTTGTTTGTTTCATTGTAATGGAGACAACAATTTTTCTTTTTAATTTTCGTTCATGGTGGTAACAACATTTGTGTTGTGTTGTATTGTATTCTATTTTTACTTAGTTGATAAATGTAATAACTATTTCGTATAATAGAAGTTGATGAAATTTAAGTTTCATACTAATAATTTTTAGAGAAGTTTCGATTTTTTTATTGGAAATGTAAACAGGAAAAAAAATAAGAAATTGAGAATGAAAAAAAAAAATATAAGGCCCAAGTGTAATTTAAATTACAATGAAAATTTTAAATGAAATTGAATTCTATTTTCCTTTTAGTATAGTATTTTATTTTATTTTATTTTGTGTAGATAGATCATATTTTTGTAGACACTCCAATTTTTTTGAATTCTTGCAGTTATGGTTAAGTCTGAGCCCGTGGATCAGTCGTTACTTTATTTATAGAGTAACCACATATTTGTGGCAGTTTGGGAAAAACGTGAAGTGCAGGTTGTACTAAATACATATTTCAGCATTGGATTCAACTTTTTTTTCTTTATATTTTTATTAATTCTGTTTTAATTTATATTTTAGCATTGTTGTCGGCTTAACTGTTCCAGGGAGGGAAGGTTTCCAGGTCGTTGGACGGGAAATGTACTCAACCGAGTAGTATAGCTGATACAGGCCGCCGGGTTGTACGGTGCTTTTTGGTTACGAAAGAAGCAGTTAGATCACGCTCTGATTACTGCGTTGGTCGAGAGATGGAGATAGCGTTAGGAGACACATACGTTTCATCTTCTAACTGGAGAGATGACAGTGACGCTGTAGGACGTAGCAGTGTTATTCGGACTACCTGTGAACGGGTGACTAGTTATCAGCCCTAAGGACATGCGACCAGTCTCACGTTGGCAAGAACTTTGCCACGATCTCCTTGGCCAGACACCACCAGAGGACAAAATCAAGTGTGGCAGCCTGAATTTGAAATGGCTACAAAAAACTTTCGCTCGTGTACCTGCCAACGCTGATGAGCACATTATGCAGTATTACGCCCGCGCATACTGCTTGTTATTGATCGGCACAATATTGATGTCAAATAAATCGGAGAATTTACTGAAGTTAGGCTATTTACTACTACTTCGCGACTTGACTGAGTCGTAGACGTATAGTTGGGGCAGTGTCACGCTGATAATTCTGTATTGAGAGTTATGCAAGGCATTGCGTAAAGAGACAAAAAAAAATGGTTGGACCATTATTTCTGTTACAGTGTTGGGCCTGGGAGTGGCTCCCAAGGCTACATTATACGTCTCTCTCTACGACGGCTGATAGAATGGGTGAGCTAGAGATCAGGGACTTCAGGTTCTCAGGCGCCCTTAGGAGGTTTTGGTAAGTTATTATATAATTTATTTGTACGCATTTCAAATATTTTATTTAATTTAGTAATATTTAGTTTTGGTTTTTGCGTATAACTGGAACGTGTTTATTACTCTAGATAGCGAGCCGATGTTGTATTGGTTGTGTATCGAGATCAATTAGATCATTTACAGGATAACGAGGTTAGTTATAGATTTATATAAGATGTTACTTATGTTTAATTATTTATTTATTTTTATATTTATTATTTAATTTATTTTTTTGTATATTGTTTAGACAGGTGATTTGGATGCCTTATCTTGCCGATATCTTGGAGGACTTTCCCTCATACTGTAGAAATGGCTAAGTCATATGGATAGTGTCTGTGCCACTTATATGCTACAAAATTGTGGAGTACCATTATCCCCATTGCATGCTATGACAGTTTGGATTTTGCCAAGGGATTCTAAGGCTAAGCGACAAGTATAAGGATTTGCATTTGACTAGCCGAAGAGGAAAATCTTGTACGGACTGGTCGACGGTGCACACGCGACATATACAGGCATGGGATAGTCGGCGAACACTAGATTTGAGTAATTTCCAAGTTGGGACAAAGGTCCTTGATGATTACATACCCTGATATTGGGAGGTCACAAAAAGGTTCACAGTGAACTCGTCTTATGAACCGAACTTCGGCTACCATGCAGTAGAAGATTGTCTGACGATAGAGGTTGAATTTAATTAGAACATATGTTTGTTAATTTTTGTTGCTATCAATGTTCATTTACTTAGGTGCAATCAACTTTGTTTTGTCGGAACCAGATATTTCACGAATGCTGCGTCTGAGCGAACTTGCCTTGCGAACGAAACACCTAGGAGACATAGACGAGGATCTAATATTAATGCGCGACACATGTTCCGGGGCCTTGTACCATAAGCTGTCATACCAAATATTGGGTGACGTTTCTCTGAGGCCGGAGTACATTTTATATCCGTCGTTAGAGTCATCTTCCGGGTTTGCCATAAACTCAGATGATGACGTGTACCGCACAGGCAAGGCAATAATGGAGGACGCTAGTGCCGGACCATCTACTTAAGGGATGAAATATTTTTACTCAGAGTTTGGCGTTGACCTGGGTGTTAGTTGAGGATCGTCACTGGGTGGCACATTTGTCACCCCGATGATGGAGCATCCATCATCTAGCTCAGTACCTATTCCTACTGTGACACATGGTGTACCCACTGGAATCGAAAGACACGTGTCGTCGGTCCCATGGTCATCGGACAACGAAAATGCTTTGTCGATCGTAGAGGAACCGTTGTATAAGTCTACCATAGATTTGGGGAATATTACTCAAGCCGATCATAGACATGTAGATGAGATTAAGGAACTTCCACGTCCTCTACGGCGGCAACGGGGGAACATTAAACGAGGGGGTGTAGTACATAGAACTCAATGATATGTATTATAATTTGTAGAAATGTATATAATTTAATATGTATATTATTTAATAACTTATAGAGTTCTTTAGAAAGTTGTTGATCTACCGTATATATTGCTTCGCAAATGAAAAAAGCATTTGAATGGGAGATGGAGACAAGTCTCTAAGATTCTGGAGGAATCTTGGAAAGCATACGGAGTGGAAAGTTATTGAATAGATAAACAATTCAAAAACTTTCCACTTCGTATGCTTTCCAAGAATTTCTCCAGAATGTTAGACACCGGTATCTATCTCTCATTCAAATGGTTTATCCATTTCAGAAGCAATATATACAGTAGATCAACAACTTTCTACTTCGTACGCTATTGAAGAAATTCTATGAAATTTTAAACACCTGTTTCCATCTCCCATTCAAATGCTTTATCCATTTTGCGAAACAATATATACGATAGACCAAGAACTTTCTAAAACATACATTACGTAACATCATGAAGGTAGTCACATGAAAACACATAACAAATACAATACAAAAGAAATACAGTACGTAATATCACAAAGGTAGTGACATGAAAACAAATAACAAATACAATACATAAGAAATACAGTACGTAACATCACAAAGGTAGTCACATGAAAACACATAACAAATACCATACAACTAGCTAAATATATTTATTCTTCATTGGATATGTGTCCCTCAGAAAAGTAATCATTGTTCGTTATCACATTATTGTATTCGTTTTGAGAGAGTGTTCTATTACTTATAACGGCCATTTTATTGGCTAGTTGGAGTAGATAATATCGACTATTTTGCAACAACATTCGATTATTCTCCATGTGAATTCGTGTAATAGAATCTTCTATCTCAGTTGTGTCATCAATTTGACATTTACAAGGCATCTAAAGACTTCGACGATGCGGAACAGGTGCATTAAGAGCTCTCAAAGAATTTACGAGATTGTTAGTCTCTTTTACCCTGTATTCCCACTCTTGCAATAGGCTAACACAATACTCGATCAGATTGGTGACTTAATTAGTCCAGTAGTCATCATAATATAATTGTAGAACCCACCGTCTATAGTGATCCCAAGGTCCAGGCCAACCCCAAACACCATATAAATCTTTCTCACTTGAAATACCATATGATCTTTCCTCACTCGAATTAATGTTTGAAAACATTTCACGAATGTTATAGGGTGAAATTAATATTTCAATCTGTTTTTTTCAATGACACAAGGAAATCTTATATAGACTCTAGACTCCAAATTACATAAACTTGAATTGAATAAAAGATAAGGATGACACAACTTTAAAAAAATTCTCTTTTATGAGAAGTAACTTTTGCTTTCTTCATCAATATTTCAGTCTTTATCAGTCTTTTTCAGCTTTTGTCATCGATATTTCAGCCTTCGTCAGCCTCTTTCAGCCATCGTCAGCCTTTTCAGCTTTTATTCACTATTCATTGACATTTTTGACCCACTCATTTTCAGTTTTTTTCCAACCTTTGTCAGCCTTTTTCAACCATCGTCAGCCTTTTTCAGTCGCCGTCAGCCTGATAAGCTTTTATTCACTATTTATTGACGTTTTTGTGCCACGCATTTTCAATTTTTTGGGGCCTTTGTTAGCCTTAGTCAGCCTTTTCATCTCTTTTTTTTCCCACTATTGAATAACGTATTGGCGATGCATTTTCAACCTTTTTCAGCCTTTGTCATCGATACAACAATTATCAGAGTTGATTTCACAAATCAGTGGGTGTTTTTTCAGTGTTATCAGTAGTGATTGACTATTCAACTATACTACGATGGATTGGATAATTCAAGTCATCGTTTATCATTAATACAGACATACATACATACATACATCTATATCATTTAATGGGATGTCACTGGGTTTTGGAGGACAAATTCTCATACTCTTTAGATTCAAAAGTTCGTTACTCTTACGTTGGGCTGCAAGGATGCAAGAGAAATTCACTTATCGTGTGAACCAAGCAGAGGCTATCGTTGATGGATGCATGCAATACAATATTCTAATAAAGCTTCAATTGACTAGAACAATGCCAACAAACACACCACATGATCTTCAGATAGTGTTGCATTACTACCGCAAAGAAAATAATCGACTGCAAATTCGAATTCTTCAACATGAGCTTCAAATGACTACACGTAAGCATCTCCAAGACGGTTTAGTTGACGAAGCTCATATTTACATTCTATGTTCAAGGGAACCTGAAAATCAGTCAGATATTAAAATGTTTGATGATGAGAGTAATGTATAATATTTTAGCATTGGTGGATTGTAGTTAACTATGTATTTCGTTTCTAGTCTAATGTATCATATCCATGTTAAATTATAATAACGCTACTTCTAACAATCAACATATTTTTTTCTCTTCATTTAAATTCCAAAAACACACATATGATAAGAAAGGTTTACAATACGTAAAGAGAAACACATAGTCCATTACAAACACAGCTACTATAAAGTACGAGTTTGATATTCCATGAATATACTATCAGAAAAGTCTACAAACTCGTTAAATTCAAATAAATAGTCCCAACTCTTTGAAGTCATCATAACTGCCAAGTTGTTCATCGATTTCGATAAGTATTTCACCATGCCACCTGTCTCATTTAGGAGTCATTCAAACCTACCAATATTTATTACATCCTCAACCAAAGCCTTACGGTCACAGTAAATTATGCAATTTATGAACATTATTTGATTCAACATTAAAAGTCCTTGGTGAATACTTCATACGCTAGCATCTTTTTGACGCTCCGGTAAAGTGTTGTCTCATACCAACTTTGTCCCTGCAAAACCACTATATCAGTTGTTTGTTCTTATTCTAATTAGCCCCCCTAATGCGATGACATGTTAACCATTTATGTAAACACTAACATTCACCAAGTACTTGCCTGCAAAACAACCAAATGTCAAATTAGGAATAAATGAAAATGAAAAAGAATAATATATATATATATATATTCAAAAACATTCAGCGTAATCTTCTTCATAAATTTTATTCATTGCCTTTGGGAATAAAACAAAACAAGGTGGATACTACTAAACAAAGATTGATTTCAATAATACACGTTGCTAATTATGAGAACTGAGGTTGTTCTTATTTATAGAAAAAACTAAGGCAAGAAATCAACAACAAATTGGCAGGAAAAAAATAAACAGAAAAAAAATTAGGGAAATTTTTTTGGCGGGAATTCCGTTGGCGGGAAAGTGGCTGGCGAGAAATGAGGAAGGTGCCAAAAATTGCTTATATATACATCTATACTTTCATAATTATCATTCGCACCACATTCATTTCTCTTCTCCATTTTCATTACTCAGAAAATTAGTTCAAATGGCAAACGGATCAGGAAACAATAAGGGTAAGGGTAAAGGCAAGGAAAAAATGAAGATCCATTACACTGGTGAGGGTTTAGGGACAAGGAATCATGCTACGTACCAAGATGAGATAGGTACGTGGTATGGAATCTAGATACTCCGATCAAAAGACATATATTGGAGCGAAGACGAATTACAATGGCCACTACTATGGTATGACGCCTGAGGGAGATTTTGTTACTCCCAAGACATGTGCGGTTCGTGGGATGTTATTACTGATAGCACTAGTGTTCAACGACGACTAGATCTATGTGGCTCATGGATGAATCCCATCACGAGAAAACAAACTTTCTTAGTACACGGTGATCCTTTCAAACAAACTGTTCGATGGGTCAATCGTAGTTACCACGAGAGTTACAACTATACCGAATGGGACAATGATAGTGAAGAGGCAAAGAATTTACAATGATCAACGCTAATTGCAAAAAAGAACCTTTATGAGGCAATGTCTCATATGTACCACCTTAAGATTATGAAATCACGGTCTTTCAAAATTTTGAAAAATGAACTGGATAATATCGGCAAAATTTGCCATGCATTGAAACGAGAAATAAAACAAATGGAGAAACGAATTCATGTCAAACAAAGACTTCTCCAAATTCAGAAGACCAATGCACCAAATGCAAATAAGTAGACATTGAAGTACTTTACTGATCCCAAATACACCGATGACCCAGAACTATCTAATTACAAAGATGGAGAGATTCACTACGAATGGTTTGATAAAATTAAGTAGTTATCAATGCTAGAAAAGTTCAATGATGGGTAGTATTTTCTAATTTATGTAATGTTTTATTTTTTTTTCTTTTTATGATTACTACTTGTACTTGTCATAGCATTTAATTTTAATTTAATATCTATCTCGGTTATTTTAGATTGCGTTTGGGTAAGGGATTTGTGAAATGAAGGGATTTCAAAAAAATTAAAATCCCTTCATTTCACAAATTCTTTGTTTGGATAACTATTTGAGCTAAAGTATTTGAACGTGTAATTTACAATTTCCTTGTTTGGATAGATAAAGTATTTGTAAACAAAATTTACATGTCTATTGATTTTTAAGTTTATATAAATATTTAACAACATGCTAATATTAATTCAAAATAATAAATTCAACGCAAAAGATTCTACAGCATCAGCCAACCTCACAATCGCATCGTTTGTCTTATCCTTCTTTCCTCCTCTCTTCTTTGGTGGAAATGTGGCAAACGATGTTAATTTTCATACTTTCTCCGTTGAGAACTACTAGTTCCATGATTAGTAGATTCTACTTGGTCGTCACCACCAATTGCATCCTCCATAGACATGATATCATCTACATCCAATGTAGTTTCAGCACCTTCTCCTATAGCTCGGTCTTTTGCACACAAGTCAATTATGTCATCCCAATTAGGTATGATTTTCCAATGAAATTGTTTAGCATCATCATGAGACTACAAGTAGAGAAAAAAAGAAAAAAAGAAAAAAAAAAATATGTCATGCATATTGATAAACTAATTTGCGGGAGCTTTCAAAAGGAATAAAAAAGAAAAATTACCTTTACATATTCGACCCATGCTGACTCATTGTCAATATCAAGCATTTTCTTTGAATCATTCCAATTGAATCCACTTTGAGATAAGATGCCACTCACAACCGCATAATACTTCTTCCACATTTTGATTCGGTTTTTTATATTGTCCGTAGTAACATTTTTTACAAATTGAGCTGACAGTATAGATGATGCTGATTTCTTAGGTGTTTACGATTTCTTTGCACGATTTGTTGATCCATTACTCATGTAGAGATAAAAATAAAATAAAAACACCACGAAATTATTCATAATTATTTATGAGAATGAGCAAAGTACCGAAATCCACAAAATACACCACAAATCACCACAACACATCCAAGAAATTCATACTCCTTACTACCAAATCCACAAAATGCACAATATAGATAATAAACTAACAAACCCTAGATCTAGCAAAAATTGGAACCCTAATTTATTTAACAAAAAAAAAAACTAACAAACCCTAGATCTAGTAAAAAAAATTGGAAGAATAAACCTAGATCTAGGGAGAAATTGATACAAACAAACTCAGATCCACACCAAATTGAGCAAGAAACATAGAAATTTTCATGACAACGAACATGTCATCGATGGTCGCGAAGGGGCTCGTCGTTGTCGGTGGTCACGAAGGGAAAAAGGGCTTGTCGCAAAGCGGTTCGTCGTCGTTGGTGGTCGCGAAGCAAGGCCTGTCGTCGGTGGTCGCGAAGGAGATGGTTGTCGTCGGTAGTCACGAAGGGAATAAGGGCTCGACGCGAAGGTCTGTCGTCGCGACTAGAAGAAGAAGATGGAGCGCTCAGGTCAATCGCGAAGGAAAAGTTGTGAAATCCTCTCTTGGAATGATTTGGCAAATGACATCATTCTCAAAAGTATTTTCAAATCCTTCTTTTCACCTCTTTTTTAAGATAAAAGGATTTGACAAATTCTTTTTTATTACTACCCAAATAAGGTATTTGTTAAAAAGGGATTTTGAAATTCCTTATCCAAATGAAATCCCTTTTCCCAAATCCCTTACCCAAACACAACCTTATGTTCTTTCCTCTTTTATTGTGACTTTTTTTTTTTATTGATAATAATTAATAAAATTTTTAAAAATAATATCTACTAACCACCATAAATTGAGACTTGTTATATTGTTTAAAAATTAACCTCGAAAACAAAATTAAAAAAATCTACAAATAAATAAATAAATAAAATTGTCATTCAAACACACATTAAAAAGTTAAATATCTTTACTTCCTATACTTTGAAAGATTAAAACTCAAACCCGGGGTTGTGAAGCCCGGGTTCTATTTAGAACAAGAAATTTTTAGAGCCCCGTTATGTAATCTCTTGCATTGCTTTCGAAGAGGTTCATTTTCTGTTTCTTCTTCTTCCCCATCCAAATCTAACATCATTTCTAGATTACTATTTGACAATCCAGAAAGTGTTATCAAAGGTGAGTCAAAATCTAAGTCATGGTGACTCAAATTCCCTCCCACAAGTTTGTTGCTTGTTGGGCTAGTATCATTTATGTTGGCTAATGTAGACTACGGGGAATTTGCATTCCAATCAGCATCACTATTTGTTGTATTTTCCACTACATCATCAAGCCACAAGAAAAAATCACAAGCTCCATGACCTTGCGAAAGTATATATTACAATCTCATAAGTTCTAAATGTTCTGCTCCCACAATTGTACTTCTATTAAGAACAATTAATTATAGACACTTCCAAGTTTCAAAGGGTTATTATTTCAAAATTTTCATGAACAAAACAGAGTTAATCAAGAGCGACATCATAAAGGGGTATTTATGGAAGACCAAAAACCCCCGTGAGTTTGAGACAAGGCGTCAATATCGGACAACTACTTTTATAAGTATACGACTATAAACATTCCAATTAGTATTTGAATATTTTAATTGAAAAACAAAATAACAATAAAAAATTATTTTCATCATCAAATGATAAACAAAATTTAAGAAAAATAATTATTTTTATTTTCAAATAGAGCTAGCTCTCAAATTGAAATGCATACTATTTATATTAGTTTGCCTACCTAACTTCAAGCTTTGTACTAGCTAGATAATTAAAAAAAAAATGTAAATTATATTATGACCCTTTCCATATTCCTATATAAATTACAAACAACTTTGTAATGACCCGGTTTTCCAGGGCCGCCACTCGATTTCTTCCAAGGAGAAATAGAGCCAAAAGATAAACCACTTCATCACGCTTCCACTGTGCTACTCTGATAAAATATTAATAATATTTTTTTTTCAATTTAAAATTTTAGTTTCTATAAAAATCCATCTATTTTTTAACAAGATTACAAAAAATATTTCAACCAATCACACCCAACAACTATTCTGTCAGCCTCCAAAACAAAACTCACTACCTCCTCTGACTCTACCTAGCGCTAGTAGTGGACCCGTCTCTAGCCACAGTACCTGAGGCCTAAATATTTTATCGATGTACTGTCTTCATAATATAAAAATAATTTATAAATCAAGCATAGTTATCAAATACCACATTTCAAAATATAATAGATATATAGCCGTACACTGAGGCAAAATAAAACTCCACAACTATCATCGCAATAAAATAATGCATTTAAATCAACCAATCAAATTATTTTGATATATAATAAAATACCGCACACATATTTTTCTACTAGCCATAGAATCGTTTCACCTTACGATCGGGAGTTACGATGGTACCGTAATCTGACCATTGTGCCATCTAAGGTGGCTATCAGTGCCAAGATCATTTAATATCTCCAATGGTAGGCGCAACCACTCTACAGGACTTACTTGGCAGGTAACAACGTATATCCACCCTACAGGACTTACCTGATAGGTAACAACCTCTATCCACTATGCAAAACTTACCTGACAGGTAATAACATATATCCACCATGCAGGATTTACCTGAAAGGTAACAACATATATTCATATCTTGCAGGACATGCCCTCCTGACGAGAAGACAACTATGGCATAGTCAGATAATAAAAATCACTTTCCACTTTTAAAAACTTACTCGATCCACATAAATTATAAAACCGTCCATTTTAATAAATATTTTATTTTCATAATTTATACAAAAATATAATTTGTCAATTTACATAGAAGATATTATACTCACCTCGATTTTTGCGCTACTGAAATCACTATCGTTAAAATCCTACGTGGTCGACGTCGCCTGTGAACTTAATAACCAAAGAGCCTAAACTAAGAATTTATTTAAAATAAACCTAATATGCAATGCGTGACCCTAAAATACAAATTTTCTCATTCCCAATTTTTTCCTAATTATATGAAATTATTAAATGTCCAATTTCTTAAGTCAATATTAACTGTATAAAAATTACTATAACGATTACAAAAACATTTCCCATTTAATAATATAGGCTACCGAAAAATATTAATCGAATGTTAAAAATATTATTCGTTAACAAAATACTAAAAATTGTCATTTTGATAAAATTTATAATTTTTATTTTAAATTATATTCTTTGCAAATTAGATATATCTATACCTATTATATTTCTCGAACCCACGTATATATTTTTTTACATATATATACATGTGCACATATCCGTATAAATTGTCCCATGAATTAAACGTGATATATATTTTATTTTAGCAATATATATAAGTAAGGGAAAAAGCAAATACCTGCACAGCCGAGAGGTTTTTTTTTCCTTTCTGCCTTTTTTTTTCTTTTTGGGAACGTGTATATATATATATGTATGGACAACATACATATATACATATGCAAGAAGAGTTCAACCGCCTTACCTTTTCACTTTTTTTTTTTTAACGATTTTTACCCACAATTTTTTTTATTTTATTTTATCTTCTTTTTATTTTTTTATTTTATTTATTTACGTTAATTATCCTCTTAAAATAAAAAAAAATATTAATTATATTCCAAAATTTCTTAAAATCATAATTTAAATAACTCAATAATCTCCTAAACTTTTAAAAGTTAAAATTAAAATTAACATATTAACCCCTAAAATTTTAAAGTAAAATTTAAATAACACAATAAATCCTATTATTTTATATAAATGCAGCAAATCGGGTCTTACAACCTTTCTCTTTTCAATTAATTTATTGTGTAAACAACTCTTCAATTTTAATTCATGAGAATAGAAATAAGAAACACTTTTGATTGAAAAAAAACTAAAAAAAAAAAATAGGAATCAACATTTTTTCTAAATATATATATATCTATATATATGATTCTCTTAGAATCAGAGATTCAACCTCCGATTCTCATGAATAAGAGATTCATTCTACCATTTACTTAAAAAAAAACGTATAAACGGAAATCCGATTTCTATTTCTCATCCTTTTTTTTTTTTTTAAACGGAGATTGGAAATCCGTTTTTCAAGAAACGGATTTTCAATCTCCATTTTATAAGTGGTTGGTATATATGTTTGTATATATATGATTTCAGGGGTTTTTTTTTTTTTAAATAACAATTATTATGTAAAGAACTCTGACAGAATTACATTTTTCACTTCAAACTACACCTTTTCTCATTAAAAAAAACATCCCTTCAATCATTCACGATTTCTACCATTTTTGTTCTAAAAATCTCTTCCAGAAATAGAAAAGGAATAGGAAAAGAACAATTGAAAGAGAAAAGAACAAAGTTTCTGTGTTTTTCGTTAACAATTGACCTTGTAAACAACTAAAATTGAATTCATTTTGAAATATCAAAACAAAGAAAAAAATGTGAAAAGAATAAATACAAGCATGATAAGAAAATAGTTGTCTGCCATACACATACTATTGTGCAACGCATTAACAAAATAAATCCTCTTATTTCATAAAAGGGCAGCTCAATGTACAAAGGCCCCGTAATTGCAGAATATGGAGAAAATCAAATTATGCAACCTAACCCCGTTTACAAAGAGATTGTTTCCAAAATTTGAACCCGAAACCTTCGAATTATAATGGAGCAACCTTACCATTTTATCCAACACGCACACTCAACCACTCTTATTTCATAAGAATCGTTAAGAATATAATAGATCTGACCTTGGAGGAAAGTAAAGACGATACGAGATTCAGCAGAGGGCTGTTGCAGTAAAGAGGCAAACTAAACCACTGTATATACAAAGGATTTACATCATTCTTCCAAAATAGACAACCGATTCTATAATTGCTTTTGAAAAAAACAAAACAAATTGCGATTTATGCAATTAGATTCCACCACCACGAGCGTGTACGTTAGCTGCACAGCCAGCTGGGATGTCAATAATACGGACTTTCGTTGTATTTACTTTGGTGAGTTTCTTTTAGAGTTTAAGATACTTGAAACTGTGTATTAGGAGCGGTTCTTAGTGGAGGCAGTTCAGTAAAGCTAAAACATGCAACAATGCTGCCAGCAACAAGGATAGAGCAGCCCTTCGAGCAGTCTGCCGCCGAGCAGCAGATAAATAGTGAGCACCAACTAAATGTACTGATCCTGTAAGCTCATCCTTCAATTTAATGCTTGAAGAGCCTGCAACCAACAGTAATTAACCATGAACAAATCAATAAAAAGAGTTCAAAAAATAAAGATGAACGAAAATCATATTACCTACAATCATATTACAAATTAATGGTAACAAAGTTTACTTTGGGTAATGATTTTATACAAGTTCTACCAGAATTAACATTTGCTGCCTAAAAACTACCATAACATTTTTGTTAAAATTTGCATGACTATCGCAAACAGCTGCTACTTCCTTACTACCAAATGATTCAAAAGATTACTGAAATGATTCTGCAAGTGCAATACAAGTTAATTACCACAGTCCTCAAGGTATACTTCAGGTACTTTGCTGGTTCTTGCTTTTCCATGGTATCTGTGTATGGGTTTCTGTATGTTTCAGTTTTCCAAAGGGAATGAGAATTTGGGCTGTTGCGCAATATGTGTATCCTGTTTCAAAACGCTTCCTTGTTATATTGAGTTTGTGAGTTCAGACGTTCCAACTGGAAGGAGAAGGTCCACTCATTTTGTGAGCAACGATGTCTAAGGAGTCCAAGAAGCGATTTTCTTTCAAATACTATATGTTAAGTAAGCACTTTATTTTTGTATTATTTTACCTTGGCAGGCAATTTCTACTCTATTACTACTTCCGGAACTAATTTCTATCAGATGTTTAGGTACCAAAACCAGCCCAAAATCTTACCTATTTTCAGTTTTCCTAAATAAATTCATAAATGATTGTTCCTCAAGCTTGTCCCATATCACCAAGCAGAAAAGTAAACCGAAACTCATACTATCAAAAGTGCCAGTATGATGAGGGACAACCTGAACAAAATAAAATGGACAAGAGAACGAAAAATATATCTAAAACAAAAATGAAAAACTGACGGATCCATGTAGAATAAGATCCAAACTGTAGTTTATTTTTATTACGTCTGCCTTATTTAACAGTGCGAATCTACTAGCAGCAGAAAAGGAAATCAGACTCACAGTTATATTCGGTCCATCCAACCGCCTGGTTTTCAAGATCATACAAGACTAGCTTATTTGAGAGTACCAAATCTGTAGGAGGAGGAGATGAAAAATAAGAAAATGCATAGAAAAGTTGCCTTTACAGGAAGCAAAAATCCATCCATGCATCACAAAATCAGTAATCAAGTATTTGTAAGCCGAAAAAAGAAGAATACAGCCATTTGTTCAAAAGCAAATCAACTTCTAATTGCTATCCAAAAATAAAAAATAAAAAATAAAATAAAAAAGACTATGATGATCACCAAGAAGAGTGAAATAATTTAATACTACTACCGAAAATATAAAATAATACTGATGTAGTCGAAATATATAAGATAAAGCTTCACATTTATGCTTAGGTCAAAGTAAAAGTAATTTCATATCATTCTAGAATTCAATAATTTATTGTGACCCCTACTTTTAGTTAAGTGGGTCTGGCAACATGCAATTGTTGTATAGTTCACTCTTCGTTCATGAATACACACTTTGTTCTTGATGGAAGGAATTCAAAATAAAAAACCAATGGAATTGGAGAAGATCTTTCTTAGGGAACATATTTAAATGTTTCATCCATCCTCTTCTTTTACCTGGCTATCTACTTTAAGTCTTCACCTACTTCCATCAACCTTAATCTCAACCCAACAATTTTAGGGAAAATCACCTACTTCTCTTTTGATTCTCAGCGTTACTATTTCATCGATGACTTCAATGCCAGCAGATTTATTTTGCAGTGTAAGTTATTTGCAAAAGATTGCAGAAATTGCAGAGCAAGAGAGAAAGAAGGAGAGAGAGTGTGGGAGAAATTTGCAGTAGTGGTGGGCATTCAGAAATATGATCCATTAGGACCATTACATTGCGGATGCCATCGAATACTCTGTCAATTGGGTAGAGAGAATCGAAATTGAAATCAGGGGAGACTGTCTATTGCCTTAGTTTTTCTTCATTTTGCTTTAATTGCTAATCTGGTGATTGGGGGAGGGAACAACTCAAAGGTTAAGGGTAAGAGAGAGAGACGGTGAAAAAAAGAAAAAAAGAAATAAACAAAAGTAATTTGCAATTTTGTTCTTGCCCTCAAATACAAGTCATATACACATGACTCTTTCGTCCAAAAAAAAATAACGGACCGCACAACTTGTCCTTGATTGAAACACTTCAAGTTTGGGGACTAAATTGGATAAAAAATATTGGGATGAAACCGACACGTAGGGACCAATAGTGAAATTAACCAAACCATATAGACAACTCTAATTTGGTCTCCATCATTTTTTTGGTCTCTTTCTCTGATCTCTTCTTTAACCCTAATTCTTCAATATTTACCTGCTTTAATCTACATTAAGGGGAGAGAGTTGTTCGTGTATGAACTGCAAGGAAGCATAGTAGAGTTAAATAGAGGATATTAGTTAATACACTAGTGTATATCATGTATTTACATAGAATATACCTCCCAATAGGGTCATGTTCTTTCTATCCCTAGATTGCATCCCACTGTTTTGCCAGCCAATACAAAATAAATCTTCCTGCAAAAGCAGCACAAATGAGTTCCATAATTTAGGAATACATGCACACACGAGTGCACCGCCACACACATACATATATAGAGAGAGAGAAAGAGGGAGTAAAATGAACTATATGATGAAGCAAAACAGCACAAAAGAAATGTGTTCATACAAAAGATAATGGAAATTACTAGTGACACCCCTTGTATTTGAGACGATGACCATGGCAATCCCCTGTCTTTTAACTAATAGCAAGGACGCCACTCATTGTTTTTAACCGGAAAACCCGACCTCCAAATCGAAGTTGACCAGCATTGACCTACTATTCTCATTCTTTAAATTCCAATTTTACCCTTGTCATACAAAATTCATTGCTGAAATTACTTAATTACCTTTACTTATTTGTTTACTTTGACCATTCTTTTTTTTTTAATTCTTTTTTATAATTTTTTTCTCTCTTTTTCATTTCTTTGATTTCTTTTTCTTTTATTTTCTCTTTTCTCATTTTTTTTCTTTATTTATTTCTTGAGATCAGATTCAGCCACATACCAATGACAATCAACATATACTTCCCTGCAGTTCTTAGATTCTACGCAAGGATGGTTCTCAAATGTGAGGAGACCAAATATTCTGTTTTTAGCCTTTCATAAGCCAATGGTCCTTACCCAGTTACCCATGCGGTTTTCGAATGATTCTTTCAGTTTTTATGGCGGCATAATTAAACATCTAATTATTCATGTCGTATCCTTTTTTTTCATAGAAGGTGGCCTTCACTACCTAGAGCCCTTACGGTCCGTTTGGATGGAGGGGAGAAAGTGGAGGAGAGGGGAGGGGAGGGAAAGAATGGGAGATTCTCTTTCCTCTGTTGTGTTCGGATGAAAGGGGAGAGATTTATTTTACATTGTGTAATGTGACTATCGCACCCCGTATAAAGTCATATCAATGAAAACATAAGATTAAGTGACGCAATGACCTATGACCAAATATTTAAGAACAGAAATGAATAGTGAAATTTTCATAACCATGTGCTGGTAACATTCATATCATAAGATACTTACAAAGGGGAACAGATACTCGTGAGGATAGACCTTCAAGAAAAGCGAATTTTCAAAATGAAAAGTGACTGAAGGAAATCCATCATCAACGCTGCAAAAAAAGTATTGCATAGAGCTCTATTTACCCGCTATTACCAGAAACTAAAGTGAAAAAGAAGTCACAACTGCAGCAAATCAATAGAGCATTTGTTCGTCTTGATACCAAATTGTATGAAGAAAAAAATAAAAAAATAAAAAATAAATAAAAGAGAGAGAAATGAAAGGATAATTTTAGAATGAGCAACTAGTGAAAGAAAAGAACAATCCAAACAAGCATGAAAATAGCAACCCCTACGACAGGATTAGTATTGATGGAAAATTTAATTTAGAATCAAGCTACCCCTAGTGCTTACAAAAACATTTTAGTAATTCTTAATAAGTCTAGTTGTGCCACAAACTTGCAAAAGCATGCTTTTCATCACTGATGTTCAGAGACAGAGAATCAGATAAAATTATAAAGAACATATTCTCCGTTTAAGCAGATATGATTGCTTAACCTGCCCCTATCTGGGACAACGAAATTGCAAACTACGTACAGAAAACCCTCCGTGTCTTCCTAAACCCTTTGAGGTCAGTAGTGTGGCCCGATAAAAAAAATATAAATAGGGATAATGGAGTTCATGAGGACTCCAATAAGTGACCCACCCACATGGGGAAAAAGTAACTAAAGAGCTAGAATTGCTCCCTTAGTTTCCTAAAGTTAAATAAAATAAAATAAAAGCACTGAGAATCTTCTTCGTTGCCTCCTCTTGTCTTCCTCTTTCCCATGTAACCCTAATTTCTTCTCTTTTTTCTGCTGTCCTGAACTTACAAAGCTGATCCAAAACTTGTGAGCAGGAAAGAATCCCCGAAGAATCCCGTTGATTTATTTTTATGTTTTTCATTTTTCATTTCATTCAATTTTCGCAGTGTCGGACACACACCCCGAAGAATTACCGGAGCACCCGCATCTGGTGTGTGTCCAACACCAGTACTTCAACATGGCAGAGCACCCATGCAATGCAACCTAGAGTTCTAAAAAAAATCATTCGACTTCAGAAGAACCTTTATATAAGAACCAATTGGGTTATAAACAAGGTTCCAAAGAAATTATGTAACCAAATCATGGAGGAAATCCCTAAATTTTCTAAGCACAGCAAGTATTTTTTTAACAATTCAAATGCTGATAAAAATAGCTAAATTGCATTCAGAAGGGGGGACAAATATTGACAAAAACACCCAACTAACACATTTTAAAGGATGAATAAATTTGGCTGGCAGGTACTTTCAGAAGGTGGACGAAAAAGGAAAGGCTAGAGTAAGGCTAGAATTGGAGAAAAGAAAGTGAGATGAGAAGATTAGGATCAGACGGGGTAAGAAGGAGAAGACATGATTAAGCAAGGTCTCTTTGGATGCCAAATGATCATATTTACAACTATGATGCAGGCATCCTGGAAGAATATTTTCTCAATAAAATGTCCTGATATTCATCATGACATGGAAAATCACATTCCCATGCTAATGTGCATGAAAAATAGGAACAATATCACCATTTTTGGTCAATAAGATATCAAAGTGTACGACTGACAAAAATCAGAGTGGTGTGTTTTTGGATTTAATAAATTTGACGGTCTTCAGAATAATAAAAGCTGAGCTCCAATGAGTTTGGCTAGGTCCAATGGATAAATTGATAAATCAGAAATTCACAAGCTGACAGCATACCAAATAAAATTCTGCAAGAGAAAATAATAGAAGATTTCAGAACCTTCTAGTGTTGATAATTAAAATACCTCGTGCATATATATCACAAATAATTACAGTATGGTACAGATGAACTGTGAAAACTTATCAACAATATAAGTCTAAATGTTTGGTGCCGTTCTCTTGGTTCATTTGTTTGTGTTTTTCTTTTCCCCGTTATCAAATTGTAAAATATGGAGCAAACAAAAATTACCTCAGTGCATTTTGCACAGCACAAATACAACAAAAATAACAAAGCCTTTGTCCCACCTAAGTAGGGTCAGCTACATGAAACTTTTTGCGTCATATAGATTGTTCAAGGGACATCCCCTCAATTAACTTCAAACCAATTACATCGTTCCTAGTTGTCTCATCCCACATTTTCTTAGGCCTACCTTCCCCCCTTGGAGCACCTACCAGTACCACTTGAATTAAATCACATTTTTGCATCGGTGCATTCTCAAGTCTTCTATACATGTGTCCAAACCACTATAAACGATTTTCTACCAATTTATCTTCTATGGGTGTTATTTTTAACATCTCCCTAATAATCTCATTCCTAACTTTATCCATACTTGTCTCACCATTCATCCACCTTAATATCCTCATCACTACTACCCTTACTTTCTGAATGTGCCTTTTCTTTACCGAGCAACATCTTGGACCATAAAGAATCCCCCATCTATTTATGCATAGCGTAAGAGTTTCGAAAATTATTGAAAAAGAGACAAAAGAATTTGATGCATTACTAGTCCATCAATAGAAAATTAACCATGAGCATATAGCTGAACAATTTATGGCATCATATCAATTATAAAATCAAACGTGATTAAATATTTATTACCAATGAGGAACCATTTTTGCCCTAATGAAAGGATGAAACCTAGGCAAAGACAAACCATAATCTGCATATCTAGTAAAATCACAGGTACATTGTTCAGTTTATGAAGACACGTACGATTCCTATCTATAGTTAACTACCACTGTACATCAATAAGAAAATTCTAACTCTTTGTAGGATGATAGGGATTTTAGCAGAGAGCAACAAGTTCAAATAAGCCAGAAAATATATCAAGAGAATAGAAGCAAACTAAACTAAATGCAAATCCTAACTTCGCGAGGATGATATGGATTATGGCGGTGCAACAAGTACAAATATGCCCGAAAATTGATAAAGAGAATAGAAGCAAACTAAAAAAAAAATGATTCTTAATATGTAAAACAATGAGGCTATGGAAGATAAGGGGAAAAACAATATCAGAGACAAGCCTATAAAGGCATAGATTGAGTTGGACACATGCCAAGTAATCTTTAACATAGGAGTGCATATATAATATACAATACCTTCCAGAGTAATCGAAGCATGTGTACTGGTCATGAAGGGTACGCAATTTCAAATCAGATTGCCAGGAGAATATCTAAGGAAAAAAATAAACAAATCAAAACAAGTAACTTTTTTTAAAATCAGTAGTCCCAACCATAAAGCTCAATAAATCAAGGATAAAAGTTACATATAGCCTACCTTTCTCACTAGTGGTTCATAAATGACTTCAGGGAGGTAAGCCAATGTGGTACCACTGTCGATTATTGTTCCTTTCTTGTCTCCGATCCCAAATACATTTGCAGAAAGATTCAGAAACTCATTACCAACTTCAACAGCCGTCATATTGACATTATAATGTGGCCTAAGATTTTTTCATGAAAAACTTTAGTTTACTGCATGTAATTCCAAACAAGAATTTAGACAAGATTGAATAAAAGAAGTCCGTAAACAAGAAGAAAAATATACATACAAGAGAATACAAGCTCTTGCTAGAAAATGAAGCAAATTTTAACTCATGTGCCCCTTCATTTAACCATGTCCTGTTTTTTGTCTACCGCTTATAATTAAACAAGTTCCTTGTGAATTCATCATATTACCCATAATACCTACTAAAACTAAATGTTAAGAAGCACGAACACTTAACAGTGCCAAATGTACCCGTGTCGGACACCAACACTCTTGAACACATCCAATACACTATTTTTGTTTGCCTAACTAAAAGCAAATATATTAATTTGGAACACATGTCCAACAATTTTATCCACGTATCCAACAATATTTCTTCACAAGTCTTGACATTTATGAATGTCTTAACGTCATATTTTGGAGCAGTAACTTATACTAATTAACTACTACTTTTTTACATTATTTGTCCATGCCCTAAAAGTCTTTTTCAGAAATTATTTTACAAACTTATGGGGTATAAATTTTACTACTCAAGAAATGAGAAAAACCAATTGTTCTCAAAGAGCGGCTCACTTGCCACCGTGGAACTAACTTTTCTTTATTCAAATTTCAAACCACAGCAATATAAAAAAAGGAAGAAGTAAGAAATGATAAATGTAATCCCCCCAAAATGGAGAAGGAGATGTATATGATACATCATTCACCAACACTATCTGAGGTGTATGAAATTTTAAGATTCAAAGCAAATATATTTGTGATATTTTATTAATTTGAGTGTTGAAATCCAATCTGTAGGTTCCACACAGTATCCTAGCTCATAGAGAAAGAATGACTTTGGTTCATTAGAAGGCATTGTGAGGCCAAAAACCTTAACGTAGGTGTTTGGTTCGACAAAATAAAAATCGTTGGAATTGGAATGGGTGTTGAAATTGATATTCCTTTGATTCCACTACGAATAACAATTTTGACTACTATATGTCTAGATACACGCATGAGTGATAATTGGAATAAGAATTTATTCGACAAAAACAACTCAATCAGAAAAAATAAATAAATAAATAAATAATATATATATATATATATATATACGATTTAAAGAATAGTACCAACATTAAAAAGTCAATATAAAACTTAATAAATATATATTGGCTCTCTTTTATGATGTAATATAATTTTGTTATATATATATATATATATTACTACATATTTAATTTATATTAGAAAATATATAATTTTGTAATATATAATTTTATATTAGAAAATATATATATATATATCTATATATAATTTTGTTATATCTTTTTTAGAAGCTAGCGTTGCAGTTTGTTCATTCGTGTCATATCCATGTATGATGTCAAAGTTTGTGCTTCTTAGCTTGGGTGCTATATATGCATTGTTTACCTCGAGAAGGTTAGAGTGCATTCACTCAACAGAAAAAATCATGTCAAGCCTCATCATACATTGTAAATCTTTTTTTGGCATTCATTTGAGGGGTATTCTGGTGGTGGAAATGAGAATCTATAAATACACATGCTAATGAAGTTTCAAACCTTCTGTATAGATATGAAGACATCTCTACAAGTGATTGTGGAAAAGAGAAGACCTACAATAAAATAAACTAACCTAAATCTAGGTCCTAGTGAAGTTGCTAAGGACTTCCTTAGTAACACAATTCAACACTTAAAACTGATAACGTTAACCACATTATTCAATAAGCTTGTTTGATAAAAAAAAACAATCACTTAAAATGTTTAAGTACCACTTAAAAATGAGCCAAAACTTTTAAGTGATGTGCACATTATTTATCACTTATCATTTAAAATTATTAAAAAAAACAAAAATAACACAACAATCATTAAACCATAACCACTAGAAATAGATCTATTAAGAGAGAAAAAAGCACCAAGAAAAAAAAGTTAGAGTTTTTTTTTTTTTCAGAGATCAAGTTGCAAAGAAATTTTGAAAAATAAAAAGTTGTAAAGATATAAACTTATTAAGATAGAAAGTATTTGAAAGAAAATTACTTAATTAATTTAGTACTTAACCTTAAAAAAAATATTCAACACTAACCAGTTTTCAGCACTTAATTTCAGTCTGTCAAGCAGGCCCTAGTAAGCTTAAATTCAACATTTCAAGATTTAATATTCATAAATATATAAATTACATATTATATCAAGAGAAACTTATAAATATCAATTTCCGCCTTTAGTAAATATACACTTCTATATCATAACTAACTCCAAGCTTCTACATAAGACAACATAAGGATACCCAGTCGAGTATTCTTACAAAATCCCTTGCAAGTCCCGATAATTTTTCCTAAATTGTTCGAGGAAACATGACTTTTCTATTGTCTAACAAGTAAAGCTGAGTTTTAAGATCCTTTTCTTTTCTTTTTTCCTTCTTCTTTAATTGACGAGATTTGATTCCAACAGCCATAATGGAGTTAAAAAAAAAAAAGGAAAATTAGTTGACATGAGCAATATATTGTTCTCCTAAGGTCATATGAAGTGACTATGCCCACCAAAAGAATATGTAATTACTATCAATGAAGCAAAAAGGAGAAAAAGACAACCAAGGATAAACATAAGAATAAGGAAATCAATCTCTCCAAGAATATGTAGCACATTTCAATCAGAAAGGATGATGGAAGCTCCACAACCCAGCACAAAAAAAAGAGAGAGAGAGATGTTCCAGGTTATTATATCCACGTGTGGTGTCAAAAAGCATATAAAAAATAAAATAACGACTTCTCAAACTGGGATCTTTATTATTCAAATCTTGTAGACAATAAACACATTGAGCAATCTCAAGTTATGGACAAATCAAACAACAAAACAAACCGACGTAAAAAAATCACAGGGAACCCATGAATTAACATAAGGAAAAAGAATGGGAGGGAAAAAGCAATTCAATTGATAAAGTAAGATATTACATACTGATTTGGTAGCAAAGGTGTTGTTTTAACTTTTGGTTGAATGACATGTCCGATAGCAAAAATACCACCACCATTAACACCATCTAAACAGTGAGCAAACATCTTTTTCACTTTTCCAGTTGCAGCTAGCTGTGAAATCATGGATGAATTTGACTTTCCAAAACCAAGTATTCCATCAAGTGCATCTTCAGAGGAACCTAGATCCCCAGATTGTCTAGCTCCACACCTACCCAAAAACATCACAAATATAAGAAAGATAACCAATGACCGACAGCAAAATTATATCATGGACACACAAGTCATAGCTCTCAGTTTTTTGTCTAAGATCATGTGTGGCTACGCAAAGCATAACATCACAGCACAAGGCAAATAATAATTATGCCTTGCAAACTGCGCGACCAATAGGAACAACATGGTTCTTGTCACAACTAAATGGACACGGATATCCTTATTACACCCATCAGCAATGTGTTTGATTCAGGACAACCTCACACATTAAATTCGATATATCGATTATTTTTTTTCTAATTGTTCAATAATGTGAATTTTTGGGTCTAAATCTTATTTGTGTTTCCCCTTCCACCTCATTAAATTCAACTCGTTCTCACAGACGCATCTATGGATCTCATGCGTACAGATCCAAACCATCTTGGACAATTTTCCCTGTAGTTGTACTCTATTTATGCAACTCTTATTATCTTCCTTAATTCATTTCCAATTCTATCATTGTGTGTCGCTTCTTATCTTCCTTGGCATTCCTATATCAATCATATATTTTGTGTTTGTACGCAAATTACTTGATCTTTCCAAAGGTTACATAGAATATGTACTCTCACAGCCAATTTGAGTTCTTAAGGCATTATTTTGTTGGCCAAGTTCTTCGAGTTAGAAGTTTTTCTCGTAGGCCAAGTTATTTGAGCTCAAAGATTTATGCTTCAACAGTCAACAAGCAGTCTAGTGCATCTTCCATCATTTCTCACTAAAACAAATCCGAAAACGCTAAATCGTAACAATTAATTCTCATACATTGGATGGAATAGTGAATTTAATCATGCACCATGTGCTTCAATATCTACTTTTCAGTTGCTATACTTTCAACTAACTATGATAGTGGCAGTATAGTGAATTTAATCATGCACCATGTGCTTCAATATCTATTTTTCAGTTACTATATTATCAACTAACTATGATAGTGTTAGTAGATCTTCGATCAACTTACAAATGACGGATGACTAAAAACCTAATCCTCGCCTATGCCCAACGTCTATAGCTCAAGTGCAAAAACCTTCGCCTCACTATGATCGCATAGGTACTTTTTTCTTCGATTTGACTCAGTGAACTCCCGTTGTTGAAGCTTACTCGCACTAGCTGTAAAAGCAAGAGGTGTTTGATTCCTCATCCGCTTCCTAGCCGGAAAAGTCTCGAGTACTCCCAAGGTGCGTCTTTGGTACAGAACATCTACCCGGAGTTGAACTGTATACAAAACCATCCTAATCTATATAAGAAATGAATAGCTCTAAGGCTTGTTCTACCCCGGAAATGTATATCCCAAAAGCCTAAGTATATCTACAATGAGTTCTAGTTGATTGAGCTGTTCTCACCAAGACTCATTTGTACAGCCACAAGAAAATAATAATAAAAAGATTAAGACAAAAATAAATATATAACACTAGTAATAAAATCATCCAATCATGCCCAACAATCAACTCAATTTTTGCTAGACTTAGTATTTTGATCTTTATTTGAATAATTTTTACTCTTGCTCAACGCTTGGTGATGCCAACTACCAAGATCTTTAACATACTAATGAAGTTTTTGTTTATTATTTTTATTATTATGATTATTATTTCAATTCTTACACAGCTTTGTTTCTAAAATTTACCTTTAGCTTTAGTACTTTGATAGCACAGTTATATAAGAAAATACACTTAAGACGCCCAAATTATGAATTGAGATTACTAAATGTAAGATTAGAAAAATAATTAGATGAAAAGAATAATATATCTATTAGACTAAGGTGAAATTATAAATTAGTAAGAGTAGTTATATTTAGCAGGGGCACTAATGGATAAATTAAAATTACCAAGGGCACCAATTAAAAACTTTACCATAGAATAGTGACAATATTTTTTTCAGGAGGGGCACAGGGCCCCTCTACCAGCAATGGGTGTTGTCCCTACCCACTTATGTAGGATTGAATACATGAATCTGTAGTGATGTAGTAACCCATATGGTTGGTCTACCTAACTAACATCCTTATTCCATAGAGAAAACCACACAGTCAAGATACAGTGACAATGGCACTGGTTGCATATTGATCTACACAAGATCCATTCTTACTAGCATCTTTAATAGTTGCGTGGTGCTCTAATAACAACAATAAAAAAGCAAATGTCCAAATTAAGTGGAGTCCGCTACATCAATCCCTTTGCATCATAGAGATCATTTTAGGGTCATCCCGAACTTCCAATAACAGAATCACAAGAATTGTTTTTTCTCTTTCTTTAACCCTCACCGGGAGGCCGAATTACAATGTTCTTGGTACTTTCTTTCCAAACTATTAAACTCCTGGTACGAGCCTCTAAATCGATGTGGGCCATACTCATTCAAATTAGAAAGCTTTCACATCGATAACAAGATTCTATTAAACTCAAGCTTTCATACAGCCAAACCAGAAAAAAAAAAATGTCATTACTATCAGCGACCGGAGCAAGGGGAAGAGAGTTTATCCCTCTATTTGGGCTTAAGGGAGTTTCGTGCGGCTTAGTGAATTTTAAAAAGAGGGTGAAGATGATGAAAGAGGCAATAGTTACATTCAATACTATCAAATCATTCCTAATTGTCTTTTCCCAAGTTCTCTTAGGTCTACAGGGTTGTTTGGTTACCCTATTAGTCACACTTAATAAATTAAGCACCTTTTAAATTTAATCATAAGACCTATATATTAAGATTTAAGTAGTCCCCCATCAAGACATTAAGAGGCCGATTTTTTATATGTCTGACTTTACCCTCTCATATGTAAGTTTTTTTACCAAATTTAACAAGGATGTATAAAAAAATATACATTTCAAATTTTAAAATATGTTCTTTAAAAAACAAAAACTAAAAAAAATATCCCTGAATAGAGTCCAATAGAAATTTAAATACCAAAAGTGTCTTGACTAACCTATATTTTTTAATTACCTAAAATATGCTAATAGGGACAATCAATTGAATACCAAAACAGCCCTACTAATATTGAAATTATTCAACTAATTTCAGCAACATTGAATGTAATTAACTTTATTTTTGACAAAAATCTGAAAAGAAATGCCAAAAAAAACTCGATAATATTCAAGTTAATTCAACTATAATTTTTAAAATTATTTAAAAAATATATAAATTGAAGTCGACTAAATTCCAAAAATAACTCTAGTAACAATTTACAATCCTATTAGGAAATTATGTGAATTCAATAAAAAAAAAAAAAATCTATTAGTTCCAACTTAGAATTACATTTCTTTATATATATACATAAATACAAACATATATATGTATATATATATATATAATTTTCGGAGATAATTAATATTATCATATGAGATTTTAATTTTGAATGTTCAACTATATACATATGTTGTTCTGTTAAAACAAAAGGTCTCTACAAAATATTAATATTGGCATCTAATAATAAGTTAATAAATCAAGTTATAATATTAGTACATGATTTGAACTTAAATGTAGTTAAGGGCATGGTTGGCAAAATAGAAAATTCAGTGTTGAGCATGTAAGATTTATCTAACAATTTTATTCGATTGAGTGGTTAAATTTAAATGCATAACTAAACATTTTTCAATTTATTTAATTATCCTTTTCAGAACTTAAAATTCAGAATTCAGTCTCCAGTACTCAATTTTCAGTTTTACCAAACAACACCTACCTCTCCGTCGTATAGCAACCCATCTTAAACAATCTCCTTGCGTCTTATCCTCTATTTCTAACCTTTCTCTTATAACTTCATTTCTAATTTAATCAATTCTTATACAACCAATCATCCATCTTAACATCCTCATCTCGGCTATAGTTTTGGACATGCTTTTTGTTCACCACCAAAACATGTTGAACCAATTAACATCATTGGTCTTATTACAATTTCAATGGTATCAATGTCATACCATTTTAACCATCCTACCTTGACGCATAATGTCCTCATTTTATCTTAAATTATAAAACCTAAGTAGTTGAAATGATCAACATACTCCTAACCATAACCTCAATTCTTTGAATATTGCTAAAATTACAATTCATATATCTCTCCAAAATTCTAAATCATCGATAACACAACCTCTAGTTGTATATCATCCGAAAATAAATTAAATATATCTAAACAAACAAGAAGTCATTGATTGTGAGCATTGCCCTTTTGAGTCCAAGAAGTTGAGAGATTCTGATGCAAATCAAAGGCGAACTCATTTCAGCCAATTTGTTTTTTCGTCCATACAATAAGTCTCCTCAGTCATATAACTACAACATATTTTGTTGGGGGGTGGGGGATTGCACCATCTCCTATGCGCCTAACCAAAAACTAGAACACGTATTGGATTTGGGTGATTTAATCCTTCCATCTCTCAGATTTTCCCTCTTCCCACATGAACATAAACCATGAATTGTGTTAGATTTTGTGGGGCTTGAGATGGATTCAAATTCATATTTTGGTTCAACAAATTAGAGTTGATTTTGAGTGTCTTTAGACACGGATCATCAGTTAGTATTTGTACAACAAAGTACTACCTGCAAGTTAAAAAACTAAAAGAAAATTCGAGATAAATGCTTATACACATATATAAAAATACGATATATATAATATATTATATATTTGAAGAGGCTTATTATGATAAGTTACGCAGACGGACCCAAATATAACACTTCCATTTGCAGAGTTAGTTTGGAGATCTCCTGAAACTCGATCATATTGGATTACATCTTTTACAAAATAGCCAATGCTATAGCTTCCGTCTCCATAAAGCTCCGTATAAAGACAAGAGACATTAGTGGTGCAACCTGAAATCGATCCTCCATTGATCTCTAAACAGAAGTCTTCATCACAAGTGACCAAATTGCCAGTCAGTGAACTCTTTGGATCGTACGGTGTAAGTTCCAGCTGTTACAAAAAGGAAATAAACGAAAACCGAATAGGCATGGGTATGTAAATGAAATAGATGGAAACAAGCAAAGGATTAGGAAGTGGCGTACACCGTGGTAACCTCTTCTGGGGCATTCTCTACATTGAATACAATTTACCCAAGTTATGTCACTACCCGTATCGACTTGCACATAGTAGTCCTTTGAAGGCGTTCCAATTCCAATCTTAGCGTAGTAAAGCCTACAATTCCAAATTAGCATCACAATAAGCACAAAAAAAACATGGGTATAAGGCAGAAATTGATGAATTCGCTGCTGTTTGCAGAAATCAAAATAACACAACTAATTGTATTGAAGAATTCTTAATTGAGTGTGTTTGTGTTATTTACCCAACCGCATCCGGGCGGCCAGTCCCGCCGATTGGGAGGTCGACGCCGAGGTGGCGCAGCGCATCGTGAGCTTTGAGGGCACTGAGCGAGCGGTCGGCGCCTGCGAATTTATAATTCACGTTGATGACTCCAGTAGGACTTGATACACACAGTACCTGAGTAATTGGGTTTGTAGAGAAAGAAATCAATAGAGGTAACAGCAAGTGGTGAAGTAATTCCCCAATTGAGTGACCGGATACGCCGCCGAGAATCGATGGGAAAATTCTTGCACTGATGACGGTCATAATCATTGGCGTTATCATGGCAATCACCCGCCTCTATATGGATTTTCGTATCAGATGTGTTTCGAAAGGAAATTTTGATTCGCGATCATTTTATTGGTGTAGAAGTGGAGGCTTTAATGCTACATTTTCCTGTAGCGCGATTGCGAATTCCAGGACGAGGAAGGGCAAGAGGCTCATACGAGGCCCGCCAATGGAACCCGATCCGATCTCAACCAGTTCAGATTATTCGGGTCCCCACAAAAAATGGTAATTCTCAACCACTTTTACATGGTTAGAATTTGAATAATTAAATGACGGAATATTATAAAAAAAAAATATGAGACAATTATATTGATAAGTATAAAGTTGCATTTGAATAAGAAATTTGACAAATTCAAGAGATTTGTAAAATGATAGAATTTCAAAATTCTAGATTTTAAAATCTCATTATTTGACAAATCCCTTATTTAGATAATTGTTTCAGGTGAAATATTTGAACATGTAATTTACAATTTTCTTATTTGAATAGGTAAAGTATTTGTAAACAGTATTCTTCTAATCCCAAATTTCAACAACAAATTTATGAGAACAAACATAATTATTAGAACAATTTTATTGGAACTAAAACAAATTACAACAACAAATTTATTAGAACAAAATAGATTTTTTTGTTTTGTTTCTGATCCCACTTCTGGGAACATATATTTAAAATTAAAAAAAATGAATAAAAACAGAAACAAAAACAGAGCTTGAACATCGGCAGTCGTCCTGAAGGAGGCGTCAGCAGTCATCGGTGAAGGAGAAGCTCTATTGCGAACTTAATCGTCGACGACAATGAACATCAACGGCGAAATCGAAGACCCCAAATTCAAAATTGAAAGGTGACCAAATGACGACGAAGAACTTCAACGGCGAAATCGAAATCCCCAAATTCGAAATTAAAAGGCGACCAAATTAGAATTGGTAGACGACGACGAACGAAGACAACGATGGATGATGGTCGACGAACGAAGACAGCGATGGATAATGGTCGACGACAAACGAAGACGTCGACAGCTTTCGTTAGCAAAGGAAAAGCTCTCATCGACGGCGGTCGTCGTAAGAATGAGAGATGTCGTCGGCGGAGAAGGAGAGGCGTCGTCGAGAGGATGGCTCAGTCACGAAAGAGAGAGTGAAATTTGTGAAATCTTCCTTTGAGTAGATTTGGCAAATGCAAGCTCTCTCAAATGGATTTCAAAATCCTTTATTTCTCTGTTTTTTTTTAAGATAAAATGATTTGAAAAATCTCTCCTTTCTAAAACCCAAACAAATGATTTATCAAAAGAGAATTTTAAAATACTCTAACAAAATGAAATCCCCCCTTGAAATCCCTTACCCAAACACAACCTAAATGTACAAAAGTATGTGTTGGTCTAAAAATCTATTCGAGAGAGGGTGAATTAGGTAGTTTAAAAAATTAAACAAATAATTTACCAATTAATCAAATCACCAATTTTTCTAACCGATTATTATCTTGAGTTTAAGTAAAAACATATTTATTTAAGCACACAACCAAACAAGTAAGGATAAAGAAATTGAATACACAAATTTATTCTAGTTCGGCAAGTTACCATTGCCTACGTCTAGTCCCCTAAGCTCCCGCAGGATTTCGCAATCCACTAACCATAATTCATTTTCCAAGTAAGAACCAAACTCTTACAATCTTTTTTACAGGTTCATAGTTAATTTAATTCTTTTTTCAAATTCAGAATCAAACATTAACAATTTTCCTTTTTCAGACGTAGGAATAATCTAATTATTGTACAAGCAAATAATCAAATCTACATTTATAACAAGTTAAAGATTAACCCTAATTAGACACCAGTCGAATATGTCTAATCGTCCCATATTCACAAGAATATAAATATTATTTTTTTCTTCTCACATAAGCTTCTACCACCTCAATTCAAGATATACTCAATTAATGTCTCGATATACTAAGTGATAGAATTATGTGAGAATACAAATCTGATTATTATCAATTAAAGCACTACGATTATATAAACCAAATTATTAAACAAAAATCGTTTCATAGGATATTTCAAGATATTCAAAATAGAAAATGATTTTTATCGAACAAATTACTACGAGCTCAAACATATATATATATATATATATATATATATATATATATATATATATATATATATATATATCATAGAATATTGAAAACACAAAGTAATTAGATAAATCTCATTGGAGTTTCCTTGAAAATATGTAGAGACAATAGTGTAGCACAAAAACAAGTGTTAAAATGATGAAAGTTTCAACCAAGAACTTCATAAAAAAAAAATCTCTCAAAAAAAGATATTTCAGCAAAATAACTCTCTTTAAAAAAATAAAAAATAAAAAAAAATAAAAAAATAAAAAAACAACTGATTTAAATCTTTTGTTCTTGATTATTCAATTAAAAAAACGTGGGTCTATATATATAGGATTTAAACAATGTCTATAACGACTACTATTTTCAAAGATATACCTATAAATGTCATATATAGACCACATATATCAAAACATTTAAATCTGAAATGTATGACCCAAAAATGCTCTTTTAAAACCTTTAATTTAGTAAAAAAAAATAATAATAATTTAAGCTTCTTAAAGATAGAAAGTAGTTTTTCCGGTAAATCTCACAAAATCTGATAATATATAGATTAAATCCTAAAACTTCAAAATACAAGGTATATCCATGAAAATCAATCATACCCCTTTTAAATAAGATATTCCAACGTTCGAAGCCACAAAATTAGGGTAGAAGATATTGAAAAATGTTTTGGTCAAAATTTAGATATTTACCATATTGGTTGACCGACCTATCGAGCGATCGATCGCTTAGACCTTCAACGGCTCAAATTATGGTCGTTGCAATTTATCGGTCGATCGGGCGGTCTACCATTTTAGGCTCAGAATGGATCGTTCAACTTACCAGTCGACCGATCAGCCTAAAACGCCCAAAACACACGTCCTGATTTATTCGGTCAATCGTTCAGGCTGAAATCTCACATATTTTTTACTTTTTCAAACATTTCTTTCATTGATTTTTTAGGAAAAACATTTGCACATATAAATTTATCACTTCTGACCATGTTTAAGAATATTTCAAGTTATTTATATGTTTTGTGCGTGATCCTAATTAGGTTGCATTAAGAGCATAAAAAGAGTTGGAGGTGTTTTTACCTTGAAATAGAAAAAATCTTTTTTACTTAAAAAAATTTCAACGTATTTGTTGCAACCATCTCAATTTTTCAAAAAATATCATCTTAAGAACCATTATTTTTCTTATTTGCTCAATTAGACCTCAAATCTGAAATTACTAAATAAAAAACATTAGTTTCATAAAATATCAACATTAATTTGTCCATCAAAATATCTAGGGTCAACAATATCTTATTTTATGATGATAATTAACTTTGATGTTTTCTTAAAAGAAATAAATAACAACGCTCCCCCTTAATATGAGAATTGGTTTTGTTCACATTTAAGATCATAATGAGAAAACCATTTTCAAGATTATGTAGTGAGAGATTAAAAAAAATAAAGACCAATATCACAACTTTCCCCCCTTTGTCATCTAAAAAAAAGGAAGGTATGAATCAAAACATCTATTCTAGGCATACATAATTGTGTCTAGCCATTCATAAACCTTGAATAATTTTCAAAAACTGCTCTTCAGCTAAAGGTTTAGTAAATATATTAGCTAGTTGTTCAGAAGTATCAATATAATCTATAGAAATATCAGCCCTTTGAATATAATCACGAATAAAATAATGATGGATTTCAATATACTTAGTTCGTGAGTGTTATGTAGGATTTTTACTAAGACATGTAACACTTTTATTATTACAATAAATGAGAACTTCCTCCGTGCAAATACAAATATCATGGAATTGTCATTTTATATAAAGAATTTGTGTACAATAATTACCTGCAGCCATATATTCAATCTCAGTGGTGGATAAGGTTATAGAATTATGTTTCTTGTTGGACCATGAAACTAGTTCATATCCTAAAAAGTAACACGACCTACTTGTGCTTTTACGTTCAACTTTGCTACTGACAAAGTCAACGTCGTAGTAACTAATTAAAAGTAAAATGAATCCCCGTAGAATACCATAATCCTATATCACAAGTTCCTTTTAAATATCTAAAAATCCATTTGACAACAACTAAATGAGACTCTTTTGGGCAAGATTGAAATCTCACACACAAACAAACACTAAACATGACATCTAGTCTACTTTCAGTAAGATATAGTAACCTACCGTTCTTACCTCGATACTCCTTTTCATTCATACTTTTACCTGTATCATCCTTGTCAAGTTTTGTTGTCATTGTTAAGGGAGTTTTGTACTCTTTAGCATTTTCAAGCCATATTTCTTAAATAACTCTTTGACGTACTTGGTTTGATTGACAAAAATCCTTTCTTTTGTTTGCTTAATTTGTAGCCCAATAAAGAATGTTAACTCTCCCATCATACTCATTTCAAATTCTACTTGCATTATTTTGGTAAATTCTTGGCAAAGATCTTCGTCAGTAAAACTAAAAATGATATCATCCACATAAATCTATACTAAAAGGATGTCAATATCATTTTGTTTAACAAAAGGTGTGATATCACTAAGACCATGTCGAAAACCATTCTTAATTAAATATATCTAAATCTCTCATACCAAGCTCAAGGAGCTTGTTTGAGATCATACAATGTTTTCCGTAGTTTAAAAAATACGACTAGATTCATTTTCAAAACCAGGTGATTGTTCCACATAAACTTATTCAGTCATAAAACCATTGAAAAACGTGCTTTCGACATCCATTTGAAATAATTTAAAGTTACGAGAACATACAAAGGCTAATAACCTTCTAAGGACTTTTAATCTAGCAACAGGAGTATAAGTTTCATCGTAATCTATGTCATCTTCTTGATTATAGTCATGTGCTACTAATCTTACTTTATTTCTAATTATTATTCCCATTTCATCATTTTTATTACGATAAACCCACTTAGTGCCAATAATAAGATGAAAATCAGGTCTAGAAACTAGATACCAAACTTTATTTATCTCAAATTGAAGTAATTCCTCTTGCATGGAAGAAATTCATGACATTAATTAAAACTTCATCAATATTTTTGGGCTCAAATTGGGGAAAAAATATAAGATTAATAAAATCTCTAAGAGAAAATCTTGTACTTACACTCTTTTTGAAGTTACCGATAATCTATTTTACCGAATGTCCGGGAACAACTTTTATAGTGCGTGGGTTCGCCAATTCCTCGTCGATGGTGATTTTTCTGGAGGATCTAATGATTCTTTTCTAGATTCAGTTTCTTGATTCTTCCATTTTGTCACTATACGTGCATCATCATCATCCAAATCTTTTCTCAACACAAATAGATTAGTCTTTTCAAAGACCACATGCATCAACTCTTCAACAACTAAAGATCTTCTATTATAAACTCTATATGATTTGCTATTCGAATTATACTCAAGAAAAATACCTTGATTAGATTTGGCTTCAAATTTCTCCAAAATTATCTTTATAATTTAAAATAAAACATGAACGACCAAAGACTTTGAAATTCGATATATTTGGGGTTTTACATTCCAAATATCATAAGGGGTTTCGTTAAAATCTCTTTGGACAGAGACTTAATTAATAACATGACATGCAGTGCTTACCGCTTTAGCTCACAAATATTTAGGAAGATTTTTCTCACTAAACATAGTCCTGGCCATTTCATGTAGCATCTTGTTCTTTCTTTCAACAATTTCATTTTGTTGTGGAGTTCTAGGAGTAGAAAAATTGTGAAAATATCCATACATATCACAATAGTTAATAATTTAATCCTTCATAAATTCTCTATCTCTATCACTATGAATATTTATAATGGATGGTTGTTTCTCATTTTGCACACATTTATAAAACTTAGTGAATGTATATGTAAAATCACTTTTCTTTGATAAGAAAAATACCCATGTAAATCTTGAAAAATCATCTACAATAACAAATTAATAGAACTGCCAACCCAAACTAGCAATGGAGTTAGGACCAAATAAGTCTAAATGCAACAATTTAAGACATTTAGATGTAGATGAATGCAACTTATTTTTGAAGGATGGTCTTGACTACTTACCTAATTTACATGCATCCCATATTTTATCCTTAACAAATTTAATAACAGGTAATCCACGTAGAAGATTCTTCACAAACTCGAACCTAATTCCATGCTAGCATACCCAAGACGCTTATGCCATAACCAACTATTATCAGATAAAGCATTTAAACATGACAAATGTTGTGAAGAAAAAAATATTCAAATAAACAAATATAAACATTTTCAACACATGATGCAACAAGTAAAATGCTACTATCATTACCATTTTTAATGATACACTTATTAGAATCGAAAATAACATTGTACCTCTATCATATAATTGACTGATGCTGAGCAAATTATGTTGAAATTATTTTTGAAGGTTTTTTATTTGTGAAATAATTATTTAAAAAAAAGTATATGATTTATTCCCATTAGATTTCTCTCACATTTAAATTGACCAAATCTGAAATTCGAATACTTTGATTTATCTCTTTTCTGGAGCATGCTTTTAATTGATTCTTAATAAATCTTAGGCACGTGTAAGGCTAGGTACATTTGCCGAATTTGAATTTTCAAGTGCCAAATTCAATACAATTGTTGGGTCTGGTTAAGGATCAAATTTTATGGGTCATTGATCAAAGTTGAGGATTATGTGTGTTGATCCTAAGATTTTGATGAACAATTAAAGGTTGATGTTTTTTGTGAAACTGACAGTTTGATTAAGTATTTCAGTTTATTAGTTCCAAATGATGAATATACGATTATAAAGATGATAAAGGATTAAGAGGTTGAAGAATTTGAAAAATCTAAGGAAAACAACTTAGGTTAAATTTCAATTCTTAATATCCCAATTAGGATCACACACGACACAAAAAGATTTTTAAATGATTTTTATAAATATGTGTGTTTTTAATAGAATCCTAATTAGTTAAATTATTTGTTCCTATGTGTAATTGAGAAATAAATATTAATAATTGATTAAAATTGAATT
This sequence comes from Eucommia ulmoides, assembly GCA_016647705.1. Lineage (NCBI taxonomy): Eukaryota > Viridiplantae > Streptophyta > Magnoliopsida > Garryales > Eucommiaceae > Eucommia > Eucommia ulmoides. Next base: position 12,831,804 of record CM028327.1, on the reverse strand, counting down.
TAAGCATTTAGTGAAACTAACCGAGAAAAGAAATCAATTAAAGGCGCAAAAATGTCGATGATAATTAATTAAAAACAAATTTAGAAGAGTGTTCCAGCATCTATAAGTCGACAGGTAAGTCGACTGGAACATAGAAGGAAAAGTCTCTATATCTCTCGGTTGACAGATAGGTCGACTTGTGCTTAAATATGAACTCTCTGTATCTATAAGTCGACAGGGCGGTCAACCTGTGATAAGAAATAGAACTCTTTGAATTTCTAGGTCGACAGATAGGTCGACTGATAAGCACATAATCTTTAGCTTGGCTACATCCTGAATTGATCGGTCAACAGCTAATCTTGGTCGGTCAACTTATGGGACTGTTTCAAGATATTATAGAATTCCACATTTTATTCTAAAAGTAGCCGTTACTAGCCATTTTTTTGTTAGGATTCACGAGAGATATTAGAGATTTAATATTATTTGAGATATACAACACATATTATGATATCCCTATAAATTTGGTTCATTAAGTTTGAATATTTTTCAATTTGGTATATGTAATACTTTTTATCCTATTTAATTATGATTGAAAAATATTTAGGGGACTTAATTGAGAAGTTTAAAAGCTATAATTAAGTGATTTGAACCATGATGAAGTTCTAATGATATAAGCGGTCTATAAGAGCAATTAAGTGTCATAACAAGTGGGAACTAGTCGTTAGAGAGTTTATTTTAATCCCATTTATATAGACCTTCATTTTTCATGTCAAATAGAGAGATCAAGAGTATTATACTGAGCTTTTCTAAGAGAAATCATATTGAGAATTGTGAGAGTTTTCCTAAGAGTTATTCTTGAGAATTATTTGTTGTGAATCATTACTGCTACCGAATCTGAAGTGATTGCTATAATCTTTCTTTCTGTGGATTCCGGGTGAGATCTTTCCAAATTACTCTCTATTTAGAATTGCTTGATTATTTTTTTGAAATTTGATCTTTAGAAATTATTTTCTGATTTTTTATTGAAAAATATTTTTTAAACAATTTCTTGAATCAATCTGATTACGTGCTACCCATTTTTGTTTAAAATCAGATTTTGAATATCTCACTTTTCTACCACTAGTTTTTGGGATATTAATTAAATTCTAATTTATTTGGGGTGGTAGAAGCTCTGAGTGAGAAAAATCACTTGTCAATTTTTTAATTGGTGAGTTGAGTGATGGATTAAATACTATTGGGAGTATTTAATCTAAGGGTAGCTGATTTCAATCTCTTCCTGTAAAGAGATTGAGGTAGTACTTCTTCCTAAATTGAATTATTTTGTGAGCAATTTTGTAACGGTTCAATCCTTACCGGGTAAAAGGATATTTGGAGTTTTTGAGAGATTTTGATTCTTTAGTCTTAGTTTAAAAAAAATTAGGTTATTCTTAAACTTGTAAAAAGTAGAGGTTATTCCTAAGCTTGTGAATTTTTTTTTATAAAGGTTGATTCTGAGCCTATAAAAGAATCTTTGTGAGGGTTTGGTTCCTACCTTTAAAGGGATCTTGAGATTAGTGGATATGACTCTCCATGGGGCTCAGAAGACTGAATTAGCTAAGAGTAGCTTGGTGAACCAGTATAAATTTTTGGTGTGTTGCTATCTTTATATTATTTATTTTTGTTGTTTGGTGTGCACTTAGTTGATTTCATATTTCTGCTGTGATATAAAGATAATAATTAATTTATAATTAAAATTTATTATTTGAATTATTAAAGTATTTTTTTTATAAGTTTTTTTATCTACCCAATTCACCCCCTCTTGGGTAGTTCACTAGGCCAACAATGTGATATTCTGATAATTGCTCTATTAATTGTCACAAAAATTCCCATGAAAAAATAAGAAGATATTTGGGTAAAAAAAACTTCCTAAAAGTTATATTGTGCTTCATATTTGTTAGAAAAAGAAAAATTATCTTTGAAAGATTTATACTAATCAATATTAGGTCATTCTATTGTTAGAATTTCAATCACCTTAATCTACTTGTTTAGATCTGATTTGTGCTTCTTGTTGGTTTCAATCATCTACATCTTTCAATTGAGGTTAAATTAATCTTGTTCTTAATTGGCATTTTTTTTTATAGATTTAACTGAAATATTTTTTGTGTTATAATCTAAAATTATTTTTCTACTTGTTCGGTGATTGTGATTGATTGAAGCTCTTTCTTATAAATAGATCTTATTTTTTCTAAGAGTTTATGAGATTGATATTTAGCTGAGATCTTTAATTTGGTATTTTTTTGCTGAAAAATATTGTGAATTAAAATATTTATAAAATACTCACATGCTATAAAAGTGTTTTTTTTTTAATCCTACTCGAGTAAAAAGATTTGATTGTGTAATACTAATCTAAATTTGGAATACGTGACAATTTGTTCTATAACTTGATCCTATTTTTTCTTATAATATTAATACTTATGTATCGGATTAATATGTTGATAGTGTTAAACCTTCTACCCACTTATCTGAGTTAAATGATATTCTGATGAAGTTTTGGTAAAAACTCTTTGCGACAAAAAAAATTGTGAGGATTGTGATTGCTGACTTGAACTAGGGTGTTAGTTAAAGAAATTATTTTTAATTGATTGATTATAAGGGTAATTCACTCAAAGGGTGTACGAATCTCACTTAGAAAAATGATCAGTATAGTGGATTGAACTCTCCATGAGAGCTCGAAAGAGTAGACATAGGCAAAAGTAGATTGCCGAACTACTTTAAAATTTTGCATGTAAATTCTCGCTATCCCTTACTCTTGTGTGTGTGCTTATTTATTTTCCTATATGCTGAATACATTTCTGTTGGTGATTTATAAGTAATAATAAAATTGATTAATTAATTTAAGGAGGTTATAAAACTGAAACTTTTATATATCAAATTCACCTCCTCTTTGGTAGTTTTTTGGGTCAACAATTGTGTTTGTGGAAAATGTTGTTATGGGTTATTTGGATGGAACTCTGATTGTCATAATAATAGTGGTCACTTAGGGATAAGGTACTCTCATTCCATAAAGTAATCAGTAGAGCCAAACTAATTCTTAAGTTCCATCAGCAAGAGCATGGTACTCTATTTCTGTGCTAATCAAGCGATAATCATTTGCTTTTTGCTACACCATGAAATGAGAGTGTCTTTAATGAATAAAAAATATCTTGTAGTAAAGAGTTGATCAATAGTATCTCCAGAGCAATCACCTTTGTGTAGGCATTTAAAATTAGAGATGACCGTGAAGATAAGTAAAGAGCATGGAAGAGTGTCCCGTTGATGTATCGCAAGATAAGCAGAATTGTTGAATAATGAATAGTCTATGGTACGAATAAGTACTAGTTGACCTGATGAACTGCATAAGTGATGTCTGGGCACATCATTGTAAGGTGTACCGGCTACCAATCAACTGACAATATAAAGTGGTATTAGGAAGATGAGTCATGTCCAGCAGAGTGAATCGAGTATTTGGCTCTATAGGAGTGCTAACAGCCTTCGGATCAGTGATACTATCTTTTGAAAATAAATTAGATCCATACTTTTCTTGAATAATGAAGTAGCCACCTATGCAGTAAGAGATCTTTAGACTAAGAAAATTAGTTAAAGGGCCGGGATCTTTCATCTAAAATTGAGTGCTGAGGAATTTCTTAAGATTTGAGATGCACTGAATATTATCGCCAGTAATGATCATATCATAAACATAGAGTAGCAAGAAGATAATGTATTTATTGGTCTGGCGAATAAAGAAAGCAGAGGCATGGGAGCTGGAAGTGAAGCCAAACTAATTTATCATTACACTGAATTGGGCAAATGATAAGTGTAATTTATTTATTTATTCTCAAGATGGTTTTGGTAGTTTTCACGTATTTTTATAGCGTTTTATTATATTTTAATATGCTTTTATTTGTTTATATATAAACCAGGTGTTTGGAGAGAAAAGAGACAAAAATGGTCCATAAACGGACAAGTTGATGGAAGAACGGTGAGAAAACGAGCAAAATGATAAAAGTTTAGAACCTATAGCGCACTATTACAGTAGTGAAACCACCGCTGCAGCAGTCAAAGTACTGAGAGTTGCTGCATTTCCACCGCTTCAGCGGTCAAAAGGCATAGAGCTCCACTGCTGCAGCGGTGAAACCACCACTGCAGGGGTCATCCAATAGTAACCCTACTGACTTTCCCACCGCTGCAACAGTCCGACAGTAGATAGTTTAGATATTTTAGTATATTTTGTTGATATTTTGGATCCTATAAATATCTCTCTTCTCTCCCAAACAATTAAGGGATGTTTGTGGGAGTCTTGAGAGCTCCAAGACACATCCAACCAAGTGAAGATCATCAAGGCCAAGAGGAGGAAAAGTTCTCGAAGCGGTTTTAGCGTCGGATCTTCGGATAACAACTAGTCTCCTTGTTTCTCTCTTTTATTTCTTAGTTTGGTTGGTTGTTTTGTATATGTTTAACTTGTTTCTAGTTGTGGATAGGGCTATGGCAAAGTGTAGCTAAACATATATTATCTAGGGAGCGATGTACTTCATGAAAATGTTGTTTGTATAAAATTGATATTTCGTTAACGATTGTTCTTGTCTATTCGATTGTGTTTACCATTCTTCCATGTTTATATGCTTGTTATGATATATTGAGAATACGAGATTTGACACTCGGGAGAGGTAATCTCGAATTCGGACTAGGGTTTAAACACAACGCGACGATCTAATGACCCGGGAAGGCGTTAGAAAGTGTGTAATCTGTGAGGTTGGGGCGAGACTCATGTGACCAAGTGTCGTATAGACACTCGAGGGGGACTTAGGTGTTGATGCAAAGTGACATATTCATTCACTTTACACTCGGGAGAGGTAGTGAGTGAGTTTTTGATACCTAGATTGTTGAATAGATTGGAATATCGTTAACGTGAACTAGATTGAAACGAACACGTTTAAGTGAACAAAGTTAATACCTAGGTAATATTTTTCCATAAATGCCATACTAGTATATTAGTATAATTAGTTTAGTTTATAATTATTATAAAAACCTATTTTTTATCGCCTAGATAAAGTTAGTTTATGACAACTACGATACTCAACGATAATCTAAACCAATCCCTGTGGATACGACAACCCCTACTATTCCCAATTTATACTAAAACTTGACCCGTACACTTGATGTGAAAGTAACGACGTAATATTCCGCTACCAAATTTTTGGCGTCGTTGCCGGGGATTGTTTTTTAGATTGTTATTGATATTATGAGTAAATAACTTGATTTTAATTTATACATTTATTCTGTTTATAATTTTTGTTTGTAGTTTTGTTTTTCATGCAGGGTACTTGAAGATGCTAGATCAATAAGTATTGTTGCATTTCTTTCAAAGAGATTCCGAGTCATTTTATTGTGCTTGGGATCGATATAAGGAGTTGTTATTCTGGTTCCCAAACCATCATTTCCTGAGGGAGTGTCAACTTCTGAACTTCATCGATGGGTTACTAGCCGTAACCAAAATGTGGATTGAAGGAGGAAACGGTGCCACCTCTTTCGACCAACTAACCGCGGACGAACCCTATTGGGTACTGGAAGACATGACGAAGTTTGATTTTCAGAGTTGAAATTATTCAACAAGCTACCAAATCTTGGAGGATTGTTCCACTGTTTTGACCCAATAGATTAACACCTCGGACCAACAGGAGGAGTCTTCCTTCACCCTGGAGGAAATGTTAGCTGAATTTATGGGGGAGACTCAGACTTTTTGGAGGGAGACGAATTGTAAGACCCCAATCGAAGCATGTACGTCATTTCAGTGGTATTTTAGAGTAATTGTGAAAATTCGGGGTGAAACTAGGACAATTAAAAATTCAAATAGAAAATCTAGGGGTCAAATTGAAAATATAGAAACAGTAAATCCCAATTTAGGGAGGTAAATTGACATTTAACATTTAAATGAAATGTTCAGGGGGTGAAATTGAAAATCTTAGAAACTTTTAAAAGTTGAAAAGGATTAAAATCAAGGTTTAAAGGAAATTGGGAGAAGGAAAGAGCAATTAATAAAAAAAAAATTATCATATATACATACCCATAAACCGGAGGTCGGAGGAAGCAGCTGGCCGGCAGGGAGTTGGAGAGAAAAATAACGTGGCACGCGTGGATGAAATCAACCCACTAAAATCATGCATGTGAAAGGATCAAGAAACTCATGATCGAGGGTTGGGAATCCATTCTGAAAAAAAAAAAAAAAAAAAAAAAATCTAGAGAGAGAGAGGGAAGATCGACGAGGCAGGGTGTTCCGGTTACAGGGTTGTGGGTGTGTGTGGGTATTCGCTGGTCGACGATCATGTGGGGTGGTATGTTTGGTCGACGGAGAGCTTCGTGGGTATACCGTTGTCAAATTTTAGGAGAGAGAGAGAAGGTAGTTCGGCATAGGTGGTGGGTGATCGTCGTCGGTCGTCCGGTAAGTGTTCGATAATGTGTTCGGCTCGTCATCAACTACGTTTGGGTGTGTGTGTATGTGTGTGCTTTGTCCATCGTTCACTCCGTTGTTATATGTGTGCGTGATGTCCGTCCGTTCAACGGAGAGGTTGTTCACTCCGGCGGTGTGTTATCGTCATAGGTTGTCGTCGGTGGGACTGCTGTGTTCAGACAGAGATTGTGCGTGAGTGTGTGTGTGCGTTCTGCTCTGCTATTGCAGGTGTGTGTGTTGATCGCCCACGGTGAAGGTTGGCGGAGAATTTTGGTCGACGGCGAGAGTTTTTCGGCGTCGGTTGTCGAGATCGCAAGACTGAAACAGAAACAGAAACAGTAGGCTCAGAAAAAGAAAAAAAAAAAAAAAGAAAAAAAAAGGGGAAAATTGCAGAAACTACCCCAGGAAAATTCAAAACCTATCTCGTGGTCACCAAACGTTTCGGAAACAGGTGAAACTTCAATCGATTATTAATTCTCGTTAAATTAAATTTTAGTTAGTGTTACAAATCCTAAAATCATAATAATTTCATGACGATTAATTAATTTTAAGTACGTGGTACATAAAATTAGTAACAATTCGGAATATAGGGTCTACATTGCATGATTAGGATATTTTAGATAAGATATTAATTTAGAATCTGCCACTATTAGGTTCGCAGGCACTGGCGTCCAGATAAAGTGCGGTCAGTGTCAGTTTTGCAAAACGGATATCGAGGTGAGTGTACTGTCTTCTTGCCAAACTATTTTTCTATGAATATACATGATGAAATATGTGATTATTTAAACGGTATGAATTTATAAATGATTTGGATCGAGCAGTATTTGAGGGAGTTGGTAAACTGGATTTTTCAAAGATTTCGATGGTTTTCGGAAAGAAGTTGAAAATAAATTTTTGATTGGTTTCGGTGAAATCAGACAGTGTTTTTCTAAAGGAAAATAGAAAATATCTGTTTTTTTCTAAAAATGCCGGGTTTCCTATAAATAAAATGGTGGAAAAGTGATTTTGATAAAATTAGACGTTTTCTTTAAAAGAAGATATGAAATATGATTTTTGGATGTAAATATTGGTGTTGAGGAAAAGAGATAGACATAGTAATTTGACGATGTTGAGTAGACGATATTTATTGAGTTGTAATTCGACGATGCCATAGTTGTTCTCCCCGTAAAGGGTATGGATTCTGTTTCTCCCCATAAGGGGTGTGGATTATGTTTCTCCCCGTAAGGGGTATGGATTATATTTCTCCCCAAAAAGGGGTGTGGATATTTCGTAGGAAAGCATTTCTACAGATGTTACGGTATTGTTGCAACTCCCGATCGTGAGGTTAAAACGATCACTAAGACTGACCAGTGTGTGTGTGTTGGAGGTGTGTGTTTGAGATTGGTGCTTGAAATATGGTGTTTTACGTATATTGGTTGATTTGATATTATTTATTATGATGATTGGTAGGATTTTATACTAGATGGATTTGGATGGAACTTATCTATATCGCTTTATTGTCATTGCTTATATACTTGTGCTTGATCCATACTAAATTGTGGAGATATTTAGAACGTATTAACATTTTAAGAATATTTTATTAAGAAGGCAGTACACTCGCAGGTACAACAGTTAGGAGTCAGTTCTCTACTGGCACTAGGTAGAGCTATGTGATGGAGTCATGTGGACGATTGACAGAAGCTGTCAAAGGTGAACCTAAGAAGGTTCATGGATAAATACTTTTAGTTAGAAAAACTTCGGGCCGGGTGCGCCCCCCCCCCAATAGATGTATGTATTATACAATGGGTGTATATTGTCATTTCTATTAGGTTATTTGGATTTTGGTGATGTCATGCTGTAATCACGCCAGCCTCGGGATGATGGGTGTCCGGGATGGGTTGTGTCACGAATGACCGGCTCAACGAGCATGAGGATGATCTTGACAACATTGAGACGACCTACGCTGAAATTGATACGACCGTAACGTCTCTTCAGCCGCAAATCGATCAGCTAATTTTCTACATTGAGGCCGAGTCAGAAACGGTCGTATTGAGAGACACAAATGTCACATGCATTGAAAGCCACCGTGAGGAACCGGAAACAAGCGAGAGAAACTTGGGTCAGTTCGAAGACAATAAAAAATCACAAGATAACACTTGTGATTATTCGCCATTTGAGATCCACTAAGTGTTGCCACCATCGATCCAAGATGATCACATCTATGAGAATCCGATGTGCCTTACTTGTCATTTGCCGCCTTTAGCACTGTTCACCTATGCCTACCAAGAATATGAGCCGGCAACGAATCATGTTGAGAGCATGAGCCTTACAATGCCAAATCTCTCTTGTCTTGAGGGCATTCTAAATCAAGACCCGTATGTGGTGTTGTATAACACATACTACAGGCAGAAGCTGCTCTTTAACGAGCCCTTCTCTGTGTTAGGCGGAGGACAATAAACCAAGCGCTTCTTGGAAGGCAACCCAAGTTCTAAAATAAATTAGATCCATCACCGTTGACTTGATTCGAAGGCGAGCTTGTCTCGCTTCCCAGGTACGTGTTCTAAACCTCCTTTGTCGGCATGCTTTATTTCAAATGTTGAGATTGATGATTGGGTCGTTGTGGACACTATCCGTTTTAAGTTTGGGAGTGATGTGTAGTATGTTAGTATGTGTTCTTTTTGTTAGTTGTGTAGTTTTATTTTATTGTATGCATGTTTGTTTAGAGTAGTATGTGTTTATGTTTGTAGATGTGTTGTTATGTGCTGAGTTTTGCGTTCATCTAGGCCATTACCCAATGATGAAATTATCCCCTGGTTGTTTTTCGAGATCAAGGGTAGTGCCCATTCATGTTTGTTCTGTGTGCTTGGCATGTCATTTTGGTAAAAGTTATTGTGGATCCTAATTTGCACGAGCACGTAGACTCAATGTATAGCTATTCAATTGATATGAGGCCAGTTATCCATTAACCAAATTCATGACAATTTAAGGGATTTTAGAACTTGATCGGGGGAAACTTGAGGCGAAATCCTAGGTGAGGTAGTTCAAGAGACATGATTTAGGCATTCATTTTGTTGCTTGAGCCTTTGAAGCTTACCTTGTAAAATGTTTATCCCTCGTTACCCTGTCGAACCCAATTAGCCGTTTCAATTCTGAACTCATAACAAATACCCTGGCCAATTGAACTTTTTTCAAACCTATATCGCTAAACCGAAGGCACAATTTAAGTGAATCAAGTTAGCATTCGTATATGCTACTTGAAATGAGCAGTTGGGTTTAGGGCGAACTTTTGATTGATTCGGTATTTGAGTACTCACTTGTCATTTTTATTTCATTTTAACCACACTCGTGAAATTGTAATAATTAAATAAGTTTGGGGTATGGTTGTTGTTAAAAAAAAAAAAACAATATGTAAATATAGTTAAATTTTCATTTCTTTTGACAAGTGAGTACGACGTTCTTAAATAGATGTTCAGAGTTGTTTCAAATTTATCTATGAGGGTTTGAGTGTGATTGTATGCCAAGCATTGTGCCTTGGGTATCGTTAAGTTAATAATGTTAACCTGTTTTATATTCTCGATATACCCTTGGCCATGTTCCAAACCGAAATAAGTCCTTTTGATCTTCATGAACTGCTTAGCCTATATTAGTGGAGAGTAGAACCCAGTCAGGTATATGGATATCCTAATCCTTTATGGTTTTAAATCGTGAGCTTCGTTGGTGGATAATCCAATCCGGTTGTTGGATAGTTGTATAATTGAGTTTTCGCACATACACTTGAACAAGATCTAGAATGTTGTTTACCAGTATTGAATGTCAAAATTCTAGAACATCACATGGTGCATTTTACTCCTGAACTCGATATGATTGGGGGTTGTTGAGGGAAAACATTTTGGTCGATAATTGAATTCAAAACTCGCATATCATTATATTTAGGTAGTTTGTATTTTTATTCATGTTTAGTTTTTGTGTTAGTTTATTTAGTTATGTTTTTTTATTTTAGTGTGAGTGTTTTACTCGAAGACTAGCAAAATTCTAAATTTGGGGGTAGCAAACCATCTACGATGGGCTTGTTTAAGGACACATAATGCACGATGGAGGAGACAAACTTTGTTCGGTGAATGATTTAGTTTAGGGGGGTTCACATGTACCTCATCGAGAAGACCACTATTAAGAAAGGCATTGTTGTTTGTCCCAAAGATTCATAGGTGGTAGGGGCGTAGGAATACGCCGCTACTTATACTCGCAAGTATACGAGGTCTAAGTTTTAATATAGTATGATCGTTAAGATCGGGTTATTGTATCCACAGGGATTGGTGTTATTACTATCAAATACTGCGTTTGTCGTGACCTAACTTTATCTAGACAAAAAATAAATGTATTTAATTAATTAAACTAATACTAATATATCCTAAATTAACTACACTAATATGTTAATATGTTTTAGGGTGAATAATTACCTAGGGATTAACGTGTTTACAAATACGTGTTCGATTTCGATTTACTCACGTTTACGGTGTTCGACCTATTTGACAACCTCGATATGTAAACTCCACCGCCACCTCTCCCGAGTGTAAGATGGGGGAATACATGACTTCGAGTCAACGAAGAACTCTCTCTCAACGTCTTAACGACCTTAGGTCACGTGAGTCTCGCCTAGCGTCATTGATTGCACACAATCCAACTCCTGACCGGGTCATTGGATCGTGCGTTGTATTTACCCTATCGACAATCTCCATTCTAAAACTCCTTCGCTACCTCTCCCGAGTGTAGAACGAGGGATATAACATCTTGCCTCAACGTCATCGATTGTGCACGATTCAAATCCCAACCGGGTTATAGAATCGTGGCGTTTATTTAACCAAATCTGAATCCGGGGTTTGTCAAAACCTCGTATTCTCCATTTATCTAACTAATCATGATAAACAAACAATATGATAAACGCAATCAAACTACGAAGAACAAACATAAACGCAACACCGAAATCATCCAAACAACGTATTTATAAATTTATTGTTAATCCCTACTACAATCAATGTTTAGCTATGGCCATAGCTGCATTAACAATGAAATAACAAGCTAAACATGCTCAAATGATCCTAAAATAAAGAAATTAGGAAAAACAACCGAAGAATTTAGACTCGTCCGAAGATAAACCGCTAAAACGCTCAACGATTGCTTCGTCGTCTTCCTCCACTTCGGGATGTGAGCTCTACCTCTAAAACTCCTAAACCTTAGCCTAAATATAGCCTAAGGTGCCCAAATGGCTGGGGGGGGGACAAGAGGAAAGGAGAGGAGTGAGTATTTATAGACAAAATATCTCAAAATATCTAATAAAAATATCCAAGTAGTGTAGAGGCCACCGCCGCGGCCGTGGGATTCAGCGCCACGGCAGTGGAGTAGGTCAATTAGTTGATCGCCGCAGCGGTAAAGAAGGCGGTGGAATTTGCACCTCGGGGGTGAAATTTCAGCAAGATATTTGTCTTCTCAGCATTTTCACCGCCGTAGCAGTGGGCTTGTTTCACAATATTGCTTCCGTGCTAATTTTTTCACCGTTCTTCGACCGTTTTTTGTTCGATCTCATCGTTTTCGCTCCAGTTTTCTATCTTTTTACCCTACACACCTGTTTTAATATAAAAAGTATAAAAATTAATTAAAACATAATAAAATACTATATAAATACACGAAAACTAACTTAATTCGGTTTGGAAATACGTAGGTAGATCACACCTATCAAATACCCCCAAACTTGAAATTTGGCTAGTCCTCAAGCCAAACACACACACAAAAATAAAAATACAACTAAATGAAATAACAAACAACCTAAGTATAAACAACCTAAACATAACAATATGCGAGTTTTAAATTCTTCTAACGGCCTATTTATATTTCCCTCAACAACCGCCAGTCATATCAAGTTCAGGCGGTAACACACACCATGTGATGTTCTAGATTTTTGATATGCAATGAACGCTATTCTAGATCCTGTAAATGTGTTAGTGCGAGACTCAATAATATAGCTATACAATGACCGAATTGGATTATCCCCCAACGAAATTCATGACTTAGACCATGAAGGACTAGGATTTCCATAGGCCGGATTGGGGTCCACTCTCCACTAATGTAGGCTTGGAAGTTCATAGAGATCATTAGGACTCGGTTCGATTTTGATATATTTGGCCAAGGTATTTCATAATTGAAAATGGGTTAACGTTGTTAACATAACATTACCTAAGGCTCAACGCTTGGCACATTTACTCTCAAACCCTCATACTTAGATTGGAAACAATCCCGAACATGTAATAAAGAACGTAGTACTCACTTGTCAAAAAGAAACAGAAAATAAACTATATTTACATAGTGTTTTTTTTTTAACTAACCACACCCCCAAACTTATTCGATTAGTATGATTTCACGGGTGTGGTTAAAACAAACGAAAAATGACAAGTGAGTACTCGAATACCAAACTAATCCGAAGTTTACCCTAAACCCAACCGCTCACATCAAGTAGCATTTGCAATTGCTAACTTGATTCACTCTAATATGCCTTTAAATTCAACGATTAAGGTTTGTAAAATGATCAACTGGCCAAGGTATTAGCTTATGTGTTCAAAATTGAATTGGCATTTAGGCTTCGACAAAGTAACGAAGGATAAACATGTATCAAGGTAGGTTTAAAAAGGCTCAAGCGACAAAACGACTGCCTAAATCACGTCTCCTGAACTACATCGCCTAGGATTTCGCCTCAAGCTTTCCCTCAATCAAATTCTAGAATCCTTAATGTGTCATGAATTTGGCTAATCGATAATCGTCCTCAAGTCAATTGAATAACTATACATTGAGTCTATATGCTCGTACAAATTAGGTTCTACAATAATTTTTACCAAAAAGTATAGTCAAGCACACAGAATCACACATGCATAGGTATTACCCTTGACCTCGAAAACAACCAGGAGTAGTTATCATCATTGGGTAACGACCCAGATGAATGCAAAACTCAACATATAATAACAACACACAAAAATATAAACACATTCTAACCTAAACACACATGCAATACGAGAAAACAGTAACACATAAACTAACAAACTACATACTACACATCACTTTCGAACTTAAAACGAATAGTGTTCTCAGTGATCCCAATCATCATTCTCAACATATGAAATTAAAGCATGCTGACGAATGGCGTTTAGAACACTTACCTGGGAGGCGAAAGGATCTCGCCTCCGATTCAAGTCGGATGTAACGGTTTTAATTTATTTGACCTTGGGTTGACTCCCAAGAAGCGCGTGGTTTAATGTCCTCGGCCTGACATTTTTAGAACGCCCTCAATATTGGCGAGGTTTTGCTTTGGATGGCTCAATCTTTCAACGAAACGCCTCACCGGATTATGTGTTTGGCCAAGCAACATAAAACGGATTGGAATCCCATTGAAAGGGATGCATCAATACCCATCGATCTAACATCGCCAAGTATCCTGCATAAGAAATAAAAACAAAACTACAAACAAAAATTATATACAAAAGAAATGTCTAAAGTAAAATTAAGTCATTTACACACAATATCAACAATAACAACATCGCCAATCCTCGAATGCGATACACTTGCTTCTCCGATCTAAAACTTAAGTCTTCGGCAGTTACCGCGTTTCTCCAGCAATAACATCAAAACAATCCCCGACAACGGTGCCAAAAACTGGGTAGGGGCGTAGGAATACGCCGCTACTTACACTCGCAAATATACGAGGTCTAAGTTTTAGTATAGTGTGATCGTTAAGATCGAGTTATCATATCCACAAGGATTGGTGTCGTTACTATCGAATACCACGTTTGTCGTGACCTAAGTTTATCTAGACGAAAAATAAATGTATTTAATTAATTAAACTAATACTAATATATCCTAAATTAACTACACTAATATGCTAATATGTTATAGGGTGAAGAATTGCCTAGTGATTAACGTGTTTACAAATACGTGTTCGATTTCGATTTACTCACGTTTACGGTGTTTGACCTATTTGACAACCTTGGTTCGTAAACTCCACAGGCACCTCTCCCGAGTGTAAGACGGAGGAATACATGACTTCGAGTCAACGAAAAAGTCCCCCTCAACATCTTAACGACCATAGGTCACGTGAGTCTCGCCCAGCGTCATTGATTGCACACAATCCAACTCCCGACTGGGTCATTAGATCGTGCGCCGTATTTACCCTATCGACAATCTCCGTTCTAAAACTCCATCGCCACCTCTCCCAAGTGTAAGACGAGGGATATAACGCAATTTCAAGTCAACGAAGAAGTCCCCCTCAATGTCTTAACAATCCTAGGTCGCGTGAGTCTTGCCTCAACGTTATCGATTGTCCACGATTCAAACCCTGACCGGGTTATAGAATCGTGGCGTTTGTTTACCCAAATCCGAATTTGGGATTTGTCAAAATCCCATATTCTCTATTTATCTAACTAAGCATGATAAACAAATAATACTATAAACACAATCAAACTACGAAAAACAAACATAAACACAACATCGAAATCATCCAAATAACGTATTTATAAATTTATTGTTAATCCCTACTACAATCCATGTTTAGCTATGGTCATAGATGCATTAATGATAAAATAACAAGCTAAACATGCTCACATGATCCTAAGATAAAGAAATAAGGAAAAGCAATCGAAGAACTTAACCTCGTCCGAAGATAAACCGCTAAGAACACTTAACAATCGCTTTGCTTATTCCTCCACTTCAGGATGTGAGCTCCACCTCTAAAACTCCTAAAACCTAGCCTAAATATAGCCTAAGGTTCCTAAATGGCCGGGGGGAGGGGGGACAAGAGGAGGGGAAAGGAGTGGGTATTTATAGACAAACTATCTCAAAATATCTAATAAAAATATTTAGGCTGTGCAGAGGCCACCGTCGCGGCTGTGGGATTCAGTGTCGCGGCCGTGGAGTAGGTCCGTTAGTTGATCTCTGTGGCGGTGAAGAAGGCGACGGATTTGAAAAACATTATGTTGGTTCACCGCCGCGACGGTGGAATTTGTGCCGCGGCAGTGAAAGTTCAGCAAGATATTGGTCTTCTCAGCATTTTCACCGCCACGGTGGTGGTCTGGACGCCACGGCGGTGGGTTTGTTTCACAATATTTCCTCCGTGCTCATTTTTCCACTGTTCTTCGACCGTTTTTTATTCGATCTCATCGTTTTCGCTCTAGTTTCCTATCTTTTTGCCCCACACACCTGTTTTAATACAACAAGTATAAAAATTAATTAAAACATAATAAAATACTATATAAATGCACGAAAACTAACTTAATTCGATTTGAAAATACGTAGGTAGATCACACCTATCAATAGGCCCTCCATGTTCGAGGGATATCTTCCATAGACCCAAAGGCCAATAGCCAACCAATGAAAACTTGTCAAAGTTATCATTGTTTATGGATTCAACGGGAGCTTGGTTAGGGTCACAAACAATTTGGCACTCCATTTGGGTTAAGAAAATATATTGAATCATCTTGATGAGTTGTTCGAGTTTGGATGCGCCTATACCTTGTGGTTATCCTGATCATAGCTCTAATGAAATGAGTCGAAGGACCATAACTCTCGTTTAGGAACACTAAGAGATGTCTCTATTCTAGAATGAGTTGGATCACTACCATTAACCCATAGGCGCCGTCAACCAAGCTACCAGGAATAGACCTGTAGCTTGTCTTACCTCTACGGTAGCCCTATTTTTTCGAGAATATTATAACCTCTTTCTAATGACTGAAACATTGTCACAACCTATCCCTAGCCCCACATTAGAGGCGAGGGTGTGACTTCGACCTGCCATCACTAACATAATATATATAACCTAAATAAACAATACAAACTGGGCTTACAAATAACATTAACTTTCTAATTCACTCGTAAACTACACACCACGTCAAAATAGCACAATGTCCATACTAAACACATATCTGCCCAACCAAAATACAATATATATATATATATATATATATATATATACACGTGTGTGTGTGTGTGTGTGTGTGTGTGGAGAGAGAGAGAGAGAGAGAGAACAACTCTACAACAAAACCATAAAATATATGTATAAAATATTCAAACGTATATACAACAAACAATAGCTCCAAAGATCGTCTCTAAAGCTAAACCATGTCCCAACTCTATGTAATGCTAGTAGTGGATCACTTCTCTAGCTCGATGATGTGAAATAAAATATTTTATCAGTACACTGTCTTCATAATATAAAAATAATTTATGGATTAAGTATATTTATCAAAAACTACTTTCACAATCATAGTATATCCACACACTGAATATTAACAAATATAATAATAAGATATCTAAATTTATAAAGTGATCATCCTCACTAGTAATTAGTAAAATACGACATACATATTTGTATACTAGCTATATAATCATTTACCTCATGATCGGGAGTTATGACAATATAATAAACCATATATTTGCACAATCTAAGGTTGCTAGTGTTAGATTAATTCAATATCTCTAATGGTAGAAACATACACGTAGTATAAATCACAATATTACAATGATAACCAACAACATATATCACACATCCCGTACGACTAACATCATGTCGGGTCATAAGCTATGGCATAGCAGAATCATAATAAAATTAGTTCCACGTGTAGAAACCTTACTTGATCCATTTAACTTTAGAATATCATTCATTTTAATAAATATTTTCTCATATTTAGTATGGAATATAGAATTTTGACAATCTGCATAGAGGACAATATACTCACATCAATAACGCACAATTTACTCTTTATTGATGAGAAACTGTTGTCAACGGGATCGTCTGTAACTAACACACAACATGGTATAAAACTAAAAATTATCTAAATAGAACTAAATATAAAATGAAATGCGTGAACATAAATGATAATATATTAATATAAACTATTTTTCGCACAATATACTTTTATGGATTTATGCGATAAAATTATGGAAATGAAATAAATTATTTTTATATTAACTTCGACTAGGCACACTGTATAATCTAATAAAATTTGAATTATTCGTCAACTCACAATCTATAAATAAAATCTGACTTATGAAAAAAAAATTCTAACTAAACATATAAAATTGCACAACATTAACTTAATAAAATAGTTAGTCAAATAAACAATATTTTTGTTTTATTTTTTATTAATTTTGTTAAAATAAAAATTCAATCTAGAATACAAGAAATATTTTGATTAATTTTTTATATGTATTTAACGAAATATATTTTTTATTATTCAAAATAGTATTTTTTTTTTTTCCTAATTAAACAATAAACAATACAACATGGATCTTGTATATATTATAAAACAGTTCTCTAGGACATATTTTGAACATATGTTTTGCTTACATATTTTATAGGAAAAACTTGGGGAAAAAAGTGTTTGACTCTTTTCAACCTTTTCATTCTTCAAAACTTTCAGTTCTCTCTCAAATTATTTTCGATGGACAAGGCTCTTCACTTCTCTCTTATTTATGTTGCAAGATTTTATTTTTTTTTGTAACGATTTTTCTAATTCAAAATAGCTCAAATTCCATCACCCCATATTTTTTTCTTTCTTAATTTTTTGTTTTTTAGTAGTGATCTATATAATAAAATTATAAATATTATACTTTCAAAAGATATTTTTAAGAGACATTATTAAATACTAAATTTAAAAATAGGAACTCCATATATATTTCTTGGAGATACTTTTCAAAACATGCAAGATTTTTTTCAAAACAAGGGGGGCCATCATTCTCCTTCTCTCTATTTTCGATATACAAGCACCAAATCCTTCATTTCTTTCTTATTTATTTTTTAAGCCCCTTTTTTTTTTTTTTTATTTAAAATAACTCAAATTCCATCACCCCATATTTTTTGCTTTATTTTTTAATTTATGTGATAAATAGGAAAGAATAATAGAAGAAATTGAATTGCATTGCTTTATTGAAAGATATTTGAGATATTTATAGTACATTAGTAAAATAAAAGAATAAAAAAAATACATAAATAAGGAAAATATTAAAGAGAAACTACTATAAATAAAATATTCGTTTGACTTTCCATAATCTCTTCTTCCCATAATCAATTGCATTGCTTTATTGAAAAAGATTTGAGATATTTATAGTACATTAGTAAAATACAGGAATAAGAAAAATACATAAATAAGAAAAATATGAAAAAGAAACTACTATAAATAAAATATTCATTTGACTTTCCATAATCAAAGGAGATATTATTCTCCATTTGACTTTCCATAATTTCTTATATGCCCTCCGCAAGATGAAGCTCCTTGAGGAGAATCCAATCTTGGGTCTTGAGTAGAAAAAAAACAAGCCCATGCTAGTGGCTTGATGTTGTCAGCGTCTGGTTGCTGAGAGGCTCGTTGGAGCACTTTCTTGAAACATCTGGGGGTTCGCTGTAGCGAGTGGTGGTGCGCCGTAGCGCGTAACAAGCATTATCTTTCCAAACAAGTGTTTTACCGCAGGCACGAACTCCTGACTTGCAGAGGCTCCTCAACTGCTGCATCTTGTGGGTCGGAGGCACGCTGTAGTTGGCGGAATTTATCTGCAATGTAGCAGAAATCGCCATAGTTGAAATCTGTAGGGAGATAGATTTTTTATTTAGGATAGAGAGAGAGATGGATCACAAATCCAGTGAACCACAAATAGTCCAGAGATCTAAGAAATACTGATAGATATATCTTGTGTGTGCGCGTGAGAGAGAGAGAGAGATATTACTCAGTTAGGAAAGTAGAACACGATCTTTTCTACATGAATTTCGTAATGGGGAAAATTAGGAGATTGAGGGAGGGAGGGGAGCGTTTGAGAGAGAGAACAAGGGGGGTAGTTGTATTGGTGTTTGGAAGGTAAAGGGAAGCAGGAAACATAGGTCACAAAATCTGTGGGTTTTTTTTTTTTTTTGAAGAAAGTTGGGCAAAAAGATTAGGGTAACCGCTGAATTTTTGGAGACTAGTGGGGTAGTTTATGGTATTTCAGGATAAAATGGGTGGGGGTTTTGGTGTGAGGAAGAGGAGACGGCGGCGGTTTGATGCGAGGTAGACGACAATATGTTGAGGAGAGAGGGAAATCGCAGACAATGAAGGAGGAAAGAAGCGAGCGGACAACTGAGGAATGACATGCCGACGGCGATAGATTGAGAAGGGAGGGAGATCGCAGACGAGGAAGAGGTAAGGAAGCAGAGGTGTGACGACTGAACTGGAAGTAGGGTTTGAGCACCGATAGGTGAGAATAGTGAGAATTGAAAAACCAAAAAGGGGAGCCAACGAGACTGATGGGTTGATTAGGAATCGAGAGTTAGTGAGGAGACGGATCAAGAAAACATACACAAACCTTCCCCCAGTCAGAACAAAGTAAGCAAATACACGCGTGCTTGGGTCATCGGGAGGATAACGCTCATGGTTGTGCTCATCGTACACTATTTGGAGGTGGGATTCTTCACAGCCGCTACTTTGGGTGGGATCTCAGATATTAAACTCACCTCATGTGCTTGTGGGACAAGGGAACCAGAAGAGAACCCTCTGATTTGATCCAGAAATAAGCCGACGAAAGAAAACATGGGGTTGGATTTGGGAATGGTGACCGATCAGAGAAAGGGTGAGTCAGAGAGAGAGTGAGTGTAGAGAAAATTGTAGAGAGGAAGGAAAAGTTTGGGAAAAAAAAATGAGAGTCGGTGCTTCATTGCATAAGATTATGAGCAATACGAGATGGAAAAAGATGAAAAAATGAAAATTGGGTAGTAGAACTTTTTTCATGGCAGCTGCCATCGGAGTACATAGCCGGAGGTTATGAAGGTCGGTGGCGGCTATAAACTTTCTCTCTCTATAGGCGTTTAGGATTTTTGGATCGAAAGCTCTGATACCATATAGAAGAAATGAAATTGCATTACTTTATTGAAAGAACTTTAGGATATTTATAATACATTAGTAAAATACAAGAATAAGAAAAATACATAAATAAGGAAAATATTAAAGAGAAACTACTATAAATAAAATATTCATTTGACTTTCTATAATCTCTTCTTTCCATAATCAAAGGATATATTATTTTTCATTTGACTTTCCATAATCTCTTATAAGAATAACATTCTTAAGAGACACTATTTGCAATTAAATTTAAATAAATAAAAATATCAAAACCGAATTTAAGAAAGAAAAAAAAGAAAGTAGTTTTCCTCCCAAACAAAAATAAGGTGGCCCTCATATTCAATTCTTTTATCTTTATCGGACAAATATCCAAACCCTCCCATTATCTCTTATTTATTTTTAAGAATCTCTTTTATTTTGTATTTTTATATTTTCTTATTTTTTAAAAATAAAATAAAAATATTATTGAAGAAACTATTGAATTATCCTTGAAATAAATCATTTACAATATTTTTTTATTCTTTATTTTTTAGTCTTTAAGTTAATATTAACTGATTATTTAACTTTT
Source organism: Eucommia ulmoides (assembly GCA_016647705.1). NCBI lineage: Eukaryota > Viridiplantae > Streptophyta > Magnoliopsida > Garryales > Eucommiaceae > Eucommia > Eucommia ulmoides. The sequence continues at coordinate 12,810,917 of CM028327.1, read as the reverse complement.
TAGTTAATATCAACTAAATGTTTTATACGTATGGTTAATATCAAGCATGACTAAAAAGTAAGTTGAAAAGGACTAGAAATAAATTGCTCTAAAATATGGAAAAAAGTAAAAAAATTAGATAGAGGACTTCATAAAAGATCGACAATATTGTATTGGTGGATAATTATTATTTTTCTTCTAAAAAGTGTTGGCTGATAATTATTATTTTTCATAAGAAAATTTGCACAACTGTTTATGTATAGTTTTTAGTTCGCTTTTTACCGATAGCAAAATTGTTTATTACATATCTATATAATAGAATATGAAAATTCAATCTATATTCTCAAAACATATTTTTGTATACAATACTCTATTGAATATTGAAGTTAATGTTTTTATTTCATTGCAGGAATATTAAGTTAATTTTTCTTTTCCAAATAAGCTTATTTTTTTAGTCTATGCCTTTAGGCAAGGATTAAAGGGTATAATATGCACACATGCGCGCGCGCATATACAGAGAACCGTCTCCAAACATATATACATACACATAGCCATGCGCGCACACACATACACGTACCCTCCCCCCCCCCCATATAAATATTATTGGATGTAAATCCTATAGTCAATATTATATTCATACATTCAATGGCGTTTGTTTGCAAAACATTCAATTTCAAGTATTAATAAAAGATATTTTAAATTTATTCTTTATTGGGTGATTTTTTTTTGGCCCCAAAAGCCCATAACTTCTTAACTTTATCCCAACCTTTTTTTTTTAATGAAAACCCCACCTCTAAAAATATATTATTTTTAGGTAAAAAAATGCCCCTTGATTAATTTTTTAATAAAATAATAATTGAAATTCAATATTCCTTCACAACCATAGTAAATATTTATACCACTAGCTCTATAAATATTAATTATCACGTCCGCCATTATCACAATAAAAATTTATTATCACTATTGTCATCACAATAAAAATTTACTGTCACCGCTGCCACCAATACAACAAAAATTTACTATCACCACCGTCACAATAGTAAATATTTACTATCATCACCGTTACCACCACAAAAATTATTTACTATCACTGTCATCACAATAACAAATATTTACTATCACCACAGCTACTAACATAACAAATATTTTTATCATCGTCACTACCACAGCATGACTACCACCACAATAAATATCCATCACCACAACCGCCATAGTAAAAATTAAGTATCATCATTGTCACCAAAAATTCGCCACCACTACCCTACCACCACCACAACAAGAAATAATAAAACAATTACATGCAAATCCTTGTTAAATTTTGCAACAAATCAGATCAAAATAGTACGGCAGTAGCTGAAAATATTACAGAATCGAGAGAAGGAACTAATGTTTGAACGATCGCGGCAATTTTAGGGACGGGGTTATAGGAGCAGACAGACAACAACATAGCAAACCCAGGTCTGACCGTCTACGGGCTAAATCTCGGGCAAAGACAGCCAGATCTAGCCATCATTTGGTGAGAAACAAATAGGAGAGAGGGGAGAATGAAAAGAAGAAAGAAATAGGGTTGTTTCGGCAAGAACCAACATGAGAAAAGAAATAGTGGTGGAGTGATTGTGGTGACTTCAGCAGCGGAGTTAAAGAGCTGACGAGCTGCGACGGCATAACAAAGCTAGATCTGGCCAAGGTTGCCAGATCTGGGTCGTAGGCGACCAAATCTGCCGTGTTTTGGAGAGAGAAAGAATTTATTTTGGAGAGAACCAATTGCTTGCGGTAGTGGCAGTTAGTGGCGGCGGTAGCGATATGCTCATTGATGAATGTTTGGAATGAAGATTTCCAAATTCACTACCGAATCGCATTTTTCCTTTTGACTTTTCCGTCGCCATTCCAATCGAACACCTTGAAACCCCGACGCAATATATAGAAAGGTAGAGAGAGAGAGAGAGAGATCTAGGGTGGCGGTGTTCTTGGTTAACGCGGTGGTGGATAGAGGTAGTGGCCGCTACTGTTGATTATTTCAACGGTGGTGAACCATGGACCTGATGATGGTGGTGGCCTCCATTAGAATGAGAGAATGAAAATGGCGGCCATGGGGTAAATGAAAACAAAGGAATAAGGGCATTGTAGGTCAAAGAAGAGTTTTTTTGCAAAAGAATAATTATAAAATGAGGTTTATTTAATTGGGCTTAGGTTTATGGGGCCTAATTTAATTAATAAGTTGATATTGGGGTTATCATAAAAAAATCATTTATTTTATCAAAGTTGTTGTAGACATTGAATATAAAGTTAAAATGTCATAGCTCTTTGATGTGATTAAAAGACGGAGACTAAATACATTTGTTTACTTGTATTCTAAATGTTCCTAGTCGATATTGGATTGTTGAACCTTGTCTTCAACGATCTAGGCTATCTTGTAAGGGTATTTTTCTATTATGAGATTGGTGGGTCTTAAACCATTAGTATGGGATACTAGAAACAACTACAGGGGGACTTATTAGTGTATGTAGTAAGAGGCCGAACAATATCATACTTGATATCCTACATAATAATTTTGATCAATATAAACAATAAGATATTTGAGATATGATTGCATTTGTGATCTTTTGACTTGAGATATTGTATTTTACAAGTATGAATTGCTATAATATGATAATACTAAATGTTGTATTCTAGACATAGAAATTCAAAGATATTCATTGGTTATAATGGAACATACATATGAATATACGAATATACAAGATAAGATTTATCACTCCCTATAAAGAGAAATATGTATTGTGTAGTTCCATTTAATATAATTCACTCAAGCCTCTAGTCAGAGCAATGTGACAATTGTGATGAAATTCCAATTGGTGTTACAAAAAATTTATATTATCAATCAAGGTACATATAATTAGACTATGATTTTTTAACTTTATCCAGACCCTGTTGACTTTATCCATACCTTGTTGATCTTTTGCAAATACAAGATAGAGAGATCGTATAATATGAAAATCATACATGAGGAGGTTTTCTTTGTCAAATTCTTATCAATTGACATGGTTGTGATAAGTGGGTAGACGTGACTCACAGTCAGAGGACATACCTTTAGGAGTATGCATGGGTCGAAACCCGCCAGTAGGTCATTGACTTGCCACGCGACCCAACCTTGTCGGGTGGAAAAAGCTGTGACCTGCTGGCCAACCGTCGGACAACAAAATTCGATCATTTTCGGGTTCGACGGGTGTTGGGCGGGTGGAAGGTCGGGTTTGGGCTAATCAATTCTCTAATCAATAGATACAATACAGAAATCAAACGAAAACCCTAATCAAAGCAGAAATCAAAATTGAAATAAAAAACGTTACTGCTAAACATCAACCTCAAAGAACAAATCGAACTCACCGTTGGTCTATAATTGTCGTCGCCGTTTTCATCTCTCATCGTCATAGACAAAACAAAAATAAAAGAATCGTCATCGATCGATTGTTGCCGCCCTTCCCGTTTCCTTCTCTCACCATCGGTCCATCAGTTTTTCGGAAAGAGAGACGAAATGAAGAAGAGAGGAAATCAAGATGAAGAGAAAAGGAAATAAACGGCTAAATCAAGACGAAATGAAGAAGGAAATGATTGTCATACATGGATTTGTAGCAGCCGCTCTATGAAAATAAGAAACCCTAAAACGTGAGGTATAGCACAACTTATTTATTTCGTTGTCCCTTCGGGTCGGGTGTATTGCGGGTAATGGACGGCCAAATCCGACGACCGACCGTTGGCTTCGCTGGTTCGGATCGGGTATTACTCGATCTAAACAAAATGGATCAAAGTCCCGAAAATTTTGGGCCGGGCCTGGTCGGTTTGTTCGGGCTGGCCGAGCCAGCGGTTTATTTGCACAACCCTACATACCTTAGAGAAACTATTTTTCCTTGAAGGGTAAAATTAGAATTCTTCCAATTTTAATTAGTTAATTAATTAATTATTTATTTTGTAACATTTAAATTTTTGTATGGAGCTAATTAGTCACACACAATATAAAATAGACGTTGTGAAAATCCTTAAAAAATGAATAGGTAGTAACATTGAAACTTTTGAAAGTTCGGGGCTAAAGTATTAATAAGAAAAGAAGGAGGTCTAGAATTTTGAACTCGCACATAGCCCAAAGTTCCACCACTGGTATAGTAACAAAACCAAGTCGCCAAGAATAACCAATTATCCATATCCTCCACCAGAATTGCTTAGGAAGCCACCACAAGTTGCAACATTAATAGAATTGACATGATTAGCACCAATGTTGCCTATAGAGTGGGCACATTGTACCAATGTTCTCATGCTAAAAAAAATGCATTAATAGAAAGTGTTTGCAAACAACAAATAGGGGTATGCATCGGTTTAGGTGTAGGTGGATCACCAACCCAAATGTATCGGGTTAGGGATTTATGGATTCAATTTCTACCAAAATACATGCAAATCCAAAGTTTTCGGTTGCTGTCAGATATGGTTGGAATCGGATTAGACTAGTCGGGTTGATTGATAGATCATTTATCAAAGAATCAATCAACAAAAACAAAAGCACTAATTTCATATAATAGAAACAAAATTATAAAATCAAGTAATCAACAAAAACAAGAACACTATAGAACCACCAATCTTACAAATTAGAATAGAAATAGGATCAATAATCGAACTACTAATGATCTAAAGTTAGAAAAAAAAAAAAAAAAAAGGGCAAAGACAAAATTGAAAATATGATCAAACCAATAATAAAAACTTTTCTTATTCTCGCATAAATCTAAAAATCCAGGCTTCAAATCCCGTTGAATTTAAACAACTTGACGTCACCCTAGTAAATGCACTACAATTAGAATTAACATATTATAAAAGCATCAAAATTTTACTACCAACTACAAACGGTGCTCTAATTTCTAATTATTTGATGAATTGGGAGGGATGGATGTTCAGTTCTCTCCCTAGACAAAGTACTTGCCAGATATTGTTGCAAGAATGTTAAGTATTATAACTTGATCATCTACTTCGAAATTTTCAGCTCACAAGCTTGCACACTTGCGGAGCAAACACTGCATGGATGCACAAGTATCAACATAGTCGTACTGCTAGGTACAATGTCTCAAATGGACTTTTCTTAACCAAGATGCAGGCAGGGTCATCAGTTAGAGACCATGTCGGTAAGATAATCAATCAGGTTGAGGAATTTGAAAGGTTGGAGTTAGCTCTTTATCACAGCCTAGCTATGGACCTAGTTCTACAATTGCTACCTGATGCGTATGATCATTTTGTGGTAAACTTTGACATGAATAATCTAGAAGTCACTCTTTTGAGGCTTCTTAACATTTTGGGGACCGTTGAGGAGACCTTGAAAAAGTCCTCGAGTTTTCTACTTGTAGTGGACGGCCTTCGACTTCCAAAGTGAAGAAGAAGAAGAAGAAGAAGAAGAAGAATAGCAAATCTAGCTCATCTTTGAAAGTAAACCAGAAGCTAAGGAAAAAGAAGAGGCTTAATAAAGGAAAATGATTTACTGCAGCCAATAAGGGAATTGAAAAATGAATTGTCCCCGGTATCTAAGTTCCAAGAACAAACATTCAGAAGGTATGCCAGATCTACTCATTTTTATTTGTTATTTGACAACCTATTCTATTTTATATTAGGTTTTAGACTCTGGTTCTAATTCACATGTGTAATACTATGCAGGGTCTAAAGGAAAAAAATGAATAAATGAGACATCTCGTTGTATGTGAGAAATAGAGAAAGATTTGTTGCATTAGCCGTGGGAGGCTTTACTTGAGATTTTTGTCAACCCACATTTTAAATTTAAAAGATTGTTTGTTTATACCTAGAGTTTTCAGAAATATTATGTCTATTCTTTGTTTAATAAAGAATGATTATTCAGGTTTTTTTCCAGAATAATACTTGTATTATTTATTTCTATTTAGAGTGGGTTGACTTGGGCATATGTTATAACAATCTTTATTATTTAAAAATATGTGGTGAAATTAACAACATAGCAACTAAAAGTATAACAAAGAAAATTAAGAAATGAAAGTCCTACCTACTTGTGGCATCTCAGACTTGGCCATATTAGTGAGAAGAAAATTAAAAAAGATGGTTAAAAATGGACTTTGGGGCCAATTTATTTTGAAGACATTACTGAATTATAAAGCTTGTGTTATGGGCAAAATAATCAAATCAACCTTTGTTGGACATTGGTAAAGGGTTACTAACATATTGGGTCTGGTACATACTAACGTATATGGACCCATAAGCTACACAACTCGAGGTGGATATTCATACTTCATTACTTTTATCGATGATCACTCTAAGTATTGTTTTGTGTATCATATCAAACACAAGTCTTATTCCATTAAAATGTTTAAAGAATTCAAAAATGAAATAGAGAAACAAATTGGGAAAAGTATTAAGGCTCTTCGATCAGATTGAGGTGGCAAATATTTATCCATAGAGTTTCTGGACTATCTCAAGCTTAATGATATGCTTTTTCAGTGGACTGCTCTTGCTGCACCACAATTAAATGGTGTATCAAAAAAATTAGACCCTATTAGATAAGGTCAGATCAAGTGTAAGTTTCACTGATTTGCGCATTTTATTTTGAATATATGCCTTAATGACTGCAACTCATTTACTAAATAAGGTTCCACTTATGTCCATACCAATTACTTACATGAATTGTGATGTGCACAGAAATCGAGTCTTAAGTATGTAAATATTTGTGGTTGTCAGGTGTAAAGATTTGGGGTTGTCGAGCACATGTTAGAAGACTTGAATCAGACAAGTCCAAATCTAAGACTCACATTTCCCACTTTGTGGAGTATCCAAGGAAAACCACTGGATAATACTTCTATCACCCAAAAGAATAAAAAGTGTTTGTTTCTAAATTTTTTATAGTCTTAGAGAAAGTATTTTTGGAACAATCGAACTTTGGGCAAAAGATAGAATTGGCGAAGGTGTTGGACATTGAGCAAACCAAGCAAACTAGAAATGTGGAGCCAACAATTGTAAATGAGTCTAGTGCACACATTTCTCATAGATCAAGTAGAACCTCGACTCATCCTGATATATATCTAGGACATCTTGGATAAAAGGATAGAGATGAGTTGTTGCTAGTGAGAGGTAACAACCTTGCTAACTATGTGGCGACGATGTTGGATGTCAACAGTAAGAAGTAACAAACAACAATGAAATTTCAAATGAACTCCATGTACACTAACCGAGTCTGGACACGTGTGGATCTACCTAAGAAAATTGTTCCTATTGGGTACAAATGGATATTCAACGAAAAACAAGACTTAGATGATAACGTGGATGTGTTCAATGGTGAGAGGATATACTTAGCGTCAAGGTGTTGACTATGAGGAGACCTTTTCTTGGGTTGCAATGTTGAAAGTCCATTAGGATTTTATTGGCTATCATCACATACCACGACTAGGAAACGTGGAAAATAGATGTAAGGATGACTTTCCACGATGAAAACATTGAGAAAGAGATTTACATATGATAAAAAGAGGGCTTTATAGTTGAAGGCGAAATCTAGAAGGTGCGCAAGTTGAAAAAATCCATTTATGGAATTAAACGAACTTCTAGAAATTGGAACATCAATTTTGACAAGGAAATCAAATTATTTGGTTACCTCTAAAACATGTAAGTCCATGTGTGTACAAGAAAATAGATGAAAGGCCTTTATTTCTTAGTGTTGTACGTCGACGATATCCTACTAATTGGAATGAAGTAAGGATGTTGTCAATTACGAAAGCAAGGCTTTCTCAAACTTTTCCCATGAAGGATTTGGAAGAAACATCCTACATAGTGGGTATAAAGATCTATAGTGATAGATCTAAAATGATGCTTGGTTTATCCTAATCCATGTATATAGACAAAGTGATAAAGCGTTTCAACATGGTAAATTCTAAGTATGGTTATCTACCAGTCCAATGTGGAATTCATCTCTCTCAGAAGATGACTACTCATTCTCCTGAGAAAAAATGAGATGAATAAGATTTCATATGCTTTGGTAATTGGAAGTCATATGTATGCAATGTCGTGTACCATGCCCGATATCAATTATGTTGTTGGATGGACTAACAGATATCGGAAGATCCAGGTTTGGAACATTAGAAGGCTGTGAAATCTATCCTTAAGTACTTGAGAATGATTAAGGATAAATTTCTAGTCTATGAAGGAGGAAAACCAAGGGTTGACAGTTTATTGATTCAAATGTCCAATCCAATGTGGATGACCGAAAGTCAATTTTAGGATATGTATTTAGCCTATATAGTAGGGTCGTTAGCTAGAGAGTTGTAAGCAAACTATAACTACAAATTCCACTACTAAGACTGAGTACATTGCCACTTCCAATGCAGCGAAGGAAAGTGTACGGATTTAAAGGTTCGTCACTGAACCTGAAGTGGTTCCAACCATTGAGTCATCGATACTTTTGTATTGTGACAACAATGGTTCTATAGCCTAAGTAAAGGAATCCAAATCTCATCAGAAATCCAAACACACTGAGCAACACTTGACACGTCTTGATTTTTTGTATATAAGAGAATGACTGCATTTTTGAAATAATTAGGGAAAAAGGGTTTTAAATGCGTTGTTTTTCTCTTAAAATACATAGGTCATTTTTAAAGACAATGAGTTTCCACCTAGCATTTAATTCGTGTACTAAGCTATTGAATTTTTAGAAAACAAATTTCAAAAAGGCCTAAGTAAATTTGACTCCGAAATAGGTCTAAACAAATACTCATTTAAAAGAATTCAGGGGTCAATTATATTCGAAGAATGTGTTAAGCACCTCAAGATACCCGTTCGAAAACAGTACCTTATGTTCAATTAAGTCTAACTAGTTTTAAGTTTGAAAAATTTATTTTATGTTGAAATCATTTTTCCTTTTATTACGAAATGCTTTTTGGTATTTTCAAAATAAAGTTTTATAAGTTTTTTGAAAAAATTTCCCGGTATGATCTCTTATCATATATTAAAAGACTTGACAATGATAATCCTTAGATGACATATTTTTAACATTATCGATTAATATATATACTTTAAAAGGGCAAATCAACCTAAGTAAATCATAGTTATCTGATGATCATGTGAATGCCAATGCAAATTATAATGATGCTAAACTAGCGTGACATAATAGACCTTAAAACTATTTTTCAAGATGTATTCCAAAATGACCTTAAAACCGGGTGAAGGTATGTGCAAAATAGTGAGTATAGTAAGTGACATGATATATTTCAATGCATCTTTATAATCTATATGGAAATAATATGGCCTCTAATATAACTAACATGATTTATATGACTATTTGTAATGAGAATGAATATGAAAAGTGCAAGTGGTGTGAATGTCCTAAACATTCATGATTATATGGTGAAACATAATTTGATTTTAAAAATATCATGAATGACCTATTCTATATGACATGTTGAATTGAATGACATATTTACTAACATGAAATCTAAATGCGGTATGCAAGAATGAGAAGTGGAAGTGATGAGGAGTGTTTTAGACATTTCCTAAATGATGCATGTAGTAAAATAAAAAAAATGCATCAGTCATTATATGGACTACATGAATCTAATAAAATATCTATTTTTGTACTTATTTTTAATTTTCCATTTAAAGGAAAGAAATTCAAATTTAACATCCTCTCAAATTCTATGGAAATGAAAATCAAGTGGACATCATGGAAATGAATTTTATCAAAGCCAACTCCTCTAAAACTTATGCCGATTTTGACGAAATGACATATCGATGGAAGTAATCTCCTAAAGTCACCGTTTTAAAATTCTACTTTATTTGGGGAATCAAACCGGTGGTATGGGAATTTTTTCTTCAACTTGTTGGATCTTTGAATTCCCCACAAGACTTATAGGAACTAATTTAACAAAAACAAAATTATTATTATTATTTATTTTGATTTTATAATAATAATTTATCTTTCATTTTTCATAGCACTATCAAGACAAGAATATAAAGTAATTATAAGGAATATCCTCATATAATCCCCTTAGGGTAAAGTAAAAGAAGTATCATTTTCATAGCATATCATTATAATCCTTGGATAAATAATATTCCGATATCGAAATTAAAACATAGAATGAAGAACGGACAGAGGTACTAACCTAGATGATTATTTTTCTCAGATTTTGAACTCCTCTTTGAAATCTCTCGGAATTGCTGGTAGTGAAAATGGTCAATCGAAACAACAATAGGGAGATTTTTTGTGTCCGAAAAGGTCTGTCTCCCTCACCAAAGTGGAGGGGCTATTTATAGGCCCCAAATAAGACAAGGCTGCATCACAAGATGTGGCCTTATTGCCACGTGGCAGACTGTGATAGGCTCTTTCACTTTATGACAATCCATTTATTGTTCATATTTGTCATGATTTGACTCTTTTACCTTTCTCCTTTTTGAAAAACCTCTTAAAATCATTCTTAATGATAGAAATTGTTTCCAAAATGAATTAGTGATATTGTTGGCCAAGTAAAATACCCAAGAGGGTGGGTGAATTGGGTAATTAAAAAATAATCAGAATAAAATTCAATAAATTAAATAATTAATTTTAAGCTTAAATTAATTATTATCTTTATATCACAGCGGAATAATATAATCAACTAAGTGCACACCCAAACAGCAAAAATAAACAAATTAATAATGCAGCACACCAAGATATATCCTAGTTCACCAAGCTACTCTTGGCTAGTCCAGTCTTTCGAGCCCCACAGAGATTCGCACCTACTAATTCTCAAAATCCCTTTAAAAGTAGGAACCAAACCCGCACATCGATTCTTTTACAGGCTCATAATCAACCTTTACAATTTCCTTTTCAAAGACTAAGAAATAACCTTTACTTTTTACAAGCTAAAGAATAACCTAATTCTTTTTAACACTTAGGCTCAAGAATCAAAATCTCACCAAAACACTCCAAATATCCTTTTACCCGGTAAGGATTGAATGATTACAAAATCACTCACAAACACGCAATTCTTATCCAGGAAAAATCACTACCTCAATCTCTTTACAGGAAAAGACTAAAACCCAACTACTCTTGATTAAATATCCCCAATGATATTTAACCCGTCACAACTCATCAATACAAAAATTGATAAGTAAATCTCACTCGGAACTTCTACTACCCCAGATATATATAAACTCAATTAATATCCCAACTAGTGATAGAATTATGTGAGATGCAGAAATCTGATTTTAACAATATATGGGTAGCAAATTGGAGTACGTAATCAGATTCAAGAAATTGTTTGAAAGAATATTTTCTTTAAAAAATCAAAAATAATTTCTAAGATCAATTTTTCAAATACAATAATAAACAAGTAATAATCAATATGGAAATATCTCACCCGGAATCCACATAATTAATGACGAAAACAATGTAGCTTCAATTTCGGTATCAGCACAAATTGATCGTAGTTGATTATCAGAATCACTCTTAGAACAGCTCACCGTATCGTTGAATTATAACTCTTATAAACGCTCTCTCAAAAAGATATAGACTGATTTTATCTCTTAGAATTATTAGAATTATTAGCTCTCTAGAAAATTCGCAGGTCTATATAAGGGCACATGTAATCATCCTCCTAACGGCTAGTTTACAAGTGTCATGACAATAAAATACTCTTATAGACCCTTCATAACATGAGGACTTTATTATTCAATTACACTTAATAACAACTTTTAAAACTCTCAATTAAATCCCCAAAATATTTCTCAATCAAAACAAATAAGTATAGAATCCATTTTAAGTACCAAATTGAGAAACTTTAATAATTAATGAACCATATTGAAAGGATTTAATTAGTATATGAACCATATCTCAAATGTTAAGAATATCCTCGAAATCTCTCTTAAATCTTAATAAAAAATAGTTACTTTTGGATTTAAAATCGGATCAACCAATATCCTGAAACTGCGCGTTCAGTCGACTGCCCAGTCGACTGAAGGATACTGGAAGTAGCCCATGCACTTGATCGGTCGACTCCTCAGTCGACTCGCAAATTCAGAGAGTTTTCCAAGCATCTATTGGTAGACCTCTCTCTCTCAACTCGCAGATTCATAGAGTTCATCTTCTTTCTCCGGTTAACTCCTCAGTCGACTGCCCTCTCCTGAATCTCTTCTCTGATCTTATTTTTAACTTACTTGTTTTTACAATTTTGCCCCTTTATCCATATTTATATACAAATAAACTCCACTAATACTCTTATATTTTATTTTAGTCATTCAAAAATATTTCTTTTTAATTCACATAGGAGCAAATAAATATACTCAACCAAAACATACATAAAAGATAAAATTCATTTTGTGCCGTGTGTGTGTTCCTAAATGGGATATTTAAGAGTTTATATTTACCTGGGTTATTTTTCCTAATGTCTTCAAACTCTTAAAACTTATTCATCATCTTGATATCTTCATTTAGCATCCATTCACTTTGACATCTTCATTATTGGAACTTTAAATTACTGAAACACTTGATCAAACATTAGTTTCACCAAAACATCAATATTTAATTGTTCATCAAAATCTTGGGATCAACAGATATAATTATTATATCACGTATGATAAAATCGATGACGTAATGACGATGTCATGCATGATGTCATGGATGATGTAAGGATGATATAAGGGTGACAAAATAATAATTATACTTGAACTCCACCCTTACGTTAATTAGTTTAAAAATAACTGATTAAGTCCATACTGAAATATAATTAAATTATAAATTCTAAGTTTCCCTTTAAATTTTTAATTGAACTCCAATAGTTCAACTATTATTTTATGGAATAAATTGACCTTTCAAACTTGATTATTTTTTAATATTCGGTTTAATTTAATTAAATCAAGAAAGGATATTTTTGAATTTTAAAAAGTTGTTTGGAATGATCTATTTCTCTCTTATTTTCGAAATTCAAAATTGATTTCTTGAAAATCCGATTTTCAATCAAAACAATTTTCTCAAAAAAAAATCTTTGAAGATTTCTCAATCAACCACAAGTTCAAATCGCTTTTCTATTTTTTATTTTTTACGAGTTTTCATTATTAGGATGCCATGCAAAAATTTGGTAAGTGGTTGGACAAAATGCGTTTTCTATAGTTGCTCCCTCCTTGTCATGCGAGTAAGACTTGCTTAAAAAAGATAAAAGGCATACACCATTTGGTTCCGCCACTCAGATGAATGCAATGTAGAAGATTATAAAATTTGCCCCAGCCCAAGGCTGGGACAATACTTATTCAAAAGAAAATACTTATCTGCAAGAGAAATGTTGCCTAAAATATGCCCCAACCCAAGCTGGGTTGATGAAATTAAGGCAACGTTGAGACCGAACCCATATGGGTTGCCCACGTACCTTTGAAATATCAAAGATCAGGTCAAATATCATTTGGAATATGCCATTTTCATAGCAGGATATAAGCATTTAAAAGGAAGATACTCATGACGAATTCATGACAAACAATGTTCATTTAGAAGATCGTTGAGGCAATAAGTGAAGAATAACTCATGATGAAATCATAATGAACAATGTCCTTTTAGAGGTAAGAAGTGAAAGAAGAAGCCATGACGAATTCGCGACAAACAATGTTTGTTTAGAGGATCGTTTAAAGGTAAGAAGTGAAGAACTCTTGATGAATTCATGACTAATAATGTTCTTTTAGATGACCATTTAGAGACAAACATAAAAAAATAACTCCTAACGAATTCAAGACCAACAACATTTGTTTAGATGATCGTTTAGAGAAAGAACAAAGAACTCTTGATGAATTCATGGCGAACAATGTTCGTTTAGAGTATCTTTTAGAGAAAAAAGTAAAGTAAGAACTCTTGACGAATTCATGAGGAACAACGTTCGTTTCAGAAAAAAATGAAGTAAGAACTCCTCACGAATTCATGATTAAAAACATTTGTTTAGAGGATCATTTAGAGAAAAACTGAAGTAAGAACTCCTGACAACTTCCAGACGAAAAATGTTTATTTAGAGGATTGTTTAAAGAATAAAAATGAAGAATTAACTCTTGACAAATTCTTGATGAACAACGTTCGTCAAGAAATCTTGATGAATACATGACAAACAACATCCGTTTAGAGGCAAATGTGTTTGGCGTGCTTTTTGGCGTGTAGGCTACAAGTTTTGTTAAATTTAATTGAAAATGTTAGATTTTCACTTTACTGAAATGAGGTAAATGTGGCTTTTCGTTGTATAGGTTTTAATATTTGTTGTTGATTTTCTAATTATTTGTTATCACGCCGACAATGGTGGTGAACGTTTATTATGGTGGTTGGTAGTGGGTTATGAATATCTATTGTTTGTGGTCAACAGTTATTGTGGTAGTAATGAATATTCATGATGATAGTTGTGAATATTTCTTGTGGTGGTGAATGATAGTAGTGGTAGCAGTGTTGGTAGGCCATGATCATGGTAGTTGTGATTTTTGTTGAAATGAGGGTTGTGTTGAACAGTGGTGGTGATGATGGTAAACATTTACTGTGATGATAGAAGTTTATTGTGGTAGATTGATAGTATGGGCCTTGCCCATGAATTATTTTTTTTCCCGATAAATTGAGGAAGATATTAGATAACAAACTAACTGTACTTGAACCGCATAAATAACCCTTCCACTCTAGTCTCAGTTTAAGTTTGGGATTACAAAATTTGGAAGTCATACAATTAAAAAATTTCTTGATGCCATACTCGGTTAAACTATCTAATACATTAGGCCCCGTTTGGTTAGTGTTTCCATTCCAATCCAACCCAACTCAACCGAATCCAAAAATTCTGGGATTGATTTTTGGGAACGTGTTTGGCAACACAAAACTCAACTCAACCCAACCCAAAAAATTAGAATTGATTCTCAAAATCCTAAGGAAATGAGAAACAAATTTTTTTTTTTTTTTTTTTTGGCCCAAAAAACTCAACCCAACCAAGAGACACGCTTGGAATTTTCTAATTGTTAATGAGACCCATGTTCGACTTCTGTTAGCTCAAAACAAGATTTTTTTTTTCTTTTTTCTTTTTTCCCTTCCTTTGTCTTCATCCTCACCTCCACCTCTCCTCGCAATCGTCATCACAATCATTCTTCCTCCTCCTCTCATTGTTGTCGTCTTCGTCTTTATCGTCTTGCTTTCTCAGTTCTTGAATCGATTTCGATTTCGATTTCATCACCAAATCGAAAATCGATTTCGATTTTCATTTCGATTTTCGATTTCGCTTTTGATTTCATCACGAATCGATTTAGGATTTGATTCTTGATTTTGGGTTAGGGTTCGTTCTTAATTTTGGTTTAGGGTTAGTTCTTGATTTTGGGGTTTGGTTGAATTTCATGAAATCAATTCTAAGGTTAGTTCTTGATTTGGGGATTTTGGTTGAATTTGAAAATTTGGTTGAATCAAATCTAGGGTTAGTTCATGAAATTAATTCTAGAATAATATCGTTACAAAAAAAAAAAAAAAAATTGTCTTCACCAAATGCAATTATATTCTTAGTAGGAAACAGAATTCTCATTCCAGTTAGGTTGAGAAAAGTGGGAACACTAACCAAACGCCACCTTAGTTTCTCCACGGCTACTACTTATAGATACACACCAATTACGCAACAAAGTGACTTGGAATCACAAACCATATTAGCATAACGAGGGGTTGGGGAGTTATTTTTGCTTTATATGTAGTACTAGGAAGAGAGCATGTACAAGCTTGTGCCCGTCAATAAAAAAGTTACAATAAAATTTTTAATGTCAAATATTTAAAAAAATAAAGAAAGAAAAATTGCTTACAAGTAAGACTCATGGTCCATTTAAAAACATGTTATTGATTTTTTGTGTCCATCGCCTGTGATCAATATTGTCGTCTATACTACCACCATTGTTACTAAAAAAATTTATAAGTAAAATATTCATTAGTAATTTTAGGTTAATTATAATTAATAAAAGAATTTCAAATTAAGTCAAAAAAATAAGTGGGATTTAATATATTTGTCATCAATTAAATATTTTTACTAAAAAAAGGTTAAAAAACAATTTTTATTTTTTATTTTTTATTTTTTTTATTCTACCTAAACAAATTAATATTGATAGAAACTTTCATAATGATGATGAACTATAAATCGATAAATAAGTTGACAATTGTATTAAAAGTCACAAACTCCCTCTATAAATTCTCCAGAATTCTATATTAAAGAAATAAAGTCATAGAATTGTATAAAATTTAATAGAGCAACCTAAATTTATTGAAATTCCAATTTTTCTTCTCTCTTATATTTTTATTTTATTTTAAATAATTGATGATAATCACAACACTTAATATAATAAAACAATACATATATACAAATGCATGGGGTTACAAATTGTCAAATTAATTATAATTTTAGTGTACTATAGTACAAAATAATATTTAATATCTTAAAAATATAAAATTATGACTCATAAATAAAATTATAAAAATCGTTCACAAAATTAGTATGTCATACACTGACAATCAAATAATACTTTAAGATATTTTTTTATTAAAATATATAAATAAAAAAATGCCTACAATTTTATTTTATTTTTAAATTAAAACAATTTTA
The DNA here is from genome assembly GCA_016647705.1 of Eucommia ulmoides. NCBI lineage: Eukaryota > Viridiplantae > Streptophyta > Magnoliopsida > Garryales > Eucommiaceae > Eucommia > Eucommia ulmoides. Next base: position 12,794,355 of record CM028327.1, on the reverse strand, counting down.
GATGAAAAAGTTCCACAAAAATTTACTTTAAAAATTCTTCTTAAGTACATGTTTTTAGGTTTCTATTAAATAGTTAAGAGTATATTTTATACAAAATAAAATATTACTTTTAATTGAATAATACCAAAATACTCATGCTATTTTGTTTTTAAATTAATTTATTGCACTTTGCAATTCTATATTGCAAATAAAAATATTGAAAAAGAAAATTTATGTATATATATAAAATATTTATAATATATATATTAAATGTATCTCACATGAATAACGATAAAATATATGAGTCTTTTATTTTTTAATATTCTAAGGACAATTTATTACAAATAAATAGTGAAGAAATTTTTTATTTTTATAATAGTTATAGATAGATATAAATAATATTTGTAATGTATTAAAAGTTAGTAGGCATAGAATAGATATATATATATAAATAAAAAATAAAAAAAGTAGGTGAAAAGTGTATTTTAGTTTTCAAAAAATTAAAGGACAATTATGTAATTTCATATGTCCAAATGAATAATAAATTTAAAGCTTATTTTATATAATAGAATAGAAGTTGCAATGAGTAAGGTTTTAAAAGTATCAACATAGTATAGCTTAAGTGGTAAGGTCCGCTCAAATTAAATTAGTTGAGAGATCTCTACAACGTCAGGGATTCAAGCTCGCGGAAAAGCATTTGTTGGGAGGGATAACCACGCACTCCGAATGAAATTAGTCTCACACTATGTGTGGGTGTGAGGACACTTGTGAGTATAAAAATAAATAAATAAATAAGGTTTTAAAAGTGTTTCATGCCAAGGTCCCAGGCAACAATCAAGCCATCACACACGGCCCAAGTTCCACCATTGGTATAGTAACAATACCAAGTCGCCAAGAATAATAAATTGTCAACCAGAATTGCACAGGAATCTACCACAACCTGCAATGTTAATCGAATTGACACGGCTAGCATCAAATGCTGCCTAGAGAGTGGGCACTGGCAATTCAAACCAAACAGATAAGTAAATGAACAAAATCAAACCGAACGGTTCAATTTTAAAATCAATTAAATGATTTTGAATACGATTTTGATTTTAAAATTTAAAACCGAAACGGTTTTGGTTTTAAGATAGTAACCGTGAAATCAAACTGTGTACCCAAACCGTGTAATCATACCATGTAACCAATAATTTAAATATATTTTTATTACATATATTATCCTTTTTTTTTATTTATTTACAGTTTAACCCCTAGTATATGTGTATATGTGTTATAAGATTAGAATTTTCATCTGCAGACTTCCCAATTGCCATTCTTCTAATTTGTATTGTGATGATTATCTATCGTTTATTTTTTTAGTACATATGTATTTCATGTATTGTAATCTAACTATAGTTAGAAGTAACAATTAATAATTTTGTGGTGTAATTTGATTTAGTTTGGTATCTTAAAATTTATGTTTTACATTTTAGTTGCTTTTCTTTGCATATAAAAAACAGCGGATAGCGATTTTAGTTTTGATTTTGGTCTTTTATAAAATTCAAAAATCTTAAAAATCTTAAAGGGTTTCATAATTTCACAATTTTGATTTTGATTTTGATTTTGTATAAAATTAAGAGAATCTTGTTGAGAGGTCCAAGACTCAAAAAAATCACTTTCTAAAGACCATATCATGTGTTAAAAGATCACTGTTACAGGACCTCACAGAGTGATGGTTTTATGAAATGAGATATTTCATCAAATTTTCCTAAAATTAAATAGTTCAATTTTAAAACCATTTATAGAAAACCTACGGTTCTGGTTTTGGATTTGGTCTAACAATTTTCGTCTTAATTTCTAGTGAAACCTAACCAAAACCAAATCGTTGTCATAAGTGGGCACAATGTGCCAATGTTCTCACGCTGAAGAAATGCATTAATAGCCAAGTGTTCTCAAACGACAAAGAAAATATTGAAGATGTGATCAAAACCAAGAACAAAAACGTTTCCCGTTCTCACATAAATCTAAAAAGCCAGGCTTCAAATCCCGTTGAATTGAAGCAGATTGACATCACCCTAGTACATACAATACAATTAGAATTAATATATTATAAAAACGTCAAAATTTCACTACCGAATAACCAGAGGAAACTGTAAGCGGTGCTCCAATTCCAAATTGTTTGATGAATTAGGAGGCATGGCTGTTCAGTTTTCTCCCTGCCCAAAATACTTGCCAGATATTGTTGCAAGAATGTTAAGCATTATAACTTGATCATCCACTTCAGACTTTTCAGCTCGCAAGCTTGCACATTTGCGGAGCAAACACCGCATGGATGCACAAGTGTCAGCATCTAGCGGAGTATCGACTGCTGCACACAGAGCAAACAGCCACACACCCTCACTCCTTGATATGGTACTCATAGTCTCCACTGAGCCTATGCGTTTCCTCAGCGCCGAAACCCGAGATACTGAATCCATCTCTTCGATCTTAGACAAGGTTGGCCAGTTCTCTGAACCACCACCGGCATAAGATTTAGGACTGGGACTCACAAAATCGTTGAGCAGGGCACAATTTTCGTCATCTGACACAGACAATTGCGATTCATTACGGTTCTCATGCAAGGAACTATCACTAGACTTGCAAGACTCAACTCCATCAGAGGTCAAGTTATCAAGGTTTTCAAGAACAGGGGTTTCAAGAATCTGATGGAAGATCTTTTCTTCACCAACAGAAGATGATGGTTGCACTTTACCAGGAGTTATAGCTTTAGATTCCCCATGATGAGATAAAGCCTGTAAAGGAAAAGGTAACCGATTAAGTTGGTTTTCTTCATTCATAATATCAATACAACTGAAATCAAGAAAAAGAATAAGAATTAACGAAGGGAGAGACTCAGGGTGCAACATTAGTCCAGGACTTTCTTTGACCAGGATCAGCAGCTTCCAATCTTCCATACCACAATAGAATAACTATAGACAGCCTCTGAGCAAGAGAGGTCGCACTTTTACTTGATAGTAGGATTCCACATTAAATTTGTGAGGCTTTCCAAAATAGTCTATATATGAAAGGTGTTACTCCACTGAACATCATATGGTTTTAAGTTGGAACCTCCTAACATGGTATCAGAGTTAGGTTTAGGAAGTCTCATTTGTTTGTCCCCGATTGTTTGAATATTTGTCTTGTTTCTTCTGTTGTGTGATCGTATCACGTGCAAGACGAGGTTGCACGTGAATGTGGGTATTAGAATCTCACATCGAATTTATGAGGCTTACCAAAATAGTCTATATATAAAAATAGTTACTCTACTTAATATTTAACATCATATGATTTAAGTTGGAATCTCCTAAGAGAAAGGGGAGATAAAAAATAATGTTCCTACACATGATGCATTATGTTCATTCCACATACTAACGCGTGATGGATTATGCTGATACCAACAGGTACTGACAACAGCTACAAGAACAAAAAAAATTTAAGAGGTGGAAGTATAACCCAGGGCTGACCTGAGAATTTGGGGTCCTCGGGCAAGCTTTAAAATAAGGCCCTCTAGTGTATTTATAAACTTGTTTTTTATATGCAATGCCAACATTAAGTTTACTTACCTGTATATTTATTAAATAAGTTGATGATATGTACGTACATATATTAAGTTTACTAGTAGAGAAAAGTATAACCTAGAGAGAAAAAAAAAAAGGCAAAACAAAACCAAACCAACCAACCAACCAACCAACCAAACAAGAATGGTGGAACTACATTTTGGCGTATCACTAATACTACAAATCATCACATCATCTTATTAAAGATAAATATATAGGAAGTTAGGAACCAAATTCTACTTATGCTAAGAGTTATAAATATGAATTTTCTCTGGACTTTACATTTTTTCTCCTTCCGTTATAATGACACAGCGAATCCAAGTAACCTCTCTTTGTAAGCGATATTCAGTCCGGCATTTGAGTTCACAAGTTCTATTTTCTGCCTCTGTTTTCCTTTTTACGCCTCCCTCCTGATTGACTTAGATATTGCTCTGCAGCCTGTCCAGCTGTCTAAGCTCACAGATTCATTAAGTTCTTTTTCTTCCAAATTCTTATCTTTCTTCATTTATTTTGTAAATGTTAAAATTCTGCAATCTAGTTGGTTGAATGCCTTAAAAGATCAATTTTTTTCCAGCTGGCATTTGATTAATTTAGTTGTTCATTGTAAATTTTCAATTCTGGTTAAAAAAACAATAGATTCTCTTCCATAACTAATCATCTGGGAAAAATTCAACTACTTAATCTATGCCAAACGGTGTAAATCTGACATTGCATGGAACTGTGACAATGAGTGAAAGGACGAGCGGAAAACAGACTTTGACATGCTTATGTGTCATAAAACCATTAAGGGTGGGGGAATTAAAAGGATGAAACATCTTGCTGGAAGCAAAGAATGCAAACTAGACCATGAAAAAACGTTTCATGAATGTGAGACAAGATATGGAACAAGTTCGAGAGGAAATCATTGGGGGAGAGGGGGGGTCATTAGCCCAAGAAGTTTGTAATCCATATGGCACTACTAATGTTTCAGAATTTGAGGGTGATATAGAATTTGGTAAATATGATATAGAAGACGTACAGTTTTCCTGTTCTTGAGGGTTACAGTCAACAAACGTGGTACTAACAGTGGAAGAAGCTGGACTCGGTACTACAAAGACAAAAAAGGGAGAAAGGGGTATCAAAGTACTTTCCCCTTGCACCAAATTTGAAACCCACAGTCAAGTATGGCAGACAAAGATCCAAGTGGAAAGTGCACAAGGCAGCTGCTAAGTGGATGGACGATAATTGCTTCGCACTAAATGCAGTGAATGGTCCTAACATTGTGAGTAAAAGGGTCCTACTTATCATGATATTTGAGTAAATCGCTTGATAGATTCAAAAAGAAAAATGTAAATAATTGTTGACATACTACACCATCATTGGGAAGATTATGAAAATACTATAATAGGCGGTGGTTGGACTGATGGTAGACATTGTTCATGAGTAATTTTCACGAGTATTGTCCCCACGGAATTGCATTTGGGAAATGAGATGATGCCTATGCTACCGTTAAATATTGAACAATTCTATTGGATGGTGATAGATAATAGCCCCGACTATATTGTGGCAAGGAGAAAGCCGATTGAGCATTACCATCAATTACTTGGTCTCCTCGTGCAACATATTGTATAAAATTGATATTACAACACCTTGCAAAAATGGAACATGTGACTCAGCTTGCAAGTGAAGAATTTAAGGTGAACGTATACATATATGGCCGTGGATGGTTGCTAGTTGGATTTCCACAACTTTCATCATATTGTTAAAGATGTCGTTAGAGGGTATTTTAGTCCTTGCCTTTTGATAAGGAAAAATATAACGAGACCCAGAACAATGCCATGACCAACACGAGAAGCTACAATGAGTTCCTTGCCAGTAGACACCGCAATCCTGGCTTCCACATCATCCCAAGTAGCACTCTACTCCGAAACCGACCAAGGGATCAGATCAACCCGACTCTCCCTCTACTCCCCAGTCAAGGCTACGACCCCCAGAAAGAGATTCAGCGATACTTCTACTCGAGGCAGTTAAAACTACCTCCGCCTACCTAAAGGAGGAGCCGTTACTGCCCCATGAGTAACGGCCCCACAATCCACGCCTCCATAATCCTTACCACCTTAAAGGCGACAGGGCGAGATTATCGTCACCATTAATGGTGATGGACCGAGAATTAGGGAATGATTGTCAAACAAGTCTTTGTTTGCTTATAAATACTAGAATGGTGAGCTAACTAGGCACACACTTTTCCTAACTACTACTCTGCCAAATTTTAATAAGAAACCTTTACTGATTCTCACACTAGAGGTGAAACGCCGGCAGGCCTACCCACGGTTCATTATTTTGCAAGAACCTAAGCTGAGGGAAAAAGAATTAAGCTAGGAGATATTTCAGTCTTCCAAATCTCAGAGTGACGTGTCCGGTGAGCCATTTTTGGACCTCATCATCTTTGTATTGGAGTTTCCATGTATTGTGCTCTTATTTTATTATAAATAGAGGGAGAGCTAACCATTGAAGTCAAACGGTCTCATTTTTTTTTTATTCTTCAGGTTCCCAGGAGACAATAATCTCATAGATATGTTCTACCATTTTTTTGTTGTTCTCTCTCTTTTTTCTTAAAGAGAAAGTCAAACCAGAGAAAAAAGTGAACAACTGTCAACAAAACAGAGCCCGAGCATCAACAAGGCTCTAGCAGACGTCAACGAGGGTCGTGATAGTGACGCCGTGGCTCTCCCAAAGTGTCAATGAGGTTGGATCTGGTCTGATGAAGCTCAATCTAATTGAGGATGGTGTTGAGAGACAGTAGACAAGGGTCGTCAGAGGGTGGACGAGGGTTGCAAAAGCGACAGGAAGCAAAGCAACAGAAAAGTGGGGTCTATATCTATGAGTGTGACCCGTTTCTTCATTTTAAGGCATCACAATAGCCTCCACTCCCATTGTTGTTAAAGGCCCTAGGCGCACCAAGGTGCACGAGGTCCCCTGGAGCCTAGACGCCAGGCGCAAGTCGAGGCACTAGCCTGAGCGACGCCAGGAGCACATCATTTAAAAATAAATAAAAAATAATATATAGTACTAATATATTGCAAATCTAAAATTAAAACTATAAATAAATTTCAATTATAAAAAATAAAACACACTCTCAAATAAAACACACTCTCAAGTGAGAGTAGCATGTGAAACAATAAATAAGAATAATTAATTAATAAATTTTTCAAATAAATTCAATTCATCAAGATTCTAAATATTTCATTCAAAAATTCCAAATAGAATTCTTTAAACATCCACGAACAAAGAGCAAATATAAATACTTAAATAAATATGTACCCAACTAGACTATGTTAACAAATACAGATAAATAAATATGTACCCAAAAAAAAATATTTAACTAAATTTTGTTAACTAAACTAAATCACTCAAACAAACAAACAAGGAACAAAAAGAGCAGTACAAAAATTACTTAATTAAATTTTGTTAACTAAATTATGTTAACAAATACTTAACACACACACAAAAAAATAATAATAATAATAATTATTAAACAACTATTAAATAACAGCACATACCTGGACGTTGAGCAGCAATGAGAAGTAGCCTAGTCAGAGCAGAGCAACGACGTCGAGCAGCAACGAAATGGAGAAGATGAATTCGAAGCTGAATTCGAAGGTAAAATCGATGGAGAAGACGAATTTGAAGGAGAAATCGAAGTGTATGCGAAGCTGAAATTGAACTGCGATGATCAATTCAAAGCTGAAATCGAACATCGAAGATCAAATCGAGGCTGAAATCAAACATTGAACATCAAATCGAGGCTGAAATCAAACATCGAACATCAAATCGAGGCTGAAATCGAAGGAGAGGACGAAGGAGCTCTTCATGGGAGGCTGGGTAAGGGATCTGGGTATTTTACCGAACATCATGGGCTAGGGTTAACACAGAAAAAACATTAAAAGACCAGAGGCGCAACTGTCGACTAGGCTCATAAAGCGCTCGCCTTCTTGATGTTCGTCGCCTAGGGTTCATCTAGGCACAGAACCCTCGACTCGCTGCACCTAGCGCCTGGGCGCGTGCCCAGGCGCCCCTTTGACAACTATGTCCACTCCCATTGTTTCACTAGCTCAGCGAGGTACCTCTACTGCATGTCTTTCCTTTCATCTTTCCCTTCTTACACCATGGGTCATAGACTCTGTTGCCACTAACCACATGTTAGGTACTTCTTCCCTATTTACACATATTCAGTCGTCTCCCTCGTTGTCCCATACTAATGTTATTGATGGTTCCAAAGTTCCTATTAGTGCTTGTAGAATCCCACATCGATGTTGGGCCCTTCTCAGTGGTTTGTCAAAAGTCGACTCTGCAAGTAAGGGAGTGTGTTGAATCCCACATTGCTTGTGTTATCTGATCATAAACGTTGTAAAAAGCACATGGCAATTCTTCTCTTACAAGGCGTCTTTTGAGAGTGAGTTAGGTCTGGTGGATTTCTACATGGTATCAGAGTCAATTCTTTTGTCGACTGGGTGTGTGGAATCCCACATCGATGTTGGACCCTCCAATATCCATTCGCAGTGGCTTGCCAAAAAATCCACCTTGCACCTGAGGAGGCATGTAAAATCCCACATCAATATTGGGTCCTTCCCTCAATATCTGTTCACAGTAGTTCGTCAAAAGTTCACCTGTGCATGAGGGAGCGTGTTGAATCCCACATCGCTTGTGTTACCTGATCCTAAGCTATATATAAAGCCTAGAACAATCCTCAATTTACAAGGTGTTTATTACTTTATGTTTTGGTCTTTTTTATTACTTTAAATTATTTAAATTAGGAACAAAATTGTCCTGTAGAGAAGAATTCCCCTTTTTAACCTGGAGTTTTCAAACTTTTGATTTTGTCTTGACCATTTCATGGCAATTATACCCCTTGATTTCAAGTATTCCCAAAATACCCGTTATGGTCAGCATTATTACTCCAAGATGTCATCCAAATGTGTGATGTCACAACCCAAGAAACGTGTCTTTTCACGTTTAATTACTTAATGATTAATGATGTCGCAAAATAAAAAATTTAAGGTTCATAAAATCCATTTAATTGCGCATTGAAAAATCCGACAACGAAAAAATTATGTTTTCATGATCAATTCCATATTTGTATTTTTTTTGAACAATTTCAAAGATTTTAAATTTCAATATGTAGTGTAGTTGAAATCAACTTTCAATATGTATTGACTTTGAATATATATTGTAGTTAAAGTCAAGTTGAGAATCAACTGCACTACTTTAAAAATCATGCACACTACGTTGAAAATCAACTAAAAATGCATAAAAAATTGATATCAACTACATATGTATCAAAATTGAGTTAAAATCAACTATACTACAACCCGACTTCAAAAAATACAAATACGGATTTCAAATTTATCGTCTCGACAAAACAAAGATAAATTTATAATTTTTTAGTTCATCCAATTTTTTAATGCACAAGAAAATAATTTTTTGTGAATTTTAAATGGTTATATGATGACATCATGGGTGACAACACACTTTTTGACTTTTACAACAAAGAACAAATATACGGGTAAAAATGTCCAACTACATTCCAAGAAAATTGCTTTAGAACTAGATGGTAAGTGTCCATCTATTGGTAGGATAGAGAAAAAAGTTCCAAAAGTTTAGGACACAAAAACGTTGTTGACCAACTCCATAGGACAATCCAATAATTCTCCTTGTAAATTAAAGGGAGACCTGTGTTATTTGTAAAATGATTGGGGGTCCCGTGGTCAATTGTCAAATGACAAGGTAGGTAAGTTGCAAAAACCCTTTAATTAGTAAAGCCTACAGAAGAAATGAAATTGACAAGAGACAATGAGAAAGAACCAAAAAGATCATACCAGTCTCAAGTTGGAAAAGTCATTAAGGAATGCATCCTCCCACTGCTTCAGGGGTAGCAACTGCTCAGAACACCTTGCTATATCAGGAATCTGTGGCATATATAGAGTCTGTTCTTTGTTTAATTTATCTCGGCCAACCTTCGCAATGCTGACTTTTGGAATTTGTGCAGCTTCCCACCTAGGAAAGGAAAGGAAAAAATCAATTTAAACTTCCCGAGCTACCAAGGATTATTGATCCGTCTAGGAAAGACACAAAGTTCAGCACGTATATGAAACCCGTAAAGACTGCGTGAATATAACTCAAAAATCCCAATATTATCATATCATAGAAAAAGCAGCTTTCTCAGGAAAGATCAAAGTCATAAAGTATAATACCAATAGCAACTAAATCGAGAATAATTACATTTTATGCTACATTGACTCTTAAAAATCCAGGACTACTTGTCCTTACAGAAAAGATAGGTTCAGTACATGAATCCCCGATAAAACTGCATGAATATAGCTCCAAACTTCCTAATTTTAGAAACAAAAAAAAAAAATAGTAACTTTCTTTCGCTGCATAATCTGTCATATTGTAGAAAGAAGCAGCTTTGCCAGGATAAATCATAATCTTGAAGCAGAACACAGATAGAAAGCCAAGAAGAATTAGGTTCTATTTCTTCGGTAAGCTACATGGACACTTTAAAATCCACCAAGTAACAGTGTCCACAAAAGAAAGACACTCAGACAACAAGGGTATGAATACATGTCCGACATTCAATACATATGGACCTACACAAAAACTCTCGATCTATTCTTTTTATTGCAAAATTAGTTAAAAATAGAGCTTATTGCCAGACAATCCAAAATATCAAAATAGATATACACGGAAGACAATGAAGATGATAAAGAAGAAGGAAATGCTACATTCATAGACCATCGGCAATCAAATTCATATACTATATAGAATATAGATCAATAACAAGAACAAAGTTTTTAATTCCAACTAAATGTAGTCAACTCCAATAAAAAGGTTTCCTCCATATACCAGATCCAGGGCTATCTCCCTAAATTAGTCCTTAGATGTTATTATAAACTGTAAATAAAGTGTTGAAAACAAAATAAAGTGCTGAATCTCAAGGCCTAAAAGCTTAAGCGCTAAAGTTGTTAACGGCAATTTATTAATTACTTTTCTTTCCAATATTTTCTTATATCAAAAACATTGTATCTCTACAACTATTTCTTTACTACTTGATCACTCAAAATTTGTCTCTTCAATACTTTCTCTCCCTAAAATTCAATTTATCTATTTTTCTTTAGTGTTGGTTTAAATTTAAGAGATACCTAATAAGTGAAAAACATGTCACTTAAATGTTTGACACATTTTTAGGTGATACTTAATATTTCAAGTGGATGATTCATTTTTTATCAAACACACTTAATTAAGTACTCAACCTATTCACTTATAAGTGTTAAATTATATTATCAAATAGACTCTTACTAATAATAATACAAACTTAGGAAATTTAGTATGCTATAAGCTATTACCAATTGCATATACTATAGAACAAAGGCAACAAGAAAGTCATGTATTCCAACAAAGTGCCCTTTTCTTGCTTAAGTTTTTTTAAAATAGTACAAGTTTAGAAAAGGCCTAGAGACTATGAGGTATTAACTAACGGATACATTATAAAATTAAAGTAACATGTATTCCAAAAAGTTTAGAAAAGGCCCGTAGAGTATGAGGGATTAACAAATGGGTACATTATACAATTATTGTAATATGTATTCCAAGTTTCCAACTAAGTGTAGTCGAAGGTGCATGAATCATGATTCCTCGTTTATGCGAGAAATTCTCAGGGACAGTACCTCTAAATATAGGGCCTTGAACCTTTCTCAATGACGGAATATCATTGTGAGTAGGTACCTTCAAATAAACTTTTAGTTAGCTTAAAACATTTATGGCATTATATACGGGAGGTGGGGAACCTTAAGTTACACTAACACGATTCATCAATGGCTTTCGACCTGAAACTAAAGGATAGCTCAATTTGCATTCACCAACATCTTTGACGAGGCTTTCTTTGAGGGCTTACAGAACAGGAAGTGTCGTATAAGTGTTGGCTTGAAGATACTTAACTTCTCAAGCTGGGGATTTGAGTCCATGTCGGCCAATGACCTTTGACAGGTCAATTGGCATCCCCTAACCTAATTCTTTTAAACCTAGTACTCCTTCATAGTGCGTAATCCCAAAACTCGAGGATGAAGCGATAGTGTGCCACAGTCTTAAGGAGGCCTTGATGAGGATCATGCCTACTTTCAGGACGACCCACATACTTGAAAGAATGAGACTTGCTTTCATGTTGTTCGATGCACTTTATTCACTCATGTCTCCTCTCGAGGGGCGTGCAGAAACCCGCCTAACCTGTAAACTCGACCCAAAATGACCCAAACCGGATAGTTTTTACGCTAAACCGGATGAAAATGGGCTTAGGGCTTGGGTAAACCGAACCAACAGTTCAGATGCCAAATCCAGATATGGAGGTTCAAGTGTACTGAAACAACACCTCAAAATGGCGTTATTTGGACCTTTATAAAGATATGGCCATGAACATGAACCCTAGTCTCATTCAATCACTCCTTTAGTTCTCTCATCACCGCCGCCAAACATATAAGCTTATACGGACCCTAGAATCCGACCAATTTCAATTGAATCCACCTCTCCAAGGCTCCCCAATCATTCCAATTTCCAAATCTATCGTGAGGAACAAGGGATTTCCACTAGAATTACCTTATTTGTAGAATGAAATCCCTTCAAACTTCAATATATCCTCCTCCCTTCTTAATCGATGCAAAAATCAAAATCTAAAACCACTCAAAGTCTCAAACCAATCTCAAACCGCCAAATCTGTTTTGTTGCTTTTGCATCTTCTACTATTTGGGTTCCATTCCACCAGATCAACGTACCCAGGCGAAGGCATATGGTATGTTTTCATCTCTTTCTTCCGATTTAATTCTTCATTGAAGTTTGCATGCCTCTATTTCCAACGCTTCCCAATTTCCGTAGTTATAATTCTCAAAAAATTTATGAATTTTACGTGTTTTATTAATTTTATGTTTATTTATAATTCTTAAATTATTTCCATTTTAGTTTATTAGTTATAATTTTCTGTTTAGTTATAATTTTCGAAAATTATATGAATTTTGAATGCTTTATTAATCTTATATTCTTATGTGTTTGTTTGTTTTGTGTATTCATAACTCTGGCATCCACCCTACTAATACTAGTAACTTGAAATACATAGATAATACAGTTATAAACAATAAAACAAACACAAATATGTCCACCCTACTGTAACTATTAATATAGGACAGTGAAAATTTCTCCAACACCAGATGTTTTTGCTCGAGAAAGCCTAAGCTCGAGGTAAAAATATGCATCTTATTCAGCTTGTGGCTTGGGAAATAAATTTTTTGTTATTTTGTGTGTGCAAGATTTTATCATATACAAAATGATTCTCAATTGTTCCGAGTTTTGATCTAGAAACAGAAACACCCCTAGAACATACATGAATAAATTGCCACATTTATTTCTTGTGACATTAAAATCCAACTTTTGCTCCATGATCAGGCTCTATCCTTAATCTTTTGTGAAAAGATTCTAGCCACATTATGTTTTTTTGTTTCTCAGATTTTACTTGTCACATTTGATTATTATGACATTAAAATCCAACTGCTCATTGATCAAGCTCTACCTTTAATCTCTTGTGACATTATTGAATCTTTTTCATATTTGTTTAATTAGTTCTCTGTTTAATTGTTAATTTTGTATTCGTAAATATTTTTTAGATAAATAATGGATATTGTTGATTGTGTGAGTCTTGTGACTAATGAAATTAGAAATACTGGAATAAGTAAAATGAACATTAATCATATATCAAACAACACGATGGTTGAACTTCAACCAAAACCTCATCAAAGAAATGTTCACTAGTTTGGGACCACTTTACTCATTTGAAACAAGAACCCAATTCGAAAGATTCCCTTGGGGACTTCCTGTAACTATTATAATGAAACTTTTGTGATAGCAGTCATTGTAGTGAAAACACATATAGAATCACAATGTAAAATATATAGTTTAAGGGAGCTACCTAGAGGCCAAAGAACATTGGGATTTAAACCAAAAAAATGGTACTGATGAGGGTGTGAGTCAACTTGTGGGTTTGGAGTTTTAGTGTCGACGCTTGTAGGCAAGCACTAGTCAAAATGATAATTATTGATGACTTACCATTCAAATTTGTCGAAAATGAAGGGTTTAGAGAATTAATGCATGTTGCTCAACTAAAGTGGATTAAAATACCTAGTCGAACAATGGTAGCTAGAAATTGTATGGCTCCATACATACGTGAGAAGGAAAAATTAAAAAACGTGTTGAATGGACAAAGAATATGCCTTAACACAGACACACGGACTTCTTCGCAAAATTTGAACCACATGCGTCCCACTGCGCACTACTTTGATAGTGATAGGAAACTTAATGACAAAATATTAAATTTTTTATTAGTTTCAAATCATAAAGAGGAAACTATTGGCAGAGCAGTTGAATTATATTTGCTTGAGTGGGTGTAGACAAATTTCTCACATTAACCGTTGATAATGTCAGTTCTAATGATGGTGCAATTAAATATTTGAAAAGGAAGACCAAAAATAGGAGGGGAATCGCACTTGAGCATGAATTTCTTCACATGAGATTGTGTGCTCATATTTTAAATCTCATAACATCAGAGGGTTTGAAAGAAATGGACGAGTCAATCATAAAAATTCGAAATGACATGAGGTATGTTTGATCCTCACCATCTAGAGTGGAAAATTTTAACAAATGTGCGGATAAAGAAGGCATCAATTGTAAAAGTCAAGTTTGTTTGGATGTACCAACTAAATGGAATTCAATTTATTTTATGCTAGATAAGGTAATCAAATTTCAAAAAGGATTTGAACGTTTAGAAGAAGATGACGCACAATTTCAATCACTTTATAGAGGTAACAGCTTGGTAATTTAGAAGGGAAGAAGATGGAAATAATAGAGGGAAACAAGGAAGAATAGCTTTGGCTCCCGCTCCCCCCGGATAGCTTTGGTGCCGGAGGCAAAAGAGTGCAATTTGTGGTCACGCGTGGAGAGAACATTATTGGTGGTATGGCAGCAAACTTTTGTTTCGTCGAGAGTTCAAGGGAGAGTGAGGGTAGGAGGGGGAAAAAGAAATAAGAAGAAGAAGAGATAAATAAGGGAAAAAAGAAAAGAGGTAAGAAGAAAAGAGAAAAGGAAAAAAAAAAAAGCGAGAGATAGAGAGAGGGGGGGGGGGGAGGAGAGAGAGAGAGAAAAGATAATTTATTTTTCTTTTTATTTATATTGGTATGGTGAACTAAGTTTGACTAGTAAGAAGCATAATGTTTGCATTCAAAAACAAAAATAACATTGTATCCCAACGGAGTCAGGTGCCGGTGTTCAATTATATGAAAGGGTGTCTTTGTATCATTTTCAATACCCCGTATTTCTTTTCAAACCGACAGAGGGTGTGAGTGAAAATTTACCAAGTAGTTAGTTTTTGTAAACTTCTTTCTAGAAGTAAAAGAATATGTATGACTCAAGATCTTAGCAAATTGAAATTAAACTTCATAATTAGTTATCTCATATAAAGGCCACAAGTATACAATAGTTCTCCAAATACCAAGTAGTGAAGGTTGATATCCAAGCCATGACATATTCCTACATTCACTAAAGTAGAATAGAATAGAAAATTGAGAATCTTCATGAGAAATTATCAAAACAATGAATCAGGTAACCTTAGATTCAAGGATTGATGGCAATCAAGAAAAAACAAGTTTTGCCAAATCAAAAGAACATTCAAAGTAAGGGTGTTACTATTGTTCCTAAATGCCAGTGCTGTACTCAGAATCCTCAAATTGAAACAGCAAACCATCTTTTTTTGACAAGCGAGCTTGCAAACAAGATTTGAGGATATTTTGCCGGTTTGCTTGGTATGCCTGCTTATATTAATTCTTTGTCTGATTTGTTGTTTATGTGGTGGAATGCATCTGGTACTAAATTGTTTAAAGCTCTTTTTTATTTATTCTGTTTTTTGGTGTGGGGAAATTTAGAAAATGAGGTGTAGAGTAAGTTTTGATGGGGGTCAGCGCGATTCTCAACAGGTCATTAAGTTGATTTGGAGGATATAAGGGGAGTCATGAAAGTTTGTATCCTTAAGGTGCTGTCAAATGATGATAATCATTTTACCCAATGGTTGAATATAGAACCCAATATAGCTCAAGCAAAGAAGCCAGTGGGGGTAAAATGGTTTCACCCTCCTCAAAATACTTCTATGTCAAACTCTGATGGGGCTTCTCAGGGTAATCACAGGCAGTTCTGGGGATGGGGGTGTTGTAAGGGACTGCAAAGGGCAACTGGTATGTGCTTTTGCAGCACATTACGGTATTTGTTCTACTTTTACGGTGGAATTGAGTTGATTCCAGGTCTAAAGTGTTGTTATGAACATGGCAATGTGAGGCTTCTTGTATATATACCATTATATAGATTCTCGGGTTCTGGAAAGAATGGTGAACAAACAATATGGGTGCCTTGGAGTGCTAGAGTTTTTATGCAGGAATGTTGGTCCATTTTTCATTGCATGCATCTAAAGGCTTGAATTTTTTTCAGGGAAGCTAACTATGAGGCTGATTTTCTTGCTAATTGGGGGCTGTGACTTTGGAAATGAAGAGTGGAATGAATTTCAAAAAGTTCAAAGGAAATTGAAGGGTATTTGGAAACTCTATGCTTGTTGGGTGGGGGTTGCATTAGAGGTTAATTATTAGTATTTATTATTTTCTTTAATTTTTATTTCATTGTATTTGTTATTTTTTATGTATTTTTTCTATCAGTCAGGCCTCATAGTGATATATATTTAATTAATAAAACTTTCCTCGCCCCCTCGAGGTTCATTGAAGAAAAAAAACTTCTAGGAATAAGATAGTTATAACTGTCAATATAAAGAGATCAATAAGAAAAGAAAAATGGAAATGCTACCTAACACGCCTGAGATACTCTAATCCATCTTGTGGAGGCCCAGAATCAAAATCAGGATCTCCTTTGACTGAAAAGGCCGGTTTCTGAATACTGTAGTATTCGTCGCTGTCATCACTTTCACTACACTCCCCCGCTTCGACTGTGCAGCCATCTACATCACTAACAGAGACCCCACGAGTAGGATCCATGGGCTTCATGTCTTCAATTTCACAACCCCAATTTCTGGGATATTGTTCCCCTGATACATATCAAGACAATTTAGTACATAAAGTCTACCATGTATTAACCTTAAGCAACAACCAAATAGAGATACTTAAATCCAAAAATAGATACATAGTTTAGAAGCACAAGGCCACAAGCAATTGTAGGGAACAAAAAATAAAGAAAGGTAAGAGCATCTCCTCTAATTATATCATCAACCTTCAAAAAGTGATCGAATCAAAATACAATAGTCAAACATTTTATCATTTATTTGCCACTGTCATTGACGGCTTCTACCATAGTTCGATTTTTAATGGCAACACATGCCCCGAGAAAAGTAAGCTATATTGGGTGCACATCATGTGACTAACCAAAACAGTTTCTCAAGTACAAACGAACACAAGATACATATACATCGGACATGAAAAGCATACACGTAGTTATAACGGCAACACATGCCCAGAGAAAAGTAAGCTATATTGGATGTACATATTTGTATATTAGTTGACGGCATCTACCATATTCTCATTTTTAACGGCAACACGTGCCCCGAGAAAAGTAAGCTATATTAGGTGCACAGCATGTGACTAACCAAAACAGTTTCTCGAGTACAAACAACCACAAGATACATATACATCGGACATGAAAAGTATACACGCAGTTATAACCTTCCTGAACTATCAATCCACTAAGAACACAAATATACAAATATCTTTTGTATATGCTGCACACAAGTCCTTTAGAACATTCTTCAATGCACAAAAACTTTCAGATGGCTCCCTCTGCCGGCTGCCATTTGCAGCCATGATACCTGTTGACACAAAAGTTGGACCAATCAAATTGACGCAATCAGAACCAAGCATCCAAAAGAGAAGACAAGGATTGAAATTTTGATTTGAATCTTTCCAAAATTATGGTAATATCAACAAATTAGCACCAAACCCAACAAAAACCTGCCATGCCGTGTGTTGCACTAGCTAGGGGTAGAAGTAAAAAAGGTATCTTTGGCAAAGAAGATCTTGATTTATTCTGACAAAGATGTTTGGCAAAGGAGAGAGACAAAATTGTAGAAGAAACAAAAAAAAAATGAGGTACAGCTGCAATTGTGATAGATTTTCAGAAGGCTATTGATCAAACGCAAAACGAAACAACAAAGAGTACGGTACAAAACAGCAGAAAGAAGAAAAAGCTTACACGCTACCATGCTAAGCACAAATGAAACATAAAAGAGGACCAGCCATCAAATAAAGAACTAATTTTGCTTGGAAAACTTGGCAAAAATTGGGCAAAGAAGAGCAGCAAATGTAAGTTTTTTCAAGGGATCATCCACAGATACTTGGTAAAAAAAATGAAATAAAAAGGAAAACTCTACACAACTATCATCTTTTGGATGTTATAACCTGAGATATCAGTCAGAACTACCCCTAATTAATTTGCTAAGTGTGAAGTATTTAGGGCCAGTTTGGTTGCGTAGATTATCATTATCTTAGTTTTCACTTTCTTATTTTGGATGAATTGCCTGTAAGTAACATAACTTGAACTTAGTTTGTGTGATTAATCTGCCTCTCAAAAAACTCTATCAGCGCAAAGATCCCAGGTTCGACTCTTCTTGCTGAAATTTGACCAGTTTTCTATTCCGCATAGAAAGTTGACTGGTCTGACCAAACGGTCCAGTACCGACTCAGCTGCGAACCCATCTGGAATGCC
The DNA here is from genome assembly GCA_016647705.1 of Eucommia ulmoides. NCBI lineage: Eukaryota > Viridiplantae > Streptophyta > Magnoliopsida > Garryales > Eucommiaceae > Eucommia > Eucommia ulmoides. Next base: position 12,775,981 of record CM028327.1, on the reverse strand, counting down.
TCCGGTTCACTTGCATGAACGATCCAATGGGAAACCCAAACCGGCCAAGGGCCAGTCGGGGTTTAATAGCCCTGATAACAAGATTCCACAAGGTGAATTATGTTTTCTCTTTTAAGTGGAGAGAGAATAATAAACTAGAAATGTGGAAAGAATAACAAGTTATGACTACTCAACTGTATACGTGTACAGGAAGTAAAGGAAGAGAGAATACAGCAGAAAGAGACACAATCAAGAAAAAAAATATCTGAGCAGGGGTAGGAAACCAAAGAGGAATGAAGAAAAGGAGATCCTCAATCTGAAGATTCTGAACTAAACAACACTCAATTCAATTCATAGTTAAAACTCTACTAAACATTAATGCAATAAGGCTTATTATAAGGGATATAATGCAAGGTAAATAATTATTAAAAACCAGAAAGAAAAAAAAGTAAAATCCACAAAAATACTGCACTATAAAATAACCAATATAACCTACTGGCAAAGTCAGTCTAATTGAATTTTGTTTTCATCAAAATTTTGAAAACGACATAAATCTATATCTAGAGATTTATCTCAAGTCGTATATACCCTCACTTAGTGGAAGGGTTAGAGTAGATGGAACAGCATGGAGTCCAATTCGTGTTTTAGCAAACGAGCAACTCAGAAAGTATAATTTAAATCCATAAAATTGGTAACATTTCAAATTTCCAAGTGTCCAAGTTTTCAGTCTGACGTGTTGTATCTAAATAATAAGCACAAGATCTTTTCAACAAATAGCATGAAACATTTTTTATATATGAATTGCAAGGTATATATGATGCTTATATGATCACGCAAGAAAATAAAACAGCAAAACCTAACAGCTTACAGTGGTAAAATCCTTTAAACTGCCAAATCGAACTAAAATCTTATCGCATTAAAAAAATTTCCAAAAATTTTACCATAGCTTAACACTCTACCTTCCATTACTGCTTTAGAAACTGAAATAAATTTAGGGGTGTTTCTGTGGTAAGTCCCTTATTTTATCTTTAATTTTAAAAAAGCCCCATACCAACTAGTGTTTTAGTCCTGCATATTAAAAAAAAAACGGAAGACCCAATACACGCGTTGCACTCTCTATTCACATGTTTAGTTATAACAAATATTACACAAATTCATGTAACATAATTACATTTAATTTGTAATATGTAACTAATATTGAACAGATACATGTAATTAATATTACAAGGGTGAGCACATGCAGAACTAATACGCAAGCGAAAACCAAGACTAAATTAAAACTTATATTTTAAATGGGACTAATAAAATATTACACCTGGACTATTTGGGACCAATCACCAATAATCCCTAAATTTAGTAGTGCAATGGTATAGCCTGTAATTCCACACTAATAGTCGGGTACATAGTCCTACATAATCATGTTCATATTTTAAGGCAAATCAGGTAAAGATGAAAACAAACATACTTTCGAGGAAAGTAGAAAATGTATCACGAATTGGGCCGATCTTCTTCTTTCCAAATTGCTGTCGAGGGTCAAAGTTCAGAAAACTCTGTTTTTGACTGTTGGAATCAATAAGGCTATCATATTCTCTTGCCACAGACTGCCCAAGTCCGCAGTAAACCTCAATCCACTTCTTCCTTTGTCCTTCTAAATTCACACAACTCAAAGCTTCCATCTCCTTCCTCGAGTAAATTTTTTTGTCTTCATTTGCTCTTCTCTCACAAGGACACTGAAGTTCAGCCATGTGGATCCGAACCTTTTCAGCTTCAGCTATTTGAATGGGAGTCCTTTCCTTCCCAAAACTCTTCTCGACTTCCTGGGTTCTTCCCACCTTTTCCCCCTAAACCTTGCGTTTGGGTATAGGATTTGACAAATCCAAGGAATTTATAAATGACGGGATTTCAAAATCCTGGAAGGGTCAAGTACAGCAGCGAAAGACGGCGACCGCGACGGCTAGGTGCAGCAGCGAAGGACGGCGACCGAACGACGAAGGACGAAGCTGCGAAGGACCGAACGACGCGAGGACGAGGAACGAACGACGTAGGACCAAACGACGCGAGGACGAGGAACGATGACGGGAGGAAGAAGAAGAAGCGCAGTGGAACGCGAGGACGACGAACAACGAAGGAAGGAGGCGGCGGGTGGAAGAGGACGGATTTTGAGTAGGAAATTACAAATAGCCCTGGATGGGAATTGGAAATGATCCCTAAAATAATATGATTGGGTAAAGGAGTTGCGAAATAAAGAGATTTTGAAATCTAAAATTTTGAAATTTCTTTATTTCACAAATTTTTTATTTGGTTAATTATTTGAACTGAAATATTTGGATAGAAAACTTATGTTTGGTTCTATTTTTTTATCCCACTTCTGGAAAAAAAAATACACGATGAATACGATGAACAAGTCAAGAACAAATTCGAAGAAATCCGACAATAACAATTTCGAACAAATTCCAAGAATCACAGATGAAGAAGGTGTTTGAATAACAAATTCGAACAAAAACCATACCCATCCAAGAACAAAAATCATAAGAAAATTGAGAACAAAATCCAGCCAAATTGGGAACAAAAACCAGAAAAATTGAAAACAAAAACCAACCAAATTGAGAAATCACAAGCTCTATTGCTCTCATCTCTCTTCGCTCTAGCCATCGGTATCTCCATTACCTCACCACTATCATCATCACCGCCTGTGATTTCTCGCCAACGCCAAACAAGAACGAAACGACGCAAGCCTATGATTTCTCACCACGAAGAACGAAACCCATCGCCACTGATTTTCGAAGAACGATGAACTCTAAAACGAAATAAAAAAAAAATCAGGAAACGACAAACACGAAATCAAAAACAGGAATCGGAAATAAAATCAAAATAAAAAAACAAAATCAGATCGAAGAAGAAGAACGAAGAAAGACAACGGTAAAATACCCCACGAAATTGCGACGATGGCGAAGCTGCGACGGCGACGATCGACGAATCAGATGGCGAAGGCGAAAACGAACGAAGAAGATGGCGACACTGTGACAATTTTCGAAGGAAGAAGCGAATAAGATGAACGACGCTACGATGATTTTCGAAGGAATAAGCGACGCAGACGAAAAAGAGGAAGAATGGATTTGTCAAATGATGCCTGTTTCAAAAGGATTTCCAAGTCCTTCATGTGAGGCTTTAAGGGATTTTACAAATCCATTTTCTTAGCATCCAAACAAAGCATTTGTTAAAAAGGGATTTTGAAATCCTTCTCCCAAATGAAATCCCTCTTGGAATTTCCTTATCCAAACACAACCTAAAAGAATTTGTAAATATCTTTTTTACCCTATTTTTTAAATGAAGAGATCTTACAATTTTTTTTAATAAATATCTTAATAAAAAATGAGATTTTTATTATTTAGTTCTTATTTAAGAGATCATTTAGAAAAAAATTATTTTCAACTGTTCATGTAGAGATCAGACCTTAGTGTACAACCAATTAAGTTTTCGGTCCTCCAAAAATAAAAAAGAACAATCAAAAAACACATATACCCTTGAAACAAGACCCCTCACGTTCATTTGCTCTCTCTCTATCCTTTAATTCATTCACACATCTCTCTCTAAACTCACATCTCTTTCTCTTTCTTAACCAACTCTCTCTCACATCATCTCGGCGATTCTCCATTTCTCTCAAGCTCTCGTGATTTTCATGGTCGTCAAAATGGGTTTGGACCCAAACGTCTGGGAGGAGCCTCTGGTGTTTAAGCAGAAGAGGTTCTTGAACGCTAGCGGAGAAGCGTCAGAGTTTGACATCACGGGAAGCTGGTGTTCGCCGACGCTCGTTGTTGCTGGCGTATAGGGCTTCACAGGTGCGATTTCCTAGCCGTCATTTTTGGTTGCTGATTTGATTTCTCCAATGGCGATTTAGGCTCCGCCAGTGCGACCGAAGCTTCCTCGTCATTACATTAGCCCAGATCTGTTGCTGTTGGGCTGTTCGTTGCTCCTCGTCGGACCGGATCTTCTTTCAACGATTCAAAGGTGGGAGATTTTCTGGTGCAGGGTTCAGCTTTCAATTCTTAAGCTCCGGTACTATTGCTGAGCTTGAGTGTTTGGATCTGAGTCGTCGCCTGGTTGGTTTGTTGCTGGTCTGATCTGGTGCAATTGTAGACACGACATTTTGATCGTCCCACAAAAAAATTATACTTTATTTTAAAATTTATTTTATTTTATTTTTAAAAAATAGAGAAAAAATAAAAGAAAAAATGGAAAAAATGAAAAGAGAGATAAAAGAAAAAAAGAAAAAAAAAATAGAAAAGAAAAGATTTCTCCTTGTTAAAATGGGATTATGTTTCATTTTCCTTTTCCTTTTAGGTTTTGTTTCTTTTTTCTCGTTGAATTGGGATTAGGGTTTTCTAGGGTTTCTAGGATTTTTCATTCTACATCCTTTTTATAAATAAGACCCTCATCCTCATAGTTTAAAAAAATAAAAAATTCAGAGAGAAATCTTTCGGGGACATTCAAAAATTGAGAGAAGCTACCTCCTAGAAGAGTGATTCCCAAACACCTTTTCGAAAAGACGTCTACGAGAGAGAAAAAATTCGAGTATCGGGATTCTTGGCCTAGAACATGTATGTTTTTATTTTATTTTTCAGTTTATTTAAATATTTCCATAGTTTAAATTCTTGCAAACTTTATTCTTTTTAGTAGTCCGATGACTCGATGAAAACGTCGAGATGAGGTTCCCCATTCTCAATCTAAACCTTTGAGCGTTTAGACGATGACATCATCTAGTTGTATTTTTTTATTTTCTTCATTTTTTTTATTATTTATTTTGTTTACAAATTCATAAAAAAAAAAATAAGTCGTCCGATAATCCGATGAAAACGCCGAGGTGGGTTTCTCGTACTTAAACCTAACTCCGAGTGTTAGGTGAAGGATGTTTTATCATTTATTTTGCTACATTTTTTAAATTTGTATTTTTCTGCATTTTTTTAATTTTTATTTTAATTTTATTCTTCTTATTAAAACCCTAAAAAATAAAAAATAAATCAAAAAAATAATAAAAATCTTTTATGGGTAGGAATTAATCCTTACGAACCTTAAGTTGAATCCGACAATTTGATAAATCGTGGGAGAGTTTTCCGTTGCCTCATTTCCATTCCCTGACCCGAGTGGAATTTAGAAACGAATAGTTTTAGGAAATCTCTTCCCTCAGTAGATTTTTCGTGAGATTTTGTTTAAGTTTCAGAAAGATTAACTTCAACTAAATTGTTTCCGAGAACCCCCCCTCCTCGATTCTTATATCCATAGAATTTGATGGAATTTCAAATTGGGACTTCTTTAAATTAATTAGGCAAATTTAAAATAAACTTTTTTGCATCCATCTAGCATATTTACTTCTTGCATTATTTAGAAGGCATGTTTAGTATACTTTCACCACTCACATTTTTTTCTACATATAGTTTTTTTAATTTCATAAATTCATGCTACTTTTTCATATCTAGTCATGATATTTTTTTTTATTAAATTATTATCACATATAATCAGGTTAATTCACGTAGTATTTACATTAGTTTGCATTGACATATTTAAATTAAACCCTTTAGTTTTTTTGTTTTTTTTTGGGGTCACTTTTGCATATAAAATAAAATTCATATAATCTTGGTTTTTGCATTCATATTTCCATATTTATTCACTTGTTTTAGTTTGTCTATTTAAAATAAAGAAGTCGTTAGGAAACATATATAAATACCCCCCAGAGACCATCTTTGTCGAATCCTTAATATTCGATAAAAGGTTATACCGGGGGAACATTCTCAAAAATCCAAAAACTTGTCTGATCTTATTTGTGAAAAATACTAAAAATATTTTATAAGAAGAGAATTATTTCAAAATAAAATAAAATACTCGGACTAAAGTAATTGGACTTAATTTGACATAAGGTACTGTTTTCGAACAAGCGTCTTGGAGTGCCTAACACCTTTCCCGAGCGTAACCGACCCTTGAGACTTTAAATGAATATTTGGTTTGACCGTATTTTTTGGCGTCAATTTTTTACTTAAGCCTTTAAAATTTTTCTTCTAAAAATTCGGTGACCTAGCATACCATTTTGAACCCAATGTTAGGTGACGACTCCTTATTTTTTAAAACGGCCTAAATATATTTTTTGAGAAAATCGGCATTTTAAAAACCCCTCTCACCTTAAGCTTAATTATTATTTAATATTCTTTTCTTCTTCGAAAAATCGGGGCGCGTTAGCAGTGTTTTGGTGTTTGGGAGATGGCTTTACTGGCGTTCCCTTTTCCAGCACTATCTGCTTTCTCTGTCTCTTTAGTTTCTCTCTTCTCCTTGTTTTTCTCTCTTTAGTTCATTGTATTCTTATTGTTTTCTTTTTCTGGGTTTCGATTATGGATCAAAATTTTGGATATGGGTTTTGCTTTATTTTTCGAAACAGAAGCCCCGACGAAATTGTTGGTGGTGGTTCACTCTCTCTCTCTATACCAGATCGTTAACGTTAGTGTTTGTGTGATTTTTCACATATATTTTTTCTGAACAAAGTGAATGTGTTAACGTTAACACAGAAAAAACCCCAAAAAATATGCATTAACGTTAACGCAAACACATCCAAACACACATTCAAATTTGCATTGGAAAATTTCTTTGGATCTATTTGGTTGTTCTTGATTTTTTCTTAGGAAATTTTCAAATCTAAATTGGAATATTTCATATCTGAATTAGATTTTGTTGTGGCGTTCAGATCACGTTCATTTCGTGTTGCTCATTCTAGGGTTTGTTCAATGTTTTTTTTATTGTGTTGAAATATAGATTGATTTTGCTTCGATGGTGGTGGAGGTGGATGGAGTATTCATTTTTACGTTAACGTTAGTGTTTATGTGATTTTTTCAATATGCTTTTCTGGACAACATGAATGTGTTAACACAGAAGAGACCCAAAAAATATGCATTAACATTAACACAAACACGACCCAAACACACATTAAGCGTAAGAAGGACAAAATAATACATAACAAGACGTTAATATACAAAATTCGAAAAAAATAAAGATATGATAACGTTAAACAAACATGAAAATGCGTTGAAGTTAATACACTGAAGCCAAAAAAATGTGCATTAATGTTAACGCACACCTAGCTTAAAAAAAATATCACATACGATGGTAAAATGCGTTAACGTTAACGTACAGAACCCTTAAAAATACGTTAACGCTAAAACACATCGATGGTTAAAATGTGTTAACGTTATATGGTATGATCATGTTAATGTTAACTCACAAAAAATTCCAAAAATAAGGTACGTTAACGTAACACACAACGTTTTTGTGAAATTCAAAATGTAATTTTGTAATATAGGTAAGGCGTATTACTTGAACAGTTTACGTTAACGTTAATACACTGTTGTCCAATTTTGTCTTGTTGCATAGGATAAAATGGCAGATTCGTAAATATGAGTTAACAAAGTGGCCAAAATACAGGGATATTTTCTTAAACATTCTTGGGGGACTGAAAACTTAATTATGGCAAATGGAGGTCTGATTTCTCAATAGGGTCTCTATAGAGGACTAAATAATAAAATTTCCATAAAAATTTATCAAAAAAAAATTCTAAATTCCTTTTTCTAATAAATACCCAAATAAAAAATTTACCAAAAAAAAATTCTGAAATCCTTTGAACAACTCAAATCTCTTACTCAAACACAGCCTAAAAAAACCATTTTAATATTTAGGGCAAATTGCACTTATGATCTTCGAACTTATGACTTCTTTTTATGTGACTCTTCAACTCAAAATCGCAACAGTAAAATCCTTCAGATTTTGAATTAGAAAGGCACAAAAAAATATTCACGAGTTCGAGGATTACAAGTAAAATTTATCCTAATATTTTTATGTAAGTTTATCACCATTCAAACTACTTGGCCTTAGACCAGATAACTCTTTATAATTTGAATAATATCTCAAACGTATTTTACCAAAGTTTTTACCACAAAATTATGATAGTATTCTTCCTTTATATTGTATTTTTTGTTTTATATTTTTTATCTTTAGTTTTTAATTTTTCATATTTTGTTTTTGATTATCTACTAGTTTTTGTCTTCAATTTTCACTTTTTATATTTGTCAAATTGTTTTTTATTTTTTTGTTTTTCTTGTGTGTTATTTTTTATTTATTTATTTATTTTTGAATTTTTTATTTTTTTATTTCTACTATTTTTATTTTTGTTTTTGAATTTGTTTTTTGTTTTTGTTCTATTTTCAATTTTGGTTTTTACTTTTTACTTTTTATTTTTCATTTAAAAATAAACATAAAATAAAAACAAACAAAACAAAAGAATAAAGAATAAAGAATAAAACAAAGAAAATAGAAAATAAAATAAGAGAGAGAGTAGAAAATATAAAATGTGATCTTTTAAAGTTGTAAGTGCAATTTTGTCAATAAAATACGATGACAACAAATTCTGAAAGTGTTTTGACTTGTTTGGTAACTAGATTAAAAAGATAAGGGGTTTCTATGGCGTAAAATCAATTATTTTATATACTAATATCGCTTTATTTTTTAAAATTTTAAATTTAGTAAAAATCCACGTTATCAAACATTATCATTTGTTGACCTGAAGGCCCAATGGTCAAAGTACTAAAGACCATCAAGGATGTACCAAAATTTTATTAACCAAGAACTTTACTAGAGCTCGGCTTAAGGCGCAAACATGTTGGAACTACGCCTAAAACTCTCACTGAGATATTTCGATTCATTTTGGAAACTTTTTCGAGCTTTAGAACCCACAACAAAGGTATTTCCAAACTTGGTAAGTCTATTTATGACCTAAGTGGGACCATTTGTTGACTTAAATACCCAATGGTCGGAAGATCATTAATGCATGTACGAATCGTCGATAGATAAAAAGTCTATTGGAACTTAGCCTAAGGCCCAAACAGGTCAGAATCCCGCTTAAAATCCTCACAGAGGCAATATAATTCCTTTTTGAAGCTTTTTCGAGCTTTGAAAATGACGACATAAGTCTTTCTAGCCATAATACTACCCATACGAACAATGCCCATTGTAGACTAAGTTTTAGAGTATTAAGAGATTGGCTTGTTCTTCCGAGAAAAATGGGGACATTACTCCTTGCCCAGAAATGATAACAACCGAGCCATTAGAGAATCACCCATAGTTTGGCTCCGCCTCTATGACGTCCCCACTTCGTCGAGAACTCTAGAATGACCTTATGAATGATTGAATTTGTCTCCATATTCCTCGAAAACATGGGGAAAATGTACATGATCCTACGAAATACGAGGAATTCAGTCTTGATTGTATCAACAAGTTATTCCTATACAAGGAGGGCGACGCTCAAGAAGGGGGATCGATCTAAGTGATTCCTCCCAAGTAAACTGACTTCAACACCGCCCTGAAGCATATTTACCTCAAAAGAATGGCTGACTTATTCTCACGTTGGAAGAGTTTCACTGGGGAACAAAATCCCAAATGATTAGCTTTGTTTTGTGGGATTGTTGGAGGGCTAATCGATTCAACTCAATTTATCATCTTTAGACTAGAATTTAGCATCATCATCATTAATTTAAAAACTTATTGTTATTATGTTATCTCATTTTTATATTTTACTAAAATTTTAATTTCAAAATTGCATCACTTTATCTTTAATTTTAATATCTCTTAGTTTAAAATAACTTCATAAATTATATTTTAAAATGTAATTTTCTATGCATATTGCATCGCATGGATTTATAATTTACTATTGAGTATTTTTTTAGGAAAAATAATAAACATAAATATGTAGAACCAATTGCATTGAATAATTGTACACATTCATTGAGTGATTGTATAATATAGTTACTCATGTATTGAATGTTTATTATACATAGACATTTATAATTTACCTTTACAATGACTTTTGTGAAATAAATTAGGTTTTTTTTTTTTTTTAACCATGGGTCCCAAGGCCCATTAGTTTTTCATTTCACACCCTATATAACATTATACAATTAGAGAAAAATCCAAAGCTTATCGTGTGTCTCCAACTAGCAATCAAAGCGCGTGTAGAGCAATACAATATGGACCGATTTGGGGGGAGAAATTTTCGTCATTTCCTTTTATATTCAGATTCATCTTGAATCCCAAAAGATTGCTTTTCATCTTCCTTTTCCGAGCAATGTTCCACCAGCGTAGGGTTTCGGCTGTATTTAGGGTTCATATAATCAGTTGCATTTAGGGCTTCGACTGCACACAAATTGGTGGTGCCAAATTATATCCAGTATGTACTCTCGTCGCTCTCTCTCTAAATTAATCATTTCTTCTTGTTTTCTTTGCTTAATTTTAGTTGCATTAAGTTGCACGTCTTGAGTTTCTTGCTGCTAAATTCATGCTTTAGGGTTTTATCTCACCTACTTTGGTATTGGAGGTCACAAAACCTATATTTTTGGATCCACTGATTCCAAGCTTGTAGTTATTCTCGTCTTTGATATTTTTGGTGCGTCTTCTATTAAGGATCTATGTTTTCATATTTTTTTTATTGAAAATATGATATGGGTACTTCTTGATTTGGTGGATTTTTCATGTATATTCTTGGGTGTTTGATTTTTAGTTGCTATTTTTTTTTCGATAATTAAAAGGTTTCTAGGATTGAAATTGCATCTGGATTTGAATGTAATATGTAGTGTACTCATCTATGAACAATCTGAATGTCTTAAAACATGATTAGAAAAGCCTAAGGACTTGTTTTCTTGCCCTTTAATTTGCAAATTTTTCTATTTTTCAATTAATCAATTTAAGCATTAGAAACACCTAAATCGGTTTTGTTCTTGTTTTTTGTTTTTCGAATTTGTCAATTTTCATTTGGTTTCCCCAATTTGAGATAATTCTTTGGATTGTTGGTTCTAAAAATGTTTCATTGTTTGTCAAATATGTCAAATTTCATGTTTCCTTGTTTTGGTTTGTCAAATATGTCAATTTTTGTTTTGGTTTTGCCAAAGTAATTCAAATTCTTTGGTTATTGAAAGTAATTTTAGGGTTATTAATACATTGTTGTGTTATTATCCTTCTTTATAAAGAACATCTCATCGTGATTTGAAAAATTATTGCACTTTAGTTTTTGTACAAAGTTACTTCATAGTAAAAAATTTGTGATAGTTACTGGACAACAAATTTTGCTGTACAATAACATTTTATGTGGAAATTACTAACATTGTATTTTCGTGTCAAAAGGAGGAAAAATAAAATCTAGTGGCAGTGAAAGATTTTATTGTTGCGTAACAAATATTGCTCTCTACAATATTCTTGCACTGCAATTATCACGGGGGCGGTTTGATTTTGGAGATGTGTTGGCAATTTTTTGCATTGGGATTTTCATCAACGGAGGGTAGCAATAAGTTAATTAATAATTTTTAGCCATGTTGAGTGTTGTTTCAATGTTTTTGGTCGATCTATTATGCCTCGATGATTCAAGTAAGAATCTCATTTTAGTAAATATTGTTATACAATAACTATTGTCAGTTTCATATGAAATCCACACTTATTATCGTTTATCGTGTGTCAATACTGTATAAAAGTTGCTACAATGTAATTTTAGTGCATGAATTTTGTATATGTTTGAGAACAAGAATAAAGGGAATTGAGGGCTCATCGGTCAACCAAACCGAGACTGAAACTGGGATATTACAATTCTAGAAATAGTAACATCATATTTGTGAACCAAAATTCGAAATTCAATTTTTTCCTGCAAAATCAATCCCTTATTACCATTGTTGCTATACAATAATTAATCACAAATAATTGTATACTTTACAGAGAAATTAAGCACAAATGCTAAATAGTTACTGCACTATAATTTTGTGTAATGGTGAATCTGTTGATAACATTTGTTTTGTAGGTAGTAAAAACACATTTGTTATCAACAAAGCAAAATTCAAATTCAATTTTTCTACAAAATCAATTCCTTATTACAATTGTTGCTATATAGTAATCAATTGTAAATAATTGTAGGCTTCACACAAAAATTGAACGCAAAATGTTAATAGTTACTGTACAGTAACTTTTGTAAAGTGATTAGTACCAGTTGTTCTATAAATAGTAAGAACATGTTTTTTTGTTATCAATGAAGCAAAATCAAAACCGATTTTGAAGCAAAATCAAATAAGTCCCATTAATATTGTTATTGTTGTACAATAATTGTCACATTTGATATGATTATTGTTGTACACCATGTATTAAACATTGAATACAATGATAGTTGTTATGTAGTAATATTTGTTATATAGGTAGTAAGACATATTTTCGCTATTAGTGAAGTAAAATTCAAATTCAAATTTCTGCAAAATCAATCCCACCAATATGATTTATAGACACGATATTTTGACCATCTTCCTCACAAAATTTTAATTTTATATTGCAAATTAATTTATTTTTATTTTATTTTCTTTTGAAATAAATTATACAAAAAAATAAAATAAAATAAAAATAGAAAAACATAAACAAATTAAAAAAAGAAGAAGCAAACAAAAGAAAATGAATAAGAAAATATATAAATATATAGAGAGAGAATAAAGTGGGGGGAGAGAGAGAGAGCAGAGATAATGAGAGAGAAAGAAACGAGGAAGATAGAGAGATAAAAGCCTAGGTGGAGCCCTCAGAAGAGAGAAAAAGAGGGGGGAAATGAATAGGGAAAGTGGCACTTGTGGAGAGTGGTTTCTTTTTGTGAGTTTCTTTAAAATAAAAAATAATATTTACGTGTTTTATTGCTTTGGACCGTGGTTCATGGGGCCCATTCTAAATTATTGTGTAAAAATGGGTTATACACTAAAAAATCCAATAAATTAATAAGATTCAGTAGTGTCCTGATTTCATTAAAAACTTTCTGTTAGATAATGGAGCGGGTTGGGTCGACTAGTGGAGTATCCACACAGGCCCCAAGTTCCATGAATAGTCAATATGTGAATGGATGCACCTCTTAGTCTCAAACATCATGTTTATTCAATAGACATCCATTTGAAATGACACACTTTTTTTTTTAATAACTATGCATTTATACCTCTAAAGTTTCTAATCCCACTAGATTACAGAAAATTTGAGTATTCTCAGTTAGTGAGTGTGTGGATATTATCGAAAAAGACTCTAATAGTATTTTTCTTGCCAATGAGAGAAGAAAATAAGAATGGATTGTAAACGAGTCTTCTGATTTCGAAAGGTACACTTTTGTTTTTAATGTTTTTGCATTAGTTTACATTGGTAGCCAAGCCTTATAGACTCATTTCTCCAAATCATGTTGTTATAGTGCATGAACAATAGATTTTTATCAAAGAAAAATTTACATTTCATTACGAGTTCAACGATATGAATTTCATAAAATTTGGACTTATGATTGATCTTATATGATTTTTTAAAGTTTATTAAAAATCATAGAATTTCGGGCAACTGTTTAAGTTTTTTGGTTTTCTAGTTCAATGAAGAAGACGACTAAAAACGACATCATCTCGATAGTTTACAAATCAACACTATGTCTTATAATTTATTTGCAACGCCATATCAAGGTTTTGTGTTGGTTTGTTCGTAGCTTTTCGTTTATATGCTATGGTCGGTCTGGGTACGAATCATGGCGTTTTCATTTTCGAATTGTTTTTTTTTAATGTTTAACAAAAACGCCTAAGGAGAATTGATCCCAAGACCTTGAGCGTAAATTAACATAGAACTACCACGATGGCAACGCATTGATTTTGCTATATGTTAACAAAGGTGATAATTAAGTGTTCTGTTAAAAAAATTGAACCTGAGGCCTCTCAGAATAGGACACAGCATCTTACTACTGCAACACTTACATCTATCGTGGTATGAAAATACTGATTTATTACATGAGTGTTATAGTGCATAAATTACATGCTTAATTGTATACCTATACCATGTCATGAAATTAGATTTTATTTACTTGTAAACATGAATTATATGTAAAATTTTCATGTTATTTGATTTGGTATACGTATCATATTTATTTAGAAAAACATGAAATTAAAATTTATGGGCAATAATGAGTTGAGATATATTTTCCTCATTTTTTGTTTTGTGTATAATGTATCTAAAAATAATATTTAGATCTATAAATGCAAGAGATGATTATGAGTATAGCAGAATTTTTGATCTTGTATTATAGATATATGTGTTATTTTTAGATTCGATTATTGCGGCAAAATAATTAGTGTATGCTAATATCCTAATATGCATAAAATGTAGTGAAACGATTTTAACGAATATAATTATAGACCTTGCTGAAGTTGAGAAACTGGATGGGAATAACTACAATATTTGGCATCGTAAGATCCAGTATCTCTTAAATGAGTGAGAGGTCTTGGAAACATTAACACATAGCATGGAATCACCTCCCGAAGGTAATTATGCCCAACACCGATGTGAGATGGAAACTTATCAAAATTGGGCAAAGAAAGACCGTAATGCAAGATTCGCTATGTTAAGCTACATGCACGATAATCTAATTGGTGATTATGAAAGTTATACCACCGTACTAGAGATGTTGAATGCCTTGAAGTTGGCATTTACCGGTACATTAGTAATTAAGTTGCGACCCTTAACGCTTAAGTTTGAAACTTATAAGATGTCTCCTAGAACAAAGTTGGCTGAGCATCTTCGAAATATGTTGACTATGATAAACGACCTAAAGGCACTTGGTAACAACAAATCTTATGAGCAACAGATCCTTGCAGTGCTTTGCTCTTTGCCTGATTTTTGGGGGCAAATGAAGATCACAATGACGCATAATGAAACTATCAAAACTTTTACCAAATTACAACGTCATTTGGAATTGGAGGTAGAAAGGTTGGAGGCACAAAACAATATTTCTATGTTTGTTACTAAGTCTATCCATCGTTAGACATTTAGGTCTAAGTGAAAGTGGCAAGATAAAGCATGACAAAGAGGAATATTATAAAAAGAGAATGGGTAGAAAGTATAAAAAAGATAAGCGTGGAAGAAAGAACGACAAGTCTAAACTGAAGTGTTAGAACTGGGATAAACTTAGTTACTTTTCTCGTGAATGCACTGAGCCGAAGAAGGTACAAACCAACTCTATCTTTCAAAATGACGCCTATTTGTGCAGTCATGTCTTGATTGCTCATTCATTTCCTCATTGGATTGTAGATACTGGAGCAAAAGACACGTCACAAAAGATTGATTAAGGTTCATTGAGTATCGCAAAACTCCAATTGAGAGTCAACGTATTTACATGGGGAACAACACTAGCAAAGATGTAATAAAAGTTGGAACTTATCAATTAAAGATGCGGTCTAGACATACCGTGCTTCTCTGCGATATTCTCAATGCTCCTAGAGTTCGACGAAACTTGATGTCTATTATAGCCATGACTAGACTAGGTTTTTCTTTCAGTTTCACTATAGATTATGTTTAAGTTTATTTAGACTCTGTGTTTTATGGTAGTGGACATATCGTAAATAGATATACTAGATGTTAACGATTCTTGATATTTTGATAAATATTTAACTTCTTTGTAATAAGGATTTTTAGGTCTACTCTCTAAAGTTAACTTACCTGTCTGTGAATTTTGTTTGGTTGGAAAGGCCACAATAAAGCCTTTTGGTAATGCTAGAAGGGCTACATCTACTTTAGAGTTAGTCCATTCTAACATTTGCGGACCTATGAATGTTAGGGTATGATATAATGCTAATTATTTTATCACATTCATTGATGATTACTCATGTTTTGGATATGTTTATTTCATTTCTCACAAATCAGAGGCATTGGATTGCTTCCAAAGATTTTTTCATTTAGTTGAGAATCAAAGGCATAAAAATCTTAAGATTTTACATACTGACCGAGGATGTGAGTATTTGTCTAAACAAGGACTTTATGTGATTATAGATGCATCATAAGACAGTTTGCGATTCCCGGTACTCCACAACAAAACAGAGTAGTTGTGTATAAGAATCGAAGTTTATTAGATATTGTTAGGTTAATGATGACACATACTAATCTACCAATTAATTTCTAGGGAAATACTTTATTGACAACAACCTATATCATTAATAGAGTACCCTCCAAGTTAGTACCGTCTACACCATATGAGTTATGGACATGTTTTAAACTAGAATTTGAACACTTGCGACTGTGAGGATTTGCAGGTTATGTTCGTATTACATCACATACACATGAAAAATTAGGCCCTAGAGCTCAACATTACATATTTATTAGATATCCAGATCACTCCAAAGGATATGTGATGTTGCATGAACATTCTGATGGTGTACTAACTGAGATTGAGTCATGCCATGTTGAATTTATGGAAAATAAGTTTCTAAGAAGAGGTGAACTAAGAGGTAATAAAGAATTTTATGAGCTGAATAAGTCAAATGATAATATTACACCATCACTCGGCGAGGGTGGGAGAATTAATCCTTGTCCTTCTACAAATATGCCAATGGTCGCCAAGGATAGTAGGAGAGATTTAGAGAATAGTAGGAGTGTACCTCAAAATAATTCTGAAACTCTTCAGCTACGTAGAAGTCAACGTGGAAATATTCCTCAACGTCTATTTGGGATTGATAGGAATCTTTCATGTGTTCTTTACTAGAAGAAGATGATCCTTCTTCTTATCAATAGGCTTTATAATCGTCTGTTGCTAAAGAATAGATAGCTGCAATGGAAGATGAGATTAGTTCTATGCAAAAGAATCAAATGTGAAAACTAGTTGATCTTCCAACTAGACAAAAATCTATTGGAAACAAATGGGTTTTAAAGATTAAACGTCAGGCAGATGGATATATTGATAGGTACAAAGCTCGTCTTGTGGCGAAAGGTTACACTAAAAAAGATGGTGTAGACTATGAGGAAACTTTTTCAACTGTTGTTAGGTTTGTCTCTATTCGCCTAATTTTAGCTATTGTCGCCCATTTGGATTTAGAACTTTTCAAATTGATGTTAAGACTGTTTTTCTCAATGAAGAACTAGATAACGAGATCTACATGGATCAACATATTGATTTTGTGGTCAAGGGATAAGAACTGAAGTGTGCAAGCTAAAACATTCTTTTTATGGCCTAAAACAATCATCTAGATAATGATACCTCAAATTTAATCAAGCCATAATTACTTTTGGCTTTATTATGATTGAGAAAATCATTGTGTTTATATAAAGTGGTCGAAGAAGGATTTTATTATCCTTACTCTGTATGTAAATGACATTTTATTGTTAGGAAATGACATAAGGATGATTGTCTCCACTAAAGAGTAGTTGTACTTTACTTAAAGGACACGAGTGAAGCAAATTATATACTTGATGTTAAAATTATTAAAGACTGTTCTAAGAAACTTCTTGCTTCATCTTAAGAGACTTATATCAGGAAGGTACTTGAACGATTTTGAATGCATAATGCTTAACCCATAGACATTCCTGTTTAGAAGGGTAGTACATTGAGTCTTGATCTTTGTCCTAGAACTAATATTAAAAAATAAAAGATGTTCCGTATATCATATGCAAGTGCAATTGGAAGCCTAAAGTATATCATGAGGTGTACACGACTAGACATATGTTATGCTGTGGGGTTGGTTAGTCGTTTTCAAAGCAATCTAGGAATTGTTCATTGGAGAGTAGTTAAAAGGATCTTACTATATCTTCATGGAACCGCAGACTATATGCTTTGCTATCATGGTGGAAATATACATTTGCAAGGATATAGTGATGTAGATTGGAGTGGTGACTTGGACGAACATAAGTTGACATCAAAACATGTTTTTATGCTTATCAACGGTGCTATTTCTTGGTCTAGCAAAAAGCAGTCTTGCATAGCACTGTCCACTATGAAAGCAAAATATGTTGCTTGTGCTCAGTTATTCAAGAGGCTATTCGGTTAAAAATATTTTTAGAAAGTCTTGAGATAATACTACATTCGGTAGATCCTGTAACCATACATTGTGATACTATAGCTGCCCTCGCATATGTTAAAGATCCTAAGTATCATGGAAAGACGAAACATATTTAGACTCAATATCACTATATCTAAGATAGAGTCTCACATGGAGAAATGGTACTCAAGCATATTTCTACGAGTAAAATAGTGGTTGATCCTTTAACCAAACCTATTTCTAGAGATTTGTTCCAATCTCATGTTTGGGTCTTCGTAGATTGTAAAAGATATGTTTGACTTATTGACTTTATACATTTATACCACGATGCACATTTACAATTTTATAAATTTTTTGCATTCATAAAAAATATGATGAATAATTTTGGATATTCCCTATAACACAGCATTACTGTAGGATCTCAGGCGCTACCACTCATCCTAAAACCAATTGGTTTCAACAATCTCCCTATTTTTTTAATGATGATAATTAAATTTGATGTTTTTTCACAAAGATAATATAACCACACTCCCCCTAAATCTGAGGACAGTTTTTTTAAACTAAGTTAAGCATAATTAGTGAAAACATAAGATAAATTTATCCCCTAACAGAATTTGCAAGAAAATTTCTCCCCCTTTATAATTGTAATAATTAGGCATAAATACTTTTAAAAACATCATACAATTTCTCATCCTTTGTCATCTAAAAAAGTGGGGATGAAAATGAAAGATATTTTATTTACCTTAAACAATCTCCTTTCTTAAAATGCAATTCATTTCTAAAAAAACACACATTTTTAAAACATCAACTTTAAAGATTGAATTCGTTAAAATTTTGAAAAATATTTTCATTCACAAAAATCACATTTTAAGTTTTTGAAGATAACATATATAGTATTCATGTGGATCATTATAAGAAATAAATGATAATGCATAAATAGAATTTCAAACAATTAAGCATAAAAATACATGATTATCAAGCCTATAAAGTTCTAGCAAGCATCACATGTCCTAAACTATTGCAAACCAAGATACGAAATGGGACTTGTTTAAATACCATTACAAATCACAAATAGAGAGAATGAGAGAAGTCTAGTGGGGACCCTGACCCATAAAAGTGTAATATGGACCGAGAGAACTAGTGGAAGGTGGCTGTGGATAGTACTCTCTAGGTTGTCTACTGGAGCTAGGAGGCATGGGCTGATAATACGAAGTTGATGGTGCTGATGTTCCTGCTCCTGCCTTGCCTCAAAATGGATGTTGCCTTCTATGTGACGATTGCCCTTCGAACTGTTGTTACCCCCAAATGGCTGTTGCCCTCCATATTGTTGTTGTCCCCCGAACTGCTACTGGTTTTGCAATATCATAAGCATCTGATCCATATTGTTTGTAATTATGCTGAACCCAGCTTCCATTAAGATTTTCAAACCCCTCAATTCATCTGTCATTCCAGTCATTCTCCAATCAAGCATTTCAGTCTATTATTGAAAATTATCAAACTAGCTCTGGAGCTGATCTATTTTTCGATCTAAGCTTACTTCCTATTCTTTTTCCTCAACCATAATTTCCCATTCCTCTCATCTTTTCTTAAACCATATATTACCAACACACTCATATCCCATTAAATTTATGCCGGTCGTGTTCAGCAATATTGGATTGGGCATAACATATGCCTCATCTTCCGCCTTCTTTTTAATTCCATAGTGTACAAAAATCATCTTAATAGCATCACCTTAAGGTAATACACTTGAATTTACACTCAATTGATATTTCATAAGCTCAAACATAACATGTGCAAGATCAATAAGTTGGCCCTCTATAATGGCATTCATCAAATAGAGATCGAAATTGGTAACCGTAGCATGGATACCTCCCTAAGGAACAATGGAGTTGGTGATTATAGAATGGAGAATTTGATTATTAAGACTTAGCATTCCTGCTTTACTCCAAACCAAATTAGAGTTCCTATGGGCTTCAATATTTAATTGTCTATCAAAAAATTGATTAAGAAGAATAATCTTTGAAGAATATGTAGCGGGTGCAAAATGGACATGATGAAGACTTGGAGAGAATTGAAGATATTGAAGACAAATAGGTGAAAATAACTCTTTACTTATATACACTTTGTTGATCCTAAGATTTTGATGAACAATTAGGGATTAATATTTTAGTGGAACTAACATTTTAGTTGAGTGTTTTAGTAATTTATAGTTCCAGTAATGAAGATGCAAATTAAATGGATGCTAAACGATGATGTTGAAGATGTTGAAGAATTAAGAGTTTGAAGAAATTAGAAAAAACAACTCAGATGAATCTTAACTCTTAATATCCCAATTAGGAACACACACATGGCACAAAATGTATTTTATTATTTATGTGTGTTTTGATTAAGTGAAATTATTTGCTCCTATGTGATTTGAAAAGAAATAATTTTAAATGACTAAAATGGAATATAAGAATATTAGTGGAGCTAATTTAGATGAGAAAATGGTTAACGGAACAAAAACGTAAAAGAAAATAAGTTAAAAACGTGTTCATAGAAGAGATCCAGAATACATCAATCGACTGATAAGTCGACCGGACCAAGCAGTTGAAAGATTATGTATCTCTAAGTCGACTGACAGGTTGACCGGCCAAGAGGGCTGAACTCTCTGAATCTACAAGTTGACCAATAGGTCGACCGGTGATGGAAAAACAAACTCTCTGAATCTACAGGTCGACAGGCAGGTTGACTGATGAGCGCCGTGGCTACAACCTGAATTTACCTGTTGACTGGTCGGTCGACCGGATGTGCTATTTTAGGATATTATTTTATTCGAGATTATATCCAAAAGTAGCCAATTTTTTGTTAGGATTTGAGAGAGATTTAAGGGATATTTTGTATATTTAAGATATGGTTCATATATTAATTAAATCCTATTAATATATTTTATTGAATATTAATGTTTCTCAATTTGGTACTTGAAATAATTTCTATTCTATCTAATTGAGTTTGAGAAATATTTGGGGGGTTTAATTGAGAGATTTGAAAGCTGTTTTTAAGTGAATTGAACTTAAATGAAGTCATTATGATATAAGGGGTCTATATGTGCTATTAATTGTCATGACATATGTAAACTAACCTTTAGAAGGCTGATTTCATACTCCTATATAAAGACCTATTTTTTTTTCACATAAAAAGACTGATCATCAATCAATCATTATTGAGAGGGCAAAGAATTTAAGCTCATTTGTGAGCTTTTATAAGAGTTATCATATTGAAATATTATGAACTTTTCTGAGAGACGATCTTGAAGATGAATTGCTATTAATCTTTGTTGCTATCGGATTTGAAATTACATTGTTCTAATAATTCTTTCTGTGGATTTCAGGTGAAATCTTTCCAATTATATTATTTCATTACATTATCTGATTATTGTTTGGAAATTGATCTTAGAAATTATTTTTAATTTTTGAATAAAATATTTTTACAAACAATTTCTTGAATCTGATTACGTGCTTCAATTTGCTACCCATATCTTGTTAAAATCAAAATTTTCTATCTTACATTTTTCTATCACTAGACTTGTGATATTAATTGAGTTATTATTTATCTTGGGTGGTAGAAGCTCCGAGTGAGATTTCCTGCTTATCATTTTGTATTGGTGAGTAGTATGATGGGTTAAATACTGTTGGGGGTATTTAATTAAGGGTAGTTGGGTTTCAGTTTCTTTTTGTAAAGAGATTAAGGTAGTGATTCTTCCTAGATAGAATTGCGATTGGAGTGATTTGTAAATATTTCATCCTTACCTGGAAAAATAATAGTTGGAGTATTTTGTGAGGTTTTGATTCTTGAGCCTTAGTGTTAAAAAGAATTAGATTATTCTTTAGCCTGTAAAAAGTAGAGGTTCTTCCTTAGCCTGAGAAAAGAATATAGTAAAGGTTGATTATGAGCCTATAAAAGAATCAGTGTGAGGGTTTGGTTCTTACCTTTAAAGGAATCTTGGTTTTAGTGGGTGCGACCTCTGTGGAGCTCGAGGAACTGGATTAGCCAAGAGTAACTTAGTGAACCAGTATAAATCTTTTGTGTGCTACTATATTTACTTTGCTATTTTTGCTGTTTGGGTATGCACTTAGTTGATTATATTATTCCGCTGTGATATAAAGATAATAATTAATTTAGGATTAAAATTAATTAGTTGATTTATTGAATTTTATTTTGATAATTTTTAATTACCTAATTCACCCCCCCTCTTGGGTATTCTACTGTGCCAACACTCTTAATGCAACCCGAATTAGGATCACGCACGATACTTTAAAATAAATTAATCTTATGTGTGTTGTTATAATTTAAAGGGTCTAAAAGTGAATTTTTTTTATGTGCTAAGTATGTGAAATGATTTTGGATTAGGACTTAATTAAAATGGTGATTTCTCGGGTCCATTCGGTCAATCGACAAAAGGGGTTGATCGATTAACCAAAATAGTATGTTTAGGAAATGGAATGGGTGACCTACTGGTCAATTCGATCAACCAACAAGTTGGGTCGATTGACTGACGAATCCAGTAGCCTAAATAGGAAAAAAATGAGACTTTTAGGTCCAATTGGTCAACCAACCAAACCAACACAACGGTCACTAATTTGATCATTATGAAGGGTCGGTCAACTGGCACGGTTGGCTAGGCGACCGACGTGGTCAGTCAATTCTTTGGCTGATTTATTTTTTGGTCAAGATTTTGGTTTTGATGATTCTAAGGGATATTTTTAAGGGAATTCAAAGTATTTTCAAAATATATAATGAATTATGAGATTCCTATTTAATTAGTCCATTTAATTAATTATTCTTTTAATTAAAGTTATTAAATGCTTTCTATTTTTATGGATTTAGATTTGACAAAGTTTTAAGGACCAAAATGAATTTTTCCAAGAGTATTGTTTAATGAAACATATCTATTTTGAATATATATAATGTATGGGGTCTTGGGATATCATTTTTAGTCATGACATTTGAAAACTAACCATTGAAGGCCTAGTTTTTGGTCTATTAATAGAGACATATGGGATTGAGTTTGTGTATTCAAGAACATCAGCCTTCTAGTATTATAAAAGAGATTTTATCACTGAGATTTATAAGTGTGGTTATACTTGAAGTTCTTGATCTAAGACGCTCATTATGTTGTGTCACTGGTTGTGTTCTCTATCGCGAAATCATTATCGTTTTCAACGAATTCTGGTGAGATCCTTCCAACCTCTTGTTATGCTTTCTTAGATCATTATTGATTAGTTAATTGGATAAGGTATTTTAGAAAAATCATTTTTGAATTTAATTATGTGAAAATATTTTAAACGATTTTGATTTTGGAAATTTGATTGCGTGCTACTTATGTGTTAATTATTCTAAATCAGATTTGTATGTAAAAATGGCTTAATTTAAACATGTCAATGCAAAATGATATGAATACGGGAATTAATCAAGAAATACTTACGTGATTATGCATGGCAAGGATTTAATTATTTAGTATACATGAAAAAAAAATTGCAAGAATGTCATGACTAAATGAGAAGAAGTGGTGTGGATTATGAATTCTAAAAAACCTATATGTGTGAAATATATAAAGGTGTAAGTGGTGAAAAGTGTCCTAAATATGCCATCTAAATGATACAAGGAATAAATATGGATTATGAAAAAAGTTAAAGGAAGCTATATGTAATGGAATATATATAAAAGAAACGTGTAAATGGTGAAAGTGTCTTAAACATGCCGTCTAAGTGATATAGGAAATAAAAATGTGAGATGGATGCAAATGATGTCTATTTTAATCTTACCTAATTAATTCAAAGAAATCCCAATTTAAAATTTCCTTAAATTCTATGGAGGTAAGAATTGAAGGAGGATTACGAAAACAAATTTGTTGGAATTATTTTTTTCAAAACTTAAGTAGAATCGCACAAAAAGATTTACCGAGGGAACAGATTTCCTAAAACCAATTGTTTCTAAATTCCACTATAGTTGGAGAATAGAAACGAGGTCACGAAAAATTCTCCCACGATTTATCGAATCATCCAATTCATCTTAAGGTTCGTACAGATTAATTCCCACATTTTTATATTTTTTATTTTTAGGGTTTTTTGATAACAAGAATAAAAATAAAATAAAAAAAAGTACAAAAAAAATAATGAAAAATATCCTTCACCTAAGGCTCGGGAATTAAGTTTACGCATGAGAAACCTATCATGTCATGTTTATCGGATCATTATATCACTTATATATATTTTTTTAATTTTTTAGGTTTTTTGATAACAAGGACAAAAATAAAATAAAATACAGAAACATAAATAATGAAAATATTATTCACCTAACACTCGAGGATTAAGTTTAAGCACGAGAAACCCATCTTGACGTTTTCATTGGATCATCGGACGACGTACTTTTTTTTTTTTTTTTTTTTTATAGTTTTTTTCATTTATGAATTGAGACAAATAAAGAGAATGCAAGAATAATAATAATAGAAAAAATAGTGAGATATGGGAGTCCTCGTCTAAACTTTCAAAGGTTTAGATTGAAAATTGGGAATCTTATCCCGACGTTTTCATCGAGTAATCGGATAGTTAAAAGAAATAAAGTTTGCAGGAATTTAAATTGAGAGAAAGAAATAAGATGAAAAAAATTAAAGATAAAATAAAAATATACCTGTTCTAGGCCAAGAATCCCGATACTTGGGTTTTTCCTCTCTCATAAATAGCTTTCTGAACTGTTTTTTTTTTTTTTTTTTATGAGAATCACTTTTCTAGGGGTTGCTTATCTCAATTTCTAAATGAATCAATTAGGAGGAGGGTCCTATTTATAGGAACCAATGGGACGTGAAATCACTTAGGAAACCCTAAAAATTAGGTCTGACAGCCAAAGTTCAGTCCAAATTGGACAAAGAAAAGGGGAATTCATAAAAATATGAAAAATAGAAGATTATGAAAGCAGGGCGCGTGAAAATCATGTGCCTCTTCACTGGCTCACCCGGCGCTGACACGTGGTAAAGAAGATCTACCACTTTCTCTCATTTTTTTTGGTCTTGAGGCACTGACAAAGGTGGGGCTCGCGTCCACATCGCACAATCTCTCTCTCTCTCTCTTTCAGTTCTTTCTTGGCCAAATGTTGGGCCTCGCTATCTTCATCTTCTTTATTTGGCTGCCACAAGGCAATGGTAGTCCCTATTTTGTCCCCTCTCTTATTCTATCACTCTATCTCTCTTTTTATTCTCTCTCTTTCCTCCTATTTCTCCTCCTCATCTCTCTCTTACCCACACGGTTTGACATAGGCGGGCCCCCCTCTTTGACTTCTTTTTCTTTTTCTTTCTCATTCTCTTTTTTTTTTCTTTCTCCTTCTCTTTTTTTTTCTCCTTCTTTTAATTTTACCCCCTTTCTTTTATTTTAATTTTCTTTAGTTTTCTTTATTTTTTATTTTTTTGTATTTTCTGGAAATAAAGTAAAAATAAATTTAGATAAAAGCAAAGTTAACTATAAAATAAAGAATAAAATTTTTTGCAGTGGTCAAAATATTGTGTCTACAAGTGCTCATTTTTATCATGCGAGTTTCACTTAACAAAGATAAGAGACTACGTTATTTTGATCGTCCCATTTTCTGGATTTTTCAATTTTTTTTTGAAATTTTATAAAAAAACAAAAATTAAAAAAAAAAAGAAAAAAGAAAAAAAAAAGACTATTTTCAGGGCGTGGTGGAAAAGGGATGGAAATAGAATATGGATGATTTGCGACCAAACCCTAAACAGGTTGCCTATATATCTCGACAATACCAAGAATCAGGTCACTGTAGTTCGACATATACCCCAGGCGAGGCGAGGAAAGAATGTGTATGCGCGAGGGCTCATAACCATCGTCCTCGCGGTAATTGACTACTCGCAAGTATATGAGGTCTAGTTTTAATATAATGGATCTTGTAAGATCGGATATCGTTCCACTGGGATTGGCAGGTAATTCGGTTGAGTATTGCAATTTCAATAGTTTCATATTATCTCGACTAATCAAATTTTGTTTATTTTCTATTTAATATACTAAGATAAACGACAACTATGAAGTTAGTTCTAATTACACTAATTACTTGGGTATTGATTTCTTTCACATAATGCATAATCGAAGTCATTAAGTTAGCTATAATGGTTTTCTATCTATTCCGACAATCTCTGTATCAATAACTCCTCCGCTACCTCTCGCAAGTATAAGACGGGGGATTACACGACTTCGTGTCAACGAACAAGTCCCTTTCAACGCCTTTACGACCCTAGGTTGCGTGAGTCTTTAGCCAACGTCATGGATTGCATACGTTCTAACGCCCTCCCGGGTCGTTAGAACATCACGTTGTATTCACCCTAGTCCGAATTCAGGATTACCTCTCCCGAGTGTCAAACCCCATATTCTCGGTTTATCAATACAAGCATAATATCAAGAATAATGGTAAACACAATCAGATTTAGACAAACAATACATTAAAATAACATTAATTCATTCAACTTAACAATTACATGATTTCAACTACACCTAAGTAACATTTAACTAATACTATAAGATCTTAGCCATATACCATACAAAATAAGAGGGATTCAACATTCTTAGATATGAAAAAGTGATTACAAAGATAAAAATAAGAGAGAAACGATAAAATCTGGAAGTGAAAGGGTTCACTGTCGCTAATGATCGATCCGCAAGTGATCCTTCTTTGTCTGAATGATGAACCTCCTTCTTGATCTTCAAAATATAGTTTAAGAGATCTCTACTAGGGTTAGGGTTCTTCAACAACTGGTTTCAGACGTGGGAAAGGGGTATATATAAGCCTAGGGGTTCAAAAATATCTAAACATATATTTTGGGTTATTCTGCAAATTCCGCCTAAACGGTAGAATCTTCGCCTAGGCGGAGTTTAAGTCGGTTAGAATTTCGCCTAGGCGATGGTTTCTTCGCCTAGGTGGAGGACTAACTTCTTGGGCCCCTTTCTTTCTGACGGAATTCTGCCTAGGCGGTAGCTACTTCACCTAGGCGAATTTACAGCAGTATAGCTCATCCAGCAGTTTAGCATTTCCGGCGTTTTGATGGATTTCCGCCTAGGCAGTGGAAACTTCGCCTGGGCGGATTTCAATACTTCATCCCTTGCAACCTTCTGACGGATTTCCACCTAGGTAGTGGAAACTTCGCCTAGGCGGATTTCAACTTTTCAGCATTTGCAACTTTTTGACGGATTTCCGCCCAGGTGGTGGATACTTCGCCTAGGCGGAATTGCGTTGTTCTTTGAAACCTCATTTTTTCAATCTTTTTGGCTACCCTTTTCTCCACCATTTCGCTCGATTTGCCGATTGTTTACGTCCCTACTCCTGACTAATAAAAACAGCTAAAAAGATATTCAAACTTCAATAAAATACTCAAAAACTGGCAAATTCGGTTTAGAATTAGATTGGTATTTTACACCTATCAAATACCCCCAAATTTGGAATTTTGCTAGTCCTCGAGCAAAACACCCTAATGCTAAATAACACTAACTACACTAATTAGCTGCATTCTAAACTACAAATAAGTAATCATTAACAAATAAGAAGTACACACCTGTGAGATTCAAGTTCAGTCAAAGAAACCATGCTATTCTTCCCTCAACAACCTGTAATCAGATCTGATTAAGGAATAACACACACCAGTAAAAATCATTTTAGATCCAATTGAAATGTGTGTGTGTGAGAACTCAGATATATAACTAATCAAACGCCAGATTGGATTATTCAACGAATAAGGTCATGACTTAAACTTGTTAAAACATTCAAGAAAGCTATATGTTTGACTGGGTTCAACTATCCACTAATGTAGGTTCAGACATTCACCGAGATCAATAGGGCTTGGTTTGGCTTTGGAGAACGGCCAAGGGTATCGTAGAAATAGAAACTCGTTATAATTTTAATGATACCCAAGGTACAAATGCTTATCGCTAAATCTCTCATGACCCCCTTATATTTGAAGATATTACCCTAAACAAGATTAAGTAAACTTGTATTCACTTGTTACAACAACCGAAATTAAACACTATATTCACATAGGTGTTTTTTTTTTTTTTTTAACATACACCCCTAAACTTATTCAATTTTGTACAATTTTAGGGGCATGTAAATACAACTAAAGGATTGATAAGTGAATACTCTTATACTTAACCAAAAATATTTTAAACTTAAACCCCAATTGCCCGCTTCAAGTTAGCATTATCTAATGCTACTTGTTTTCACTTTTATTCCTAGCGACAATGGTTCTGAAAGATTTACTTGGTTAAAGTATAGAAACAAGTTCAGAAGTGAAAATTTTTTATGGCTTCGACAGGGGAACGAGGGAATAACTTTTCAGGTTAGTTTCAAACGGTTCAAGCGATGAAAATGAAGGCCTATATCATGCCTCCGGAATTACCTTACCTATAATTTTGCCTCAAGCCTCACCTAGTCAAGTTCTATATTTCTTATTTCTGTCATGAACTTATTACTGAATAATCGGCGTCAAATCGTTCAACTAGTTATACAATGAGTTTATGCGATCGTGCGATTTAGGATCAAAACAATTTTCACCTAATTGACATGCTAAGCACACAAAACACACGTGAATGGCATTACCCTCGACCTCAATATGCAATTTAGGGGGTAATTTTCATCATCGGGACATGGTTCGAACGAACTCAAAAACTCAGCATACACGTACAACTATATTCATTAACAAATCTATTCTAATTCTACAAACTAACATTACTTATGCTAATGATCCTTACACATGCATAGCTAAACATTACACATGCATAACAAAAAGAATTTCAAAATGTACAAAAATTTTAACATTAATATCATTATAAACAACAATTTGTACACAAAAAGAATTTTGTCCCTTTTTACATCAAAAAATTTGTCATCCTTCATATCCCCCCCCCCTCCCAAAAAAAAATAAAAAAAAATACTACATGCTTGCATTGCATATCATATACCCCCAAACTTAAACAAGACAGTGTCCTCACTGCCTAAGTAGCGAACCCAATAGTAGAATAGACAAATACGTATTGAAAACTGGGGCGGACACATACCTAGGAGGGAAGACATACAAGTCTAACCTCCTACCGTTCATTGTGGAGGAGATGGCGGTGGCGGCTCATCAGTCTCGGAAGGCGGCACGGGCGTATAACACGCCATGTCGATTCTGAGATGTTCGAATATAACTCTTTGGTTTTGATCTTGTTGCCGGATATAGGAATCTATGTAGTTCTCCATCCGAGCCAAATTAGCTTGAAGTTGGCTCATATCGGACTGGAGACTACGGACATCTCGTGAAATTTGGATGAGTTGACCGCGACTGGTTGTGGGTGTCGGTGGCTCCGAAGGGCCGGCTTCTTCCTCTTCTTGACCCTCTTCTCCTTTACCTGGTCCGTATTTCCATAACCTGTTAATCATTGCAAGATCAAGTGGCTTTACAGGTGGAAATGGGTTTGTGGACGTGATACAAACTCCGGCTCGTTGAAAGAGCGCAGTGAGGAAGGAGGGAAAAGGAAGGCCACCCTTCTTCGTCCTGGAAGTATGAATTATTGAAGAATAAATATGCCAACCGACGTTGACGGGCGTCCCTCTATCAATGCCGTAGAGCATAAACGCTCGCTCTTTTGAAACATCGGACACATAGGTGGTAGGGAACAGATTGGCGCAGATAAATAAATGCCAAATCTTTGGGATCGGTTTAAAAAACCGAGACTTGAAGATTGCCTGACCCTGCCATGTGTTTATCCACTGGGTGTTTCCTGTCATCAGGATCTGAATTACCGTACTCATAGTCGGTGTGTCGACATCAGATAAATCTCTGGAGGCTTCCGGCCCCGTCAATCCCAGCAACTCATTGAAATGGTCTGTACTGAACAGAACGGGAATGTTCCGGACCTTTGTCTGAAATCTTGTGGCCTCCGTAATGTTCACATAGAATTCTCGTACAAGGGCCAACTGCCCTGGTGGGGGTGGAGCACAGAACTGTTCCCATCGTCTTTGTAGGATAACAGTCCTGATTTCTTCCAGGAGTTCATTCAAAGGTCCGAACCCCCTCTGGCGAATGCCAGGATGCTTATTTTCATACTCTTTGTAACGGTCCTCAGCTTCCTTTGAGACAAATTTAAGGGAGTTGTAATCCAAAGCAGTCGGAGGTTCGTCTGTTCGTGGTTACTTGGCTGCACGGCGCTTTGCCATTTTCCCTATAAATCAAAATCACAACACCAACCACAATAATAACAATAGAAAATACAATTCAAACCCTTGTCAACGAACACACAATGCCTTATTTTATCAAACATATGTCAACCAAGGCCAAACAATACAAATTTTACAAGATATCCCACCAATCATAACCAAATCACATTTTTGTCGCAATGTAGGATAAACTAAATGATTCACATTGTATATCAACACAAAAACATGATAGGGATTACCATTAATCATTCCTCAATCCCAAATAGCATGAAAACCGCAACTTAGGGTTTAAAGGGGTTTAGGGTTCTAACCAAATCCAATAATTTTTTAAATAAATGAGAAAATGAAGCAAATATTTCAACAACTAAATGAAAAATAGGATCATTGACACTTACTTATTGAAATTTTTTGATCAAATCACTGGAAAATGGCGATCTCGCACTGTTTCACCGTTCAAACCCTAATTTTTTAGAATGGGAAGAGGAATTCCACATTTGGACGAAGATTCTTGGTGAAAATCCAAGTTCTTAGCAATATAGGATGAATCTTTAACGGGAGGAAGGGATTTGGGATGGTGAAGTTGAGAGGTTTCTTAAAATTTTTAAGAGGGAAGTGCCGTTTGCGAAGAGGATTGTTGCATTTTAAAATAGGGTTTTTCGTGAATTCGCCTAAGCGGTGGTTTTTCCACCTAAGCGAAGTAGCGCATTTTTCTTTTTAAAAACCTTCTGGTGTTAATTTTCCTAGGCGGTGGTTTTTTCACCTGGGAGAGTTTACACCAGTGTGAAAACCCTGATTACGTTGTAAACCCGCTTAGGTGGTGGGTTTTCCGCTTGGGCGAATTTACGCTAGTGTAGGAACTCATCTTTTCTTCATTTTTTTGCCTAGGCGGTGGTTTTACCGCTTGGGAGAAGTTACTGCAGTATATAAATTCAGACTTTTGCTTCCTATTTCCGCCTAGGCGGTGGTTTTTCGGCCTAGGCGAATTTACGCCAGTATGTTTTCTCAGCCTTTCTGTCCAATTTTCTCCTGGGCGGTGGTTTTTCCGCCTAGGAAAATTTACGCCAGTGTGGACTTTAGTTGGATTCTTTCAGGTTTTCATATTTTCGCTCTACACCTCTTACTTCATCTTCATTCCTCAAACGAGTTTTGTCATGTAAATTAATCCTAAGTGTCTAGTCTCATCAATTCACCACAAAAAATAGTATTACGAGATCAATACGATCTCCAAAAAATAATTTATACAAAAGTTGGGAATGTTCGTTACCCTCGATAACATATCAAAAGATGTTGCTTGGTTTTACGTCCCTAACATGGACGTTTATGAATTCCGGCTCTATCCTTCAATGAGGGAGATGTTCTCCACAACTCGCTCTTCATCCTTGAAGTAGTGCTTGATCTGCTCCCTGTTGACTCAGAAAGTTCGTCCGTCTTCTCCTTCTAGCTCGATAGCACCAAATGGATAAATATGCTTGATTTGGAACGGTCCAGACCACCGGGACTTCAACTTTCTGGGAAAGAGTCTCAGCCTTGAGTTAAACAATAAAACTTGTTGGCCTGGACTGAACTCCCTCTGGACTATCATTTTATCATGCCACCTTTTCATTTTATCTTTGTAAAGCTTGGCATTCTCATAAGCCTCGTGTCGGAATTTCTCCATTTCATTCAATTGGAGGAGACGTTGCGCACCAGAAGCTTTTATGTCAAAATTGAGTTTTTTGATCGCCCAGAATGCACGGTGCTCCAATTCAACGGGCAAATGACACACTTTACCAAACACCAATCGATACGGAGACATGCCGATCGGTGTCTTAAAAGCCGTGCGATAAGCCTATAAAGCATCGTCAAGTTTCACCGCGTAATCCTTGCGATTAGTATGAACCGTTTTTTTCCAGAATTAGCATGATTTCTCGGTTTGAAACTTCAGCTTGGCCATTTGTCTGTGGGTGATATGGTAGTGCCACCTTGTGTCTAACCCCATACTTTGCCAACAAAGCACTTAACATTTTGTTACAAAAGTGGGTTCCCTCATCACTGATTAAGGCTCGAGGTGTCCCGAACTGTGTCATGACATTGTGCTGAAGGAACTTCAAAACCACTTTAGCATCATTGGTAGGTGTTGCTACGGCCTCGACCCATTTAGACACATAATCCACCGCTAACAGAATATACTCCTTGCCAAATGACGGCGGAAATGGCCCCATGAAATCTACACCCCACACGTCAAATAACTCAAGCTCAAGAATTGACGTTAGTGGCAATTCATGCTTTCTCGATATTTTACCCGCCCTTTGACATCTATTACAAGTTTTCACAAACGTATATGAATATTTAAACAAAGAAGACCTGTAAAAACTTGATTGAAGTACTTTCGATGCTATCCGAGTCGCACCAAAATGGCCGCCACAAGGTGATGAATGGCAATGGTAGAGAATACTAACCATTTCCTCCTCCGGAACACATCTCTGGATCACCTGATCAGCACATTTCTTGAATAGTAATGGCTCGTCCCACAGATAATACTTTGCATCAAAAAAAAAATTCTTCCTTTGGGCTCCTGTTAACTCAGGTGGTAGCACGTTACATGCAAGATAAATCACAATGTCCGCATACCAAGGAAGTGCATTTTCCACTGAAAATATTTGTTCGTCAGGGAACACTTCTGTGATGCTAGACTCCTCACCCACGTCTTCTTGAATCAACCTCGACAAATGGTCGGCAACAACGTTCTCACTCCCCTTTTTATCCCTTATTTCAGTATTAAACTCTTGCAATAGAAAAATCTACCTTATTAATCTCGGCTTGGCATATTTCTTTGCAAATAAGTACCGATTAGCCATGTGATCCGTGTAGACGATCACTTTTGACCCAATGATATAAGACCGGAACTTATCACAAGCAAAGACTACCGCTAGCATTTATTTCTCAGTCGTGGTGTAATTCTCCTAGGCATCATTCAATGTCTTACTTGCATAATAGATTGAGTGAAAGATCTTTTCCTTCCGTTGGCCTAACACCACGCCAACGGCATAGTCACTCGCATCGCTCATTATTTCAAATGGAATCTCCCAGTCTGGAGCGACCATTATTGGAGTCGTGATCAACTTCTCCTTTATCGCCTTGAAAGCCTCCATGCAAGCCTCATTGAATTCAAATGAGGTATCCTTTTCAAGAAGGTGACATAACGGCTTCACCGTCTTTGAGAAGTCCTTAATAAAGCGTCGGTAAAAGCTGGCATGCCCCAAGAAACTTCGAACCCCTTTCACATTAATCGGTGGCAGAAGTTTCTCAATCGTTTCAATCTTTGCTCGGTCCACCTCAAGCCCTTTGGAAGAGACTCGATGACCCAAGATGATCCCCTCTTTAACCATAAAGTAGCACTTCTCCCAATTTAGAACCAAATTCTTCTCCTCACATCGGTCAAGAACAAGCGCCAGATTGTAGAGACAGTAATCAAAGGATGACCCAAAGACTGAGAAGTCATCCATAAAGATTTCTATTTTCTCCTCCACCATATCAGAAAATATCGCCATCATACACCGTTGAAAAGTTGCCAGTGCATTATAAAGGCCAAACGACATACGTCGATAAGCAAACGTTCCATACAGGAATGTGAAAGTAGTCTTCTCTTAGTTCTCTGGTGCAATGGCTATTTGATTGTAACCTGAATAGCCATCAAGAAAGCAATAGTACTCATATCCGGCTAATCGATCTAGCATTTGGTCAATGAAAGGAAGAGAAAAATGATCCTTCCTCGTTCCCTTATTCAATCTTTTATAATCAATGCATACACGCCATCCCGTGATGGTCCGTGTAGGAATAAGGTTGTCCTTCTCATTCTTCACCACCGTCATACCTCCTTTCTTGGGCACCACTTGCACCGGGCCAACCCACTCACTATCGGATATAGCATATATAATTCCCGCATTCAAGAGCTTCAATACCTCCACTCTTACCACTTCCTTCATAGCTGGATTTAACCGCCGTTGATGTTCAATGGAGGGTTTGAACTAATCCTCCATCAAAATCTTATGCATACAAATCGAGGGGTTAATTCCTTTTATATCCGAAATAGACCAAGCAAAAGCGGATCGGTGCCTCTTCAAGATTCTCAGCAACTTACTCTCATCTTTTTCCGTCAGAGTTGATGAAATTAGTACCGGATCGGTTAAATTCTCTCCCAAAAAGATATACCGAAGGTGTTCCGGTAATTGCTTGAGTAATAATCCACCGTGAGGCGGATTTAATTCCTCGGGAGAGTTTTCAACTTCATTAATCTTCTCCATATGAAAAGGATCTTCTACGTCTTTAGATTGAGTATCC
Organism: Eucommia ulmoides; assembly: GCA_016647705.1. Classification (NCBI taxonomy): domain Eukaryota; kingdom Viridiplantae; phylum Streptophyta; class Magnoliopsida; order Garryales; family Eucommiaceae; genus Eucommia; species Eucommia ulmoides. The sequence continues at coordinate 12,741,602 of CM028327.1, read as the reverse complement.
AAAGTCAGCACGTAGTCCACAACCTCAAGTTCCGTGGTAGAGCCTTCCTCACCAAGATCCCCTATAGATAAGGAATTGGTGAGTGTATGCTCTAACGAATCCATCTCCATAGTTGCAAGAAAGAACTCCCTCACGCAAGAGTCCACAATGTCAACTCGATTGCAATTGAGAGGTTCATCCGGAAAGTTCATAGTTCTAAAAATGTTGAACCTTATCTCTTCATCATTGACTCTTAACGTCAGATTTCTGTTATGCACATCAATCAAGGCCTTTCCCGTTGCAAGGAAAGGTCTTCCCAAGATGATCGGGATTTCTCTATCTTCTTCCATTTCAAGCACAACGAAATCCACCGGAAATATGAATTTGTCTACCTTCACTTGCACATCCTCAATGATACCTTTTGGATAGGTTAACGAACGATCCGTCATTTGAAGAGAGATCGTTGTCGGCTTTGCACTTCCAAGTCCTAACTTCTGATAAACGGAAGAATGCATCAAATTGATACTAGCCCCAAGATCACAAAGCGCCTTATCAAAATGAGATTTCCTGATAGTACACGGAATTGTGAAATTATCGGGATCCTTCAATTTGGTAGGTAACTTTCTTTGTAGTATTGCACTACACTCCTCAGTTAGATTCACCATTTTGTAATCCTCCAACTTCCTCTACTTTGTCATGATGTCCTTCAAGAACTTGCCATAGTTGGGCATTTGTTCCAATGCATCCGCAAAAGGTATGTTAATGTGGATTTTCTTGAAAATTTCAAGAAATTTCTCAAATTGGGCATCCAACTTCCTCTTTTGGAATCTTTGAGGATATGGCAATGGGGTTACTAGAATCGGTGGATTATCTAAAAATGTTACTCACCCCGGTATCACCCTTTCATCTCTTTTTCTCTCCTCGACTTTCTCTTGGTTTTTATCCTCATTCAAGTATTCACTCGGTTTCTCCTTTTCTTCATCGATTTTTGCTTCAACTTCCTCCTCCGTACTTGTTCTTGGTTCATCATGCAGAAACTCTCGACTCACTCCCGGCTCGGTTTCTATAGGCCTACTCAATTCCACGTCTCTTTTGCTCCTCAACTTAATCGCCTTGCATTCCTGAGGGTTGGTTTCCGTGTTGCTTGGAAACTTCCCTTTTTGTTGCTCTTGAATGGTCCTAGCAAGCTATGTGATTTGAGTCTCTAAAGTCTTCACCGTGGCATTAGTGTTTGTACAAGTGGTATTGATCGAGTCCAGCCGTGTTTCATGTTTGTTCAGCCGATTATGCGTCTCACGCATCATAGTCTGAGTCTCTTTCATAAATGAACCCAAAACTTCATCCAAACTTGACTTCGGATTGTGCATTGGTGGTTGTTACATTTGATGATTGGATTGCATAGGATATCCCGAAGCTTGATTTCCATAACCCAGAGGTGGTTGCTAAACGTTCTGATTGTTCGCATATGAGAAGTTCTCATGGTTACGAAGTCCAGGATTGTAATGAGTCGGAATGTTAGTAGCCGGCCTGAAAGTGTAGGCATGGTTGTTCAGAAAATGGCATTCCTTGAACTCGTTATCCAATCCGGATTGAGAAAAACTTGCTCCTATTTCCTCCCATTGACTCGACAAAGCTCCTTTTGTAGATAAGGTGACCAATTGATCCGAGAGCATGGACAGTTGGGCCGATAATGTTGCAATATGGTTAGATTCTTGGATAGAAGAGACCCGTCTTCCTGTGTTCCTCTCATTCGGCCATTGATAATTGTTAGTCGCCATTTCTTCCAATAATGCATTTGCTTCGGTAGGGGTTTTGGACAACAACGATCCCCCTGAGGCTGCATCAATTATCTTTCTAGTCTGTCCATCCAACCCGTTGTAAAATAATTGGGTTTGAAACCAATCTTGATACCCGTGTTGGCGGCACCTTCTCAATAAGTCCTTGAATCTCTCCCATGCCTCAAACAACGGCTCAAAGTCTCTCTGGCAAAACTGCGCAATCTCGCCTCGGAGTTGAGAAGTCTTCGAAGGTGGAAAGAATTTAGTGAGGAACCTTTGTGCAAGGTCCTCCCAAGTATTAATGCTCCCCGGTTGAATCGACTGAAACCAACCCCTTGCTCTATCTCGTAAAGAAAACAGAAATAACATCAACCTTATGACATCTTCGGTAACTCCGTTTATCTCGAAAGTGTCACAGATCTCGAGAAAGGTTGCCAAGTGGACGTTGGGGTCTTCGTGAAGATTCCCGCCATACTGGTTTTGCTGAACCATATTAATTAAGGCGAGCTTTAATTCGAAGTTATTTGCCTGGATCGGCTGCCTCTGGATCCCTGAATAGTTATCCAACATGAGTGGCCGATAATAGTTCCTAAGGACTCGTTATGGCCTCTCCTGCTCCGGAGGCTGAAGTGCGTGCGGCTCCGGTGGTTGTGGAACATTTTCACGTCCCCCAGCCATAACGGTAGCTTTTTCCTCTTTCTGTTTAGCAATATGTTGACTACGCCGCATGCACTGCTCAAATCAAAGAGATAAATCAAATAAATGAATGAATTGAATAAAATTTAAAAGCAAAAGAATTATCGTCATTAACATTCAACTACTTGATCACAATATCAACTTAATTGAAAAACACATTGTCGTCCCTGACAACGGCGCCAAAAACTTGTACGCGCGAGGGCTCACAACCATTGTCCTCACGGTAATTGACTACTCATAATTATACGAGGTCTAGTTTTAATATAATGGATCTTGTAAGATCGAATATCGTTCCACTGGGACTGGTAGGTAATTCGGTTGAGTATTGCGATTTCAATAGTTTTATATTATCTCGACTAATCAAATTTTGTTTGTTTTCTATTTAATATACTAAGATAAATGACAACTATGAAGTTAGTTCTAATTACACTAATTACTTAGGTATTGATTTCTTTCACATAATGCATAATCGAAGTCATTAAGTTAGCTATAATGGCTTTCTATCTATTCCGGCAATCTCTGTATCAATAACTCCTCCGCTACCTCTCCCAAGTATAAGACGGGGGATTACACAACTTCGTGTCAACGAAGAAGTCCCCTTCAACGCCTTTATGACCCTAGGTCGCGTGAGTCTTTAGCCAACATCATGGATTGCATACGTTCTAACGCCCTCCCGGGTCGTTAGAACGTCACATTGTATTCACCCTAGTCCAAATCCTGGGTTACCTCTCCCGAGTATCAAATCCCGTATTCTCGGTTTATCAATACAAGCATAATATCAAGAATAATGGTAAACACAATCGGATTTAGACAAACAACACATTAAAGTAACATTAATTCATTCAACTTAACAATTACATGATTTCAACTACACCTAAGTAATATTTAACTAATACTATAAGATCTTAACCATATACCATACAAAATAAGAGGGATTTAACATTCTTAGATATGAAAAAGTGATTACAAAGATAAAAACAAGAGAGAAACGATCAAATCTGGAAGTGAAAGGTTTCACTGTCGCTAATGATCGATCCGCAAGTGATCCTTCTTTGTCCGAATGATGAACCTCCTTCTTGATCTTCAAAATATAGCTTAAGAGCTCTCTACTAGGGTTAGGGTTCTTCAAAAACTGGTTTCAGACGTGGGAAAGGGGTATACATAGGCCTAGGGGTTCAAAAATATCTAAACAGATATTTTGGGCTGTTCTGCGAATTCCGCCTAAGCGGTAGAATCTTCACCTAGGCGGAGTTTAAGTCGGTTAGAATTCCACCTAGGTGATGGTTTCTTCGCCTAGGCGGAGGACTAACTTCTTGGGCTCCTTTCTTTCTGACGGAATTCCGCCTAGGCGAATTTACAGCAGTACAACTCTTCCAATAGTTCAACACTTCCAGCGTTCTGATAGATTTTCGCCTAGGCGGTGGAAACTTCGCCTAGGCGGATTTCAATACCTCAGTCCTTGAAACCTTCTGACGAATTTCCGCCTAGGCGGTGGAAACTTCACCTAGGCGGATTCCAACTTTTCAGCATTTGCAACTTTCTGATGGATTTCCGCCTAAGCGGTGGAAATTTCGCCTAGGCAGATTTCAACTTTTCAGCATTTGCGACTTTCTGATGAATTTCCGCCTAGGCGGTGGATACTTCCCCTAGGCGGAATTACACTGTTCTTTGAAATCTCATTTTTTCAATCTTTTTGGCTACCATTTTCTCTACTATTTTGCTCGATTTTCCAATTGTTTACGTCCCTACTCCTGATTAATAAAAACAACTAAAAAGATATTCAAACTTCAATAAAATACTCGAAAACTGGCAAATTCGGTTTAGAATTAGATAGGTATTTTACACCTATCAAAATGCAAAATAAGGTGGCACTTACGGAGAGACAATACAAAATATAAAAAAGTATTCACGAAGAGGCAAATGCAAAAATGAAAAAGACATCACGGAAAGACAAAATGTAAAAGGAAAAGCCATCATGGAGAGGCATAATGCAAATGAAAAGAAAAATGAAACATGAAATGCCATCATAGAGAGACAGAACGCAAATGAAAAGCCATCACGGAGAGGTATATTGCAAAAATGAAAAGCCTCTATGGAGAGGCATAATGCAAAAATGAAAAAAAAAAAAAAAAAAGCCATTGGGAGAGGCAAAGTGCAACATGAAATGCCATCACGGAGAGACAGAATACAAATGAAAAGCTATCATGAAAAGACAAAATGCAACATCAAATGCTATCACAAAGAGACGAAATGCAAATAAAAAAAAAACCCATTACGGAGAGGCAAAATGCAAAATGAAAATCCACCACAAAGAGGCGTAATTCAAAAATGAAAAATCCATCACAAATAGGCAAAGATAAAAAATTCATCAAGGAGGGGATGAATGCAACATGAGATGCCATCACAGAGAGGCAAAATGTAGATAAAAAGCCATCATGGAGAGGCCGAATGCAACATGAAAAGCTATCACAGAAAAGCAAAATGAATAATAAAATGTCATCACAGAGAGGCAAGAATAAAAAAAAAACCATCACGGAGAGGCTGAATGCAACATAAAATGCCATCACGGCGAGGTAAAAATAAAATGCCATCACAGAAAGGCTGAATGCAAAATAAGAAGTCATCACGGGGAGGCAAGTGTGAAATAATGGAAAGATATAAAATGTGCCCTAGCTTGCGTCTGGGGCTACCAAACTCAAAAACTTCCTAGATGCGAAAATAGACAAATTCCATATAATATGCCCCAGCCTAGGGCTGGGGCGAAATTAACACTTTAATGACGAAACCTTTACAAGTTGCCTATGTACATTAGCATTACGCAGAGGATCTGGTTTAGCATAATTCACTTAACACCCCTTTTAGGACAAATCACTTACCTGGATGCTCATTTAGAGTTTTTTAATTTTCAGCAGTAGGAGTTTTCGATTTGAGTCGGCAAGAAGGTAAGTGGTCCTAATGGTAGGGATATCTGTTGATCCTAAGATTTTGATAGACAATTAAATATTGATATTTTTTGTAGAACTAATGAGTTTAATGAGTGTTTCAGTGTAAAAGTTTCATTGATGATTTTATCATAAAGAAATGATTGAAGATATTTAAGGATGCAAGAGATTGATAAGGAGACAAGCATTAAGGGACTGAAGATTTTGAAGAATTTAGGAGAAAACAACTCAGGTTAATTTTTATTCTTAATGTATTTAGATTTGGATCACATATGACACAAAAATGATTTTTTGTTTATATGTGTTTTTATTAGGATCCTAATTACTTAAACATATTTTCTCCTATGTGAAATTGAAGAAGATATATTGATTTAAGAAAGATTAGTAATTAAAATTGATTTAAAGTGTCAATTAAGTTAACCGAGAAAAGAAATCGGTTAAAGGGGCAAAAACATCAAAGATTTGAGAAACGAAATCGGTTAAAGGGGCAAAAACATTAAAGAAATCAATCAACCGATGAAGAAGTGGCTGGGAATGGTATTGTTTCTGGATCGATTGGTCAATCGAACGAAGAGAGACCGGTCGACCTAGGCCAAAATCTGAACTTTCTGAATTGATTGGTCGACAGATAATGAGAGATCGGTTGACCTATAGCCAATACTTGAACTCTCTAAATTGATCGGTCGACAGACCTAAGATAATCGGTCTACCGACTATAGCTAAAAATTGGCTTGGGGAGCATCCTAAATCGATCGGTTGATAGACCATAGAGTTTTGGTCAACCGACTTGTGAGAAATTTTTGGCTTGGGCTACAACCTGAATCGATCGATCGACTTATGATTTTGATCGGTTAATCGATGGTTAGTTTTCAGGTTTAGGGAATTTCGTGGATTTGATTAAAAAGTAGCCGTTACTAGCTGTTTTATGGTTAAGATCTGAGAGATATCTTAGGGATTTGATGTTATTTGAAATATGTGATTCATATTTTGATATCCCTATAGATATAGTTCATATAATTTGATTATTTTTCAAATTGGTACATTTAATTCTTTCTATTTTATCTTATTGAGATTGAGAAATATTTGAGAGATTAAATTGAATGTTTTAAAAGTTATAATTGAGTGAATTGAACCAGGATTGAGTTATATCGATATAATGGGTCTATAAGAGAAATTAAGTTTCATAACAAGTGGAAACTAGCCGTTGGAGGGTTAGTTTTAAATCCTTATAAGTAGACCAACGTTTTTCACTTATGAGTGATCGCAATCAATTAATTTTTAAGAGCTATTCAGTTCCTGAGCTTTCTGAGAGTGATTATTCTGAATTCATACTAAGAGTATTGTGAGATTTTTCTTGAGAATTGTTCTTGAGAAATTTTCTATTGCTATCATCGATCTAGAGTTTCACTTCGATTCATTTATATTCATTTCGATGGTATCCTGGTGAGATCATTCCAAGTCTTTACTCTTAATTGATATTTGATATTATTATTGTTTACTTGGAATTTTTATATTTGAAATCGTTTTTCTGAACTTTAAATTGCCTGAAAAATATTTTGAAACGATTTCCTGTGAAAATTTGATTACGTGCTAAATTGTGTACTACTTGCTTTCATTAAAATCATATTTTGAAATTCTCACTTTCCATCACTAGTATTAGGATATTAATTGAGTTCAAATTAATCTAGGGTGATAGAAGCTCCAAGTGGAAAAAAGCTCATCAATTTTTTAATTGGTGAGTTGTGTGCGAATTAGATATTATTGGGAATATATAATCAGGGGTAGCTTTAGGTTTCAATATTTTCCGCTACAGAGATTGAGATTTGATCTTTATCTAGTGCATAAAAAGATTAGGTTACTCTTTTTCGATGAAAAGAGTTAGGCGTAATTCTTCCTGACTAGAATGAATTTTGAGTAAATTTGTAACGGTTTAATCCTTATCTGGTAAAAGAATACTTCGAGTGATTTGGTGAGGTTTAATTCTTTAGCCTAAGGCATAAAAATAATTAGGTTGTGATTCTTCCTGTAATGGAATTAGGTTAATCTTGAGCCTGAGAAAAAGATAGAGGTTATTCTTTAGCCCGTGAAAAGAAAATTTGTAAAGGTTGATTCTGAGCTTGTAGAAAGAATCATTTTGTAAGGGTTTGGTTCCTACTTGATTAAATGGATCATATTGATTAGTGGGTGCGACTCTCTGTGAGGTTTGGAGGACTGGATTAGCCAAGAATAGCTTGGTGAACCAGTATAAATTTTGGTATGCTGTAATTTTTATTTTATTTATTTTCAATTGTTTGGGTGTGCACTTAGTTTGATAATACATATCCGCGACTATAAAGATAATAATTAATTTAGGATAAAATTCATTATTTAGATTTTCAAGTGTTATTTATTTGATAATTTTTATTACTACCCAATTCACCCCCCTCTTGGGTAGCTCACTGAGCCAATAATTAGTATCAGAGTTGGTTTCGCTCGATACACTAAGCTAACAAAGATCACATGACACACACAATAGGCACACTAGCTGAGGGGCAGTCTATGCACTGACCACCCTTATTTGTAGGTGAAAATTATGCTTTCTGGAAGGACAGAATGATTGTTTTCCTTCAGGCCACGAATTATGAAGTATGGCTAGCGATTGAGGATGGTTCGTTTGTTCCTATGGAAAATGGAGTTACCAAGAAGAAGGAGCGACTAACTACTTCTGACAAGCAAAAGCTTTCTATAAACTCTCAAGCTATGAATATTTTATTTTTGGCTCTTTAAATGCTAATGAATACTCTAGAGTTTCAGGTTGTGGATCGGCGAAGAAAATGTGGGACAAGTTGTAGGTTACCCACGAAGGAACAAGTCAAGTGAAACAGCCGAAAATCAATACCCTAATCTGTCAATTTAAATTGTTTAGACTGAGAGAAATAGAATTGATTCAAGAGATGTGCACTCGATTCAACAACATCTGCAACCATTTGAGTCAACTCAAAAAGCCATCCACCACGGAGGACATTCAAAAGATCCTAAGATCTTTAACTAAAGTATGGGAGCCGAAGGTGACAGCGACTGAGGAAGTTAAGGATCTTACAAAATACAAAATTGATGACCTCATCGATAACCTAATGACGTATGAAATAGTAATTTGAGAATATAAGGATGACACTAGGAATAACAAAAAGAAGTCCTTGGCACTAAAAACCTAGAAAACTGAAGAAGAAGATGACAGTGATGATGTGAGTCTTGATAGTGAGCAAGAAAAAGATGTGACGCTTCTCAGGAAGAATTTTAGAAGAACGATTCGATGTACATTCTGTGGAAAAAGAAATTTCAATATAAACTACATGGAATGCTACAACTGTCACAAGACTGGTCATTTTCAAATCAACTGTCCCGAACCGAAGAAGGATAAGGAAAAAGAGATGAAAAGAAAGGAGAAAAATAAAAGAAAGAAAAGTAAGAAGAAGTCCATGAAAGCTACCGGGATGATACTGAATCGAGTAGTTCGGAAAAATCAGGAAGTGAATAATCATCCATGTTTGCGCTAATGGTCACTGGTGATTATAAAAGCCATTGTTCTAAAATAAATGCCTTTCAAAGTACAATTAACACATTAAATAAGCAAGTAATTGACTATGAATCTGAAAATATTGAATTGAAATCCAAGATATTGGATTTACATTCAATCGTTCTCGAATTCACCGACGGTGAGAATAACTTGAAAATGTTTTTGGGAAGTTCACGTGGTATTTTTGATAAAACATGTATTGGATTTCAGAAAAATCTTAAGTAAAAGCGTTTTCGTAAATTCTTTTCTGAAACTAGAGATCTTGTTACATGTTTTAAAAGTAATGTTGTAGGGCATTATATTCATAGATGTTTTGCTAAAATATCTAACTGCAGACAAGTTTGGGTTCTAAAAGGAACTAACATTGTCCCAACTAACAAAATCGGACCCACTTAGACTGGGTACCACTTAGAAACTATTTGAGGTGCTCCTTGCAGGTTATTCTAAAAGCATCAATAGATAAGGACAAATAGTTCCTAGACAGTGGTTGTTCTCGGCACATGACGGGAGATAAAACAAAATTCACATCTTCAACATCTAAAGATGGAGGTCATGTGACATTTGGAGACAACGCAAAGGGTAAAATTATCGGTATAGGTAATATCGGTAATGGTACTACTGTTATTAAAAATGTGTTATTAGTTGATGGTCTTAAACATAACTTGCTTAGTATAAGTCAACTACGTGACAAGGGCTATAATGTTGTATTTGATCATGATAAATGTATTATTAAGAATGAACATGATAGTAGTATCCTGTTAGTTGCATCACGTTTTGATTATGTTTATACTTGTTCAATTGATGATTTTACGTCCTAAAATTTATCCTGTTTGAATGCTTTGTCTAAGAATAGTTGGTTATGGCATAGGAGACTTGGGCATGCTAGTATGGAATTGATTTCTAATTTATCTAAGAAGAGTCTTGTACGTGACTTACCTGATTTGAAATTTATGAAAGATAAAGTATGTGATGCATGTCAGTTAGGTAAGCAGTCTAGATCATCATTTAAGAAAAAGATACACACGTCTACGTCTAGATGTCTTGAAATGTTGTATCTTGATTTATTTGGTCCAAATTATGATGGCGCTTGGATCAAAGTAGTATTGGGAGATTCTTCCGTCTCATCCTTCTTTCATTTCTAGAAGTGCACTCTATGGAGGTTTTCTTTGGGTTATTGGTGGGTTCTAGCATCAAATAATATCCCCTATCAACTTTATTTCCTTACGCCTATTGAATCTCATTTCCTCATTTCTGCCAAGTGTCTTCAGTATTAGGGGAATCATGTACTCTTGCTTACTTTGTATTAAATCCTACAAAACTGGTTTAGCCAAAATATGAAAAAATGTATAAATCCTTACTAAAACAAGTATCTTATATGTTTGCTGTGAGATTCCAAGCTGGACTATCTGACAAGTATGATTTCAATACAAATTCGAGCTGTACTCGATGTTCCTTTTCATAGATTTAAACTCCTTCCAAATTCGTTAAGTTTTGAACATGGAGATTTTTACAGTCGATGAAAGTCAGTCTTAGTGGTATTCTGGAAAGGGACCCCCTGGTGATCTAGATGTCTTTTTTTTTTCTTTTTTTTAACAGTCCTTATATTTTTTTCATGGCACTCGTTCGAGTTTTTGCCACGTTCGAGCTGGTATTTTTTTTTCTTTTTTTTAGAGACAGATAATCACATATCGAAACAACTTACTTGAAAAATAAAGGTTTTTATTAGGTAAAGTAGTTTTTTACAGAATCTGATTTTAGAGGCTAAGGAAATACATCACCATCCATTTCTTGGAGAATTATTGTTCCATCGCTCAAGACTTGTTAACAACAAAAGGACCTTCCCAATTTGTGGCGAACTTGCCCTTGGCTTCATCTTGGAAAGAAAAATTTTTCTTCAATACTAACTCACCGACCCTGAAGAATCTAGGAAGGATGTTCTTATCATAAGCTCTGGCAATTATCGGTTTGTAACATTGTTTGTGGCATATCCTTGTCAGTCGCTTTCCGTTGATTAAGAAAAGTTGATCCAACCTATGCTGTACCCATTCAGTTTCATCGAGCTTAGCCTCCATGAGCACTCACAGAGATGGAATTTATATTTCGGCCAATATCACCGCTTCCATGCTATGGACTAGAGAGTAGATGGTTACCCATGTTGAGGTTCAGACTGAAGTCCAGTAAGCCATCAAAGCATAGAGCAACATATCATCCTACTCTTTATTGTTATCTATCATTTTCCAGAGGATTTCTTTATATGCTTATTGGAAGCTTCCACTGATCCATTTATCTTTGGACGATAAGGCACTGAGTTTCTATGCTCAATCTTGAACTGCCAACAGATTTTCTATTTTTTTGAGCCCTTCAGGTTTTTGGCATTGTCCGTTATCAATGCTTGCAGTAGACTAAATCTCGACACGTTGTTTTCTTTAATGAACCAGGCTACTGTCTTTTGAGTCACTCAGGCTAGGGAGACAACCTCCACCTACTTGGTAAAATAATCAATCGCCACCAGGATGAAACGATGACCACTCGGCGCCTCAGGGGTTACTTTTCCAAAGACGTCCATACCCCACATTGAGAAGGGTCACAGGGCTGCTAAGCAATAAAGTTACGAAGGTGGGATATGGATTTAATCGGCATGAATCTGACATTTATGGCATCTTCGAACAAACAACATATAATCATTTTCCATCGTTAGCAAAAAATGTTCGGTCCTTAGGATTTTCTTTGCGAGTATAATGCCACTCATATGAGGTCCACATATGCCACCATGGACTTCTTTCATTAATTGGATGGCTTCTTGAATTCTAACGCATCTCAACAGACCCATGTTAGGGGAGAGCTTGTACAGAGTCTCTCATCTTAGGAAGAATTGGTTTGCTAATCTCCGGATGGTCTTCCGATCAACACTCGATACTCCCTCTAGAAAATCCCAATTTTTTAGAAAGTTCTTTATATCGTGGTACCACGGGTCTTTGGCAGGTTCGATTTCGAGTTGGCAACAGTGCGCCGGTCGACGTTAAACTTGGATTGCCACCGGAATGATATCGTCCTCATCTTAAGTGATAGAGATCATAGATGCCAAGGTAACTAAGGTATCGGCAAAGTCATTTTTGACCCTTGGTATGCTTTGAAATTCAATCATCGTAAATTGCTCGCATAACTCTAGAATATGATTATTATAGGCTACCAAGGTCGGATATCTCGTCGCATACTTATTGTCACCTGATTGATTATTAGCTCAGAATCCCCGAACACAAGTAACTATTTGATCTTCATGTCGATGGCTAACTTGAGCCCCAATATACATGCTTTGTACTCAGCTCGGTTATTGGTGCTCTGGAACTTCAACTTGAAAGCCACTGGATAATGTTGCTTGTTGGGAGAAACAAGAACGACTCCGATTCCAGTCTCTTGAGAGTTCACGGATTTTCAAAATACATTTTTCAGACTGTTTCCTCCTCTTCTTCCTCCACTGCATGAATCGACTCGTCAGGAAATGACGTCTCAAGAGGTTGGGGATCTAATTAGGCTGGAAAACTAGCCAATTAATCCGTTATTGCCTGACCTTTCACCAACTTTTGGGTCTTATAGATGATGTCTAACTCTATTAATAACATCTGTTATTTTGTAATTTTTCTTGACAAAAGCAGATGCTCGAAGATATATTTTAAGGGATCCATCCTGGCTATCAGATAGGTAGTCAACAGGAGCATATAATGGTGTAGTCTTTGAGTGGATCAGGCCAATTCACAATAGGTTCTCTCTAGCAAGGTGTAATTTTTATTGTACTTTATGAAGCACTTACTGAGGTAGTAGATGGCTTGTTCCTTCTTCTTGGATTCATTGAGCTGTCCGAGAATGGCTCCCTTGGAGGAGTCAAGAAAAGATAGATACAACAGTAGCGAAACTCCCTCCCAAGGTGGCACCAGAACTGGAGGGTTGGTCAAATAAGCTTTAATCTTCACCAATGCATTCTGATAATCGACATTCGGTTTCCCATCACTCTCATTTCTATACAGCTTGAATATTGGCTCACAAGTGGCAGTGAACTGGAAGATGAACCTGGCTATGAAATTCAATCAGCCCAGAAAACCTCGGATCTCCTTCTCATTTTTCGGTGGTGGCATCTCACGAATAACCTACGTCTTTAAAGAATTAATCTCGATTCCATGGAGATTTACCATAAAACCAAGATATTTTCCCAAAGTTACCCCGAAAGCACATTTTTCCAGGTTGAGCTTAAGTTAATGCTTATAAAGTCTGTTGAATATCCTTTTCAAATAACAGAGGTGGTCCTCATTCTCTTGAGATTTAACGATCATGTTGTCAACATACACCTCCATCTTTTTGTGCATCATATCATGAAAGAGGGTTGTCATAATATATCGGTACGTTGCCTCGGTATTTTTGAGACCAAAAAGCATCGCCCTATAGTAGAAGACTCCATACGGTGTGGTGAAGGTTGTCTTTTCTCGATCTTTCTCATCCATTAGAATCTGATTATAGTTGAAGAATCCATCGACGAAGAAATAGAGGTTTTGCCTTGCAGTATTGTCGATGATGATATGAACATATGGCAGTGAAAAATTATCTTTCGGACTTACCCGGTTGAGATCACGATAATCCACATAGACTTTGATTTTTCTTGAGGACTTTAGCATTGGAACGACATTAGAGAGCCATTCATTGTAGTTATAGACTTCAATAATTCTGGCATGGAACTGCTTCAGGATTTTCTCCTTGACCTCAAGGCTGATAGCGGGTCCCAGTTTTCTCAACTTTTGCTTGACCGACACAATCCTAAGTTTTAGTTGTAGCTTTTGGGTTACGATACTTTTGTCCAGCCCTACCATGCCATCGTAGGACAAGGAAAATATATCTTGGTGGGAAAGGGCAACCAAGTGCGTTGTTAACTCTATCTTTTCCACAGCAATGAGAGCTGATCCAATCTTTACTTCCTTCAACTCTTCCGAAGTCCCCAAGTTTATCAACTCAGTCTCATCAGCACTGGGAATTAGCTTATTCTCAAATTTCTCATAGGCTTTCCAGATCTCACCATCATTTGGCTGGAAAGAGTTATCTTCAATTTCTACTACCATCAGATTATCGTCCAATTTTGCATTGAAATCATACTTAATGCACTCTAGCTCAGTTATATCGCATGCATCATACATTGGTAACTTAGGCAACTTGAAAGTATAAAATTACAACATTTAAAGCATAGATTAAATAAAACATAATTGCATTTATTAAATTTAGAAAGCCATTACAAGAAAAAAAAAAACCCCTTTCTATTCAAAAGGCTAGCTGAATAGAAGGGAAAGTACATAAGATGTTCCCAATTTCAACAAAATGCATGGAGAACCGGGAGGGAACAAGAATCCCAATTCTGAAGTTTTTTACCCCCTTGATTAGAATACCAAACCCATGACTTGGCCCTACTTTCTTTCCCAAGATTACGTTCACACCTTTCTCGATTAGCACGTGCAGCTTGAATTTTATAGCATCCTTCCTTATGTTGATGGTTTCTATCGGATAGAAGAAGGTGACCCAGATATATAGGATTTCAATCTGCTGGCTATTTGAGAATCTGTCCCTCTTCTTTTGGAAGAATTTTTCCCTATCCTCTCTCCCGGGGATGCAGCCCAGGGACTTTATTTCTCTAACAATGAAGGTTACAGTACTAGACAATGATGGTGCCAACTCGTGTCCTCCTTCCTTCAAGAAAGTTGCATTCGTGACATCAAACCTGTCATATGTGGCTTCAACCTTCTCTTTTCCTTTCTCATCATCTATTACTGGGGTATATTGGCTTATTGTTTGATGGAAATGTGCAATAACCGAATCGGCATTGACCACATACAACGTGTCACCAACAATGAACTTGATCTTATAGCGTAGCGATAGAGGCATTGCCCAGGCATTAAAGATCCATAGCCTCTCCAACAACAGATTGTATGAAATAGGTATATCGAGCACTTGGAATTTTATGTTGAACTGGATCGAGCCAATTTATAACAAATCTATCCTCATTTATTCCATCATCAACAAATGACAAATATTCAACGCTGATCAATTATCAATCAATATTGGAGATATGAATATTCTGTGGCTTTCAACCATGATATTCAGGGACTTGTTGTGGCCTATTCCATTTTTGTCAATCTTGCCATCGGTAAAAATAATGGTGTTATATCCCAGGACTTGATCGACCAAAGTGGCAAAATTCTCCGCAGGGATTGTTCTTGGCAAGTGGGCTTTATTCAGGACTTTTAATAGTGCCTGCCTATGTACTTTTGAGGACAGGAGTAGTGAGAGCATCGAGATTTGTGTTGGCACTTTACTGAGTTGCTATACTATCTTGTATTATGAATTCTTCATCACCTTTACGAAGTCTTGAGCCTCATGTTCTGACACCGGATTTTTCATAACTCCTCTTGGTTCTCTCACAAGAAACTTCATGATCAAATCCTCCGGCTTGTACACCCTTCAAGATTGTGTGATTCCGCTAGTTTATCCTACTTAGATTAGCAATTCCTCTCATTATCTAGTTTTAGTGACAATTGCGTAGTTCCACGGGACCTTATTGAGACTTTTCACTGGCTTTTGGATCGAGAAAGATAAAACCAGAGATTTATCCAGCTTTTTTATCATATTTTCTAGATGCAATTAGAACCCTACGTTGAAAACCTCCGGGTGCAAACAAATACCACCGATATGTATCACAACTACTTCTTCTTCGACCTCTTTCTCGAAAATTAGATTGACGCCACTTTCTGAGAAGGTGTGTTCAAGCAGAGGATTTTGCAGACAGTTTGGAACATTGGTCTCAGATTTTTTCAAGAAATGTGATGGCTCCAATCTGTATGAACTCTTGAATCTTATCTTTTAAGTAATAGTAATGCTTGGTTATATATCCTCCGGATCTTGAGTGATACTCATAGAAAGAATTTGAAGAAGTGCCTTTACTTCTAGGCTTAGGATTGTAGGATAGAAGAGACGTCAACATCCCATCCTTCAAGTAATTTTGGTATACCTCAGTGATTAACACCGAAAGGTCTAGTATTTTCTTTTCGTCGTTTCGAAAGTCTCCACCAGTAACACGAGATAGATAGCTCGGGTAGTATTGGGTTCTCGACTTTAGGGTGTGGTTAGGAATTTGAGGTAGGGAATTTTGGTTTGGTTGATATGATGGTGTATAGTAAGTGGGTGTTTGGTATGCTTGGGGATAGTATTGGAGATTGTGGATTTGGTAAGGGGAAGGTACATTCTGGTATTGGTAGTAGCGTGGACGGTTTTGGGAATATGGCGGGTTCTGGGAGTAATTTTGGTTTTGGCAATTTTAAGGGAGATGGTTACAATATTGGTTATTTTGATTCAGGTAATTTAGGGGATAAAAAGCTTGGGGGCTATTTTGGTGAGGGGTTTTCTTGGGGGAAATTACTACGACTACCTCATTCTCTTTCTTCTTTGGCGTAGCTGACCTCTTCATCGGATCGGGAAAGGCCCCTTCAATATTTTCGCTCTTTATTCCTTCTTCCCTTACTTTGGCTTGCTTAATCGCATCACCGAAGGAAGCCGCCACTATGCTCGAGAGATCACGATAAAATGTTGGAGTCTAAATTGACTTGAATATCTCTAATTAACCTTCCTCGCTCAACCTAATAACAACTTTGGCAACCTCCTCCCTCATGCGGGTAGTGTACCTCCGGAAGCTTTCATCTTTCTTCCTTAGTATCTTGTACAGGGTATTACGGTCCAGTGCAACTTCCTTGTTGTACATATACTACTCGCAAAATGCTTCTACCTGATCCTCAAAGGTCTTGATCTATGATAACTCCAAGGTCATGTACCAGTTGAGAGCCGATCCCTTCAGTGATCGCCGAAACATCTTCTGGCAAAAGTCTTCATTCCGAGTATGAACTCTCAACTCCTCTTTGTAGATGCTAACATGCCATTCTGGGGGGGCCAGTACCGTCATACTTCGTGAACTCCGGAACTACGAAGTTTTTTGGATACACCACTCGGGGCAGTGCTGACAACTCCTTGGACGTCGCTCCTTTATTTTTAGAACCTAAGTTGGAGGGGGTCCATCTTCTTCCATGTTTTTGGTTTCAATTGCTAGGGTCGGTTGATTGGCATTCAGATCATTGGGTGGAGCAACAACTTTCTTTGGGTAGATGAAGATCTGTGGTGCAGAGGGGGGCCGGGCCCTCGGTTGAGGCCTATAGACATGCCCCTGGCTAGGATATGCCGACGCTCCATAGGTAAAGTGATAATAGCCCATCTAAAGTCCATAGTAGACTGGCACCGCGAAGTTTGGGCCAGCATGGTTCAGATTCAACACTGAGTTTTCCATCCCAAAACTCGGAGGGTTTCCATTCGATGATTCAGTCATGGGAGTTCTACTGGATGGGAGAACTGGCATCACCTAAGGTCATTGGCATAGTTTGTTGATCTTTTTTTTCATTATGTCGATGGTCTTTTGCATCCGAGCTATTTAGGCTTTGCAAGAAGATTTGGGATTGCTTTTAGATGTTATCTTGGAATGATTCTGGGCCCAACTACGAGTAAAGATGGAACTTCGGATGGGGGGAACCAAAATTTCTTTTATGGGACCAATTTTCCTATCTCATTATGTTCTTAGAACAAACCCATTTATTAGTCCACGTGGGTCTTATGTAGTCTTAAAGCCCATGAAAATTTGAAGTTTTCAATTTCGATAATGACAGATTAAAACAAATAATGATTTATAAACATTCTTTCATAATTCTCATCGGCATTAAAAACTTTGAACTTGTTTGGTTTTTAAGACTTCCTAAGACATCATCAATCCATTAAGTATAAAAACCCCTTTTATGTCTTATATCATAGAATCCCGAGGGGACAATATGGATAGAAGAAGACCTCACTTGTGTCAGAGGGTTTACAACAATATAAGAGCCCGAGAAGAAAGAAAGAAAAGAAAAAAAATCACAACTTTTACAAAATGGAAAGAAAAGATAACATAATAAAATTTAACATTCGTACTTTAGATTAGCTGGACTTATTTAGACATATTAGGCTCAACTATCCAATTATCCCCAATGGAGTCACCAGATGACGTGCCTTGATTTTCCGAAAGGAAAAAAAATATGAAATAATAAGAAGCATAAAAGTGAAGGGGGTTTTAAAGCACCGATTTTCTAAAAAAAAAAATACTTTGACCATTTTAAAACAAGGAGTTGCCACCTAGTATTGGGTTTAAATGGTGTACTAGATCACCGAATTTTTTTAAAAATAATTTAAAAGGCCTAAGTAAAAATTGACTCCAAAAAAACAATGTCAAATCAAAGATTCGTTTAAGAGCTCGGGGGTCGGTTATGCTTGGAGATGGTATTAGGCACCCGAAACGTCTGTCCAAAAATGATACATTTTATCCAATTAAGTCCAATTAGTTTAATCCTCATGTTTTATTTTATTTAGAAATCTTTTCCTTATGAAATATTTTTGGTGTTTTTTCAAAAATGAGATGGGGACAAGTTTTTGTTTTTTTTGGGAATGTTACTCTAGTATAACCTTTTATTAAATATTAAAGGTTATACAAACCTGGTCCCTGGGGGGTCGTTTTATATATGTTTCCAAGAGATTTCTTTAATTTAAATAGACAAACTAAAATAAGTGAATAAGTATGAAAATATAAATGCAAAAACTAACATGATATGAATTATATTTTATTTGTGCCAAAGTGACCTAAAATACTACTTATATGATTTTTATGTAAGAAAGAGTTTAATTTAAACATACCAATGCAAAATGATATGAATACAGGAATTAATCAGGGAATACTTACGTGATTATGCATGGCAAGGATTTAATTATTTAGTATACATGAAAAAAAGTGCAAGTAATGTCATGACTAAATGAGAAGAAGTGGCCTGGATTATGAATTCTAAAAAACCTATATGTGTGAAATCTAAAAATATGCAAGTGGTAAAATGTGAAAGATTTATTGGGCTAAATCTTTTTTTTTTAATGTGGAACTCACGTGACTGAATCACTGAATGGAAACACTACGAGTTTTGGGATGGAAAACTTAGTGCCGAATCCAAACCATATTGGCCCAAACTTCGCAGTGTTGGTCCATATGGACCATAAATGGGCCCTCATCCCTTTGCCTATGGAATGCCAGTATAGCCCAGCCCGGGGCATGTCTATCAGGCCTCACCCAAACGCCCGGCCCTCTCCTTACCACAGATCTTCATCTACCTAGAGAGAGTTGTTGCTCCACCCAACGATCCGAATGTCAATCAACCGGGCCCAGCTATTAAAACTAAAAATAAATTAGAATATGGACCCCCTCTGGCCTGGGTTCTAAAAATAGAGAAATTGGAGAGAACCATAGAAGAAATGGAAATAGGGAATCTCTCCAGAAAAACGACGTATAAAGAGCTATCAACACCGCCTCGAGTGGTGTATCCGGAAAACTTTGTAGTTTTGGAGTTCACGAAGTATGATGGTACTAGCCTCCTAGAATGGCATGCCAGCATCTACAAGTAGGAGTTGAGAGTTCTTGCTCGAAATGAAGACCTTTACCTGAAGATATTGGGGCAATCGCTAAAGGGAACGACTCTCAGCTGGTACATAACCTTGGAGCTATCACAAATTAAGACCTTTGAGGATCTGGTAAAGGCATTTTGTGAGCAGTATGTGTACAATAAGGATATCACGCCAAACTGTAATACCCTCTACCAGATATGAAGAAGAAAAAAGAAAGTTTCCGAATGTACACTGCTCACTAGAGGGAGAAGGCTGCCAAAGTTTTCCCTAGGCTGAGCGAGGAGGCTCAGTTAGAGATATTCAAGTCAATTCAAACGTTGTCATTCTATTTAGATCTCTCGAATATATTAGTGGCTTCCTTTAGCGATACGATCAAGTAAGCCGAAGTAACGGAGGAAGGAATAAGGAGTGGAAAGATTGAATAGGGATTGCCCAATTCGATGAAGAGATCAGCTCTGCCAAAGAAGAGAGAGAATGAGGTAGCCGTCATTGTTTTCCCCTACCAAAATCCTCACCAAAACATCTCCCAAGCTTCCTATCCCCAAAATTACCCGAACCAAAATAGCCAATATCGTAACTATCTCCCTCAAAATCGCCAAAACCAAAACTACTCCGGAAACTGGCCATATTCCCAAAACCGTCCATGCTACTACCAATACCAGAATGTACCTCCCCCTTACCAAAACCGTACTCCCCAACACTTTCCCCAAGCCTACCAAACACCCGCTTACTATACACCTTCATATCAGTGAAACCAAAATCCTTTACCTTAAATTCCTAACCACACCCTAAAGCCAGGAACCCAATACCACCTGAGCTATCCACCTCGTGCTACTGGGGGAGACTTTTAGAACGATGAAAAGAAAATACTAGACCTTCTAGTCTCAATCACCGAGTTATATCGAAATTGTTTGAAGTAGGGGATGCTGACGCCTCTTCCATCCTACGAACTTAAGCCTAGAAGTAAAGTCGTTTCTATGAATTCCTTTGGTGAATTCCACTCGGGATCCAGAGGATATACGACCGAGCAGTGCTATCACTTGAAAGACAAGATTTGGAAGTTCATACGGACAAGGCCCATCACATTTCCTAAAAAGCCTAAGATCGATGTACCGAACTATCAGCAAAATTCGCTACCTGAACAAGTCCCCTAGGAAGTGGCGTTAATCTAATTTTTGTGGAGAAAGTCGGAGAATAAGTAATTTTGATCGATTTTGGTGGTATTTGTTTTCTCCTGGAGGTTATTGATGGAGGGTTCGAATTACATCCGGAAACGGTGGTCGAAAAGCAGAAGAACTCTCTAGTTCTGTCTTTCTCGATCCAAAAGACAATGAAAAGTCTCAATAAGGTCCTACGGAACTATGCGATTATCGCTAAAACTGGATAATAGAAGGAATTGCCAATCTTAGTAGGAGAAACCAGCAGAATAACTCGATCTGGGAGGGTGTACACGCTGTAGGATTTGATTAGGGTCCCTGTGAGAGAACTAAGAAGAGTTCTGAAAACGTTGGTGTTATATCATGAGGCTCAAGACTTTCTAAAAGGCGATGAATAATTCAAAATACAAGATAGTAGAACAAGTCAGTAAAGCACTAGTGATAGGTGTAATTTACCTATCTATTTCCAAACTTGTTAGTTTTTGAGTATGTTTATTATATTTTATTATATTTTAATACGTTTTTATGTATTTTTGTATAAATCAGGTGTATGGGGTGAAAAGGCATGAAAACGGATCATAAACGATCAAATCGGATCAAGAACGGTGGGAAAACAAGCATAAGGGTAAAATTCAGAAATGCAGCCTACCGCCGAGGCATCCAGAACACCGCCGCGGTGGTCAATATGCAGAGAAAGCCTTAAATTTGCTGAAAGCCCACCGCCACGGTGATGAAACAACAGAGAGGTCTTTGATCCCACCGCTGAGGCCGTGACCCAACCGACATACTCAACGCCGCAGCGGTAAAACCCACCACTGCGGTGGTCACTCTATACATAGATTAGATATTTATTTAGATATTTTGGCCCCTTATTATTCCTCCCTCCTCTATTTCGTCCAAGAGAGAGCTCATTAGAGACTCCTTAGGGTTATGATATTTTGAGAGTATTTTGGAGAGTGCTCAACTAATTCCTAAGGAGAAGAACACGTTGCGAAGTAGGAGAAATGATCGTTGAATGGTTTTAGTGGCAAATCTTCGGACTACGGCTAAGTTCTTCCGTTTCTCTCTTTATTTTCTTAACTTTGGTAGGTTGTTGAGCATGTTTAGCTCATTTCTCATTGTATAAATGGTTATAGCCATTTGCTAAACGAATTTTGTCTAGGGATTAATAATATTAGGAAATCATGGTTTGTTTGAGTTATGTTTCGTTAATGGTAGTTCTTCGCTATTTCGATTGTATTTACCATTATTCTTTGATATTATGCTTGTTTAGATAGTTAGAGAATACGCGGTTTGACACTCGGGAGAGGTAACCCAGAATTCGGACTAGAGTAAACACAACGCGATGATCTAATTACCTGGGAGGGAGTTAGAAAGTATGCAATCAATGACGTTGGGGCAAGACTCATGTGACCTAGTGTTATTAAGAAGTTGAGGGGGACTTCTTCGATAACGCGAAGTCGCATATTCACTCGTCTTACACTCGGGAGATGTGGCAAGTAAGTTTACGATACAGAGATTTTCAAATAAGTTGAACACCGTTATTGTAAACTAAACGAGACCAAACATATTTTTTTAAACAAAGTTAATCCCTAGGCAATATTTTCCCTAAACATCTCAATATATTATTAGTATAGTTAATTAACTTAGTATTAGTATTAGTATTAATTAATTATAAACTCATTTTATGTCTCATAAATAAAGTTAGGTTATGATAATCGTGGTACTCTCTCAACCAATCCTTGTGGATATGACAACCCTATTCCTTCCCATCTATACTAAAACTTAACCCGTACACTTATGGTGAAAATAACGACGTAACATTCCACCACCAACTAACACAAATCTCGATGCTCTCATTACTCTTATCTTCGGAAGTACATAGATAGGCACTGCTGAAAGTCCTGAATAAATCCCACTTGCTAAGCACGATCCATCCAGAGAAGTTTGTCACTCTGGTCGAGGAGGTCCTGGGATCTAACACCACTACTTTCACCGATGACGAGATTGACAAAGATGGAATAGGCCACAACAAGTCCTTGAATATCATGGTCAAAAGCTACAGAATGTTCATAGCTCGGGTATTGATTGATAATAGATTAGCACTGAATATCTATCATTTGTCGATGCTAAAATAAATAAGGATACAATTGTCACATATTCGATCATAAAAAATGGTTATCAGGGCATTTGATAGGGCCAAGAGAGATAGCATTGGAGAGATTGACTTGCCAATTGAAATTGGCCCGATCCAATTCAACATAAAATTTCAAGTGCTCGACATACTTGTTCCGTACAATTATTTTTTTGGGAGGCCGTGGATCTATAATGCCAGGGCAGTGCCTTCGTCACTACACCAAAAGATCAAGTTCATTGTTGACAACACGTTGTATGTGACTAATGCGGATTCGAATGTCGTACCTTTCCATCAAGCGATAAGCCGATATGAACTGGTAATAGATGAGAAAAAGGAAAAAAAAAATTGAAGTCTCCTATCACGTGTTCAATGTCACGAATGCTATTTTCATGAAGGAAGAAAGATACGAGTTGACACTATTACTATCTAGCACTATAGCCTTCATTCCTAGAGAAATAAAGTCCCTGGGATGCATTTTCCGAGAGAGGTCTGGGTAAGAACCTGGATGGAATAACAGAGCCTATAGAAGTCAAGGAGAAGAGAGGGAGATTCAGGTTGGGATACGAGCCGACAAGAGCAGATAGGGCAAAATTCTTCTGAAATAAGCAGGACAGATTCTGGGACTGCAAACTGATAGAAATCTCGCATATTTGAGTCACCTTCCCTTATCCGACTAAAACCATCAACAAGGGGAATGAGGATATAGAATTTGAGTTGCACCTTGAGAAAGTATTAATCGAGGAAGTTGTGAACGTAATCTTGGGAAAGGGCCAAGTTATGGGTCCGATATTCAAACCAGAGGGGTGAAAAATTGCAGAATTGGGATTCTTGTTCCCTCTCGATTCTCTAGGCATTTTGGTAAAATTGGAAAAATTTTATGTACTCACCCTTCCATTCAGCTAGCCTTCTGGATGGAAAGGAATTTTGTTTTGTAATGGCTTTTTAAATTTAATGAATATAATTTAGTTTTATGCAATCTATGGTTTAAATATTAGAATTTTAATCTTTCAGGTTGCCTAAGTTACCAGTGTATGATGCATGTGATATAACTGAGTTAGAGTGCGATGAGTATGATTTCAATACAGAACCGGACCATAATCTGATGGGAGTGAAAACAGAAGATGACTCTTGCTAGCTAGACGATGGTGAGATCTAGAAAGCCTTTACGGAATTTGAGAATAAGCCGATTCCCAGTGCTAACGAGACCAAGTTAATAAATTTGGGGATTCTAGAAGAGTTGAAATAAGTAATGATTGGATCAGCCCTCACTGCTCTAGAAAAAAAAAAAAAGTTGACGACGCTCTTGGTTGCCTACCAAGATATCTTTTCATGGTCTTACAATGATATGGTAGGGTTGAATATTTGACAGACTTTGTAAGTATCAACTTAAGCTCAACCCGGAAAAATTTGCTTTTAGGGTAACTTTGGGAAAACTTCTTAGTTTCATGGTAAATCGCTATGGAATCAAGATTGATCTTACAAAGACGAAGTCCATTCGTGATATGCGTCTCCAAAAAATGAGAAGGAGATCCAAGGTTTTCTAGGCCAATTGAATTTCATAGCCTGGTTCATCTTCCAGCTCACTACCACTTGTGAGTCAACCTTCAAGCTGTTTCGAAAGGAGAATGATGGGCGATGGAATGTCAATTGTCAGAAGGCCTTGGAGAAGATTAAAGCCTATTCGACCAACCCTCCGGATTTGGTGCCATCTCCGGAAGGAGTTCCGCTGCTGCAGTATATGTCGGTTCTTAACTTCTCCATGGGAGCCATTCTTGGACAGCTCGATAAATCCGATAAGAAGGAACATGCCATCTACTACCTCAACAAGCGCTTCATGAAGTACGAGAAAAATTATACCTTGTTGGAGAGAACTTGTTGCTTATTGGCCTGGTCCGCTTAGAGACTGCGCTTTTCTATACTCTCGTTGACTACTTATCTGATAGCCAGGATGGATCCCTTAAAATATATCCTCGAGAAACCGATTCGCTGGAAAATTTACAAAATATTAGATATTGTCAACAGAGTTCGACATTGTCTACAAGACCCAAAAGTCAGTAAAAGATCACGCAATAGCGAATCAATTGGCTAGTTGTCTAGCCCAAACGGATCACCAACCTCTTGAGAATCTATTTCCTGATGAGTCGATTCATGCGGTGGAGGAAGAAGAAGATAAAACAGTCTGGAAAATGTATTTCGATAAAGCCGTAAACTCTTGAGAGGCCGGAGTCAGAGTCGTTCTTTTTTCTCTGAGCAAGCAGTATTATCTGGTGGCTTCCAAGTTGAAGTTTGAGAGCACCAATAACTGAGATGAGTACAAAACTTGTATTTTGGGTCTCCAGTTGGCCATCGACATAGTAATCAAAGAGTTACTAGTGTTCGGGAATTCCGAGCTGATAATCAATCTGGTAACGGATAAGTATGTGATGAAAGATCAAACCTTAGTGGCCTATAATAATCACCTTCTGGAGTTGTGCGAGCAATTTACGATTATTGAATTTGAAAGCACACCGAGGCTCAAGAACGACTTTGCCGATACCTTAGCTACCTTGGCATCTATGATCTCCATTACCCAGGAGGAGGAGGATATCATTCCAATGGCAATTTGAGTTTAGCACCGACCGGCCCACTGTTGCCATCTTGAAACTGAACCTACCAAAGACCCGTGGTATCATATTATAAAGAACTTCCTAAAAAATTGGGAATATCCAGAGGAAGCATCGAGTGTTGATAGGATGACCCTCCGGAGATTAACATGCCAATTTTTTCTAAGCGGAGAGACTTTGTGCAAGCGCTTCCCGAACATGGGTCTATTGAGATGTGTTGGAGTTGAAGATGCCATCCAGTTGATGAAAGAAATCCGTGGTGGCATATTTGGACCTCACATAAGTGGCATCATGCTTGCAAAGAAGATCCTGAGGACTAGACATTTTTAGCTGATAATGGAAAATGATTGTGTGTTGTTTGTTTGAAGATTGCATAAGTGTCAAATTCATGGCGATCAAATCCATATCCTACCTTTGTAACTTCATTGCTTGGCGACCTCGTGGCCCTTCTCAATATGGGGTATGGACGTTATTGGAGACGTCAAGTGGTCATCGCTTCATTCTGGTAGCAATTAATTATTTTACTAAGTGGGTGGAGGCAGTTTCCCTGGTTGGAATAACTCAAAAGACAGTAGCCCTATTTATCAAAGAAAACATCGCGTCGAGATACGGTCTACCGCAAGCACTGATAACCGTTAACGCCAAAAACTTGAAGGGCTCGAAGATACAAGAAATCCGTCAGCAGTTCAAGATTAATTACAGAAAGTCAGCCCCTTACCGTCCGAAGATGAATGGAGTAGTGGAAGCCGCCAATAAGAATATAAAGAAAATCCTCTGGAATATGATCGATAACTATAAAGAGTGGGATGATAGGTTGTCGTATGATTTGATGGCTTACTGGACTTCAGTCCGAACCTCGACAAGGGAAACTCTCTACTCTCTGATCCATAGCACAGAAGTGGTGATACTGGCCGAAGTGAAAATTCCATCTCTGCGAGTGCTCATGGAGGTTGAGCTCGATGAAATTGAATGGGTACGACAGATGTTGGACCAACTTTGCTTAATCGATAAAGAGACTGACAGCGATATGCCACGAATAATGTTACAGGTAGAGAATTGCCAATACTCATGGTATGTGGGTCCATCCCAAAGTATTCAGGGCCAGTGAGTTGGTATTGAAGAAAATATTTCTTTTCCAAGATGAAGCCAAGGGCAAGTTCTCCCCCGAACTAGGAAGGTCCTTTTGTTGTTTATAAAGCCTTGAGTGGTGGAGTGTTGATTCTTTAGGAAATGAATGGTGATGTATTTTTTGAGCCTCTAAACTCGAATTCCGTAAAGAAATACTTTGCTTAATAAAGATATTTGTTTTTCAAGTAAGTTGTTTTGATTTGTGATTATCTATCTCTAATTTGTATTGAAATCATACTTGTCAGACAATCCAGCTTGGAATCTTGCATATTTGGTGATAGAGGTACTTATTTCAGTAAGGTTTTGTACATTTTTCCATATTTTGGCTAAACTAGTTTTGCAGGATTTAAGAAAAATGAAGCAAGTAGGAGTACATGATTCCCCTAATACTGAAGACGCCTGGCAGAAATGAGAAAATTTGAATCAACAGGCGTAAGGAAATAAAGTTGATGGGGACATTGTTCGATGCCAGAACCCGCCAATAACCTAGAGAAAATCTCCATAGGGTGCACCTCTAGAATTGAAAGAAGGATGAGACAGAAGAATTTCCCGATACTGTTGTGATCCAAGCACTATCAGTCGAGCGATCACGACTGAAAAGGGGAACGAAATTTCGAGTCATCAAAGGTGACAATTTTTACAAACTAAGATTTTATTTTGGAAGTGTTATTTTACAGGGATCTCAAAAGGGCTCGGAGCACGGATTTCCCTATCATTGGGACCTCTTACCTTTCTGCCGACTCAAATCGAAGACTCCTACTACTGAAAATTGAAAAACTCTAAATGAGCATCCGGGTATGCGTTTTGCCCTAAAAGGGCCGTTAAGTGAACTACGCTAAACCTAATATCTGGTATAACGCTAAGGTACGTAGGCAACCTGTAAAGGTTTGTCCATTTTTATTTCTAGGGAGTTTTTGAGTTTGACAGCCACAGCCGCAAGCTGGGGCACTTTTTATAGCTTGCCATTATTTCACACTTGTCTCTCCGTGACTGCTTCTTATTTTTCATTCAGCCACTTCGTGATGGCTTTTTATTTTTGCCTCTTCGTAATGACATTTCATATTATATTCAGCCTCTCTGTGATGTTTGTTTTATTCTTTCCTCTATGTGACGGATTTTCGTATTGCATTTTACCTTTCCATGATATCTTTTTCATGTTACATTTAGCTTCTCCGTGATGGCTTTTCATCTGCATTCTGTCTCTCAGTGATAGTATTTCATGTTGCATTTAGCCTCTCCGCAATGGTTTTATTTTTCTTAATCTTTGCCTCTCCGTGATGGCATTTCATGTTGCACTTTGCCTCTCTGGATGGCCTTTTTTTTTTTTTTTTTTTGCATTATGCCTTTCCATGGTGGCTTTTCATTTTTGCATTATACATCTTCATGATGATTTTTATTTTTGCATTTTGCCTCTCCGTAATGGCTTCTCATTTGCATTCTGCTTCTCTATGATGGCATTTCAAGTTGTATTTTGCCTCTCTATGATGGCTTTTTATTTGCATTGTGCCTCTCCGTGATGACTTTTCCTTTTTAGCATTTTGCCTCTTCGTCATGGCTTTTTCATTTTTGCGTTTGCCTCTCTGTGAAGACTTTTTTATATTTTGCATTGCCTCTCCGTAAGTGCCACCTTATTTTGTATTTTTTCCTCGCTCCACCTGGAGTATATGTCGAACTACGTGTGACTTGATTCTTGAAACTCTCGATATACGTAGGCAACCTTTTAGGGTTTGGTCGTAATTCATCTATATTTCATTTCCATCATTTTCTATCACACCCTGAAAAGAGTTTTTTTTTTTTTTTAAATAAAATAAAACTTCAAAAAAATAATAATTAAAAAAAATCTTTGAAAAATCCAGCAAATGGGACGATTAAAATGACGTGGTCTCTTATCTTTGTTAAGCAAGTGAAACTCGCATGATAAAGAGGGACAGTTGTAGACATGACATTTTAACCGCTTTGCAAAAAGTTTTATGTTTTATTTTGTAGTTAATTTTTTTTATTTAACTTTTTTTTTTATTTTCTTTTATTTCCAGAAGAAACAAAAAATAAAAAAGAAAAGAAAAGAAAGAAAATTGAAATAAAATAAAAGGGGTAAAATTTAACGAAGGAGAAAAAAGAGAGATAGAGAAAGAGAGAAGTCAAAGATGGGGTTCAGTCTCTGTCAAACTGCGAGGGTAAGAGAGAGAGAGAGAAAGAGTAGCCGTGAGAATAGAGAAAGAGAATGAAGAGAGAGAGAGAGAGAGAGAGAAAGATATAGAGAGGACAAAAGAAGGGGCTACTACTACCTTGTGGCAACCAAATAAAGAAGAGGAAGATGGCGGGGCCCACCATTCGGCCAAAAGAAAACTAAGAGAGAGAGGGAGAAAACCGAGATAGAGAGTGTGATGTGGATGTGGGCCCCAACTTTATTAGCATCTCAAGACCAAAAAAGAGGAGAAAGTGGCGGCTCTTCTTTGCCACGTGTTAGGGCCGAGGGAGGCGGTGAAGGGGCGAATGTTTTTACTCGCCCTGTGTCCAAAATCTTTCATTTTTCATATTTTTACAAATTCGCCCTTTCTCTGTCTAATTTGGACTGGTCTTTAGCAGCCAGATCTAGTTTTAGGGTTTCCTAAATGATTTTCATGTGCCATCTTTCCCTATAAATAAGACATTCCTCCTCCTAATTGATTCATTTAGAACTTGAGATGAGCAACCCCTAGAAGAGTAATTCTTATCAAAACCCCTTTCGGGGAGCTGTCTGCAAGATAGGAAAAACTCGAGTATCGAGATTCTTGGCCTAGAACAGGTATGTTTTTCTTTTATCTTTAATTTTCTTTTTAGCTTATTTCTTTTCAGCAATTAAAAATTCCTACAAGCTTTATTTCTTTTAATTGTTTGATGACTCGATGAAAATGCTGAGATAAGGTTTTTCATTCTCAATCTGAACCTTTGAGAGTTTAGACGAGGATACCCATATCTCGCTAATTTTTTTATTCTTGCATTCTCTTTATCTGTCGCAATTCATAAAAGAAAAAACTAAAAAAAAAAAGTTGTCCGATGATCTGATGAAAACGTTGGGATGCGTTTCTCGTGCTTAAACTTAATCCCCGAGTGTTAAGTGAATGATGTTTTTCATTATTTATTTTTCTGTATTTTTTTATTTTATTTTTATTCTCGTTATCAAAAAACCCTAAAAATAAAAAATATAAAAATCCAAAAAAAGTAAAATATAATAAAATCTTAGTTTGTGGGAATTAATTCTTACGAACCTTAACATGAATCCAACGATTCGATAAATCATGGGAGAGTTTTCCTTGACCTCGTTTCTATTTCCCAACTAGAGTGGAATTTAGAAACGATTGGTTTTAGGAAATCTCTTCCCTCGGTAAACTTTTTCGTGGGATTCCGCTTAAGTTTTGAAAAGATTAATTCCGAAAAAAATTTATTTTGGTGATCCTCCCTCAATTCTCACCTCTATTGAATTTGAGGGAATTTTAAATTGGGATTTCTTTGAATTAATTAGGCAAGCCTAAAATGGACATCATTTGCATCCATTTCGCATTTTTATTTCCTGCACTTTTAGATGGGATGTTTAGGACACTTTCACCATTTTCACTTTTTTTTTTTTTGAGATATATTCCATTACATATAGTTGCCTTTAACTCTAAATGATATAAGGAATAAATATGGATTATGAAAAAAGTTAAAGGAAGCCATATGTAATGGAATATATATAAAAAAGTGTAAGTGGTGAAAGTATCCTAAACATGTCGTCTAAATGATACAGGAAATAAAAATGCGAGATTGATGCAAATGATGTCTATTTTAAGCTTGCCCAATTATTCAAAGAAATCCCGATTTAAAATTCCCCCAAATTCTATGGAAGTGAGAATTGAGGAAGGATCATGGGAATAAATTTGGTGGAATTAGTCTTTTCAAAACTTAAGCGGAATCCCACGAAAAGGTTTACCAAGGGAAGAGATTTCCTAAAACCAATCATTTCTAAATTCCACTCTAGTTGAGGAGCAGAAACGAGGTCACAGAAAACTCTCCCACGATTTATCGAATCATCA
Source organism: Eucommia ulmoides (assembly GCA_016647705.1). Lineage (NCBI taxonomy): Eukaryota > Viridiplantae > Streptophyta > Magnoliopsida > Garryales > Eucommiaceae > Eucommia > Eucommia ulmoides. The sequence continues at coordinate 12,711,032 of CM028327.1, read as the reverse complement.
GATTCATCTTAAGGTTCATAAGGATTAATTCCCACAAGCTAAGATTTTATTATTATTATTTTTTTTGGATTTTTATATTTAGGGTTTTCTTTGATATCGAGAATAGAAATAAAATAAAGAAGATAGAGAAAAATAAATAATGAAAAACATCATTCACCTAACGCTGGGGAATTAAGCTTAAGCACGAGAAACCCATCCCAACGTTTTCATCGGATCATCAGACGACTTATATATTTTTTTAGGTTTTTTGATAACAAGGATAAAAATAAAATAAAATACACAAAAATAAATAATGAAAACATTTTTCACCTAACGCTCGGAGATTAAGTTTAAGCACGAGAAACCTATCCTGATATTTTCATCAGATTATCGGACGACTTACTTTTTTTTTTTTTAGTTTTTCTTTTATGAATTGCGACAAATAAAGAGAATGCAAGAATAAAATAAAATAAAACTATGAGATATGGATGTCCTCATCTAAACGCTCAAAGGTTCAGATTAAGAATGGAGAATCTCATCCTGACATTTTCATCAAGTTATCGGACAATTAAAAGAAATAAAGTTTGAAGGAATTTAAATTGAGAGAAAAAAAATAAGCTAGAAAAAATTAAAGATAAAAGAACAACATACATGTTCTAGGCCAAGAAACTCGATGCTCAGGATTTTTCTCTCTCGCAAACAGCTTCCTGAAATAGGTTTTGATGAGAATCACTCTTCTAGGGGTTGCTCCTCTCAATTTCTGAATGAATCAATTAGAAGGAGAAGGATCATATTTATAGGGAAAGATGGGATGTGAAAATCACTTAGGAAATCCTAAAAACTAGGTCTGGACACCAAAGCCTAGTCCAAATTGGACAGAGAAAGGGCAAATTCGAAAAAATATAAAAAATGGAAGATTTTGGATGCAGGGTGCATGAAAAACACACACCCCTTCATTGCCTCACCCAGCGCTGACACATGGCAAAGGAGACCCGCCACTTTCTCCTTCTTTTTTTGGTCTTGAGGCACTACCAAAAGTGGGGCCCGTGTCCACATCACACTTTCTCTCGGTTCTCTCTTGGCCGAATGGTGGGCCACACCACCTTCCACTTCTTTATTTGGATGCCACAAGGCAATGGTGGCCCCCCATTTTGTCCTCTCTCTCCTCCTCCTCCTCTTCCTTCTCCTCCTCTTTTCTCTCTCACCCTCATGGTTTGACATAGGCGAGCCCCCCTCTTTGACTTATCTTTCTCTTTCTCTTTTTATCCTTCTTTCAATTTAACCCATTTCTTTTATTTTAATTTTCTTTCTCTTTTTTTTTTTTTTTTTTTTTTTTTTTTTTTTTTTGTATTTTCTAGAAATAAAATAAAATAAAAACAAAGTTAACTATAAAATAAGGCATAAATTTTTTGTGGGACAGTCAAAATGTCGTGTCTACAGTGTCGCCTTGGATGAACCAAGATGCGGTTTATGAAAAAACTGAACATGAATGTTTTTCCATACTTCATGTATCCTGAGAGTAGCCGAATGTGAGATTTCAAGTGGATACTCGAGGAGATACCAACTTGAAGTTCTCAAGTCAATCACTTATGTAATAATTGAACTTAGATTCGTACGGTAATTTAGAATGACATCCTCTCTTTTTTTGTGAGTATAAGACCATAGTATGTAAATCATACTACATGTGCTTTAAGACGACCACATAGGGAGTGAGAAATGGATCCCTACTTTCTTATTGTGTGAACCCTATATATGTAGATCATTAATAATGATCTAATTGTGTCCTTATGACTTTGCACCATGTTATGATTCAGAAATTTGATGTTGTTACTTTAGCGTATTATCTACGGACATGAATAATGCGGTCTAAAGGGACATGTCTAAGAAAGCAGTCAAATAGAAGTTGAGTAACATGAAAATCAAAGGAAGACAATTTAATAACACATCTTGTTAAAATTTCAGTGTACAGTGCTTAATGGTAGTCACCATATATAAATCTATTTTTTAAAATCATATATATATATATATATATATATATATATATATATATATAAGCACGCTACTGTAAAGAAGATTAAACATGTTCTAAGTTTTAAACTCTAGATGAGTTAGAAATGTTTAATTTAATGTGAATAAATTGATCTAGGGCATGGAGAGTATTTTATTTGCAGCGGGATGTTGTCATGTTAGATAAAAATTTAATATGGTGCTCCCACATTGTTTGAAGACACTTGTCGGTTGCACACACCACTAACCTGTATGAAAAAAGTATAATGCATGAGTTTAAAGAGAGAAACACATTTGGTTCCTGTTGGCCCAGTGGAATACCCAAGAGGGGGGTGAATTGGGTAATTAAAAAATATTAGAGAAAAAATAACACTTCAAAAATCAAACAATTAATTTTATCCTAAAATTAATTATTATCGTTATAGCAGCGGATAAGTGTAATAAGCTCTAGGTGCACACCCAAACAACACAAGATAAAATAAAGGAAATAAGCAATGCAGTACACACCAATATATCTTGGTTCACCAAGCTACTCTTGGTTAATCCAGTCCTCTGAGCCCTACGGAGATTCGCACCCACTAAATTCAAGATTCCTTTACAGATAAGAATCAAATCCTTATAATGATTATTTTTACAGGCTCAGAATCAACATTTACAAATTTCTTTTTCAGGGCTCAAGAATAACATCTACTTTTTACAGGCTTAAAAATAACCTAATTCTATTATAGGGAGAATCACAACCTAATTCTTTTTATACCTTAGACTCAAAAATCAAAACCTCACAAAAACGCTCCAACTATCATTTTCTCAGGTAAGGATGGAACATTTACAAATCACTCACAATTAATTCTATAAAGGAAGAATTAACACCTCAATCTCTTTACTGGAAGAGATTGAAACCAAACTACCCATGATTAAACACTCCCAATAGTATCTAATCCGCACACAACTCACCAATTATAAAAATTGATAAGTTCTTCCCACTCGGAACTTCTATCACCTCAGATTAATTAATACTCAATTAATGTCCTGATACTAGTGATAGAATTAATGTGAGGAAACAAAAATCTGATTATAAAAATAATGCGGGTATCACAAAATTGAGCACGTAATCAGATTATCACACAAATCGTTTTAAAAGAATTTTTATACTTTTAAAATTCAAAAACGATTTCTCATACAATCAATTTACCAAGCAAACAATGGTAGTAATAAACTCAATTAAGAAAATGCTTGAAATACTTTCACCAAGAAAATATATAAATCTGATTATGATAAATATGAATAACACACAAATAAATATGTAATCAGATTTTCACCAAAAATCGTTTTAAAATATTTTTATGCGATTTAAAGTTCAGAAAACGATTTTATCAAGATCTTATCAACCAAGCAAATATATAGAAATAAATATACGATAAAAATTAATAGCTTGAAAATATCTCACCTAGATAACATTGAAGAATAATAGATTGAAACGTTAGACAGCTCAAAATCGATGACGTTTACACAATCAGCGCTTTAACTCAAGAACACCTCAATAATTGATATCACAATTTGATCGCTCAAAATAAATATCAAAATCATGACTCTTATAAAAGCTTATGAACTAAATAGTTCTTGATATGGTGTCTCTTAATTATGTGAAATCCGCAGGTCTTTTTATAAGCATTTGAAACAAGCCCTATAATGGCTAGTTTCTACAAGATATGTCTTTTAAAATCACCTATAGACCCCATATATTGATACCTTTCATTTAAGGTATATTTCACTTAATAATAACTTTTAAATCTCTCAATTAAGTCCCTCAAATATTTCTCAATCTCAATTAAATAAAATAGAAATAATTATATATACCAAATTGAGAAATATTAAAACAAAATAAACCAAATTAATAGGAATTAAATAATAGGTGTACCATATCTTAAATATCATAAAATTCCTAAAATCTCTCACAAATCCCAACAAAAAACGGCTACTTTTAGATATGAATTCGGAATCCTCAATATCCTAAAACTGCTCCATCAGTTGACCAACTAGTCGACCGCTCGATTCAGGATGTAGCCAAGCCAAAGATTATGTGCCCATCGATCGACCTATCTGTCAACTTAGAGATTCAGAGAGTTCTATTTTCCTTCACCTGTCGACTTAGAGATATAGAGAGTTTTATTTCTCTTGACCGGTCGACTGAGAGATACAGAGAGTTTCATCTGTTTTGTCCGGTCGACTTACCAGTCAACTTATGCATGCTGGATCACTTTTCTAAACTCGTTTTTAATACATTCTCATTCACATTTTCGCCCCTCTAACCATTTTCTTTTCTTAATTAGCTCCACTAAATATTTAACTCCAATTTTAATCAATTATAAATATTTCTTTTTTAATTACACGTAGGAGTAAATAATTTTATTAATTTAGGATCCTATCAAACACATATAATCATAAAATCATTTTCGTGTCGTGTGTGATCCTAATCGGGATATTAAGAGTTGAAATTAACCTGAGTTGTTTTTCTTAATTTCTTCAAACTCTTAATTCTTCATCATCTTTGCCATCAACATTTAGTATCCATTTATAATTTGTCATCGCATCTTCATCACTGGAACTAATAAACTAAAACACTTGAACAAACCATTCGTCCCACCAAAATATCAACACTTAATTTTTCATCAAAATCTTAGAATTAACAATTTCCATTGTGTTCGAGTGGAAGATGTTGGATTATGGAGTCAGTCGGGTCGACCCGTGGAGTGTGTCCACATGGGCCCCAAGTTTCATGAATAGTTACCATGTGAATGGGTGCATCTCTTGGTCTTAAAGATTACGTCTATTAGGTAAACATCTATTGGAAATGACACACCTTTTGAAATTTTCTCTATAAATATGCATTGATACCTCTAAGGTTTCTAATCCTATTAGATTACAGAAAATTTGAGTGGTCTTGGTTAGTGAGTGTGTGGATATTATTAGAAAATACTCTAGTAGTATTTTTCTTGCCAACGAGAGAAGAAGCAAAGAACAGGTTGTAAACGAGTCTTCCGATTTCAAATAGTACGCTTCCGTTTTAATGTTTCCGCATTAGTTTACACTTTCCCACAAAAATTAATAACAAAATGAAATTCTTTTAATTAAATGATAATTTTCATATGAATATGCCCACTTTAGTCTTGGGTGAGAGAGAGTTACAGTAAAGAGGGTCTTTACTCTTGAGTGTATTCGATTTGATTTTCACCGGGGAAAAAGATTAGAGAATAGTAGATTAGAAATCCTCAAAGAAGCTCGAGGAGTAGACATGGCGAGGAGAAACCTTGGCCGAACTATTGTAAAATGTTGTCTCAATATCTCTATCACTATCTCTTTATTTGTTTACTTGTGCTTAATTGTTTACTTGTTTATTTCCCTACACTCTTGTCACGCTTGTATAAATTCGATATTAATTGATTAGGTGTGAAATTTTTGATTGGGTTAAAAAGAAGCAAAAAAGTTTATGTTATTTGTACTACCCCAATTCACCCTTTCCTCTTGGGTAAACTTGGACCTACAAAAATTAAATTAGGGGAATTCTTAATTCACAAATAATTTAAAAATAAGAGAAAATAAAAAATTGGAATAAAATACAAGAATGGAGAGAAAAACAACCAAAAAGGAGAAAATGTAGTTGTATAGAAACTACAAGAAGATGAAAACGTAGAGGAGACTTGCATATCATCTGTCCACGATGAGTCAGAGACAAGATTTGGACAGTCGGTGGGTGTAACAGTAGGCGTGAACAAACCACATTAAAATGTGAACAAAACACGAGTCAACGATGATATCTGGACGATTAACATGCATGAAGGTCACAGAGACTGCAACTGGTTGTTTAAGCTTATGGATAGGATATAGAACCGCTAATCTAAATTCTAAAGAACAACCAAAAAAAAAAAAAAAAAAGAAGCCCTCCAGACATAGAGATTGGGAAAGAAAAAAAAAATACTTTTTTTAATTAGTTTATCATATTTGCATTTTCTGCCATTTTTTTTTTTTTTCTTTTTTTAAGTGATTATTCTTAAAACATTGAATTTTACCCTAAATGCGTCCGGACGCATCCTATGCGTATTCCTATTGTGTTCGACTGAAATTTTAAATTTCAACTTCTCCAGGATACTACGATGCGTATCGTGTATATTTAGTCCTGTCCCCCCCACGTGTTATGTGTCCAGCATAATGCATAAGATGAGATTCCGACAAGTATACGTGCTTCCAATTAAATTTTACTTTATAAACATAACTTTAACTACCCCCAACATCGAGACACACACACACACACATATATATATATTATACCAAAAAATCCCATGTATACCAAGTACATAATGATGAACAGAAAGTCATTCACATTTCAAACAAATATTACACAGCCGGTTCTATGGCGGTCATCAGACCTGTTTGAGCATATAATAACGCTGACATTATAGGTACAAAATATGACAAGTTCAATAAAGACATCATAATCAGAACATAGGAACAAAATGAATTCCTAACATCTACAGAACACTGAAACAAATAGATCCACCACTTGGACAAATCTCTGAGCTTCACACACCCATGACATCTCACCTAGATGTCTTATTTATGGAACCCATAAATCTCAGGAAGAAGCTGCTGCGGTAGGAGAGGGGCTTGGGTTGAAAGGAAGCTGCTCGGCACATGTGAGTACCTCATGAGGCCCTGCCTCCTCTCGGCCAACACCCATCAAATCAAGATAATATTGATAGTGTGAGACAATGTTGTTCATGGAGTCTACATCTCCTTGACCGCACACAAGATCTCCGTAGAGGACATTCATAGTGGTACCGAATCCAGGAAGTCGCTTGGCCATGGTGTCGTTCTTGGTGGGCTTCCAGTTGCCAACAAAAGCATCGTGAGCTGAAGGTTGTCCCTTTTTGACAGGGGTCATCCACCTCCAAATTGCAGCCTGGAAGGCCAGGGTAGCATTTTGCTCTATGTACTCCGGATGGTTCAAAAGATCCACCTTCAAGGCTTCACCAGTGGCTCCGTAATTGTAGTTCCTACCACCACATCACCCAAAAAAAATTAACAGAGTAAATAAGGGCTTAACTCACTCTCAAAAGACACCTTATAAGAGGAATATTATCCTAGACTTTATATATAGCTCATGATAAGGTAACACAAGCGATGTGTGATTCAACACGCCCGCTCACGCGCAAGGTGGACTTTGACAAACAACTGCAAACGGATATAGGGCGGCCCAACATCAATGTGGGATTCAACATGGCCCCTGGACTTTGACAAACTGCTGCGAACGAATACTGGGGAGTCCAACATTGATGTGGGATTCAACACGCCCAACATCAGTCAAAGACCTGGCTTTGATACCATGTAGAAACCCGGGATCTAACTCACTCTCAAAAGACGCCTTATAAGAGGAATATTACCCTAGACTTTTTTTATAGCTCATGATCAGGTAACACGAGCGATATGGGATTCAACAGTTCTATTTTGATCAGTTAAAGAGAGAGAGCATACACACCAGTAGAGGGGTAAAGCACCACGACCATAGTATTCAGCACCAGGAGCACAAGGATAGGTGTACTTGTAGTAGTCATCACAGTATGACTGGCTAGGACTCATTTCTTTGTTGTAGCATAAACCCCATGCCAAAGGTCCGCCAGTGGCCACTCCATAACCACCTGCATCATATCCGCAACCAAAATTATTTTACTGCCTAAATATAAACGAAGGAAAGGGAACAAATAACCATAATAATTATGCGAATCCTGTTGATCCAATGAATATATCTTCTTAATTATCCTAAAACTAGTTTGAGCAAGTAGATGAACAATCAAGGAAGTCTTTTGTGAACATTAAATCCAATCCAGTAAAGTTCTTTGAATACAACAGGAATAGACATTCCTGAGCATTGTTTATCGAATAATGCAGCTACTACATTCAAATCCAATTGACTTTTATTTTTCGGTCTATCTCACTGGAGCAATTTTACATTCAAATTCAACAAAGACCACCAGGATTGCCGCCGATGACGACAAAAAGAAGGAAAGAACAACACAAGATGATAAACACATACAAATTAAACGTGCACTACCCTTCCAATGGGAAAGAACAAACCAAGCTTCTATAAGAAAACTAGACTGATAAATCCATTTGGTTGATGATGCAGAAGTCCCAAACCGCGGGTTTGAAATAACAAACTACAATTATTTAAGATGTCCATACCATTATTCTGTGTCTTCAAACAAGGACGGAGCAATCAAACACACCAGCATTAACAGCAAGCAAGCAATTCTGCTAATCTATCCCTAAATTTAGGATAAAAAGTGCCAACTGTTACTTGAGTAATTTACTTCTTCCCTCAGATATCCATTCCTATTCCTTCCACGTTCATTTTAAATCAAGAAAAAAGCAAATTACACTTAATGTGTCAATTGGAATTTTGTGCTCTAATGAATAGATAACCTCTGAGCTCTCCCGAAATCTTGCAAGCATGCCATGCGCCCAAAAATTCCCAAGCCTATATAGGGAAACTGCTAGAGCATATATTTCATGTTTGGTCCCTATTTCGGGCAAACAATCGAGGATGGAGATATTGATGGCAAATCTTCTCAAGTCAAATTTTGGCCCTTTATTTGTCATCTAATACATTCAAGGCAGGTAAGTATTTTCAAAATTAATAAAAAAAAATAGTATTGAAACGAAAATGAGTGACTGTTTTATTTATTTTTTAATTTATTTTTGTATTAGAAGAACATCACTCATAACTGTAGATTATATAACAAGAATCAAGGGATTCAAAGCCACGACAGCTCCACTTGGGTAAACAAATTACCTTTGGGCCAAGGAATCGGCTGAGCGCTTGACTATTGTCTTCATAGAATTGGGTCTTTTCGGAATTAAAATTCGAAATGAACTTTAACAAAAAAAGGTTTATAGACGGTTCCAATACAATTTTAAATCAAATTTGTATTACTAATTCCTACCTTAAAGTCACATCCGGTAGGCAGGGCTGACAACAAGAAATGCAGGAATAGAATTGAACATCAGATTCGGATGAGTACACATTTAAATTTCGATTCAGATCCAACTATTCTGATAATGTTTACCCAAAATTATCAAGATTATCATCGGTTTTCAGCATTTTATCAAGATAATGTAGACAATACAATCGAGTTAGGTTAACTTACAAGTCGTTTTGCTTCCGACATGGCCAAGGAAGGCGGCGACTTCCTTCATCTGCATGAGCTTCCCGCCGGCGGTTCCAAACCCAAGAGGCTGGTACAGAGCAGAAGCAGTGATGAACGAGTGATAGTCCCAGAAGCCGACAGCATGAGCCACCGGAGTATTCCTCTTGGAGAAAAGATCTTCAAATTGGTAGGTCTGGAAATAGTCTGAAATTGTCGAGTTGCAACAGTAGATAGACCATCCCTTGCACTCCCACCCCTTGTCACACACCTTCTTCCCCTTCACCTTCTTCACCAGCGTCGGCGTTGACGATTCATCCGCGTTCGCAACCCCGAGAATCGCTATCCCGATCACCATTGCCAACAGTGCGTTTCTACTAGTCTTCGCCATAATTCCTCTGCAAAAAAGAAAGGATTTGACAAAAACCCAAACGCCGAAATTTGCAAATGACACACAAATCAGTGGGTGCAGATCTAGTAATTTAAAAGGAGGGATCGAGATCGACCCACAAAAAAAATTCAAGTAGAAGCTAGTGAATTCAGTGTCAGAAAATGAAGGCGTATCTTACTTTCTCCTTCAGATCTGATGAGATGGGTTTGATAATTAGCACTTATTGTCTTCTGATTTCTCTTGCTTTGGGTACAATACAAGTGAAAGGTAGTCGGAAGGGAGAGGTAGATCAGGTGTCCGCGTCGAAGCGTAGCAGAGGAAAAGAACATGTAAACTAGGGACTTGCAATGGACGGTGGAGATTGAGTTCGGCCTCGTCTAACAGGCTGGATTTGAGATCACGCAACTACTGAACCAGAGCGGCTGACCCACCAGCTAATTCCCTCCACCGACACCTTCTCAGGTAAATTGGAGCTCGTAATTTGACGGCGAGTTCATCATGACAGCATCTGGGCCGATATATGCCACCAACTTTTTTCTCCCACGGGAAATAATTATAGATGACATAGTTGCGAATTTATTTTTCAATTATCGAATTTGCCAAAAAATACAATTTAGAATGTGTTATCATCTTAAAAATATTTTTTTTTAAATATTACTTTTTGCATATAAAAATGCTATCTCAAATAATATTTTTATATGTGAAAAGTATTTTGATTTTCAATTTTGGCTTTCAAAACATGTTAAAAGAACCACTAAAAACCCTTTCTTACGGTTACGTCTTTTGCTTTTGTTCCTTCTTCTTCTTATTTTTCTTCGGCTTGTGATCAGAATCATGAATCACCGCTGCCATTCTTCTTCGTTTCTTGGTCGTTGGTTAGCTTGGTTGTTTTCTTTATTGATATGTGTTGTAGTTTCGTTATTTTTTTCGTCATTAGAACCTTTGAATATTTAAAACCATATGCTAGTTTTCTTAATTTTTCTTCATTTTTCTCCATTTTGATGCGATTTAATAGTGAAAATATACTATTATGAGTTGATTGTCATGATATAATATAGATCCATCGTAAATTTTACCTCAATTATGTGTAATTTGCAAATTTTACTGAAAGTTTCTTTGCGTTTAGCATTTTTCAAAAAATAGGGATTTTTGTTTATTGTTCTTTAATTACTTAGTTTTAATGAATAAATTAATTTATAATTTATAATGTATATTGTGTTCATTTTTACCCTTTATTTGTATATTGTGTTCTATTAATAATTTATAATCAATTTATAATTTTATGATAATCAGTGAGTTTTTACTTCTTTTTTTCTTGAACTCCCAATTTGAATCCAAACTAATAATATTTCCACCAAATAAAAAGTTAAATTGAATACTACATTCTAAAATATAACATCATATGCATAGTATCTTGTGATTTTATTTCCTTAATGTATAAGTTACATGACATAATTTACTTTTAAGTACTTATTCGATTTATCAGTTATTTGACATAATTTAAGTCTATTATATTTGTAATTGTTTTAGACAATTATATTTGACCGAAAGTATTTGTAATTGAGTTTAATAGATTTCAGAATAAGTTGTTTTTAGGAATTGCAAATTGATTACTTGTGTTGTCTGTTAGGGTTATACAACATAATCTTGCAAATGGAAATCTTTGTTTTTGTGATTATCTTTTTTATTATTTTTCAAGTTTTTTTTTTCCTTTGTGAGTATCAATATTTTATAAATTTTAAAAAACTAGGTTGTATTAGTTTTCGATCTAGTTATATCAATTTATTAGTTTTTTTCTCCTATTCAATTGCCTATTCTTTTATTAGGTAAAAATTATTAACTGTATGAGCTTTCTCATTATTATTTTTAGTTGTTGTTTTATTTTATCAAACCACAAATCTTTTATTACCAATGCATTGTGGCTCTCCAATGTGTAAAGTGGCTAGGGTTAATGTAGTGTGTGTACATGTATCTTGTACATGGAAAATGTCACTTTATTTGGTTTCTGGCCGGTTCAATCATTTGTAATCTCAACTATTCACTATCTTGGGTTTGTGGCATCATTACTCCTTCATGTGCCTCTTTAGTGTAGTCATTGTTGTATTTTAAATCATAACCATTTACTCATATAGTTTTGTACCACTTTTGCTTTGGCTCTATATTTATCTAAGTAAGAATGTATAGTGTGTTAGGGCACACGTTTTTTAGATTGTAATAAAGACTACGCAATTGTATTTAATTTAATAGATTTGGTTGACCCCTAAATGTTTTTATGTAAAGAATTTTGCAATGGAGTAACTGTTGGGTATAATCTTTAGAAAAAAATTTAGTGTAAATTTTATGGTACAATTTGTATTATGTAGGCATCTCTTAACAATGAAAAAGTAATTTTTTTAAAAAAAAAATTATGTTGAATTCAAAAATCTTGGGATGATGATATCGAAGGAATGTATTTATGCATGTGTTTGTTACTTGTAAGGGTATTCTTGGTGGATGACAACTTTGTGTCCTTAAGGGCCTACTAATATTTTGTATCTAGTTAGCCAATTAAGTAATTGATAGGTCCTTACTAACCAAAAAACAAATAATGAGAACTTTATACATAAGTTCTGGCAAACTACACTTTTTAAAGATTTCATTGTACCTAACAAAAATTGTATTATGATGTAATGTAATCGAATTTTAAATTGACGCCATTCCAAATTTGATTCGATTTAATTTGTATTTAATTCTATTACCTCCAACCAATAGAAGAAAGAATAAACGAGAATCCTATCCATGAAAATTTCATAAAAAAAGTTAATCTATAAAACTGAAAATAATATTTTAAATTGAATCTATATTATTATTAAAAACAAATATTGCATTAAGGATTGGATGACTGTGTTGATTTTACCGATTTTGCAATCAATAATGCGTATGTATCTAACAGATTAAATCTTTATAAATCCGTTCAAGTTTTAGTGACCGACGTAAATAGAGATGGGGATAGTAATGTAGAAAGTATTATAGATGCATAAAGAGAGAGAGATGCAAGGATTACTCCAACATAGTGGAATAATCAAGACAATTAAAACAACACTAACTTTTAATAGAATTTGTAAGACCTCGATCCTTATTTAAAACGCATTTTCGCACATTTAAGAAAATACGCGGGTAGCGTGTGTCATTTATTATTTTTTTTAAAAAAATTGAGGGGTTAATTGGTAATTTTATAAACATTAAAAATTAGAAGTTGGTCTAATTAATATCCTATTTAAAATAAAGAGGGACTTGGTGTAAATTAAATATTATATATATATATATATATATATATATATATATATATATATATATATATATATATATATATATATTTAGATATATCTACACATAATCAGGAAGAGCGAAGAAGAATCGAGAAGAGGAGAGAGAGAAAGTGACACAGAGAGGGAAAGAAGGCAGTCGGCGTCGTCATGGTTCACTGGCGGTGAGTAGTGGGTTTCGTCTGTGTGTGTGTGCTACGTGTATGTATGTGGGTGTTTCTGCTCATTTGTGAGTGTGTGTGTGTTTTATTCTGATTGTTCGTGTATGTATGGGTGATCATGGCCTGAGTGTGTGTGTGTGTGTGTGTGTCGACGATGTTGTGTAGGTAGATGTATGTGTTCCTTGTTTTCTGTTTCCATTTGGTGATGCTGGGTATGCATGTGTTTTGACGGTGGTGTTTCTGTGGGTGTGAGTGTGCCGGACGCTGTGTGTGTGTGTTGTGTCGTTATTCAGATTAGTCTAACGGTGGTTGGTTATATGGCATTGTAGGCGTAGGTGTTGTTACGCATGTGTGTGTGATCAATCTTGCGGGGTGTGTGTGTTATTACCGTGTGCATTTGGGTGTGTTCTGTGTGTGTTGTGTATGTATAGACATTTGTCGGTGGTAGTTGCCGGAGTTGGCGAGGAGAAAGAGAGATGGCCGGTGCAAAAATAGAAACGGGAAGCAGAAAAACAGAGGAGTAGGCAAGGAGGCGTTCGCCGCGGTGGAAATTCTGTCGCCGAGGCAGTGGAACTTCAAGGAGCAAAGATGAATGACTTCGCCGCGGTAGTAAGATTTTCGCCGCAGCGATAGAGCGTCAGTGTGCAAAGCAGAACAATAGGAGCATGTTCGCCTAGGCGGAGGAGCGTCAGTGTGTAAACTAAAGAAGAGGATGAGCGTATTCACCACGGTGGTGGAGTTTCGCCGAGGCGGTGAGTGCAGGAGCAACAATTTAACATTTTTAGGAGAAAAAAAAATCGACAACCGTCTAAGAGGCAGTGACGTGGTGAAAACGGCGATCCGGTTGAGAGTAGAGAAGAGCATGCAGAGCATTTCCAGATTGTATTGCTAATGTTACGAGAGAAACAATTGTATCCCAAATTCAATAAATATGAGTTTTGGTTGGATCGAGTGGTAGTTTTGGAACATGTAATATGGGGAGATAGTATTTAAGTGAATTCAAAGGAAATCGAAACTGTGATTTAATGGGAAAGGCCGAAAAGTGTGATCGAAAGTCAAAATTTTTGGAGTTGGCAGTGATTGTGTTAGCCTTGAAGTTTTAGAGACATTACCGGTATGACGAGACTTGTGGGATATGCACAAACCACTAGAATTTGAAAGATCTGCTTATTAAAAAAAAAAAAAAAAAAAGAAGAAGCTAAATCTGAGACAGAGGCGTTAAAAAAAAATTAATCGAAGACTATAATCGTAATATCTATTATTATTATTATTCAGGAAAGTCTAATGTTGTAGCGAATGCTTGAGTCAGAAATCGATGAGTTTGGTTGCGCACATTCAGGTTGTTCATACTAATTTATGTGTTGAGTTGAGATCCTTGTGAGTTAGTGGGCGGTTGGTCAGATGGCAACGCTATTTGAGTTTTTGATTTTGGAACCGACATTGATCGACATATTATAGAAGCATAGAAATCGGATGTCCAGTTGGGAAAGATTAGAGATGAAGTGGAAAATGGTTGCAGAGCTGACTACCGTGTCCGAAAGAATAATGAAGTCTTGATGATTAAAAATAGATTGTGTGTTCCTAATGATGCCCATTTGACGAAAAATACCTTAAAAAAAGTGCATAGTTCAATATACGCAATGCACCCTGATAGTATCAAAATGTATCGAGATTACGTGAGCATTATTGGTAGATTGGAATGGAATGGGAAATCGCAAAATTTGTTGCCAAGTGTTTTGTTTGTTAGCAAGTTAAAGTAGAGCCTCAACATTCAAGTGGGTTATTATAGCTTTTACCTATTCCAGAATGGAAATGAGAGCGTAGCATGATGAATTTTGTTTCGGGATTACCTCACATTCGAAAAGGACATAATTCCATTGAAGTAATTATAGATAGGCTTACTAAGTTTACTTATTTTCTGATCATAAGATAACGTATTCTCTTGATACGTACGCCCAATTGTATATAGACAAGTTGTTAGATTGCATGGTGCACCAATTTCCATAGTGTCGGATAGAGATCCGAGATTTATTTCGACGTTCTGGTCGAGGTTCCAGAACTGTTTTGGGTGCTAAGACTAACGGTCAATCAGGAAATACGATTCAGATATTGGAGGATATGTTAAGGAGTTGTGTTTTGGAATGTTCTAGTAGCGGTGATGATTATGTGGCGTCGATGGAATTTGTTTATAATAACATATACCTTTTCGATGATCAAGGTGGCACCATATTAAGCGCTGTATGAAAAGGATACAAGACTCCAGTCAAATAGACTGAACTGAGATAGGAGAACGAAAATTTTAGAGATTTGGATACAACCCAATATGGCTACATTTTTATTGGGAAATAGATTTTGATAAAAAGAACTCAACTAGATGTATTGATCCACTACTACCATTAGCCGGAGTCGGCATGTGGGGGTCATTGAGATTTCATAGGGAAAGGATAATCAAAATTATCCTTGAGTCGATGAGTATTTTAGAAGTTTATGGATATAATATTTTATATACAGTGATTATTGGTTTTTGTGACGTATCGAATTTTTGTAGTTGGGACGTATGTATTTCGATACATATTTATACGTGGTTATATGTTTAAAGCGTTTTTATGTGGATTGAGACGTATTGGAGATGTTTGGTCTTATCAGGGACTTGATTAAATGTGAAAGCATGAAGGGAATTCTTATAGATGACATGTTTGACGTATTTTGATACGTATTGATGTGGTTTGGTGATATCTATGTGTTTTGAGGGATATTTATATGATTTTGACGTGGTTTGAACGTATATTAGTTAACGTTGGATTATAGTAATATTTATAGAACGTTTATGAAATTATGGAAGTTCTGATGTAAATATTGAGGTTGATGATTTTTTGTCTCACGAGCCAGTTCACGTAGGGTTGGACTATCTGTTTCTTATGAGATTGGTTGCGAATTGCCAGTATTGTTGGTTTAAATGTTGAATGGAGATATTGTTGCGGACTGATTGTCTAGAACCGTGGGACAAAATTGATAAATGTTGGTTATGGGTAACTACTGAGGTCGTGGACCTACTGGAAATGAGATTCTTTGGCAGTTGGTTGTCTGTGTTAGGCGTTACCGACCAAAGTGCACCCTGTTTGTTGGTTGTTGGATATAATGTTGGCCACTGCAAATGAAAATGTTGCGATGTTGAAACAAAAATTGATTGTTATGAAGTAAGGGTGACTTCCTCTTATGGGACTCTACATTGAAAACAATTGTGCTAGAATTAAGCGTAACTAACATGACCATGCGATGCGAATCTAAAATATTATTAGTGTGACTGAAATTTTAATTCCTATTGTATTGCACGAAAATTTCGGGACAAAATTTCTTTTAAGAGGGAAGAGTTGTAAGACCCCGATCCTTATTTAAAACGCATTTTCGTAAATTTAAGAAAATACGATGGTAGCATGTGGAATTTATTATTATTTTTTTTTAAACTTTGAAGTGTTAATTGGTAATTTTATAAACATTAAAAATTAGAAGTTGGTTTAATTAATATCCTATTTAAAATAAAGGAGGGTTTGGTGTAAATTAAATATTATATATATATATATATATATATATATAGAGAGAGAGAGAGAGAGAGAGAGAGGCGGTGGATCGAAGGGTGAAGAACGGGCCACTTGGCCGACCGATTGATCACACACACACACACACACACACACACACACACACACACATATATATATATATATATACATACATACATACATATATTCATATATATCCACACATAATGGGGAAGAGCGAAAAAAAATCAAGAAGAGGAGAGAGAAAAAGCGACGGAGAGAGGGAGAGAAGGCAGTCAGCATCGTCATGGTTTATCGGCGGTGAGTAGTGGTTTCGTCTGTGTGTGTGTGCTGCGTGTATGTATATGGGTGTTTCTGCTCATTTGTGAGTGCGTGTGTATTCTATTTTGATCGTTTGTGTGTGTGTGGGTGATCATGGCCTGAGTATGTGTGTGTGTGTGTCGATGGTGCTGTGCAGGTGGATGTGTGTGTTCCCTATTTTCCATTTTCGTTTGGTGATGTTGGGTATGCATGTGTTCTGAAGGTGGTGTTGTCGTGGGTGTATGGGGGTGTGTGTACCGGATGCTCTATGTGTGTGTTGTGCCGTCGTTCAGATTGGTCTGACAGTGGTTGGTTGTGTAGCATTGTGGGCGTAGGTGTTGTTACGCATGTGTGTGTGATCAATCCTGCGGGGTGTGTGTGTTATTACCGCGTGCATTTGGGTGTGTTGTGTGTGTATGGACGTTTGTGGGTGGTAGTTGTCGGAGTTGGCGAGGAGAGAGAGAAAGATGGCCGGTGCAAAAATAGAAATGGGAAGCAGAAAAATAGAGGACCAAGCAAGGAGGCGTTCTCCGTGATAGAAATTCTGTTGCCGAGGCGGTAGAACTTCAGGGAGCAGAGATGAGCGGCTTCACCGCGGCGGTAAGATTTCCGCCGCAGCGAGAGAACATCAATGTGCAAAAGCAGAACAATAGGAGCGTGTTCACCTAGGCGGAGAAGTGTCAATGAGTAAACTAGAGAAGAGGATGAGTGTATTCCCCGCGGTGATAGAGTTTCGCCGAGTCGGTAAGTGCAGGAGCAACAATTTAACATTTTTAGGGAAAAAGAAAATCGACAACCGTTTCGGAACGGATAACGTTTCTTATTAAATTTTATGATTTTTTAAATTAATTACTAGTATCGAAAATGTTGAAATGGCGATAATAAATATTGAGACCATTCAGATGAATAAATTCGATATAGTAACTGTAACAGAGTAATACTCGTTGAATAGTAATATTTCATAATAAAAGGCGAGGAATAGGAAATTACGGAAGTTAGGGCCTGCATTGCATGGTTAGATTATCTTTACATAAAATATTAATTTAAGCCTTGTCGCTATTAGGTTCGCAGGCACCGGAGTACCAGTAGAAGACAGTCGGTAAAAGTTTTCGAAAACGGATAACCAGGTGAGTGTACTGTCTTCTCGTAAATTACAAAATCTATTTTCATTTATATTATTGAAAAATGTGTTTATTTAAAGCTGGACGAATTTGTAACTTATATGGATTAAGCGGTTTTGGGTGTTTGTGAAATTGTGGATTACGTTGATTTTTAAAAAGGTGGAAAAATGATATTGGGATTAAATTGGTTTTGGAAATAGAGGGTGATTTTATTGATTTGATTATGCCATAGCTTATGGCCTGTCCGGAGGGTTAGTCCGGCAGGTGCTTATTGATATTATGTCATGTCTGGAGGGTTAGTCCGGCAGGTGATTACTGATATTATATCCTATCCGGAGCGTTAGTCTAGCAGGTGGTTATTGATATTATGTCATGTCTGGAGGGTTAGTCTGGCAAGTGGTTATTGATATTATATCATCTCCGAATGATTAGTCCGACAGGTGGTTATTTGTCCAGTTTGGGATGCAAACCTGCGGGTGGTACGGTACTGTTGCAACTCCCGATCGTGAGGTTAAAACGATCATATGGCTAGTCGGAGAGTGAGGTAGTGTTTGTCGTATACGAGGAACTGGTTGGATATACATATATATGTTTTACTTCAACTAGATTAATTCAGTTTGGCTACAGATTACTTTAAAATGATTGGCGTATAAATATATATTATTTTGGTTGACTGGTGAGATATTTTATCATGTGTTGAGACGTTGGACTAGTGGGTCTAAAATACGTGGACGGGTTGTTTTAAAATATTTGGATGGGCGTATGTATTTATGTTAGTATATCTACTATTCTGATTTTCATCACACCATATGGTTAGTTGTAATATTCTAGTTGCTCGCCACAGCTTTGTTGGGGTGTGATATATATATATATAGACGTTGATTCTGTGGTGATAGGAAAAAAGAGTTTTCTTTGTGGTGTGAGGAATTTATATTATGAGATTTTTATATTATTATTTCGTATGTGATATTTATATGTTTTATGCTTGATCCATCCAAAATATTTTTATTAAGAAGACAGTACACTCGCAGGTGCAGCAGTTAGGAGTCGGTCCCCTACTGGCACTAGGTAGAGTCCTGCGATGGTGTCGTGTGGGAGTTTTTGAGATGAGTTGTCTGAGGCGAAACCGTGAGGGGTTCATGGTTATTATATCTTTGTTGTTATTATAGTCGGGGACGGATGTGTCCCCCATATGAGAGGATGTATATGACATGTATATGTGATTGCATATTTATGTATGCATATTGTTGTTTTCTAGTTGGTTGGATATCCAGGTGATGTCGTGTCGACGTCACACCGGCCCCAGGGTGACGGATGTCCGAGATAGGGTGTGACAGAATTATTTTGACTAAACAACTTCTTCTTTTTTAAATGAAGAACAAACTATAATGAATCATCATATATGTAGTTAATCCTAAACTAATTTTTTAGTTTTTTAAATGATTTTTATTGAGTTCGTAGTAAAGTTTGATTGATTGGTTTCACATCTACGCAGATGGTTGATGCAGTAGAAGCTTAGTGGTTTGTCAGTCGGGTCCTAGTGATCCATCAATGTAGACATTACAAGATGAAGACTATTCCTCTTACATATGGCAGGGCCAGGTAATACTACAATAATTGATATTGTTAAATTAATAGTACTACCGAATAAATTTGACAACACTGCGAGCTTGAAGGTGATCCGAGAAGACAATGACCTAAGCATGCTATACCCATCCCTAACCCCAATCCTTCTGGCAATCAAGTTCTACGTCATCTCCCACATATTCCACCTCCAAATAGACCATAATCTTATTGTTAGGGATAAGTCTTATAGATAATCTTAGGCGGGTCTGTTTCGAGTAATAGTCCTAAGTAAATTAATAAAAAGTATTTTTGATATTATTCTTTAATTATATCGATATTTTTGTAGACCTTGGATATTAAATTGAGGTGTCATGGCTATTTAATATGATTAAAAGGCAAATATTAAAACCATTTAATAACTTGATATTATAAATTATTCCTAGTCGATATGAGATTGATGAAAATGATCTTCAACAATCTAGACTAACTTATTTCGTTATTTTCTATTTGAGAATGGTAAGTCTTAAACCATTAGTATGAGATACTAAAATAATCACAAAGGGACTTACTATTATGGTAAGGGACCAAACGTAACCATGACCAATTAGTCCTTTCGGGTATAAAGATAGAGAGATCGTATAACTTGGTAATTATACCTGATAAGGTTCTCTTTGTTAAATTCATGCCAAATGGACATGGCTATGATATGTGGGTAGACGTAACTCACAGTCGGAGGAAATGTCTTAAGGGTAAAAAACTATTCCTTCTGGAATGAAAAATTAAAATTGTTCTAATTTTAATTGATTAATAAATTAATGAATTAATTATTTTCATCATTCAGCATTTAATATGAACCTAATGGGTCACACACAATAGAAAATTAAAGTTTTAAAATTCCTTAAAAAATGAACGAGCAATGATACTAAACTTAAAAAGTTCAAGGATCAAAGTGTAAATACTTAAGAGAAGGGATCAAGAGTTTTGAATCCTAGACAAATTTTAAAAGGTGAAAGATATCATATTGGGCACCCACCTTGATAGAATAGGCCCCACCCTCTTGGATTTTTTGCCATTGCTAGTTGTTGTGTTAGTAAGATTTCGTTTTCTGTTTTCCACCTACTAATTTTAATCCTACAATCATTAGATTCAAATTAGAGCTACTCTAGATTCTTAGGATTTGATTCATTCTTAGATTTTTTGTGTGGATATTGTTAGAGGTAGTACATTTGTGTTACTTCTGAGATAATTGATCTCCATCTCCTTTGCAGATTCTTGTTCGTGTTCAGACGCTCTCGGAAGAGTCTAGTCAAGTCACGCCTCGAGAACTACTAATTTTGAGGCTGAAGTATCGGGAAAGGTAACCATTTTATTAAATACAATTTAATATTACCTATAATGATTTGATTTTCCTGGACCGTCACTTGGTTTCACCCTTTCTACGGAGAAGTATTGGTCAAGCACAAATCAATATGCAACACTACTTATACGACACTATTCATACGTATGTGTACTATTCATAAAATATTGTACATGGTACTATTCATATTTCTACACCTATAAATTTGATAAATTTTACAAATTATACCGATAATTATAATTATCAATTAATTGGATAAATTTTACAATAATAAACACTAAATAGAATAATTATAAAATTAAATACAAATAATATAAATTTAAGACAAATCTCAATATTTTTTCCTAAATTTTGCAACAAATATTGTAGAAGTATGAGCCAACGTTCAGTAAAATTCTAACCCCTTTAGTATAGGTATCCAACCAATCTAGCAAATAACACATAGGCATGTATCTTACATAATTTTCACATAATGCATAATTATAATTAATTCATAAAAATAAACAATTACAAATTAAAAAACAACTATAACATGAATTACATAATAAATAGAGAGATTTAATGCAAACATTAAAAGGATCAAGAATTCTACATAAAACTACGAATTATAATTACATAAAAACCATTTTATTTCCTATTCATTGTCTGCCTTCTTTTCAACTATTGAAACTCCTCTTCCATTTCTTTGTTTCTTCTTCGTGTACATCTCCCAACACACAACACAATATATAAAAATAATGGTGGGATCCACCACATAACTATTATGTTTTTTTTGTTCTTCTTCTCTTCTCTTTCTCTTTTTTTCTTTGTTTCTTTTCATTTCTTCCCTAGAATCTCTACACATTTCACATAACTAAATCACACTTTTCACCTAAAAAAATAAGTATTAATTACCCTTTTTAACCTAAAATTTTCATAATATATCAAAATCACCCCAAAAATTATTAACTTATTTTAAATAAAATATTATTTTCAAAAAATAAAAATTTTTGGGATATTACATTACCTATTTATTGTTTTAATATTAATATGGTTAGATCTGATTTAGAGGAGTTGGATATTAAATGTGATTTTTTTTTTTTTTTTAATTTCGTTGTGTAAATCTTGTGCTTTTTATATCCAATCTCTTCAAGTGGTATTAGAGTCACCTCTGTAATTAACTTTAAAAAACAATTATGCATTATGTTTTATGAATTGTTAGATCGTAGGAATATTGATGTAAAATCAATTTTGTGTAATTCCAAAAGAGTTTTTTGAAATTAATTTTATAAAAATTATTTTTCGAAAATAATTTTAATTGGGAAATCGAGGGAATGGTGTCGCAATTAAAACCACTAAACCGGTGGGAGCCAAAAGGGCCAAACGGTAGCGGTATTGTTGCCATGCGTTGTTGTCCGCGGAAGCATACTTCTTTGTGGGGCCGTTATCGACACAATGTTTCGGTAGTGCGCTGCCCACTTGGAAGCGTGTGCATCCACGACACTCTGGTATTGTGGTGGGTTTCCCTTAGAGGTATGAACCAGCATGGTGGAGCGGTGGTGATTCCTAGCCTGGTGGTACGATTTTCGTTCTGGCAGAATTCAAAATGCTTGTGATTCTTTAGATTCTGTATTGTTGACCCAAAGATCTATTGAAGAGGGAGTAAATTGGGTATTTAAAATTTAAATCAAATTAATTTTTCCTAATCTATTTTTATCTTGTTAAATGTGGAAACATGAATACTAGATGGACACACAAAGAGTAAGGATATAGAAAATTGACACAAATAAATTTTTATAGTAGTTAAGCGACTACTTTTGCTTACATCTACTCCCCTAAGTTCTCGTAGGAAATTCAAATCCACTAAAACCAGAATGATTATTTGGTAAGAATCAAACCCTCACACTGATTATTTTCAGATGTAAGAATCGCACCTTTACAATCTTTGATTAGGTAAGCTCCATTTATACCTAATCAACACTCTCATCAAAACCAATTGCACTTAAGTCTGAGCTACAATCTCATAAATACAAAATGTTTATCAGTTTCTTCTTACAAGAGCTTCTACCAACTCAAATAAAAAAAAAAAAAAAACTCCATTGATGTCCCGATCTAGTGATACAAGTGTATATCAAATGAAGTGCGTGAGAATTTAAACTGGATTTCCAGATAAGCATAGAGACAATTAATACCAGATCCTAGAAATTGCTTTTATAAAGTATTCAAAGATTTTTAAAAAATGGTTTTTTTTTTCACAAGTATTGTAGGCTCAAAATCGAAATATAGGACATGGTATGAGTTTATGTGTTCAAAATTGAAATGTTATTTAGGATTCGACAGGGTAACGAGGGATAAACATATTACAAAGTAGGCTTAAAAAGGCTCAAGCGACAAAACGAATGCCTAAATCACGTCTCCTGAATTACCTCGCTTAGGATTTCGCCTCATGCTTCCCCTCAATCAAGTTCTAGAATCCTTAAATGTGTCATGAATTTGGCTAATCGATAATCGCCCTCAAATCAATTAAATAACTATATATTGAGTTTATGTGCTTGTGCAAATTAGGATCTACAATAATTTTTACCAAAAAGCATAATCAAGCACACAGAATCACACATGCATGGGTATTACCCTTGACCTCGAAAACAACCAGGGGTAATTATCATCATCGGGTAACGACCCAGATGAATGAAAAACTGAACATATAACAACAACACACAAAAACATAAACACATTCTAACCTAAACACACATACAATACGAAAAACGATAACACATAAACTAACATACTACATACTACACATCACTTCCGGACTCAAAATGGACAGTGTCCTCAGCGATCCCAATCATTAATCTTAACATATGGAATTAAAGCATGCTGACGAAAGGTGTTTAGAACACTTACCTGGGAGGCGAGAGGATCTCGCCTCCGATTCAAGTTGGATGTGATGGATTTAACTTATTTAAACTTGGGTTGCCTTCCAAGAAGCGCGTGGTTTAATGTCCTCGGCCTGACATTTTCATAATGCCCTCAAGATTGGCGAGGTTTTTCTTTGAATGGCTCAATCTTTCAACGAAACGCCTCACTGGCTTATGTGCTTAGCTAAGCAACATAAAACGGCTTGGAATCCCGTCGAAAGGGATGCATCAATACCCGTCGATCTAACATCGCCAAGTACCCTGCATTGGAAACAAAAATTATATACAAAACAAATGCCTAAAGTAAATTAAGTCATTTACACACAATATCGACAATAACAACAAATCAATGCCCGACAATCGTTACCAAAATCTTGGTTACGATTGCCAAGAACTAAATTCGCCTAACGACCAATCCCCGACAACGGTGCCAAAAACTTGTACGTCGTTGACGGGACTAGAATACGATACACTTATTTTTCCTATCTAAAACTTAAGTCCTGAGCCGTTGCCAGGGATTGTTTTGTTGTTGTTGTCGGAGAAACACGGTAACGGCTCAGGACTTAAGTTTCAGATAGGAAATATAAGTGTATCGTATTCTAGTCCCGTCAACGACGTACAAGTTTTTGGCATCGTTGCCAGGGATTGGTCGTTAGGCGAATTCAATTCTTGGCAATCGTAACCAAGATTTTGGTAACGATTGTCGGGCATTGATTTGTTGTTATTGTCGATATTGTGTGTAAATGACTTAATTTACTTTAGGCATTTCTTTTGTATATAATTTTTGTTTGTAGTTTTATTTTTGTTTCCAATGCAGGATACTTGGCGATGTTAGATCGACGGGTATTGATGCATCCCTTTCGACGGGATTCCAAACCGTTTTATATTGCTTGGCTAAGCACATAAGCCGGTGAGGCGTTTCGTTGAAAGATTGAGCCATTCAAAGAAAAACCTCGCCAATCTTGAGGGTGTTATGAAAATGTCAGGCTGAAGACATTAAACCACGCGCTTCTTGGGAGGCAACCCAAGTTTAAATAAGTTAAATCCATCACATCCAACTTGAATCGGA
This sequence comes from Eucommia ulmoides, assembly GCA_016647705.1. NCBI lineage: Eukaryota > Viridiplantae > Streptophyta > Magnoliopsida > Garryales > Eucommiaceae > Eucommia > Eucommia ulmoides. The sequence goes on along the minus strand of CM028327.1, from coordinate 12,686,123 downwards.
GGCGAGATCGTCTCGCCTCCCAGGTAAGTGTTCTAAACACCCTTCGTCAGCATACTTTAATTCCATATGTTAAGATTAATGATTGGGATCGTTGAGGACACTGTCCATTTTGAGTTCGGAAGTGATGTGTAGTATGTAGTATGTTAGTTTATGTGTTATCGTTTTTCGTATTGCATGTGTGTTTAGGTTAGAATGTGTTTATGTTTTTGTGTGCTGTTGTTATATGTTCAGTTTTGCATTCATCTGGGCCGTTACTCGATGATGATAATTACCCCTGATTGTTTTCGAGGTCAAGGGTAATACCCATGCATGTGTGATTCTGTGTGCTTGATTATGCTTTTTGGTAAAAATTATTGTAGATCTTAATTTGCACGAGCACATAGACTTAATGTATAGTTATTCAATTGATTTGAGGACGATTACCGATTAGCCAAATTCATGACACATTTAAGGATTCTAGAACTTGATTGAGGGGAAGCATGAGGCGAAATCCTAGGCGAGGTAGTTCAGGAGACGTGATTTAGGCATTCGTTTTGTCGCTTGAGCCTTTTTAAGCCTACCTTGTAATATGTTTATCCCTCGTTACCCTATTGAAGCCTAAATGTCATTTCAGTTTTGAACACATAAACTAATATCATGTCCAGTGGATCTTTTTCCAAACCTAAATCGCTGAATTTAAAGGCACATTTGAGTGAATCAAGTTAGCATTCATGTATGCTACTTGATGTGAGTGGTTGGGTTTAGGATGAACTTCTAATTGGTTCGGTATTTGAGTACTCACTTATCGTTTTTCATTTATAATTCACACACCCCTCCAATTATAACAATCAAATAAGTTTGGGGGGGTGTTCGTTAAAAAAAGAAGAAGCATATGTACATATAAGTTTAATTCTATTTGTTTTTGACAAGTGAGTACGTCGGTCTTAAATGCTTGTTCGGAATTGTTTCAAATTTTTATATGGGGGTTCGAGAGTGAATGTGCCAAGCATTGAGCCTTAGGTAACGTTAAGTTAACAACATTAACCCGTTTTCTATTCCAAATTACCCTTGGCCAAATGTTCCATAACCGAACCAAGTCCTTTTGATCTCTATGAACTACTGAACCCACATTAGTGGAGAGTGGACTCCAATCCAGCCCATGAAAATCCTAGTCCTTTACAGTCTACATCATGAATTTCGTTGGGGGATAATTCAATCCGATCATTGTATAATTATATTATTGAGTCTCGCACTAACACGTTTACAGGATCTAGAATAACGTTCACCATTATTGCATGTCAAAAATATAGAACATTATATGATGTGTGTTACCACCTGAACTCGATATAACTGGCGATTATTGAGGAACAAAAATAACTTGGCCGTTAGAAGAAGTCAAAACTCGCATGTTGTTATGCTTAGATTGTTTTTAGGTTGTTTGTTATTTAATTCAGTTTGTTGTATTTTTCATTTTAGTGTGTGTGTTTGGCTCGAGGAATGGCTCAATCTTTCAACGAAACGCCTCACCGGCTTATGTGTTTGGCCAAGCAACATAAAACGGTTTAGAATCCCGTCGAAAGGGATGCATCAATACCCGTCGATCTAACATCACCAAGTACTCTGCATTGAAAACTAAAACAAAACTATAAACAAACATTATATACAAAAGAAATGCCTAAAGTAAAATTAAGTCATTTACACACAATATCGACAATAACAACAAATCAATGCCCGACAATCGTTACCAAAAGCTTGGTTACGATCGATCGCCAAGAACTGAATTTGCCTAACGACCAATCCCCGACAATGGCGCCAAAAACTTGTACGTCGTTGACGGGACTAGAATACGATACACTTATTTCTCCTATCTAAAACTTAAGTCTTGAGCCGTTACTGCGTTTCTCCGACAACAACAATTAAACAATCACCGGCAACAGTGCCAAAAACTTGTACGCCGAAGGATTCCACTATCCTTTGCGTATATGACTACTCGTAAGTGTACGAGGTCAAAGTTCTAGTATAGTGTGATCGTGAAAGATTGGGTTATCGTATTCACAGGGATTGGTGTCGTTATTATCGAATACCGCGTTTGTCATAACCTAATTTTATCTAGGCGGGAAACAAATGTAATTAATTGACTAAACTAATATTAATATAACCTAAATTAACTACACTAATATGCTAATATGTTTTAGGGTGAAGAATTGCCTAGGGATTAACGTGTTTACAAATACGTCTCCAATCTCGATTTACTCACGTTTACGGTGTTCGACCTATTTGACAATCTTGGTATGTAAACTCCACTGCCACCTCTCCCGAGTGTAAGATGGGGGAATACATGACTTCGAGCCAATGAAGAAGTCCCTCTCAACGTCTTAACGACCCAAGGTCACGTGAGTCTCGCCCAGCGTCATTGATTGCACACAATCCAACTCACTCCCGGGTTCTTAGATCGTTATGTTGTGTTTACCCTATCGACAATCTCAGTTCTAAACTCCCTCTCCACCTCTCTCGAGGATAAGATGGGGGATATAACGCGACTTCATGTCAACGAAGAAGTCTCCCTCAACGTCTTAACGACCCTAGGTAGCGTGAGTCTTGCCCCAACGTAATTGATTATCCATAATTCAAACCTCGATCGAGTTATAAAATCATGATGTTTGTTTACCCTAATCCGAATCCGGGGTTTGTCAAAACCCTGTATTCTCCATTTATCTAACTAAGCATGATAAACAAATAATACGATAAATACAATCAAACTACGAAGAACAAACATAAACGCAACACCAAAATCATCCAAACCAACATATTTATAAATATAGTGTTAATTCCTACTACAATCCATATTTAACTAGTGGACATAGCCGCATAAACAATGAAATCAAGCTAAACATGCTCACATGAACCTAAGATAAAGAAATAAGGAAAAACAATCGAAGAACTTAGCATCGTTCGAAGATAAACCGCTAAGAACGCTCAACGATCGATTCTCCATCTTCTCCACTTTGGGATGTGAGCTCCACCTCTAAAACTCTTAAACCATAGCCTAAATATGGCCAAAGGCGCCCAAATGGCTGGGGGGTTCACAAGGAGGGGAGAGGGGATGATATTTATTTCCAAAATATCTCAAAATATCTAATAAATATCAAGGCTATGTCAAGGGTTTTCCCCTAGGCGGTGGAATTTCCGCCTAGGCGAAGTTAGGTCGGTTAACTTTGTCACGACCCGTCCCGGAACCCGTCATCCCGAGGCTGGCGTGACTACAACATGACATCACCAATAACCAATCAACCAAATGAAAGACAATTTGTTCCCATCATATAATACAAACATTTAAATGGGGAACACACCCATCCCAATCTAATATTCCTAACAAGCAATATTCATCTATGAACCTTTTAACGGTTCGTCTTGATTAGTTTCTCTCAAACACCTCTACGACTTCATTACGCAGCTTTACCTAGTGCCAGTAGGGGACCGACTCCTAGCCGTTGTACCTGCGAGTGTACTGCCTCCTTAGTAAAACATTTTTAAAATATTAATACGTTCCAAATATTTCCACAATTTAGTATGGATCAAACACAGGTATTTAAACAATGGAAATAGGCGCTATAGATAAGTTCTAGCCAGATTCATCTTAGTATAACATCATACCAATCATCATAATAAATAATATCAAATAAATCAATATATGTAACACACCACATCTCAAGCACCAATCTCAAACACACACCTCCAACACACACACACTGGCCAGCCCTAGTGATCGTTTTAACCTCACGATCGGGAGTTTGCAACGGTACCGTATCATCCGTAGGATATGCCTTCCTACGAACACCCATCACTCCGCCGAAGCGGATAATCACTGCGCAGTATAAACGTTTAACATCACTCTGCCGAAGCAGATAAACATCACTCCGCCGTAGCGGATAACATCACTCCGCCGAAGCGGATAATCTTACTCTACCAAAACGGATAAATACTAGGGCATCGTCAAATCAACTACAACATCATCAAATCATAGCTCAATAAATATCGTCAAATCACCACATCTATCTCTTTTCCTCAAAACCAACTTTTTAAGTCCAACAGCATATTTCACACTTTTCTTTTTAGAGAAAACATCTGATTCTTTCAAAACTATTTTTCCACCCTTTATTTTCCTTTTGAAAACCAAACATTTTTAGGAAAACAATTGTTTTCTATTTCCTTTAAAAAAAACACCGTCTGATTTTACCAATTTCAACAAAAATTCATTTTCAATTTCATACTGGAAACCATCGAAATCTCTCAAAAACCCAGTTTACCAACTTACCCAAATCCTGCTTGATCCATATCATTTATAAATTCATACAATTTAAGTAAACACATATTTCATCATGTATATACATAGAAAAACAGTTTGGTAAGAAGACAGTACACTCACCTCGATCCCCGTTTTGCACCACTGACATTGTCCGCCCTCTATCTGGACGCCAGTGCCTGCGAACCTAATAGTGGCAGAGTCTAAATTAATATCTTATCTAAAATATCCTAATCATGTAATGCAAACCCTATTTCCCGAATCGTTACTAATTTTACATACCACGTACTTAAAATTAATTAATCGTTACGACATTATTATGGTTTTAGGATTTATAATACTAATTAAAATTTAATTTAATGGAAATTAAATCATCGATCGAAGCTTCACCTGTTTCCGAACCGTTTGGCGACCATGAGATAAGTTTTGGATTCTTCTGGGGTGGTTTCTGCAATTTCCCCTTTTTTTTTTTTTTTTTTTCCTTTTCTTTTCTTTTTTTTTTTTTTTTTTTTTTCTTTTCTTTTCTTCTTCTTCGTTTTCTGCTTCCGGTCCGATCCTCCCTCAGCCGCCGACAAGGAACTCCGACCACGTCTCCCGTCGTCACCGGTCCGAACGCACAACCATATCACAACGATCCACCACCTCCACCCACACAGCCGACCAACCACCCGGAGCCGATCACCCATCGTCGGACAGCTCACACCGCCGGACCGGAGTCCTTTCTCTCTCTACCTACTCCGGCGACTTACCTACAACCGAAACCACCCACACCTACTTCCATAACAGTAGAACACACCTACACCTCCTTATTCTATTTTCAGAAACTACACACCCTACCCACCTGTTCCATTTTCAGAAAACGCACGGCCGGTCACCGTCGACGACTCACGTACCGCAGCAACGGCCACGCTGAACAGAGCACAAACCAACACACCCACCATCTTCCGGAGGAGCACGGCAGCCCCCCATGCACGTCCGACAGCCTCGCCGGCGATCGCTTCTCAAAACCGAATTCCGGCCGGCTCTCTCTCTCTCTCTCTCTCTCTCTTCTCTATTTTTTCCTCGGATTCCCTTTTTCTTTCTTCTCGATCCTTCTGAAATGAGTGAATCGCTTATATACGCATGAGTGTAGTGGTTGCGTTTGATTCTGGCTCGCCACGTCGAAGCCTCTGTCCGAATTCCTGCCGGCCCTCCCTCCAACCGAACGTTGGTGGGTATATGATGATAAAAAAAAATATTCATTAATTGCTCTTTCCTCCCCCCCAATTTCCTTTAAACCCTGATTTTACTCCTTTTCAATTTTAAAAGTTTCTAACATTTTCAATTCCACCCCTGAAAGTTTAATTTAAATGTTACATGTCAATTTACTTCCCTAAATTGGGATTTACTATTTCTATATTTTCAATTTGACCACTAAACTTTTTATTTGAATTTTTAATGGTCCTAGTTTCACCCCGAATTTTCACCATTACTTTACCACACCACTGAAATGACGTACCTTCTACGATGGCGGTCTTACAAACTTTCTGCCCCTTTTCCGCCTAGGCGAATTTACTGCAAGTTTGTATTTTGTTTTGACTGTAACTTCTTCATACAAACTTCGATTGAGGTGATTCAAAAACCTATGGAAAGATAAGAAAAATATATACAACTTCTATGTTTTAAGTGTTTCCAAAATCGAATTGCATCATAGTCCAAAATAGCCTTGAAGTTACAACACCTGTACCAGCTTTGTAGGTTTGGTGACCGCCTAGGCGAAGAAGTAGGCGGTGGACTTGAAAATGTTTTTGCTGGGGTTTCCGCTTAGGCGGTGGGCTGTCAGTAGCCTTTTGTCATTCTCACCATCTTCACTGCCTAGGCGGAGGTCTGGACGCCTAGGCTTGTTTATCCACCGTAACTTCGACTCGCCTTCGGTTTGATCTCATCGTTTTCGCTTTAGTTTCCTATCTTTTTGCCTCACACACCTGATTTAATACAAAAAGATAAAAACTAATTAAAACATAATAAAATACTATATAAATGCTCGAAACCAACTTAATTCAGTTTGGAAAGACGTAGGTAGATCACACCTATCAATAATCAATCACAATTAAAGCACAATATCTTGAGCACACAAATCAATTAAAAAAATTAGAATGATCTCACTGAGATTTCTTCAAGAACGATTAGAACATAAACTCGATTTCCACGATTTTTCTAATTTTTCTTTCTATGATCAAGAACTTCAAAAAAATTTGACTCAAATATGTTTTTCAGAAACATATATTATTTTTTCAATTACAATCTAATTTGAAATTTCGCTGGTGTATTTATTACAATTTCAAAGATATCCTATAACAACTAATTTTCAAAAGATGATGCTAAAATTACTCTTATAGACCCCTTATTTTAATCTAGCTTACAACGACTTGTTTGATCATGAACGACCCTTTAAAAAAATCCAGATTAGACCCCAAAAATATTTAAATTTTAGCCCCAAAAGGTATAGAAATAAGTTTTACCGAGAAAGATCACAAATTCTGAAAATAAAGCGACTAAATAATATTTTTCAATAATTTTTTTTTAAAAAATATTTTCAATCTTCAAAAACAATTTTAAGTCATTAAAAAATAACTCTGTAATGTTCAAACACAAGAATCGATGCAGGAAGATCTTGGAATAACGTATAAATCATTTAAAAAATTTCAAAGTCCATCGTTCGACCAAATAAATGGTCAGTTGATTGTTTCTTATTAACGTTAAAATTTGCATCCTTTTGAGATATGTCGATCGACCAGTTCTTTAAGTCAATTGATCGATTTTAAGCTTGTATCTCCCTTTCACTCAATCGGTCGACCAAAATCTTAATAAATAATTTTTTTGGGAAACCTATTCCATAGAACAGTCGACCGAAACATGTTTTTTTTTAGCTTTTTCAAAACCCAATTGATTGATCTTCAAAAACTCTTTTAAAATATATTTGATCACTTCTAACCAAAAATTCAATCACACATAAACTTATTAAATTAATTCAAGTGCTGTACATGATCCTAGTTGGGTTGCATTAAGAGTTTATAAGGATATTGAATTGTTTTACCTAGAACTTTCTAAAGTGATCTTCAACAACTTCCATTGCAATCATCTTGAACTTCTACTTTGATTTATCATTTTTACTCATTAATCACTTGAACTAATCTATGTAATCAAATCTCAATTGTAAGGCCTAATTTTTTTACATGTGCATATTTTTATTTTCATTTTAGAACATTTTGAAAATAATAGGGTTCATTGTGTCATTTAAATTTTACTTTAAAATTTTTAGGGGTTATTGTGATATTCAAACCCTTAGTTTAACAACTTTAGGGGTTATTATGATATTTAAAAAAATTATTTTTGAGAAAATTGGGGGGGGGGGGGGGGAGGGAGTAAGTATTACTTTAAGGGTTAATTTTAACTATTGGGCTTAAATTCATATTTAAAGATTCAAGTGGGGTGTGTGTGTGTGTAAAATCTATTTCATTAGTTGCCAAAATCATGATAAGAAATTGACACATGACAACACTTGGCAAAAGAGTAAAAGAATTCTTGCATGGACAAGGCAATGAACCGTCTCTCTCTCTCTCTCTCTCTTCTCTTTTGGATATTGACCCACTTTAGGTAACCTTTCTTCTTCTTCTTCTTTTTTATTTGTTTGGTTCCAAGTATTATACATGTAGGTACATATATATAGTATATGTATATATGTGCGTGCGTGTGTGTGTGTGTGTGTGTGTGTTAGATTTATAATTTTTAGTAAAAATATTTAAATGGTGAAAATTTAATTTATAGTAGAAATTTTAAACTTTAAATTTTTAGTATTTCATTAACTAATTTTTCGGTAGATTAAACTATTAATTTGAAAAACTTGTAATTATTGTCATAATAATTTTTGTATAGTTAATATTAGCTTAAATTTGGCGTTTAAGAGTTTCGCATAATCAAGAAAATTTGAGAATGATAAAATTGCATTTTAATATCACGAATTTCATGCATTTAATATTAGATTTAATTAGTTAAATTCTTAGTTTAGACTGTGTCTTTGCTAGGTTCACAGGCGAGGCCGACCCCGTCAGGGTTACGACAGTAGTGTGAAAAATAGCGTAATTATCGAGGTGAGTGTATTGTCTTCTATATAAATTGACCAATTATATTTTCGTACTAAATTGTGAAAAATCAAATATTTATTAGAATTGATTATTTTATAATGTTAGATGGATCAAGTAAAATATTGAATGTGGGAATTAGTTTTTATTATTATACTACTATGTCATAGTATGGTTTCGCTTGGAGAGCATGTCCTGTGAAATGTTGTTGGTCCAAACAAGAGAGTATGTTCTGTAGGACATTGTGTTGTGACCTGATAAGAGGAAAAGTCTTGCAAGTGGTTGTTATAGTTGTTGTTATTGTTGTTGTTGACGATGATGATTTTCATTCTGATATGGTGGTTTATACTATGTGTTGACTCCTACCATTAGAGATATTGAATGACCCTGACACTAATGACAACCTTAATTGCATAGTTATACAGGTTATGGTACCGTTATAACTCTCGATCGTAATATAAAAAGATCCTATGAGTAGTAGAAAAGTATATATTTGGTATTCTATTATATAGAAGTGATTTAATCAGTTGATTTATATTCAGTTGTTATATCTTGATTATATCTATGAATTTTTAAGCTGCTTAGTGTGGTTATATTTTATTTTGGAAAATATCACTATGAATATAGTTTGTTTTGGATAGTGGTTTTGATAAATGTACTTATTCCATAAATTATTTTTATATTATAAAGATAGTACACCGATAAAATATTTTATCTCAGGTATCTCAGGTAGAGTCAGGTCCACTATTGGCGCCAAGTAGAGTCAGAGGATGTAGTAAGTTTTATTTTGGAGACTGTTAAGACAGTTGTTGGGAGTGAGTGGTTGAACTTTTTGTAATTTTGTTATGGGATAGTTAGTTTGTATAACCGTTGAATTTTTGAGTTGGTAAAATATTTATATCTTTTTTTGAAAACCCATATCAGTAAATAGTTTATAAATACTCGTGGTTAATCAAATAATATCAAGTCGAGGTCAGACCCGGCCTTAGACATTGGGGCCTGGGGTCGGGTGTGACATCAATGAAACCATTAGTCCAACAAAACATTCAAATTAATTATTTCATCAAATAATACTCAGGATTAACAATCTCCCCATTTTTATTATGACAATTAACTTGATGTTTTCTTAAAAAATAATGTTAACCACACTATCCCTGAATATGAGACGGTTTTTGTTAAACAATTTAAAGACCTTAATAAGAAATATATCAAAGTATTATAAATTGTTTCAAGATAACTTAATGAATGTATCCAACGAATGATGTGAATAAAAAAAATTCAACCAAAAACATTTAGAAAATATCAAAATTTATTCCCCTTCGTTATGTAAAAAATTAGGGGACTTTTCAGATATTTAAAATGTTGGATTACTTGATATATGACAAAATTTATATAAAGAATAAATCAAAGTATCAATAATTCTTTAATATGATAATCTTTTAGCTGAGTAAATAGAAGAATTTCTAAGTACTTGAATGACATTATTTTGAAAACAATGCATATGCCCTCTTATATGCAATTTGTTAAATAATGAAAAATTCATGCACAATTTTAAAACAGTTTTCATGATGATATTTTGGAAATATGTTAACTATTCTAGACAAACATCATCACGTCTAGCCATTCTCAAACCCTGAATGATTTTTCAAAATTGTTCTTCCGCCAAAGGTTTTGTGAATATGTTGGCCAATTAATAGTGTGTGTCATTATATTCTAAAGAAATATGACCTATTGGAATATGATCTCGAATAAATTAATGACGAATCTCAATATGTTTAGTGAGCGAGTGCTATGTAAAATTTTTACTGAGACAAATTGCATTTGTGTTGTCACAGTAAAGCGAAACTTCTTCTATGCAAATGCCAAAATCATGCAACTATTGTTTAATATAAAGTACGTGTGCACAACAGTTATCTGCTTCCATATACTCAACCTCTGTAGTGGATAAGGGTATAGAATTTTATTTCTTGCTAGACCAAGAAACAAGTGCATGTCCCAAGAAATGACACGACCAACTAGTGTTTTTATGATCAACATTCTAACTGACAAAATCAGCGTAAGAGTAGCTAATTAACGAAAAACTACTCCCCCTAGGATACCTTAACCCTAAGTCACATTTATCTTTTAAATAACGAAAATCTTTTTAACAATAGTTAGGTGAGACTTGTTAGGGAAAGATTAAAATTTTGCACACAAACATACACTAAACATAATATCAAGTCTACTCGTAGTAATATACAAAATTCTTCCAGTCATATCTCAGTAAGTCTTTTCATTTACACCTTTACCTTTCCCATCTTTGTCAAGCTTAGTTGTTGTTGCCATGGGAGTTTTGTATTCTTTTAGCACTTTCCAAGACATATTTTTTAACAAGTTCTATAACATACTTGGTTTGATTGATAAAGATCTCATCTTTAGTTTACTTAATTTGTAGTCCAATAAAGAATGTCAATTCTCTCATCATATTCATTTCGAATTTTACCTATTTTATCTTGGCAAACTCTTGACAAAGATCTTTATTAGTAAACACAAATATTATATCATCTACATATATTTGAACTAAAAGAACTTATGTCAGTTTGTTTAATAAACAATGAAATATCACTCAGTCCATGTCAAAAATCTTTTTCAATCAAATATCTACTTAGTATTTCATACCAGGCTCTAGGAGTTTGTTTAAGACCTTATAGAGCCTTACGTAATTTAAAACCATGATCATGCAATTTATCGATTTCAAAACCCGGTGGTTGTTAGACATATGCTTTAGCAATAAAACCATTTAGAAAAATAATTTTAACATTCGTTTGAAATAATTTAAACTGAGGAGAATAAACAAATCCTAATAACATTCTTATAACTTCTAATCTAGCAACAAAAGCATAGGTTTCATCATAATCTATGTCATCTTTCTGACTATAGTCATATGCTACTAATCTTGTCTTATTTTTATTTATTGCACGTGTTTCATCTTTTTTATTGCGATTAACCCATTTGGTACTAATAATAAGGTCAAAATCAAGTCTTGGAAATAGAGTCCATGCTTTTTATCTCACAAATTGAAGTTATTCTTCTTGCATTACTAAAATCTATGATTCATCAGATATAGCCTCATTAATATTTTTATGTTCGATTTAAGAGAGAAAAATAAGATTAACAACGTCTCTAAGTGAAGCACAAGTAGTTATACCATTTTTATGCTACCAATGATTTAATCAACCAGATGACACACAACTCGCATTATCGCCTTAGAGTTGTTAGTTTCTCAATAGGTGACGACTTTTCAAGAGGATCTGATGGTTCTTTTTCAGGTTCAGTTCTTTAATCCTTCTATTTTGTAGGAATGCCTGCATCATTCTCATCCGAATCCTTTCTAGACAAAAATGGATTAGCTTTCTGAAAAATAACATGCATAAATTCTTCAACTACCAAAGAACTTCTACTATAAACTCTGTATACTTTGCTATCCGAAGCATACCCAAGAAAAATACCCTCATCAGATTTGACATCAAATTTTTTCAAATTATCTTTATCGCTTAAAATAAAATATTTATAACAAAAAAACATAGAAATAAGAGATATTTGAGATTTTGCCATCCCAAATCCCATAATAAATTTTGTTAAAGCCTTTTCGGATACATACTCGATTAATAACATGGCAAGCAGTATTTATAGTTTTTACCCAAAAATATTTCGGTAGACTATTTTCACTGAGCATAATCTGGCCATTTCCTGAAGCATCATGTTCTTTTTTTCAACAACTCTATTTTGCTATGGCGTTCTAAGAGCAGAAAAATTATGAGAATATACATACTCATCACAATAACTAGAGATTTTCTTATTTTTGAATTCTCTACCTCTATAACTACGAATGTTAAGAATACATGACTATTTCTCATTTTGAACATGTTTACAAAACTTTATGAATGCAGATGCATGATCACTCTTCTTTGTCATATAAAGAACCCATGTATATCTAGAGAAATAATCAACAATAACACATGTATTAAACTTATCTCCTAAGCTTGCAATAGGATTAGGACCAAATAAATCTAAATACAACAATTCAAGAGGCTTAGATGTATATATTTGCAACTGCTTCTTAAAATATGATTTTTTAACCTACTTACACAACCGGAATGCATCCCAAATCTTGTCCTTAACATATTTAATATCAGGAAAACCTTTAACAATACTCTTTTTAGATAAACTATAAAGTAACTCCATACTTTCATACTCAAATCGTCTAATGCCATAACCAGTTGTTTTCAAATAATGCATTGGGACATGATAAATTTTGAGAATTAAAATCATCGAATGAACACGTATAGACATTTTGAAAATGGGATGCAACAAGCAATATACTATCATCTTTTTTATCCTTAATAATGCACCTATTATTATCAAAAATAACATTGTAACATCTATCACATAACTGACTTATGCTGAGAAAATTATGTTTACAACCATCAACTAAGTGAACATGTTCAATAATAATAGATGAGTTACTAATATTACTTATATCAATTATCTTACCCTTGGCATTGTGTCCAAAAGTGACATGACCTTCGTCTTTAGGTGTCAAAGATGCAAATTTAGATTTGTCCTCTGCCATGTGTCAAGAACAATTACTGTCTATGAACCATTTGTCCTTACTTATTGATGCCTCAAGATTAACCTGCAAGGAGTAAATCAAATAGTTCCTAAAAAGTACCCAATCTACGTGGGTCCAACTTTGTTAGGTTGAACAAATTTTGTTCTTTTAGGAACCTAAACCCGATTGTGCTTAAATTTTGATCTAAAACAATTTTTCATAGTATGCGCTAAAATGTTACAGTTAAAACATTTTACAATTTTCTTGTTTACATAAAAGAATTTGTGAAATCGTTTTTGTTGAACATTTTTCTAAAATCCAAACCCAGCTTTGTTGAAAACACATCTTGAGTTTCCTAAAAGCATTTTTTTATTATTATTATTATTATTTTCACCTTTTGTAAATTTAAAAACAATTGAGTTTAAATCCTCAAATTTTTTTTATCTTAACTCCTTGTTTTCTTTTTTGAAATGTGATGAGATATTTTCTGAATTTGTTTGTTTGAGGAAAGTGTTTTCAGCTTCGTATTTTTTAATCTGTTTATTTAAAAAATGAACTATACTTTTTAGGGTATTAATTTGATGAGATATTTTCCGAATTTGTTTGTAACTTTGCAGTTTTTTAATCTGTTTATTTAAAGAATGAACTATACTTTCTTGGGTATTAATTTGTGAAGACTGATTTTATAATCATTTAACAGTTCTTGATAAGTATCAAATAAGTCATCAAAATTTACAGGATAAGAACTTGAACAGCTTAAATTTGATAACTCATCCCTATTAGTCATTAGGGTAAATGTTGGCCCAAAGACCTACCCAAGAGGAAGGGTGAATTGGGTAATTACAAAAATTTAACAATCAAACACTTAAACACAAATAATTAATTTTTCTAAATCAATTATTATCTTTATACACAACCATTATGTGTTTAACACTAAGTGCACACTTAAGCACAAAATTAAAAATAAATCAATGCAGTACATAAGAATTTATCCTGGTTCGGTCAAGTAAATCTTGCCTACATCCAGTCTCCCTAACTCCACAGAGATTCGCAATCCACTAAACTCCTTCCTTTACTAGGTAGGAATTAAACTCTTACAATTCACGATTCTTTTACAAGTAAAGAATCAACATTTACAATTTACCATTTTCACGGGTCAAGGATGAACCTTAGTTTTTTTATCAAGTTAAAGATAAACCTAACACTCTCTCACTTATCCTTTTCACAGGAAATGATGAACATTTACAAATCACTAAAAAATAATTCAATTGCAGGATGAATCAAAATCTAATTATTTTCAAGAGAAAATAATGATCTAAACTTTTTACTAGGACAAAGATCAAACTCTAATCTTTACCAAAATTTACTCTTATTGACTTCTTATTTTAATCTAGCTAACAACGGCTAGTTTGACCATAAATAACTTTTTTTTTTAAAAATCCGTCCAAAAATATTTAGATCTTAGCCCCATAAAGTATAGAAAGAAATTTTACCGGGAAATAACACAAAATCTGAAAATAAAAGGACTAAATAATATTTTTTAATAAAGTGTTTTACCTCTAACCTTTAAAAACCACTTCAAGCCAATAAAAAATAGCCCTGCAACGTTCAAACACAATAATCGAGGCAGGAAGACTTGGAATAACGTATAAATCATTTAAAAAATTCAAAAGTCCATCGGTCGACCGAATATATGGCCAGTCATCCGTTCCTTGTTAACATTCAAAAAACGTTAGCCTTTTAAGATTTTTTAGTCAATTGGTTCCTCGAGTTAGTCGACGAATTTCAAGCCTGTATCTACCCTTCACTCAATCAATCAACCAAAAGCTCAATAAACACATATTTTTGGGAACTTGTTTCTGGCAGTCAACCGTTCCGTAAGACAGTCAATCGCAACATGATTTTTTCAGCTTTTGGACCATCTTTTCAAAACTCAGTTGATCGATTTTTAAAAAACTATTTTAAAATATATTTTATCACTTCTGACCCTTAATTATCACACAAACTTATTAAATTAATTCAAGTGCAGTGCATGATCCTAGTCGGGCTATATCAAGAGTTTATAAGAATTTTGAGTTGTTTTACCTAAAAAAAACCTTTCTAAAATGATCTTCAACAACTTCCATTACAATCATCTTGAAATACTACTTTGATTTCTTATCTTTCCTCGTCAACAACTTGAACTAATCTCTATAATTAAATCTCAATAAAACCATCAGTCCAACAAAATATTCAAGTTAATTATTTCATTAAAACATTAAATAATACTCAGGGTTAACACTGTAGATTTAGTCTTTCAAATATTTAGGAAGAACAAGTCAAATGTTCACTAGGCATATTAATTTGAATTTTAAATTAAAGCTATAAATCAGATTGGGTATCTTGTTTAAAATTTAAATTTTAAACTTTCTAAATTAAATATTTAATTAATTATTTTAAATTATTATTTTATAATAATTTATAGGTAATGATTAATAGTAATTATTTAAATTTGATAAATATCCATATTTATTTATTAAAAAAAATTTAAAATTTTATTTGATAGATAAATATTTTAAAAATTCTAAATATAGGTTATTTTTCAAAAGTTTACACATTTATCGATTTTTCATTTTAATATTGAGCGATAATTTTAATAGATATGAAATTTGGATGATTCAAAATTTAAATTGAATTCTATTTTAATAATTATGCAATAATCTTTAATAGATATAGAATTGAATTTAATTTGAATTAATATTAAGATAATAATTATTTCCAAATTTAATTAGGAAACGTTATGTTTATCGATCCAATCAGATTTCATAATATGATTAAATAGTTTTTATATTTTACATATGATGTATTCTATATGTTCATTAAGGAATGATCATGGATTAAAATCATTTGAGCTATATGATTAGTTTGTAAATTGGTTGTAATATTGTGGATTGGTCTTCTAATTGTAATTAGGATTGTAATCAATTTTTTAGTGTTTCTTAAGGGCTTGAATTCTCTGCCTCATTTATCTTTTCGTTGTATTGATCCCCTTCTCAATACCTCTTTCTCCCTCCGAAATGTATCCCTTTCTTTTTATTATTTTCTTTCTATTTATAATTTTAAACAGAAAAAGAGAAAGCCCAACAACGATAGAAAAACGGAGGAGCCAAATCTGGAACTTAGTGCAATGGAAGCCAACAAATTGAAAGCCCAAGAAAGAGGGTCATTTGATGACTCATTTTCAGTTTAATTAATTAATTACATAATTATATTAAACCTAAAGATTTTGCCCAGTGGTTTGGACCAAATCGAACTACAAATCCATGATTATCACGGCCCATTTATATCCGTGTATGGAGCAATTTATTTTATGTTTCTTTATTTTGGCCTAATTAGCATACGCGTTGCGTCATTTATTTATTTTCTTATATGTATATGACGCATGTTAAAAAAGTAAATAAATTAAAATATGAAATCTAAAAGATATCCCAAATATTAAATTGTAAGCGAGAGCATATGAGATATGCTTATTCGTGGTCTTCCAACTTGGGGATTTGTTCGAATAGGGTTTCTATAAGCCAAAAGTCAGTACTTAGCTGTCGGACAGTACCGTGTCCTGTAATTTGAACTCAAGATTAACTTACCTTTATTTATAACATGCAAAAAGTAAACTGGTGTGTTTCCTCACCTGTCGAACGATGTGCACATTAAGACTAGTTTAGACCACGCAGGATGTGTGTAAGTTAACTAGAGAAATGTATCTTTAGCTATTAGGTTGGCCATGATCAAACTAGAAATGAAACATGGATTGATTCTTACCCAAAAGCTAAGAGGCAAGAGTTTCCTATCCCCAAGATCGATAGTTTTTTAGCTGTCGGGTGGGTATTATCGATGGAAAGGGATTATTCAATTCTCCACTAGAAACATTTGGAATGTAACCATTTTTTCTAGAGGAAAGTGAGATTTAAAATTTTTAGTGGGAGTACATTAAGATTTATAAAAGACCTTTGATCTAAAAATTAAATGTACGATACATTACTGCTCATTTTTATTTGTTGGTTATACTTCTTTATATAGATACTAATGAACTAAACTACTACTAAAATTCTAGAGAAATTATTTGAGTAGACCCAAGTTCCAGGATAATTTTGGAAATTAAAATTGGTTTTAACTTCCGAAAGGTTCAATTAGTTATGAATGATCTAGTTCTCTTATGTGACAAACACTGAAGAGAAACATGTAACTATTTGACAATAACATAAGGATTGATAGCGAGCTTGATGTTAATGCCCATCAAGTGTCAAATTACATTTTGACTAAGAGAAACTGTAGTATAATTTTCAATAATGATTCTTTATATAGATCTGGAAAGGGTTTCATTAATACTAGGTAAAAAGGTATACAAGATAGATCAAATGATGGTTAATTTTTAAATCTCACTGCATAGGCAACAAATTGTTAATGAGGATCTCAACCAGTCTGTCATGGAATTCTCTTAATGGTGTGAGTCCAAGAGACTCTAGTTAATAGAGATACGATGAGTAGGATTCCATAGGTTTCGGCAAATTGGAAACCTCATGTATTCTGTGTTACGTATCAGACACGTTATAGCTTGACCATCGAAATCAATTACATTTTGACTAAGTATTGAATGGTTTAGAATTATATCCAAAAGTACATTAGAAGAACTGGGGATAGAATTCTGAAATACAGAGAATGAGAAAATCAAATTAATGGATTCATGGTATCAAATTTCAAAATCCATGTGAATAACTGTTAGTCTTTTTAGGATATACATATATTTTGATAAGTAGGGTCATTAATGGGAGAAGTTATGGATAAAATCCATAACTTAATATTCTACTATGGAGACCAAGTTCATAGAAGCATCAGATTCAACTAATGATGGTGTAAGGATTTGGAAGTTCATTTGACGAACTTGGTTCCAACCATTGAGTTAAAATACCTCGGTATTGATACAACAATGGGGCTATAACTCAAAAAGGAATCTAGATCTCATTAATATCCAAACTCCAGAAGTGACGCATTCTTGTATTCTTTGAAAGTCAATACATCTAACTCGAGAGTATACACATCGAACAATGTGATAGATCCACTATCAAGGAATTTCAAAAATAATTTTTGACAAATCTTTTGTTTGGATACTTATAAGGAAGAATTTGTAAAATCTATTTATCTAAAAAAAAAATAGGATAGAAAAAATTATTTTTAAATCTTTTTATTTTAGCTGTCATTTGAAGGAGAAATTTCAGAGACTCGATAATCAATCAGAGCCTTCTCCACCCATCTCCCTCCCAACCTTCACTAACCCAGGACAATCTCAAGAAGCTCGTTGCCGAGAAGGCCGTCGAGTACGTCCAGAACGGCATGGTCCTTGGCTTGGGCACCGGCTCCACTGCCTCCTTCGTGGCGGCGAAGCTCGGAGAACTCATCAAATCCAGTCAATTGACCGACATCGTGGGTGTACGCACTTCGAAACATACATACGAACAGGCGACGTCGCTCTGCATCCCTCTCTCCGTTCTCAATAACCATCCCAAGATCGACCTCGCCATCGACAAGGTTGACCCACAACTCAATCTGGTCAAAGGGCGCGGCGGCTCTTCTCCGGGAGAAAATGGTAAAGGCCGTGTCGGACAAGTTTGTGGTGATGGTCGATGAGACGAAATTAGTGTCCGGGCTCGGAGGGAGTGGACTGGCAATGCCGGTGGAGGTGGTTCAGTTCTGCTGGAAGTACAATTTGGTGAGAATGCAGGAGCTCTTTAAGGAATAAGGGTGCGAGGCAAAGTTGAGATTGGATGGAGATGGTAAACCCTATGTGACCGACAACATGAATTACATCGTTGATTTGTTTTTTAACACTCCGATTAAGATTATTGTCGAGAAGGAGATTTCGGCGTTCGAAGGGGTGGTGGAACATGGTTTGTTTCTTGACATGGCGACGACCGTGATTATTGCTGGGAAAGATGGCGTGAGTGTGAAATCCAAGTGATGGGGATCCTGATATGAGAAAGCAACATATTACGTTCTTTCATGTTTTTTTCTTTTTTGAAATATTGATGATTTTGATATAATTCTTGCTCATTGAGGGGAGTTTGGTTTTTGTTCTTTTGTTTTCATTCTCAAATTAAAAAAAAAAAAAAGGAGAATTGTTTCATAATTCTAGTATATTTTACAATGATATCTAATTTATCCAAATAAAGAAATTATCACATTATACAATCAAATTCTTTGGTTAAAATAGTTATCCAAACAAAGGATTTGTAAATGATGGAATTTCGAAATTCAAGAAATTTGTCAAATCCCTTACCCAAATGCAACCTTAGATACTGTACCGATTGGCCATATTGTTAGTGGGAGATCATTAGTGAAAAGACCTATAAACAATCTTAGGCGAGTTTGTTTCTAGAAATAATCTCAAGTAAATGATAAAACGCATTTTTGATATTATTATTTAATTATATCAATTTCGCTATAAACCATGGATATTAAATTGGAGTGTCTTGGCTATTTAATATGATTAAAAGACGGAGATTAAA
Source organism: Eucommia ulmoides (assembly GCA_016647705.1). Lineage (NCBI taxonomy): Eukaryota > Viridiplantae > Streptophyta > Magnoliopsida > Garryales > Eucommiaceae > Eucommia > Eucommia ulmoides. The sequence goes on along the minus strand of CM028327.1, from coordinate 12,666,590 downwards.
GACATTTGGTAACATAATATTCTAAACTGTTCATAGGTAGTACTGGATTATTGGAAATGGCCTTTAACAATCTTGGCTAACTTGTTCCGTTATTTTCTCTTTGAAAATGGTAAGACTCAAACCATTAGTATGAGATACTAGAAGAATCACAAGAGGACTTGCTAGAGTAGTAAGGGATCGAACATGATCATCTTTGATATCTTACATGATAGTTTTGTTCAATGTCAAAATAGGATTTTGAGGTATGATTGTATATGTGATCTTCTGAGTTGATTTATTATATATTACATGTGTGGGTCGCTATACTTTGATAATACTAAGTACTATTATTCTCTAACCACGAGATATCAAAAGTATTCATTGGGTATAATGAGACATACATGTAAATATACGAATATGCAAGATAGAATATATATCTCTTCGTAAAAGAGACATGTTATGTATGATTCAATTTAATATAATTTATCCAATCCCCTAGTCAAAGTAGTGTGACGATTATGATGAGAACTTAATTGGTGTTACCAGGAATTATATTATTAATCAAAATACATATGATTGGACTATGATTTTTTGACTTAACCATACCCTATTAGTCCTTCTAGGTACACATATAAAGAGATCGTATAGTACAGTAATCATGTCTGTTGAGGGTTTCTTGGTTAAATTTCTGCCAATTAGATATAGCTATGATAAGTAAGTAGACGTGACTTATAGTGGGAGGAAATGACTTAAGAAAAAAAAATCAATGAGCACGATGTAATACTTTTATCCCTTAAATGAAGGAATTGAGATGGTTCCCAGACATCCAAGTGAACTAATTCAAAAAGTTGGTTTACTTGAGATTATAAAACTCAGAAAGATAACTTGTGACTCTCAGGAGTACCACAAGGTACACAAACACAATTTTTTAACATTGGAGAAAAAATTAAAGATCTAGTTAAGACATTGTAGACATATGTCGAGGGGTGTCCAAGTCTTAAATGCCATAGGGGCGATTCTAGTTCGCGGTATTGATATGCAGTAACTGAAGAGGTAGACTGATGGTTTGAATAAGAGAGAACTTGTATAGGATAAAGTCCTTACCTTGAGGGACCCTGAAACAAAAGATCAACATTGTCCGGAAATCGAACTCCTTTAGAATGGAATAAGATCGAAGAATTATTGTTAGTGGTGAATTTGTGAACATACATTATATTGGATGAAAACGATGGCACATGAAGTATATTATGTAAGATGAACTTGAGTTTAGATGTTAGAAATTTACTGGAACCAGTATTTTGGTTTGCCAACCCTTTTCCATTCCCAACTAGCACCTGACCAGTCCCTTAATATGGTTGGTTTAGATTGAGTTGAGCCAAGTCATTGATGATGTGTTTGTTGGTTCCTGAGTCTAGAATCCATGTATCACCAGAATTTTCCATGGTTGTAGCATTGTTGCCGTGGGCTTGAGCCTAGTTTAGTCAAGTCATTGGTGATATGGTTGTTGGCTCTTGATTATATAATCCTTGTTGTTGATGTAGTTGTCATCATGCATGTACCAACACTCAAGGGCATTGTGGTTAGGCTTGTCACATATTTGGCAATAGATTTCTTTATCCCCAAATTTTGAACCCCATTAAACTGTCCACCATAGTTGTTTCTATTCTAGGAACCATTAAACTGTCCACCATAGTTGTTTCTATTCTAGGAACCATTGTAGGGGCCTCTATTTGTTCTTCCTTCTCAGCCTTTATAATTTTGTTCTCTGCCTCGAGTATTAGTACCTCCACCTTTGTTGTTGTTGGCATTATAGGAGTAAAATGAAGACAAATGTTCTTCAGCAACTCCAATAATAGGTTGTACATGGTCTTCCTTAGCTAAAAGCATAGTTTTAACTTGCTCAATTGCTAGGGGTTTCTTCTTGAATATAATAAACGTCTTAATGGAGTGATCCTCCCTCGCCAGACCTTTGAGTGTGCAGCAAATAAGGTCTACATCATCTAGTGCAGAAGCTTTCATAGAGGAAATGCTGTCTGCAATATTTTTTAAATGACTGACGTGTATTCTAACATTACTGCATTCCCTATGGTAACAAAATGTAGCTTGAGGGTGAGCTAATGATCATGAGTAATGGACAAGGAATTAAACCTCCTTTCTAGAATTGAGAGAATTTTTGTTGTGCGGTGGATTTTAAGAACCAAATGGAGGACTAAGACTGAGATTGTAGACATTATGTATATTCTTAGGTGCTTGTCTATAATTTTCCATCTTCGCATATGCTGAATTTTTTGCATATTCGATCCGTGATGTGAGTTTCTAGGCACGATTTTGATCCATTTGCATACTCAAGCAGATTGTTGGTATCAAGAAAGAATGCCACATCATTTAATATGTGGGTTCAGGCTTCTCACTAATTAGTGAGCTCAAGTTTGAGACTAAGAAGGTGATTTCATCTGGTAGACTAGCCATTGAACCAGAAAAACAAAACAATGATTTTAGCTTACTGCTTTTCTATTTGATTTACAGTTGGAAGCACCATTGATCTGCAGAGCTTAATATGCAAGTCAAAAACTCTAATACCATGTTGAATTTCTGGAATTAAAGAAGGAAGTTGAAGACGAAGAAGGAGGGTATGAGTCCATTCTCTCTTCTTAGCTTTACAATCAGTACAATAATGCAACATTTATGGCCTAAAAACAGGTGTGCATTGCACCTGTTTGTAAAATCGGGTTATTTGATGCTTAACAAACTTCAACTAGAAGACTAGCTAACAACTTTTCTTCTATAAGATCCCAACCATCTAACAATTTTGTGGCTGTCTGGATCCTGTACTTACTCGTTTGCATGGGTAGGAATCCGGTCCAGTTTTTGAGATACATGAAGATTACATCCAGTCATGAAGTAGATTATATCCCCATTCGGATGAATACTACACTTGCAGAGAACATGATCTAAGGTTGAATTAAGAAAATTGAGAAACACATAAGGAACACTACTTCATTCAGTTTTACATCATGTGTCTGCCTGCCTGCCTTATGCATGCATGCATTTATATGTGATTATATATAGAAGGAAGAGCATGGTAGTTCTTTATAGAGTATAATTATACGTACTCGATTACGAATATATTACCAAAAAATAGCTCCCTCTATCCAAATTTGATTGTCCTAATTTTTTATTTTTTTTAGGATGTCCCAAATTAATTGTCACCTTTCCTTTTTTTAACAACTATACATTAGCAATCTTCCCAAAATAAACCTATAAAGTACATATATGAAAGTACAAAATAGAATATAACTCAGCCGCTTTGGAGGTGGGGGTGTGAAATTTTTAGGTGAGAATTTTCTCCCAAAAATTTTCCATAATCCAATCTCATCCACCCAGTCCCTTATAATTAATCTCAACCCTTAACGAAAACACATTTTAAAAAACTCATCCTAATTTATTATACAGATTTTAGTCTATTGATCAAGTCTATATGTTAGAGGTCATTTAACTCCCACCAACATTTGATCTACCAAAATGCTATGACGATAAAGATACAGCAAGTGAAATCTACTCGAAAATTCTGCCTCATGCCTCAACTTAAAGTCAATCAAATCCCACCACATCAGTTTGTGTATTTACCTATCTGTGTGGCTTTTTCTCATCGCTGTTGGGTCACTAGTTTCGCAGAGTCTACTGTTCTCTTCTCCTCCCTTGTTGAGTCACTTGTTTCGCAGAGTCTACTGTTCTCTTCTCCTCCCTTGTTCCACGTTCGGGAAGTTCTGTGCAATCGCTAAAAGATGTCAGCTAAATTAGGGTTAAAACAATGGAGCAAAACATTTTTGTGCACAAAAATCCTCTTAGATGAAGAACTGGCAGAGAAAAAGAACAGCAGGTATACCAGGCCCAATGCTTCAGCCACACTTCCGGGAGTATTTTGGCCGCATAGGTCAATGAGTCTGTTCAATAAAAATTCCCTTTGTTCCGAATTTAAGATCTTTTCGAGTCCACGAGCCACCATCTCCATCTCAGGCTGCAGAAACAGATTTCGGAAAGTAGAAAGGAAAAAGTTAGCACTACTTGCTTACAAGTACTGGTGAATAAAAATACATGGAAGCCAAACAAGACAATAGAACACCAAAGGGCAGAAAAGACGGAGAAGATTGGGTGGGCAGCGGGGCAGTTTGGGCCAAAACCGTGGACCGCCCGATAGTGTGCGGTTTGGGCCAAGTTTCGAGTTGGCTAATTAAAATCGTGGACCCAATTATTTTCGGGTTGGGCCTTGAAATAAGTATTTTCGGGCGGGTTCAGGCGGTTTGGGCAGGTTGACCCGGCCCGTTGCACACCCCTAGGGAAGAATAGTACATTACAATTCTAAATGAAGCATTAACTCATTACATAGGAAAGCTGCATATCATGTCAAGCATTAACTCATTAAGTATCCTACTGCTTAAAGTAGCCAGAATATTCTTCGCCATTCCTCCATACCCCTTCTCTTCTCTTCTTTTGCACGGAGGCAGTGAAACTAACAAGTTCCTCAAAAGTTCAAGAAAATAAAAAGCGCTTTCCTGGACAAACTTCTACAGGTACTAACGGTAGTACGAAATATATTTTAGTTAGTAATAGGTGAATAGAAAGAGCCATCGTGTATAGTAGAGGGAAATGGTTTGCCCAAACTAAGACATAGTAATTTAAATGTATCTTGTAGCTTCAAGGCTCCCGAAAGAGACGGTAAAAGGTGAGACCTAGCCAGGGTTACACAAGCCAAGGCAGAAAAAGGAATTTCCTACATGGGAAATCTATCAAAGTATGCAGAAACAAATCAATTAGTTAAAGAGTGAGATATGTAACACACACACCGGGTGAACACCTAAACGAACTATTGAATGACACCGAAATCTACTTCACTTAAAGTGCAAGTGGAAATAAAAGATTAATTTTGTAAGGAAAAACTTGTCACATAATTATAAATGAACGATGTACAGTAGTAGAAATGATAAATTAAAATTGTAAAAGTGACCTATTATAATGGTTCCTAATTTACATCATAAAATTTCTGATTACTTCAAAACAATAATCACCAAACCCAAAACTATTTACGAAAAATGAAAGGAGAAAGTCAACTAACAACTCTACAAGAAAGAATGACCCCAAAACATACCGAGCACTGCTCAGGTGTAAAGATCCGGAGAATGAGGCATATCTTTGACAGTTCCAACAGTGATTCAGAATGTTCATGTTGGACTTCTAGAGCCTGCAATCAAACAGACCTTCATAACTTCATATACCAGATAATCATGAAAATATATTGAAAGACATTAAAAAGGAAAGGGTGGTCGCGTGCATGAAGGCTCTTGCCATTGCAAGGTCTGGGGAGGGTCAAATGTACTATTGTGAGGTAGGTAAAAAAATTACTATTCACGCGTTGTAAACTATTCACGTGAATAGTAAATCGTACAGCCCAAGATCAAATAATTGAGTTAAAATGATCACAAGAAAAATAAATAATGGCGCGCACACAAGAGACATGAATTTAACATGGTTCAGCTAGATACCTACTCCATAGGCAAAAGCTGATCAAGGGAATTCACTATAGGAAATTATGAATACCATTGGTATCAGCTCAACACTCAAAACCCAAATCCCAATTAAACCCAATAATCCTCACAAATAATTTATATACTGGACTTATAAAATAACTCTCTTAATTTGGGGTGTCTCTCAAAACTCTCACTTGAGGATTCTTCTCCTTATTCTGAAAACACCAATACATGCTGCCTCTTATTTATAGGCAAGCATTGTCTCTGAACGTTTCAAAGAAGAAGAGCCGGCAGCCGAAGAAAAATATTTTTGTCAACATAAGTGGGCACCCCCCCATTGTTGACAAAAAAAAATGAGCAGGCCCCACCTGAAAATAATGATAAGCATTACATGCAGCTACCGTAATACATATAGAGAAACTGTTTCCAAAATTTGAATCCGTGTCCTCCAAGTCACAATGGAGAAACCTTACCATTGTACTCAAAACTCACCATTCTAAAGACATTAAACAAAACAAATAGATAATTCCCTTGAATAGACAAAAGATGAGTCAACTTACACGAAATCCAAAATAGGAGTATTAACTAATTCATTAAATTTATAAATAGAGTAATGTTGATTAGGTGGTAACCAACATTACTGTAAACAAACAGAGTTCTCTTGAATAAACGGAAAATATTAGTCAATATTCAAGATCCAAAGTTATAATATATCAATAGATCATAATTAAGGGATAATTGACCATTAGTCCCAAATAACAAATTTAATTTTAAAAAAGTCCCGCTTAAAACATAAGTTTTGATTTAGTCTTTTAAATTAGGTTTTGCTTGAGTTTTAGTCCAGCATGTGCAGGTATTGTAGAGATTGTAGAGAGAACTTTGGTGAGTAAATTCATATTATAGTGAATATTAGTTACATGTAAATAATATTAGTTACAATTTAATAATTATTATATATTAGTATTTTTTATTACATGTACTTATATAATATTATTTACACGTTACAAATTACATATATATGTATAATATTTGTGACATTTAACAATATTACACACAAAAATTAGTTTAATATTAATTACATGTATTTGTGTACAAATTTAGTTACATGTAACTAATTACATGTATTTTGTGTAATTTTTATTGCATCTAACAAATTTTTACACACAAATTAGTTATATGTTACAAAATACAATAATATTTGTTACATCTAACAAAAATTTAAACACAAACTAGTTACATGTAACTGCGAGTGAACAGACGCGTGTATTAGGTTTTCGCCTTTTTTAAATAGGTAGGACTAAAACACAAGTTACTTTTGTCTCTGAAATTTTTTTAAAATTAAGGGTGAAATAAGGGACTTGCCACCAAATGCCCCTATAGTTAATTAGATGGGTAACTTTTAAAATGACGTGACAATACCAAAAAAAAAAAAAAAAGACCACGAAGTGTAAACTTTGAATGATCTAAAGCACCAAATAATTCATCCCAACTTAGGTTGAAATTATGGGAATCATGTAACCATATAAGTCCAATATTTTCCAAGTTTTAAAATCAGTTGAATGCCTTTCCTAAAGGATTGTTGAGGATGTAAAACAAAAGTTGGCACACAACAACATTAAAATCCCAAGGCTAAAGGACGAAAAACTTACCCATGCTTGTAAAAAGCATGAGCGTGTGCGTGCAGCAACAGCGGCAGACACCATTCTCGCAGCACGGATGCTGTCAAGCTCAATGTTATCTGCTAGACCAGCAATAAATTGCCTGGCATCCTCACCATCAACCTCAACAGAAGTAGAGTCTATTGGTGCACTGCAAAACTCAAATGAAGTCAAAACTATAATAAAAATTTGGCACATTATATAAAAGTAGTAAAAAGAAATAAGGACACGGATTACGAAATCGGAAAGAGACCTCGCACAAACATTAAGAACAAAGTCTACCGATGCTCGGTAAAATGAATCCCGTGCATTGGCCAGGTCTATGTAAACACTAACTCCGTACACCCTGCATATTCGACGTAACTGCAGGCCAGGGAGGAAACAAAATGTTCAGTGCACTACGTAAGAGTTGGATACTGAACAAGATAACAAAAATGTAGATTCTAAGTTTCTCAAAATGTAGATCCCTAAATCAATGAACTTCAAAACGATCAACTAGCATGTCACTTCTTACCCGAAATACCTAGGAGAAAACACAAAAACAAAAAGCACAATAACCTCTAATAATGTAGCATTTATTTTTCAAAGTCTTACACAAATTTGGAAAAAAGGTAAGCAAGAAGAGATTAATCTTATCGAAGGCCATTTTGAGGCTTAACTGTAGTGAGGTTCTATGTTCTATAATGATGAGAGTGGGGTTCAGAGAAACTCCCATGTATTAAGCACAGAACAGAGGTATAAAGCAGGTATCTCTTTAGTATCTAGAAGGATTGCAGAACTAAGACAAAACAACCAAACCATAGTCTGAAGTAAGTGTTATTGACCACATAAATTCCCTTTCCATTCAACCCAATGAATATTGTCATAGGTGCTTTTAAGTGAAAAAAACAATTCAATTTTTTTAGCATATATACCCAAAAAGTCAGAAAAATAAAGTATTTTGTGCGTACACTAATATACCTAAAACATCCGGACTAACCCCCATCATCTCGACCACCAACATCCCACCTTACTCATCACCCATTCTTTGTATTCTACTGAGAAGAAAATTTTTGGTTAAATTGATGTGGGAGGAAGAGAGTAGAGGATATAAGAATTAGATGAAAAGGTGATCATCTTCTACGCCAGATTTCAGTATCATCAATTTGCCAGAGTTTGTGAGAACGACAAAAAAAATCTTGTCTCGGTCAAAAACTTGAAGACCCTTTAGCAGAAGCTCATGGTCACCCTATGGCCTAAAAAAGACTACTACCAACAAGAACCCCAACATCAAGGAGTGCATTACCATCAAATTTCTAGCAACTCCAGCAGAAGGAGCTTCAGGTGATGAACGGAAATAACGGCACAAATGCTCCTGGAAATGGAGAAGACCCACATCAACCGGGAGTTCAGTTATGAAGTCTTACGCAGGGTGCGGGCTACTCAACCAATGTTGTCTCCTTGGGACTCCCGTCATCTTCTGCGACAACCAAAAGATGGTAGACGACCTCTGCGAAGGTTGGAAAGTCGCAACATTTAGAGAAAGATGTCGGCCAGCTCCCCCACATTCCCTTCCAGTATTGTTCATGATCGCCTTGGTCCCTTGCTCATAATAGTAAGAAAAGCGACCACCCAGCTCAGTCAATCCAACCTGCTAGGTAAGAGTTCCTTAAAAAAAGTTGGCTTAAACTGGAAGAAAGATGACTTGAATAGGTCATCCCAGAAAAACACTAACTCAGTTAAAGCCTCCAAGGCATCGAATAGTCAAGGTGCAATGAGGACTTGCAGAACAAGTTGGATTCTATTCATGAGCATCTAGGAAGGACAAGTAACGTCAAGCTTAATATTAAGCTTTCCTTGCAGATCAAACCATATGACAGGCACATCGACCCCGGTGAGCACTTGGACGCCTACATGGAGCACATGGACTTGCAAGGAGTGTCATTTGTGCTTAAGTGTCGAGCGTTCCACGCTACACTTGCAGGACCAACTTGGGTGTAGTACAAGGACCTAAACCCAAGAGGTTACCATCTTCGAATCGTTCATCTATGTATTCGAGCAACAATTCGTGAGCATCAAGAACAAAGCCAAAACGTCCCTCAAACCTCCTGCCTGTGAAGCAAAAAGAAGGAAGACTCAATGGAATCCTACCTAGAAAGGTTTAAACTCAAGGCTAATCGAACTGAAAACCTCATGGACAGGATGGTTGAAGCTGCCATTATATGCTTCATGAGGAAGGGCTCGTTCCTACAAGAGAAGGCACGAGCTCCTCCAAAGACTACATAAAAGAGATTGTGACACTATCCATAGGGTTCATCATATGTATTGAGCTCTAGCCAAAAAGGAAGAAAAGCACCTCGGCTATATAAGGAGATGGCAAGGCAATTTCTAACAAACATTGACAAATATCGAGGAGTGCTACCACCAATAGAAATTTTAGAGGATATTCAAAATTATTCCTAATTAGTATTGGATTGTTGAGACTGGTCTTCAACGATCTAGACTAACTTGTTGGGGTGTTTCTCTTATGAGAATGGTGAGGCTCAAATCATTAGTATCAGATACTAGAAGCAACCATAAGGGGACTCACTAGAGTAGCAACGGACCAAATGTGATCAACCTTGATATCCTACATGATAGTTTTGCTCAATGTCAAAATACGATATTGAAATATAATTATATTTGTAATCTTTTCACTTGAGGTACTGTATATTACATGTATGGGTTGCTATATTTTGATAATACTAAATATTGTATTCTAACCACGAAACTACAAAGGTATAGTGAGACTTATATGTGAATATACGAGTATGCAAGAAAAGATCTATTAATCTCAGCAAAGAGACGTGTTTTATGTGATTTGATTTAATATAATTCGCTCAACCTTCTAGCGATTGCAGTGTGACGATTGGGATCAGATTCCAATTGGTGTTACAAAAGATTATATTATCAATCGATGTACATATGATTGAACTAGGGTTTTTTGATTTTATCAATATTCTCTCGGTCTTTTGTAGCACCGGGCTGCCCTTTTTTTTTCTCATGGTCCTTTCAGAACACAAGATAGAGATATCATATAATACGAAAATCATACTTGAGGAGGTTTTCTTGGTGAAATTCCTATCAACTAAGCAACAAGACTGTGATAAGTGGATAGACGTGACTCACAATCGGAGGAGATGCCTTGGGGAAAGTGTTTCTTCTAAAAGGACAAAATTGGAATTGTTTCAATTTTAATTAGTTAATTAGTTAGTTAATTATTTCCACTATACAACTTTTGTTATAAACCTAATGGGAATAGAAAATGGAAGTTAGGAAAGTCTTGGAAAAAGAAATAGGTAGTAATGTTGAATCTTTTGGAAGTTCGGGGACAAAAGTGCAATTCTGGAAAGAAGGGGTCTAGCATTTTGAACCCTGAACAGTACCTATATAAGGGGAAGGCCATAATGGCCGCCCCTAGGTGAGTTTCAGCTCTCTTCTTTCCATCTTCGTTCTATTGATTTGATTATTATCTACCACATAAAATCAAATCAAAACCACCTTACTATCTTGAGATTAAAATCTTATTCTTAGAAATCTCAGCAACACTAACCTTACGGAGTTTTCTATGTGGATACTATTAGAGGCAAGAACACTTTGTCCCGAGGTCAAGTCAACTCAACTAATTTGCAAACTCTCCCTTATGTGCGAGCATGCGGGGGCGCATGGTCGACACGTCCCGTGGGCACCGGGTTCCATCCTCCATTCTACAATCTCCTTGAACTTCCGAGATCTGTAAGTCTTTACCGCACCCATTCTTTGAGGGACTCGTGGGGTGTTAATGACTCGCATATGGATTGGACTTTGTACGGCTTTCAAGAGCACGTGCAATGATCTTTCTCTCACACGGCTCCTAAATTTGTGGTTACGGTGTGACAACGATGGCAATTAATGACCTGTGTATGGATTGTCATGTCAAAAGTTGAACAATGAATTTGAAGATGAAAGTGATTCTGATAATGAGAGATATGCCACCTTTTCTTCTCATGCTACTAATGCTAGAGAAGATAAGTGTGGTAGTATTTTATAGACAATTTTTCGTTGTCGTGGGCACTAGGCAATTGTGCTCTATGATCATTGATTGTTGGAGTTGCATTAAATATTATTTCTGAAAATGCTGTTTGTAAAATTGGGTTGAAGGCCAAACCTCATCCTAATCCATACAAGGTTGCATGGTTTAACAGTAATATGCAAGTCACCAAGACACTTTTGTTGTCACTATTCAATTGGTGGATTAGTAGATAATGTGCATTATGATGTGTGTCTAAAGAGGTACCAGATTAGTAGAGAATGTGCATCATGACGTGTTTCCAAAATGGTACCATATTTTGTTAGGATGGCAATGGTTGTAAGACAATGCAGCATTATGGGTATAGCAACACCCATTCCTTCACAGTTGGTAATGACAGGAAAAAATTTCAAAACATCAAAGAATTATGGCCATTAAGAAAGTTGAAGCTTCATTCCTTCTAAAGTGTGCAAATAAAAGAATGTGTTCTTGAGCCGTATCCTAACTCAGCCAGGTCAAGTTCTTTACCGAGCAGGAGAGTGACACGGAAAAATAGCTGCTAATTTCGGGAGTCTATTTTTAAGTTTAATTGCAGAATTTCCTTTGCTTTATATTTCTTTTATTAATAGAGCTGTATTACATTTTGTTATTTAATTAGGGTTTCATATTTGCTTGCCTATAGATGAGCCCATACGTATTTAAATTTGGCAGACTTGAATAGTGAGATACGATTGGCTTATTGAGTTCATTTCCACTCTCAAGATCTTCTTCTTGATGGGTTGTTTGGCACCACACCCTGCGCCAACCTGTCAGCATCATACCAACAATCACCGTTTCATGTTCTAAGTACTAGGCTTGAATCCTACTGGTGCATAAGTCAACATGCAATGAAAACAAGCAGCATTGAACTTTAAAGCAGTTCACAAAAAAAAGGTATCCTCTGAATCAGGATGAATCTCACATAAACCATAGATCTATGAAATTAATAAACTACAAAGGTATATAAAATCATACTCAGGGATCAACAAAGAGCAAAGAGACAATTGAACCAGAAGTTGATTCTACATGAAAAGGCATCCTAAGAACTAGGATTAATTTCATATTCAACAAAGATCTAGGAAATTGAAAAACTGCAACAGTATATGAAATTATACTCGTTGATCAAATGAAGAGCAAAGAGTTAACAGAAATACTAACATGAATTACATCTGCATGCGAAATATCCCTTCCCCTCGCTCTATTGTCCAAAATTGCTGGAAATCAAGTTCATAAGCTGTGATTTAACGAAGAAAAGCACAACATGATACCCATGAAACCAGCCAAAGTACAATTTGTAGAGTTTATGAGAAAACAAAAAGGAACCAATAGTAGAAATAAAATCCATCTAGTTCTTGCACTGAAAATATGGAACTTAAGCAATTCAACCGAAATGATTGTACAAATTTGAAATGAGAAATATCAACTAGATATAAACAACGAGTGACCCAACAAATTCATAATTACAATTAGGAATTTTTTTCCTAATAGATTTTGTTGAACAACGATATAGATCACAGATAGAGAACTAAGATACAGAAAGAGCGAAATGGATTAGGAATTCACATTGTGCATCAAAAGACATGCATGCAACACTGCTCTTCCCAAATTCTGGAAGCTAAAACCCGCTCTTGCTCTAATTAAACTTAAAGAAGCCAATTCATGAACTTATGACGTCAAATTTACTAAATGACTCACTAAATAAGATGGTCTTCAAAATTTTACAACAAAACAAACATAAACTTAGAACTGAATATGCATACATACATGCAAGGCCCCAATGTTAGTTGGGCCCTTCCGTAGAGGCAAACTAGCATCATTTCAATTGGTTTTCAGTGAGGGACAAATCTTCATTTCTGGCACTTCAGAGCAGTTTTCCTTAATTAAACTTAAAGAAGCCAATTCATGAACTTACGAAGTCAAATTCACGAAATCACTTCGCCAAATTAGATGGTCTTCAAAATTTTACAAATGAACATAAACTTAGAACTGAATATGCATACATACATGCAAGGCCCAATGTTAGTTGGGCCCTTTCGTAGAGGCAAACTATCGTCATTTCAATTGGTCTTCAGTGAGGGACAAATCTTCATTTCTGGCACTTCAGAGCAGTTTTCCTTAATCTTTTACAAAGAAAATGCAAATCCTCAACATCTCCTCTTCTTCAATGTGGAATGTAGAACCTCAGACTTTAAAAGTTAAGCCTTCTTAAAACTCATTGCTCCTTGGCAAAAAAAAAAAAAACATATTTCTCCTACCTCCCATTTCACAAACTATAAATGTAGGAATCATATGAAGCTTGTTATTTTATAACACCTATCCTCAAAGAAGTTTTCCTTAAATCTTTTACAAAGAAAATGCAAATTCTCAACATCTCCTCTTCTTCAATGTGGAATGCTGACCTCAGACCTTAAAGGTTAGCCCTTTTTAAAACACATTGCCCCTTACTTGGCAAAAACAAAACATACTGCTCCTACCTCCCATTTCAAAAACTATAAATATAGGAATCATATGAAGCTTGTTATTGTATAACAACTATCGCTAGTGCTCATTATTTTATGTCCCATAGCACTCGTTGTTCTATACTATATTTTTGTTATACAAGGACCAAGAGTTAAGTTCTATTTTTCACCTCTTGAACATCTTATGTCTCCGGCTCTCCACCATTGTGTTAGTGAAAACCCGTATAGCCTCAAATGAGTTATCATGTTCTATACCAAAACTATTTATCATCATATTTTCATGTTAAAGATGTGAGACAACTAAAATAATAACACATCTTGAAATCCTCTCAGCAGTAGTTACTGCTCTCTTGTTGCAACTCAAGAAGGAAATTGAGGTCGGGGTGGGGGGCAAGAGAAAAAGAGAGTATATTAACAAAATACTAGTGCAAATTAAATTGCCAAATCAAGCTTTTATCTAGCTATACATAGTTATTTTTACCAAATTGTCAAAATTTACTCTCTAATAGACTAGCTATCTAACTAGGAATATCTCCAACCATCTACCTCAACTTGGATATTTAGCTATTTTAAAGAAATTTATCAAATTTTAATCCCAAATAACTAGTTATCTAATTATCAGTTTTCCATTGAATGAAATGAGAACTACTTTTATAAGAGTTATTAAAAGTAAATTGAGAACCACTTTTATAAGAGTTAAAAGTAATTCTTCTTTTTAATTAAGAGTGTGATTCGAATATACTCATTAAATTTGATGGACACCAACTCAAGTTATCAAGGATGGCTAAACAATGTCAAGAAGGTTAAAAAGATTTTACAAACACGACAGGCATTAGTTAGAGTTAGTCAGAAAGTTGGTTGAATAAGTAACTCTCAACTATCCGTTGCACACTTGCACTTGGGTACTTGTGTAAATGCATATGCAACTATGTATTATCTATATAAAGAGCAGGTCGTATTCTTTAGTGTCAGCTCAAGTAGTTTCAACCACAAAAGGATCCCTATGTATGATTTAAATGATAACATCTCAATTGACGTTTTGAGTGTTCTAACAGTATTTCTAGTGTGTTTATAGAAATAGATTGAAGCTTGAGAAGATGAGATTCAAAGATTTAAGACAGAATTCAAGATCAAGAGCTTTGTAATTTTCTAGGTTACTAGGTGTGCAAACAACAATTTTAGTATCAATCTATCTTGAACTCTCTAAGGTATTGCACAAAATCACTTATGCATGGCTAAACAAACAACTAAGCATTTATCCCACTTAAGTAGGATCGGCTACATAAAACCATAGGGATCGATCAAGGGTCATCCCCTCAATCAAGTTTAATGCCATCAAATCAATTCTAATAGTCTCAACCCAAGTCTTCCTAGTCCTACTTCTCCCTTTGGTAGCCCTACACTTCGCATTTTCTCATTGGTACTTCTAGAAGTCTTTTATGCACATGTCAAAACCATAGTAAACGATTTTCTCTCATCTTATCGATGGGTGTTATTCCTAAATTATCTCTAATAGTTTCATTCTTAATTTTATCCTTTTTTATTTTCTCACTCATTCACCGTAGCATCCTCATTTCTGTCATACCAAATTTCTGGACATACTTCATGTTTACCGCACAACATTCTAAACCATATAGAATTGTCAGTCTTATTGCAGTTTTCTAGAATTTTCCTTTGAGTTTCAACGGTATCCTACGATCACATATCACCGCAACTGCACTTCTCCATTTTAACTATCCTGCCTTGACTCTAAGAATAATATCCTCCTAAATTTCACCCTTACCCTCAATCATTGAACCTACTATTTAAAATAATCAACCCTTGGAACCTCCTGATATCCAATTTTGACCGCACCATCGTCTCTCCACGCCTTACTAAAACTGCAATGCATGTATTTTTTCTTGCTTCTGCTAACCTTCAAACATTTAGACTCTAAGACTTCTCTCCATCTTTCTAACTTAGTCTTAAAACATATTTTATTAATAGGAAATGCACAAATATTGTCTCCTCCTGTTCGAACACTAGTGACTATATCTTCATACATATCCTTAATTACCTCAATATACATATCGAATACCTGTTTCTTTTCTAGCACCAAACACAAAACTTCAATGGGTAACCGATCATAAGTCTTTCCAAGTTCACAAATACCACATGTAATTTTTTCTTCTTTTCTTTACATTTCTCCATCAAGCTTCTGAGTAAATAATAACTTTAGTAGTTTATCGGTTGGGCATAAAATCAAATTGGTTTTCTTCTAAACTCGTTTCATGTCTTATTCTATATTCTATCACACTCACCCAAAGTTTCATAATATGACTCATAAGTTTTATGCATGGCTAAAATGAATTAAAATCAATTTACCCTCAATCCGTGATTTAAAACCTGATTACCTATAAATGGGTATTTTGGAAATATCGCTATAAGTAGGGAAACATTTGGAAAAATATTGTGAAAATATTTTTGGATGATTTATTGAGATTAAAAACGTTTTTTAATTAAATGAAAATGATCTAAGGGTTTTTTGAGCAATTGTTTTAAAAGGTGTTTTAATTGGTTTCAATATCTTCCAAATTCCATTATCCTGCCAAACTATCAATTTAGAGAGGTGGTCGACCACCTATTGGACCTGTCGACCACCAGTCTTTGATTTTGGCTTGTTTTAGCTACTAGTGGTCAACCAATGCTCCTACTTGCTAACCACCAGCTTGTTTTTTGCCTTGTTGGACTTGTACGGTGGTTGACCACTTAGAGGACTTGTTGACCACCCGCCTAGTTATTTTTGGCATTATATACTTCGATACGTTAACGATTGATTTATTCCATGTGTGTATCAAATGGCTACCAAAAATTAGTCTAACAATCCCAATTGTTTTCCACCATAAATACCTCTTATACACACAAATTTATCTATTCTATACAAGAGGTCTAATACATTGTACCATATTTGTGAGTGGAAAACATAGAATCACACAATACGCTAGTGTTAAACCTTCAAAGTTATATTGCATAGAGTTTCTTCGAGTCTATACACTATTGAATTCTTGATCATCTGCATTCAAAGTGTTTAGAGAGATCCAATACCTGTAATCTTTGATTTACTTTCAAAGAGTGTAAAATTTGGAGTGCAGGAAAAACAATCTTGTGGGATGGAATTTTGTGAGTGAATCATATCTACTCAAATGAAATTCTTGAGATAGGCTTCTCAAATGGAATTCCAAGAACAGTTTGGGTCTCACCCATAAGAGGCCGGAATATAGTAGATTGAACTCTCCCTGGAGCTCGGAGAGTAGACGTAGGCAAGCGACTTGCCGAACCACTATAAATAAATACAACATCAATTTCTCTAGCCCTTAACTCTATATATTTTGCGCGGTTTGCTTATATTGTTTATGCCGCTTAAATTGTGTGATTGTTGAAATCCATATTATCATATTGTTAAATCACTTCTGTATAACTCTTGATTTACATATAAACAATTGTTTTGGGAATTGAAATTTTAAACACAAACTTTGCCCTACCCACTTCACACACACAGCCCTCTTATGCATAGTTATGTGAGCGACAACTGGCATCAGAGCTTTATTACTATTATAGGCTTTCAATTCCTAGCAACAGTTTATGGCAAATTTCACGAACTCCCCTCTTCTTGAAGGTCAATCCATGCATGGAACTCCTATACTTAATAGTAGTACTTATGTTGGTTTTGGAAAGCTCGAATGATTATGTTTTTACAAGCTAGTGATTTTAGAAGTATGGTTACTTATTAAAAATGGTCCTAGAATTCCTAAAAAGAAGGATGATGATCCGACCCCTAAACCAAATTCGAATATGATAAAAAGGATATTTGTACGGTATTTGTTGATGCTCAAGCAATAAATTTGTTATATTGTGCTTTAGGTGCTAATGAGTTTAACATAGGATTTTGATGTTAGTTGGCAAAAGAGATTTGGGACACACTTTCAAGTTGCCTATAAAGGAACATCTCAAGTGATGAAGTGAAGGAGTCCAAAATCAACATTCTCGTCCACCAATCCAAATTATTCAAAATTGAGGAAGGTGAGACTATTATATTTATGCCTACTTGTATTTCTAACATTTGTAACATTTTAAATGCTCTTGGCAAACCACATACAAATGCCAAAAGATTAAAGAAGATACTTTGTGCACTACCTAAAGCATGGAACTGAAAATAACGTTGATTCAAGAAGCCAAGGACTTGAACAAATATTCATTGATGATCTCATCAAAAATCTCATACACATTAGCCATCAATCAAATTTCATGAAGATGAGAACCGAGTGCGAAAGAAAAAATGAATGACACTCAAAGTCATTCAACGTGATGAAGAAGAAGCACCACAAGAATGTGAAGATGCACACTATGTTTTTAGCACACGAAGACATTCAAGGGCAAGCAATTATCAAAAGTAAATCTGTTAACCCCAATGGTTTGAATCCCTACAAATGAGAGCTTGATGATAACAACATATTTAAGGTTTTGGTTATTTAACAAGTGTTTTGAGGGTCTGAGAACAGGTTAAGATGAAAAGGAACACGGCATCATGAAAAGGAATGAAAAAATGCCAAGAAGCAATGAAGAATCAAAAGTCAAAGATGAGAAGATCAAGAAAATGATGAAAAGATGAAGACCAAGTGATCCAAGAGGGAGAATCAGCCGAAGATGATCGTGATGAAGATCAAGGGGCTTGAGAGGGTCGACAAACATGAATGCATGAAACATAAGGTAAATATTTCCCTATACTCCAATACACAATTGACTGATCTAGAATACACACACACTTACATATTTTCTATGTGGAATATTATGCTTACGATATATGTGTGTTTGAGATGCTTAATATGATTGAAAATGAATATAAGTCAATTACGATCAAAAATGGATTTGAGTTGTGAAGAATATAAGCTTAAAAATTGGAACATGCAGATTTTGGTCAACCAATACCCTTCTTTGATCAACCGGTTAGGACAGTAGCTTTAGACAAAATAATCCAGGACAATCCGGTCGACCAATCAATACATTCGGTCAACTAATTGTGGCAAAAAGGTATTAGAATGAATTAATATAGAAATAGAAATTGGTCAACTAGTTGAGAAAACCAGTCAACAGGTTGGTTACTTGATTGTTCATGTACTACTCTCGATATATTTGTTCAATATGTCAGCCCTCATTATGCAACTCTAAATACAAAGATCAGAAGCGTTCTCCTCCTTCTCTCCCGAGTTCTCTGTTTAATTAATGGAGTCTGATATCATCACTTCTATAATTCTAAAATAAAAATGAAGAGCATGGTTGGAGATGCTCTTATACTCCATAATCAACAATGAGACTGATGAGGCCATTGGCACGATCAATTCAATCAATATCATATATCAATGCCTTCAAATACATCTAATTTTCAATTCAAATTAGCAAACAACAAACCTTGCATAAATCTGTTAGCTATTCCCCCGTACTCTTCCTTATTGACCATGACAAATGGAGTTGGATGGGAAAGTGGCCACCATGACGGTAACTTCTCCTCTGTCTTTCCCCAACCCCAATTACGGGTCACTGCTTCTAAACCTCCGAGACTCCCCCAACCCGGTGATAGAGGATTTTTCAAAGGCTTAACTTCATTACTCTTCTTAGCCTTATTCTTTACACCTACAATTACTTCTTTTCCTCCCAAACTCCGATCCCTCCTCAGAATCAGCGGTTGACCATACCCAAGCCAGGAAAAACGACTCCGAAACCCTAAAAATATTTTAATCAAAATCCTGAAAGCAACGAGCATTACCAAACCACAAATAACCAAATTGCCAAAAAAATTGACCGTGGCCCTGCGACAAGACACTACAACTCTTCTATCCCGGTCGATGGTTATTAGAGTCTGCAAGTCTTCAATAGCTTCAGTGCCAGAGTGAATGAATTGATTGAATTTGAATTTGGATGTGAAAATGAGCTTTTCCATGGAGAGTGATACTTTAGAGCGTAAGTTGTTGACATCCACGATTACTTGGAGGTCTTGATCGGATGGAGAAGAACTGTGTTCGGCTGGGCTGGGGTCCACGGGGTGGCGGTACCGGTAGCGGCCACGCCGAAGATGGCGACGGGAGGAACAAGATACAGTCCGCTGCTGCTGCTGCTGCTGGTGATGGTAGTATTGGCGGCGCCATTTGAAGGTGTTGAAGCGTGGGATTATCGAATGAGAATATGAAGTGGCGGATGGAGTCGGAGAGGATGTCATAACAGTCGTATTTGCAAGTAACATTCGTTACCCGCTTCTGCGGGATGGAAATATTGATTTGAGATATCAGTACCGTTTATCCACTTGGTTAATTTTAATGGGACGTACACTGATTATTCCAAAAAGCGCCGGTAATTATCGAATAAACCCGACCGTTTTTTCATGAACCAATCAGGACTTTTGTCTTCATTGGACAATTTTATCCTTACTCATCCTCCCTCCTTATTAATAGTTTTTGCTTTTGATCGCAACTTAATTTGCTCAACTCAATCTTGTCAAACGCTAATGAAAATCTTTGTTCTGATTTCCAAAAAATCATCTATAATATCTAATCTGTAAGATCTACAAAGTCAATTTGCGTTTCTTAACATGTTGAATGTAACATCTTCTGTTCACAAAATCAATTTGTTTTTCTTAACATATTGAATGTAACATCTTGTTAGTTTTCCCAAAAAAACACCATTTTTCATGTCTATTAACGTTTCATGTCTATTAACGTATTAAATGTAACACGGCTTATGTTCACAAAGTCAATTTGCGTTTCTTAACATATTGAATGTAACATCTTTTGAAAAACACCATTTTTCGTGTCTATTAACGTGTTAAATGTAACACGGCTTGTGTTCACAAAGTCAATTTGCGTTTTTTAACGTGTTGAATGTAATATCTTCTGAAAAACACAATTTTTCGTGTCTATTAACGTGTTGAATGTAACACGGCTTTATATTCAACACTGTCATAGACTTACCCATGTTACATTCAACACTGTCATAGGCTTACCCGTGTTACATTCAACACTGTCATGGGCTTTTTGTTTTGTCATTCAATTTGTTAGGACTGTGTTACATTAAACACTGTCATAGGTTGTTTTGTCACACATTCAGCATTTGTCAAATGGTTTTGTGTTACATTCAACACTGTGATAGGTTTTTTGTCACACATTCAACAATTTTGTCATAGGCTTCTTTCTGTTACATTCAATATTGTCATAGGTTTATTTTTTGCATTCAACAGTCATAGGCAACACATTCAACACATATAAAAAAACGTACAACAATAAATTGTGTATGACACTGTGTATATACAATGGATTACATACAAAAAATGTAACTTCAAAAAGCAGTTTTCCAAAAAAAAATTGGGAAAATCCAGAAGTTCAATAGCATTTGTCCATTTTTCAGTTAGGTTTGGGTTCATTTGTTGTGCGAGTATGATCTGAGTTAAGTATCCATCTTCTTGGTGCATCATTTAAGAAGTCATGAATGATAGCAGCACGTTCCATGCGAAACCTGTGCAAACCCATATTGGTAAGGATCTTCTCATTCCTAAAGATCTTCTTCATTACATGGATGATGCATACTCCACAATCAACCCTGTAAAATTCAACATCACCAACATTCAACAATTGTTCTTTTTTTTATTGAAGGATGTATGACTTAAATTATTAAGTTATATATGCGGTACTTACGCTGATGAACCTTGATCTGGTACATCACCAACATTCAATATCTTATCTTCCGAAGGATTAGCCCACTCATGCTCCACATTATTTTTGGTGAGTAGTTGGTCTACATATGCAATCTATAGGTGCACAATACCGTCAATTATTGTTTGTTTTAACAGCAACAGAAAAAAGATTTTATGAAAATACAAGCTTACAAGTTTTTTCGTATTTTTGAAAAAAGGGTCAACTGTGCCTCTTCGTCTCAGATTAACAGAATTATAATGACGCCATGTTAACTCTTGCTTATCACACACAGCTAAGGTCTAATGGCCAGTTGTTGGAGTAGGGCCAACAGTGTTTATGGGAAAATGAACATAACGGCATTCAGATGTGAAGGCACAGGTTATCTCAAGGTTCAAATTTTTGTTTAGTGTAAGTTCATCCCCTTCAAGAATCCATGGCTGTAGAAAACATTTTTAACGTATGTGTGAATAAATTTTGTAGATGTATAACAGACAAAGGGAAAAGAAGCAAAATATACTCACCCAACATGTGCTATTTATGAAAAATGATTGATTGGAAAGAATGTCACCAAGCTGTTTTAAATCATTTGCCATATTCATTTGTTCGAGGCACAAGAGCTCCATAACACCATTGATGACCTGATTAGATAAGCATCAACACATTTAGAATATGCGTCAGAGTTTTATAATGCCAATACATGTTATACTCAACATCCACGTGTTAAATGTAACATCATACGGATTTAATAGTGCATACATAAAACAAACAACAATTTATGTTACATTCAACATCTACAAGTGTTTTGAATGTAACATCGTATGGTTTTTACTATTGCAACAAAATACAAGAGAACACTTTTAATGTTATATTCAATATCCACAGGTGTTAATTGTAAACATCATACAAATTTAACAAAAACACAATAGAAGAGAACACTTGATGTTACATTTAACATTCACAGGTGTTAAATGTAATATCATACAGATTTAACAAAAAAAAAAAACAATATACAAGGTAACTCTCAAAATTTGTCAGCTGTTTTTCCCATATTAGATCAAGAATGTCAACAAAGGAGACATGTGAAAAAGTCTATTCTCCGCCCCAAACGAATGCTCTAATTGTATAAAGAAGAAAACATTTTTCATTGGATCAGCACATAACAATGGACACATAAATGAAAATGAAAAATAATAAAGATGGAAGAATGAGACTTACATATAACCCTCTGTTTGCATAATAAGCTATAGGAGTTTCCATTCATCTTCGATTAACATAATAGCCACAACACTATCTCGGGGAGGCAGCATGCATGCCTCATCCAACTCAGTAGTCATTTTGTTGGATTCTCCTTGATAAACTATAGTGTCCTTTGACTAATTGGTTGTCACTAGCTTTTCATTCTCAGTAGTTTTTATAAGTCTTTTCGATCGTTTTGTAGGAATGTGATATTCATGGACCGACCCCTCACTAGTTTTTCGTGTCCTCACGCGGCTTTTAACATTTTTTACAAGTGATGTGGGGGTTGTCGTATGTGTTTTTTTTACGTGTACTTCTTCGTGTAATCATTTTCTCTGGAAGATTTGGACATTTGACTACTGGTTCACGATCACGTTTGGCAATCTCACATGCTTGTTGGGCAATAACAGAATCACGCTCTTCTAATGTCGTATTATAAAACCTCGCGATCTCCACAACCTGTTCTTTGAATTTTTGGTCTTTCTAAATGGACTGTGTAACAGAATGCACCACAGCCTCTTCTAAATGTTCTTGGAGTACTATTTTTTCAGTAACAAGCTTTTCTGTTTGCGTAACAACGTGTACCTCTGTTTCAACCAGTGAATTGGTCAATTGGGCTTTTAAAATTTCAATCTCTTTCTTCAACTTTTTTATTTTTTATTTTTATATTTCTTCTTCAACTCTTTGCATTCCTCCTTCAAACGATCATAATCACGAACAAGTTTTTCATTTCTTTCAACAAGCTGAGCTAAGTTTTGGGACCCCCCCACTGAATTCAACAATATCAGCAGTGAACTCTTGCAAAATCTTGAGGTCAAAAGAAGGAAATTCTGACTAATCGACCTTCTTCTTGCCCTTGTGCTTGTCATCCCGACCAGACGATTCAATCTCAGTATGAATTGGAAGCACAATACCCATTTGCATTTCGGTGATTGTTTCCTTAATTTCAACTTGCTTAATCTAGACAACAGTACATGTAAGAATGTTACTTTCAACATGAAAATTATGAGAACATTTTATGTTACATTCAACATCTACTGATATTGAATGTAACATCTTATGGATTTTAGTATTTACATACATAAAACAAGTAAACAATTGATGTTACATTCAACATCCACAGTGTTGAATGTAACATCTTATGGATTTTTGTGAGACCCCGATTTTTTTTAAAATACAAATAATTTTTGTTGCATTTTTATAATATTTCGAAAATAGCGGGGCGGGTTTCAAAAATTAAGATGTGATTTAAAAGTTAAGGGACCAAATTGCAAATGTTTAGAACATTAAAATAAAACTTGATGTTTAACTAAAATAAAGGGGCTTAAGTGCAATTATACACTTTTAGAGAGAGAAGCGGTGGAAATGGCGGTGAGGAGAGAGGCCAGGTGGCCGGCTTCTAGGACATGCATACACACATATATATATACACGCAGAAATATAAAGAAAAATGGGAGAAGAATCGAGAAGGGAAGAGAGAGAGGGGTTCGCCAGTGTGGGTTCCGGTTGTCCGTTGTCGGTGTCGCCGCCGATGAGGGAATGTGCAGATGGAGTGGGTATGTGCAAGCATGGGTGTGTGTTTTGTTCGTTGGTCAGTATTTCGTCGGCAGTGTGCCCGTCGTCGACAGTGACCGTGTGTGTGAGAGAGTGTGTCGGCTAGGCCAAAACCAGAAAAAAAAAAAAAAAAAAAAAAACAGAGAAAGAAGAGAGAGAGGAGAAAGTTCGGCAGTCGGCAAGGAGCGGTCGGTGAGTGAGGTCATTCGGCAGTGGGTGTCCCTTCGGTCGGTGCTGTTCCGTCGTCACCGGCATATGTGGGTTGTCGATCGTCGGCGACGTTGTCTGTGTTGTGTCGGCGAGAACCCAGCAAAACAGAAACAGGAACAGCGTGTATGCATGGGTGGGGGTGATCGTTGGTGTAGGTTGCCCGGCGGTGACTGTGCGTTTATGTGTTCTTGGTGTGTGTGTTTATGATCCAACCGTGTATGTGTGTGTATACTGTTCAACTGACGTGGGTTTGTGTGGGCGATCGTCGGTTTGGCCGGTGAATGTGTGCGTGGGCGTGGGTGGACAGGAGGTGGTCGCCGGCGGTCGGTGAATGAGGAGTGAGAGAGGGGTTGGCGGCAGACGTGGTCGGAAGAAGGAAGAAGAACAGAAACAGGGGAGAGAGAGAGAGAATGGGCTGAGGCAGGACGAAAAAAAAGAAGAAGGGGAAATTGCAGAAACCACCCCAGGAAAATCCAAAACTCATTTCGTGGTCACCAAACGTTTCGAAAACAGGTGAAACTTCAATCGATTATTAATTCTCGTTAAATTAAATTTTAGTTAGTATTACAAATCCTAAAATCGTAATAATTTCGTGACGATTAATTAATTTTAAGTACGTGGTACATAAAATTAGTAACGATTCGGGATATAGGGTCTGTATTGCATGATTAAGATGTTTTAGATAAGATATTAATTTAGACTCTGCCACTATTAGATTCGCAGGCACTGGCGTCCAGATAGAGTGCGGTCAGTGTCAGTTTTGCAAAACGGATATCGAGGTGAGTGTATTGTCTTCTTACCAAACTATTTTTCTATGAATATATATGATGAAATATGTGATTATTTAAACTGTATGAATAAATGATATGGATCAAGCAGGATTTGAATGAGTTGGTAAATTGGATTTCGATAGTTTTCAAAAAGAAAGTTGAAAATGAATTTCCGCTGGATTTGGTGGAATTAGACTGTGTTTTTAAAAAGAGAATAGGAAACATCTATTTTTCTAAAAATGCCTGGTTTTCTAAAAATAAAGGGGGGAAAAGTAGTTTTAATAAAATCGGACGTTTTCTTTAAAAGAAAGTGTGAAATATAATTTTTGGATTTAAAAGTTGGTTTTGAAGAAAAGAGGTAGACGTGGTGATTAGACGATATTTATTGAGTCATGATTCGATGACGATGTATTTGATTTTGACGATGCCATGGTTGTTCTCCCCGAAAGGGGTGTGGTTTCTCCCCGTAAGGGGTGTGGATTCTTTCCATGGGATATAGATGTTTCTCCCCGTAAGGGGTGTAGATTATATTTCTCCCCAAAAGGGGTGTAGATATTTCGTAGGAAGGCATTTCTACGAATGTTACGGTACCGTTGCAACTCCCAATCGTGAGATTAAAACGATCACTATGGCTAGCCAGTGTGTGTGTTGTGATAGAGTGGGGTGTTTGAGATGTGTGTTTGAGGTGTGTGTTTGAGATGTGGTATTTTACTTATATTGGATGATTTATTATTTATTATGGTGATCGGTATGATTTTATACTAGATGGAACTTATCTATATCGCTTAATTTTCACTGTTTATATACTTATGCTTGATTCATGTTTAATTATAGTAATATTTAGAATGTGTCATTATTTTAAAAATGTTTTACTAAGAAGGCAGTACACTCGCAGGTACAACAGCTAGGAGTCAGTCCCCTACTGGCACTAGGTAGAGCTATGTGATGGAGTCATATAGGCGATCAATAGAAGCTGTCAAAGGCAAACCTATAAAAGGTTCATGGATAAATACTTTTAGCTCATAAATAACGGGACGGGCGTGTCCCCCATAATAGATGTTTGTATTATTAAGTGTATGTATAGTTTATTTCATTAGTTTATTTGGGATTTTGGTGATGTCATGTTGTAGTCACGCCAGCCTCGGGATGATGGGTGTCCAGGACGGGTTGTGACAATTTTACTCTGCATACGGACATCAATAGAACCCTTGATGTTACATTCAACATCCACAAGGTGTTGAATGTTACATCATATGGATGTTACATCTTCATGATTATTACTGGCCAATGCTTTGACAATTTCATTCTTTATCTTAACAACACTCAACCTATTTTTAACCAAGCCTCTTCTTGCTAAGAATATAGAACCCATTTTTTTTGCATAACGATCAGGGAGTTGTTCCTTCCCTAGTGGTAATCCAAAAATCAACTGGACATCATTGCTTGTAAATGTAACCAGTTTTGATCCAAGCCTGAATGCCTTTCAATGTGGTTCATATGAGCGAATGATATTGGCGATGAGGGAATCTATTTTATGGAACGAACTGATCCCACTCTCCTATCGCAAGAGAGCATTTATTGTTTCCAAAATGGAATTGTTTGCAGAATTTGAAAGTGTCCACGTTCAAGATGAATTGACTCGATTAATGAATGAAATTGCGATAGATTTGAACGGTATTTATTGGTTGCACAGTCTTCTCTGGTTGTAAAACTACCAAAAAACAAATGCAATGCAATCAAGTTTAAAGGTACATACTACACATTTATAGATGATTTGGTAGGAAGATCAATCATCAGTTAATGGAAGAAGGAAAATTACTTACCTATGATCTCATCAGATTTAATGGATTAGTTCGTTTGTTGCGTTGCATGAAGAAAAGTGACATCTTCTGAACAATCATTATGATGTCATATTTTTTTCAAAAAACAGCAACAGTGTTACATATAAAACAAATGTTACGTTCAACATATGTTTTCGTATGCAGGTAAAGGATAACAGATTATTGTACGGATAATGTTTTGAAATTTAGACATAGTGTATCGAACATATATCGTTGAGCATTATCAAAAGATAAGAGAAGAACACAATACCTGAATCGGACAGATTTAGCGGATCATCAACCGTGTTAGGATTCTTAGTCACCATTTTTCTTCTTGTGTGCACCATTTTTTTGTCGATTTGAGGATGAGAACGACGGGAGAGAATAGAGCAGAAAGGTATTTTTTGGTTGGCGTATCCGAGAAGAAGAAAAGTTTGGGAAATGAAATGAATCAGTACAAAAATGACATTTGAGTGAGGGCACGTTTTCCAAAGGACATCGTCGGCTCAATATCTCTCAAGAAGGTACGAAATGGTGGTTTGGGGGGGAAATAATATGGTGTATCACGGAACATGCTTGATACATTAAAAAAAAATCAAATAATGAGCACAAGTCGTGTTACATTCAATACATTAATAGACACAAAAAATGGCATTTTTTCGTGAAAATAAGATGTTACATTCAACACGTTAATAGACACAAAAAATGGTGTTAACACAAAGAAGCCTATGGCGAAAATGTTAAATGTGTGACAAAAAAAACCTGACAGTGTTGAATGTAACACAAAACCATATGACAAATGATGAATGTGTGACAAAACAACCTATAACAGTGTTGAATGTAACACAACCCTAAAAATTGAATGACAAAACAAAAGCCCATGACAATGTTGAATGTAACACGAACAAGCCTATAACAGTGTTGAATGTAACACAAAGAAGCCTATGACAAAAGTTAAATGCATGACAAAAAAGACTATGACTGTTAAATGCAAAACATAAATATTTCAAGTTGTAGAATGCAATATGAATCCTACTATTTCTTTCTTATACAAAGTTCACATTCTGATTGTTACACAAGTACCAAACATAATCTGAACAAAAAATGCACTACTTTTTTATTTAATATTGTTTTAATTTTTTTTTAACAAATAGAACATTATTATTTGAAAAACAATTAGACAAAAAAATCAAGATCCACCTCATGATCTTTCATTTAGAGGTGCCTTACATGTTTTCCTATTGTGTCTACCCATTTCCCTACATCTACCGCACCGTCTTTCTTTTACCTCTTCTCTAGATGAGATTCTTACTTTCTTAGGCCGTCCTGGTTGTTTCTTTGACAACGGAGGCAATATCTCACGCAAAATTGGTCGTTCCATTGTTAAAATTGCATATATACCTCTTGAGTATGTCTCACGGTAAAAACAACTTCGGAAATAGTCCTTTATGTACTTGAATTTAGGTAATCCACTCTTATATATAGCTGCAAAAGCATGAACACATGGGAATCCTTTTATTTTCCATTGTCGACATGAGCATGTGCGTCCTTCAGTATCAACTAGAATGGAAGGGTTAGAATGGACCTCAAATACCTCATTTCCAAACGAACCGATATTCCATGTTCGTCATTCGTTCATTAATTCACACAACCTATTCTCCCAATTTGGGGTGATCTTAGATTGTAGTTTGTCCGCTTCATTTCTCCTCTCCGCCATTAAGTCCATCCATCGTATCCTTATTTTGTCAATCAACAAAATTGCCGGTAGATGACGATATTCACTTATCCATGAATTGAAGCACGCCACCAAGTTAGACGTCATCTCACCATATCTCTTGCCTCTAAAAAATGCATTACTAAATTTTTGTGGTGATAATTCTTGAATGAAGTTATGCACCTTTGTACCCCTTTCATTAATCATTTGATCAAATAAAAATTTAAACATTTCCGATGAATGTGCATATACCAAACTATTCAATTTCCGAACCATCATATCTTTAAATGTTGTAGTTGTACCAATCATCGCAGCTCTTAAATTCATCTTCAAATGATACAAACAATAAGCATGGTGACAGTGTGGAAACACTTCACGTACCCCTTCCAAAATTCTGTTATGCCGGTCAGAGATGAATGTTATGACAAGTTTTGGCTCAACAACCTTTCTAAGTTCCAATAAAAACCAAGCCCAGTTATCATCATTCTCTGCATCAATGATAGCAAATGCAAGTGGAAACATCCCTGCATGATCGGAAAAACAAAAAATTGTTAATCCATAAGGTGTTACATTTAACACATATGGATGTTGAAAATGTAACATCAAGGGTTCTATTGATATCTGTATACAGAGTAAAATCCATAAGATGTTACATTCAACACTGTGGATGTTAAATGTAACATCAATTGTTCACTTATTTTATATACGTAAATACTAAAATCCATAAGATGTTACATTCAACACCAATGAATATTGAATGTAACATCAAATATTTTCATCATTTTCATGTTGAAAAGTAACAATCTTACATGTAACAAACAAAAACTTACAAAACGTACCTTGATTCCCATATTTCACTGCTGCCACTAATAAATTGCCTTTGTAACGACCAGTAAGGAATGTGCCATCAAGAAACAACATTGACCGACAGAACCTAAACCCATGTATACACGCTTGAAATACAATGAATATTCTCTTGAAATGTCCTGTCTCCAAATTGTATTCTAATGCAATGTGATTGCCCGGATTTGTCTCCTTACATTTATCAACGTACCATCTCAATTGATCATAGGATGACGAGTAATCACCAAAGACATTATTTCTGGCCTTTTCTACCCCCATCCATGCATTCTACTATGTTATTTCTAGCCCATATGGTTTCCTAAAAGTGTCAACAATATCAACCGGGCGAGTTTTGGGGTTGGAACGCACCTCATCAGCCAAACATGATGAAATAACTTCTGAAGTCAATTTTTCGTTCTTACTGGTGCGAAATGCAGCTCCACATGTGTGTTCTTTTATAAGAGTTCGAATATAAAAGATACCGTTTTCGCTCCTTACTCGTCCATGCACGAACCATGGGCATTTTCTATCATCCCGTGGTGAGCATTCAACTGTCACACGTGTTTTATCATTCCTGAGATAATGAAAATTAAACCCAACTTCTACAACAAATTTCTTCAAAGCCATACGAAGTTCACTTGTTCCTTCCCTGAATTTCTGCCCCACCTCTTGAATACCATCAGCCTATCTTGAGGAAAGTAGCAATTTGTCATTGCTTAACTGTAACATATTAACATAACTACCTATATAATCCATTTCCCCGTCGCTGTCACCATTGACACAATTATTTGGGGGTAAAGTTGCACATGAAGAAGCACCAGTAGATGCACTTGATTCACTCACCCTTTTTTGTACACAGACCTCTAAAAAATCAATGTCCATGAGGGCAACCACCAAAAACATTTCTTCATAATCATTTTGATCATCAAGCGTATACTTTGGATGTCCCGGGAGTGAGTATGACAACTCAAATTTTGGCAATGAATAGATCTGACCATTTATTTATTATTTTTTCACTCAACTCAACCAAATTGCTGCCGCTTTTCATCCTCAAAACCGTTGTCACATTCTCATATTTGCACATTAATGCAATGGATGATGCTATTTCTGTGAAATATCATTTACATGAAATGTTAGTTGTGTTATGTTCGTGTGAAATATAACCAACTATATGATATGATTAAGTGGATGTTGAACGTAACATTATTGTTCCTCATCTAATTATTGATTTAGATGTGGTTATGCAGAATGTAACACTATTTGTCCTATCAAAAAAGGTATTGGTTTAACATGTTATATTCAACATCTCAAATGTTGAATGTAACATTATTGTTATCATAAAAAAAATACATACTTATTGTCTAAAAACAAAAACTCATGTTGATGTTGATGTTGAATGTAACATTACTGTCATCATCAGAAAAACATACTCATTGTCTAAAAACAAAAGAAAACTTGTTCAAATGTTGAATATAACATGTTAAAAGCCTCAGCTAAACTAGATCGATACAAATCGTACATATTCGCATACCAAAAACATATATCAATATTGATTCATCAACTCAGCATGCATATTTAATCAAATACATGAAATGTACCAAAACAAAGTATGAATTCCTTCATGGACTATGCTCATTGTGTGTAAAAAAAACAAGAATTATGGCGAAAAGAAATATCTTAATGCATTTGATCGAATCTGTAGAAATCAATTGATGCGTGAATTCAACAAATTCGAATCGCATATAAAGCCTTTATTCTTACCTATTTCAGTTTGATGATCGTAAAATGCTCAATCTGCGCCGACGATGAATATTCTCTCTCTTAAAATTGGAATCTTGAACAACCTAACGACTACACCATGTTCTGATTTTCGAATGAATATACCATTGCAAAATTAGGAAAGTCAAAAGCTAAATAAGGTAATCGTCGTTCGCGCGAAACACAAGAGGGCATTTTCGGTAATCTCCTCCTCGCCATTTTTGGAAACGGGAGTTTTTGGTGCTATATTTACCGCCGACAGGTGTAACTGGTGCAAGAAAAACTCTCCGATGGGATTGATCATAGAAAAGAAAATATGACGGGAGTAGATGGTAAATAGTTATTTTTTTTGGGAGTAAACGGTAATTAATTAATAGCACGTTCCAACAACTCCTGTAAATGTCCCATATTCATGCATCCACAAAATAATTTTTTTTTCTTTTCATAAACAAAATTGTGTATGAGATTTTTGTTTCTTTATCGTTCATGCCTAAAAATGGATTACTAGACATGTCACTTCAAGTTTAAAATATTGTCTGAGTTTTCTCATTTTTTCTTGGCTAAGATTCCAACAAAACAATACACCATAAATGAGTTTGCTGACGTTGCACCTCCAGGTGTAAAAATCAATCGAGAGTTCTATACAGGAATCTAGCAAAGTGGTAGCTGGGTGAAAGAGTGTGTTTGGTCTCAAAGTGTATATTTTAGCATACCTTAGGCAGAACGTGTTATGATATTTATAGAAGGGGGAGAAGACTCGTTCGGCGGGTTTTCTCTGATTCTCGATGCACCATTATGGTAATTGCACTAATTCTAGTTCTGATACCATAGAGATAGAGTTGAATGCAGAAGGAGATTGTGAAACTGTTATTTATAGAGAGTAACGATACCTTCCATATCCGGTAGAGGCAACTCAAACTGCTTGAGAGTAGAATCATCGTGGCCCTCGTGCCCGTAGAGGCATGACCTTGGCCGGGAGTGTAGATAGGGCTTGGTCGGGTTGGCCGATTTGGAGCTCCCTTGTCAGTCACGTGTTTGGGACACGTGGTACTCATTCAAGTCTGATTGAATTTTCCCTGATCAGATGCCCCCTATTTCTAGGTACGTAATGATTTATTTTAGTTGTTTCTTCGTGGCTCGTGCCCAATCGGCACGTTGGCCTACAACCAAATGCTTCAGCCCAATCGGCACGTCATGCTGACCCACATGGAGCCGCCTAGGCTGTGAGACGACGGCCTAGGCGGTGGCGAGTCAGTAAGTGGAATAAAGAAGGAAGGAGTTCGTTCACCTCAACGGTGGATCCTTCACCTAGACGGTGAGTATAGGAGCAGAAACTAAAAAAAATTATGGAAAAAAGAAAAAGAAATCGACAACCGTTTCGGAACGGGTAACGTTTCTCGTTAAAATTTTATGATTTGTTAAATTTGACTACTAGCATCAAAATTTCATAGCCGGCATAATAAATTTTAGGACCGTTTGTATTACTAAATTTTATACAGTAAATTTTAACGAAGCAAAACTAGCCGAATGATAATTTTTCATAGTAAAATGTGGGGACGGGAAAATTGTGAAACTTAGGACCTTCATTGCATGATTAGGTTATTTTAAATAGATTATTAATTTAGGCCCTATCACTATTAAGTTTGCAGGCACCGGCATCCCGATAGAGTGTGGTCAGTAATAATTTTGCAGAACGGATATCGAGGTGAGTGTACTGTCTTCTACGTAAATAACAAATTGTATTTTTGTATATATTATAGAAAATTGTGTTTATTTAAAAATGACGAATTGGCAACTTATATGGATCAAGTGGTTTTGGGTGTTTGTGGAAAAAATGTTTTGTGGATTACGTTGGTTTTAAAAGGGTAGAAAATGATTTGTTGAATCTAGTTGGTTTCTAAAAGGGTGGAAAATGATTGTGGATCTAATTGTTTGTTTTTTAGGTGAAAATTGATGGTTGGTCCGATTATGCCATAGTATTTTTCTTCCCGAAAGGGATGTGGATTATCTGCTAGGCAAAGTCCGACAAAGCATTGTTGTGATCCGCTAGGAAGACAAATCCTACGGGTGGTACGGTATCATTGTAACTCCCGATCGTGAGGTTAAAACGATCATATGGCTAGTCGGAGGGTAGTGTGGTGTTTTGTTGTATACGATGAACCAGTTGGATAGATTAAAAAAAATTACTTTAAAATGGACTAGCATATAAATATATATATTATTTATTATTTTGGTTGATTGGTGGAATAATTTATCTTGTGACTAGATGTTGGACTGATGAGTCTAAAATACTTGGACAGGTCGATTTAAAATATTGTGAACTGGTTGTTTTAAAATATCTGGATTAATTGATCTAAAATAATCGGGTTGATTGATTTATAATGCTTGGATTGGATATTTTCAATATATATATATATTGGTTTATTTTATTGGGGACAGAGAAACTGGATTTCTGTACGGTGTGTAATTTTATTATATTTATATTGGGTGTTTTAAATACATTATTTTTTTACATTGTAGACAGAAGGGAATTAGTTCCGAATGTGATATGCGATATGTGGTATTATCGTTATATTATTTCTTTTCATTGGTAGCAGTGGAACTGGGTATGTGATTATATTATTTTATATTTCGAAATAAGGTGTTTATTATTTATACTTGATCCATGAATTTTTTTTATTATTATTATAAAGACAGTACACCGATAAAAGTTTTGGGGTGCAGGTACTGCGGCTAGGAGTGGTCTACTACTAGCACTAAGGAGAGTCTGGAGGAAGTGTCGTGTTGGAGGTGAGTCGGTCGGACGTGAACCGTGGAATGTTCAGGTATATATATATTTTTTATAAGAAAAATTTACAAGTAGGCGAGTGTGTTCATATATGTGTTTGTTTGGATATTCGTGGATTGGTTCGGTAAGGTCGGGTTGACGTCACGCTCGGCCTCGGGTGAGGAGTGCCCGGGGTGGGATGTGACATAGAGGGCTATTTCAGCTCATCGAGTGCAAGTGGCAAGGTTGTTTGCAAGGTAGAACAATCTCCGCTCTTTATCGACCCTCTGTTAAGGTGGGCTCAATTTATCAGTTATCCCAAGTGTACGGAGGGTTCTTTTAGCTTGTGAACCGGTGTTAAACACGAGTGGCAAGGTTGTTCAGCAACCAAGGTTCACGAGGTTGGACGACCTCCACTTCTCGGCAACCCCCTACTGAAGTGGGGACCATATTTCAGGTGTGCCTAAGAACAAAGTGGGTAATTTCAAACCGTTAATATTGACAACCTCCACTCCTCATCGACAACCATTTAAAGTAGGGACCATGTTTCGAGATTGTCCGAGAATGAGAAGGGTTCTTTCAATTCGTCGTTGAGCCAGATTATTGAAGTTATAGCAATCTGGTCGAGTGAGTGCTATCAGTGAGCTGATCGTGATCTACTCCCAACCCATTGGTTGGGGTAGGGTAGTAAATGTGGCTTGTTGTTTTGTCTCGTCACGTGTTGACACTTGCAAATATCTAGAGTAAAGCATAGAATCTTATTAAGCAGTGAAACAAAGCACATCAAAGAAATTGTATGTTACTGGAAATATTACTTTGAGTGTTCTACATTCTATGGATTTTTCAACGGCCTTCCTTCCAGCGTTTCGAGCTTGTAGGTTCCTAGGCTAATTATGTTGGTGACTCGATGGGGTCTTTCCTAGTTTGGGCCCAATTTTCCATTCGCTCAATCTCGTGCGGAAATGGTGACTTTTCGTAGAACCAAATCTCCTTCTTGGAAGGAGCATGTTTTGACATGCTTGTTGTGGTATTGGACTATTTGTCTTTTGTAGACTGCTTATCGGATGTGGGGACATTCATTTATTTCCTCCAGCAAGTCCAGGTTTAATACTAGCTCGTGCTGGTTTTCATTGGGATCTTAGTGGGCTGCTCGGCATATTGGTAGGCCCAGCTCGATAGGAATCACTACCTTAGAGCCGAAATCCGTGGCAAATGGTATTTCTCTAGTTGAAACTCTCGAGGTAGTGTGATAGGCCCACAGCATCGATGGGAGGTCGTCTAGTTACTTCGCCTAGAACTTTTCCAGTTGAGTCTTCAAAGTGTGTAGGATCGATTAGTTGGTTACCTAGACCTAGCCGTTAGACTGTGGCCTGGGGTTGACATGTGGTGTCGGACGCCCAACTCTGAGCAAAAGTCATCAAGTAAGGTGCAATCAAACTTTGTTCTATGATCGTTGATGATGGCTTGTGGCACCCCAAATCAGTAGATAATATGCTTCCATGTAAAGTCCATAATCTTGGTACTAGTGATCTTTGCCACAACTTTAGCTTTGACCCACTTAGTGAAGTAGTCGATTATGACGATCAAGAATTTCTTTTGAGCTACGACCATGGGAAAGGGACCAAGAATGTCTATTACCCACTGGGTGAATGGACAGGGTTCAAACGTAGGTAGTTGTCCCGTGGCAGAGGCATTCATTTTCTGTCTTAACCTTGGGCACTTATCGCACTTTCTGATCAATTCCATGATGTCAACTGCTATTGTAAGTAAGGATGTCAATGGTCCAATTTTGGTTCGATTTCATACAAAACCAAAATCAAAATCGTTAGACATATGCAAAACCAAAATTGCCGATTTTTTTAAACGACTTTAAAACTGAACCATTTAAGTTAAACTAAAGCTAAAACTGCAAAATTGCGAAACCTAAACAATCTTGAGCTCAAGAGTGAATTTTAAGCTCGATTTGAGAAAAGAGTTTAAGCTCAGTAATCAAAACCGCAAACTAAATCTAGAAAAGATTGTTGCTAGAGAAATACCTGAATCAAAAGTGATCACAATCGAATTTGGTAACGGTGATCTAAAGTTGTTCGAGCTCGAGCTCGAATTTCAAGCTCGGTTTGAGAAAATAGTTCATGCTTAGTAATCAAATCACAAACGAAATATATAAAAGATTTTTGAGAGATAGAGAGTACCAGAATCGAAATCACAATTGAATCTGGTAGCAACAATCTAAAGTTGTTCGTCGAGGTTAGGGTTGCAAGATTGCTACCAATTTTCATCGGCATAAGGACTAACAGCAGCTGACAGCAACTTACGTTGAGAGATGGATTTGATACTTGACTACTTGAGAGATTGAGAGTGAGAGAAATAAGGGTTTTGAGAGAAACAAAGAGAGAGTAAGATCTCAGTGGAAGAGCTTTGAGACTTGAGAGTGAATATGATGAAGTCTCAAACCCATTTGGCTGATGATAAAGTAGTAGAACATGGTAACCTTACTAAACAAATAATACTTACAACCCTAGCCGACCCTATATATATACTAGGGTCAAAGTATAGATAAATACTAAATATTTATATGAACTAGGGATTAAACTGTAATTTATTGAAAATTAAGAGATAATTTATTAAAAATTAAGATATATATATATATATATATATATATATATATATATATAATAAAAATCTACTTCAATTTTAAAAAACGAATGTGTTTGGAAACATTTCTATAATAACCCTATTGCCCTTCACAATACAATAAAATAACCCTCTGCCACCCAAACTTCACTTGGCCAAAATGCCCTTAACCCAACTTCTCAAACTAACACAACTCCTCAGAACATCCGCCAACTACACCTAGAATACTATTCTAACATTCAAGGATTTTCCATGCTGAGGCAAACAAGGCCGAACATACCGCTATACATCATACCCTTAACCACCAATACCACTCGCACTAACTGTCACAACACTTCCCCTGCCTCCGATAAATCCGCTTGAAGAAAATTGTATTGAAATACATTGTCAAATTGGATATTCGTCGCCTCAAATCACCAAAAAAAAAGAAGGTAAATTTCAAACTCTATCATCCATTACCCTTTCACCAGCAAGCTTTATGATTTCTGTATATTCTACACGACCATTTCCAAAGTCCAACATCCTTTATATGGACATACCATTTTTGAAAATTCATTTGAATTGCACAGAACCTGTTCGACAAAATGCCTACGCTTAGATTTCAATACATTGATCTATTTTTCCTACTTTTGCATTTGTACTACATCATGATAGTTAGGATCACATTCCACTCATGAATGCTTTATAGTTTTCCTGCATGGAATTAAATAATAAGTAATATACTAGGTATTGGCGCACTTGGAATTAATAGATCCACAAATACATACATGTAAGATTATGATTACGAGATTATCGGAATATAACAGAGTAACAAGGTTTTATATCTCCATATCTGGTGGGTATACATACCGGTTCCATATAATTTTATCAAATAATGACAAATTGAGGATCCCCATGTAACATTCACATCATTGCATCCTCAATTAAGTGGATATGAAAGGTGGCGATGTATTCGCTGCCCAGTTCAAGTTGACTTTGCAATTTTTGCGGGGTTTCTACATTTAGTTGATATGAACAATAGCATGGATTTTTCAGTTTTCCTAACCCAAAGATATTGAATATGCCTACACAAAATTTTTGAAACAAAAACAATAAAGGAGAAATGTCTACAAAACTATAAAAAATAAAGGATTTCTCACAATTTTGTTATCCTAAAATTAGGCTTACTTTAGACCTTGATTTTTTGCTTATTTTTGGGGGAAATTTTTTTCCTATAATTTAGAAATCAAAGTACTGAATTCATGGAAACAAAGTATTAAATTTATGTTTTCTTCTCGTACCCAATTGAACTTGACTTTGATGGAAGAGTTTCAAAAACTTTACAAAGTACATAGATGCAATTTCATATAGGTACTTCAATCCTTCCAAAATCTAATACATTGAGAATATGTTGATATCATCTACATATCTATATAAGAGATGGCCAACAAGTGTTAAATATAATATCACATTGAAAATTTTATGGTGTGCTATTAAAAAATTCCACATTTCCATTTGTAGGTGGGAAATCTTTCTAACTTTTATGAAGTTTGCAAAGGACTGGAAGTTGTTCGAAATTTTCATTTCCCTATTTTAAGGGAGGTAATGATTTTTTGCATTTGTTTTCACTTTTTTTTTTTTTAAAAAAAAAAAAACGAAGTTTAGACATTTTCTTTTATGATTTCAGCATCCACGTCTTTTCTCTTAACAATGGAAGACTACATAAAAGAGATGTATTTTCCTTTGCTATCACAAACACTCATGCACTTCACCTAAATAACATACCTCCCCAAACCAACAACCAAATACACCCACATAAATTTACAAAACTCTCCCACTTTGCAATTCTTTCAAAGAATAACTAATTGGCGCTTATCATATCTGTTGATCCCAAGATTTTGATGAACAACTAAGTATTGATATTTTGGTGGAACTAATGTTTGATCAAGTGTTTCAGTGATTTAAAGTTCCAATAATGAAGATATCAAAGTGAATGGATGCTAAATGAAGATATCAAGAAGAAGTATTAAGAGTTTGAAGACATTAGGGAAAACAACTCAGGTAAATATAAACTCTTAATATCCCATTTAGGAACACACACACATGGCACAAAATGAATTTCATCTTTTATGTGTGTTTTGGTTGAGTATATTTATTTGCTCCTATGTGAATTAAAAAGAAATATTTTTGAATAACTAAAATAGAATATAAGAGTATTAGTGGAATTCATTTGAATATAAATATGGATAAAGGGACAAAATTGTAAAAGAAAGTAAGTTAAAAACGAGACCAGAGAAGAGATTTAGGAGAGGATAGTCCATTGAGGAGTCGACTGGAGAAAGAAGATGAACTCTCTGAATCTGCGAGTTGAGATAGAGGTCGACCGATGGAAGCTTGGCAAATTCTCTAAATCTGCGAGTCGACTGAGAAGTCAACCGATAAAGTGCATGGGCTACTTCCAGTATCCCTCAGTCGACTGAACGCGCAGTTTTTGGATATTGGTTGATCCGATTTTAAATCCAAAAGTAGCCATTTTTGGTTAAGATTAAAGAGAGATTTCAGGGATATTCTTAACATTTGAGATATGGTTCATATACAAATTAAATCCTTTCAATATGGTCCATTAATTATTAAAGTTTCTCAATTTGATACATAAAATGGATTCTATACTTATTTGTTTTGATTGAGAAATACTTTGGGGATTTAATTAAGAGTTTTAAAAGTTGTTATTAAGTGAAATTGAACCTAAATGAAGTCCTCATGTTATGAAGGGTGTATAAGAGTATTTTATTGTCATGACACTTATAAACTAGCCGTTAGGAGGCTGATTACATGTGCTCTTATATAAACCTACGAATTTTCTAAGAGAGCTAATCATTTTATTCATTCTAAGAGATAAAAATCAATCTATATTTTTTAGAGAGCGTTTATAAGAGTGATCATTCAACTATACTGTGAGTTGTTCTAAGAGTGATTCTGATAATCAATTGCGATCAATTTGTACTGATACAGGAATTGAAGCTACATTGTTTTCATCATTAATTCTGTGGATTCCGGGTGAGATCTTTCCATATTAATTATTACTTGTTTATTATTATATTTTGGAAATTGATCTTAGAAATTATTTTTGAATTTTTGAAGAAAATATTCTTTCAAACAATTTCTTGAATCTGATTACGTGCTCCGATTTGCTACCCATATAGTGTTAAAATCAGATTTCTGTATCTCACATAATTCTATCACTAGTTGGGATATTAATTGAGTTTGTATATATCTGGGGTGGTAGAAACTTCGAGTGAGATTTACTTATCAATTTTTGTATTGATGAGTTGTGACGGGTTAAATATCATTGGAGATATTTAATTAAGGGTAGTTGGGTTTCAGTCTCTTCCTGTAAATAGATTAAGGTAGTGATTATTCCTAGATAAGAATTGCGTGTTTGTGAGTGATTTTGTAACGGTTTAATCCTTATCGGGTAAAAAGATATTTAGAGTGTTTTTGTGAGGTTTTGATTCTTGAGCCTAAGTCTTAAAAAGAATTAGGTTATTCTTTAGCATGTAAAAAGTAGAAGTTATTCCTTAGCCTTTGAAAAGAAAATTGTAAAGGTTGATTCTAAGCCTGTAAAAGAATCGGTGTGCGGGTTTGGTTCCTACCTTTAAAGGAATCTTTGTTTTACTGGGTGCGATCTCTATAAAGCTTGAGGGACTGGATTAGCCAAGAGTAGCTTGGTGAACCAGTATAAATCTTTGTTGTGCTCCTTTATTAATTTGTCTATTTTTGTTGTTTATGTGTGCACTTAGTTGATTGATTAATTCTGCTATGTTATAAAGATAATAATTAATTTAGGCTTAAAATTAATTATTTGATTTATTAATTTTTATTCTGATTATTTTTCATTACCCAATTCACCCCCCTCTCTTGGGTATTCTACTGGGCCAACAATATCGGCATCCGGCACACCCCAAACCACCAACCTTGTCCACCTTAATTGTTGCACCACACGTTGAGTGTTTCAGTGTAAAAGTTCTATTGATGATTTAATCATGAAGAAATTGTTGAAGATGGTTAAGGATGTAAGAGACTGATAAAGAGACGAGCATTAAGAGACTGAAGATTTTGAAAAATTTAGGTGAAAATAACTCAGGCTAATTTTTACTCTTAATGTATCCTGTTTAGGATCACACACGACACAAAAATAATTTTATGTTTATGTGTGTTTTTATTAAGATCCCAATTAATCAATTTTCAAGAGCTATTTAGTTCTTGAGCTTTTTGAGAGTAATTATTTTAAAATTATACTAAGAGTATTGTGAGATTATCCTTGAGAATTGTTCTTGAGAAAATTGCTGTGAATTGTTGTTGTCATCAATCTAAAGTTGTATTGCAATTCAATTTACATTCATTCTGTGGTATTCTGATGAGATCGGTTTAAGTCTTTGCTTTTAAAAGTTATTTGATAATATTGTTTACTGCTTGGAATTTTGATATTTGAAATCATTTTTTCTGAACTTTAAATTGATTAAAAATATTTTAAAGCAATATCTTGTAAAAATCTGATTACGTGCTAAATTGTGTGCTACCCGTCTATATTAAAATCAGATTTTAATATTCTCACTTTATTTCTATCACTAGTATATATTGGGACATTAATCGATTTTAAATTTAATCTGAGGGGTAGAAGCTCCGAGTGGAAAAACTTATCAATTTGTGTAATTGATGAGTTGTGTGTGGGTTAGATATTATTGGGAATATCTAATTAGAGGTAATTGGATTTCAATCTCTTCTGGTAAAGAGATTGAGATTTGATCTTTACCTAATGCATAAAAAGATTAAGTTTCTCTTTTCCCATGAAAAGAGATGGGCGTAATTCTTCTTGACTAGAATTAATTTTGAGCGAATTTGTAACGGTTCAATCCTTACCGGGTAAAAGAATACTTAGAGTGTTTTGTAAGGTTTGATTTTTAACCTAAGTATAAAAGAATTAGGTTAATCTTTAACCTGTGAAAAAGATAGAGGTTCTTCCTTAGCCTATGAAAAAGAAAACTGTAAAGGTTGACTCTAATCGTGCGAGAAGAATCATTTGTAAGAGTTTGGTTCCTACCTGAATAAAGGAATCATAATGATTAGTGGGTGCGACTCTCCGTAGCGCTCGGAAGACTGGATTAGCCAAGAGTAACTCAGTGAATCAGTATAAATTTTGGTGTACTACTATTTTACTTTATTTATTTTCAGTTGTTTAAGTGTGCACCTAGCTTACTTAACACTTATCTGCTGCTATAAAGATAATAATTAATTTAGGATAAAATTAATAATTTGAATTTTCAAATGTTATAATTTGATTTAATTTTATAAATACCCAATTCATCTCCCTTTTGGATAGATCACTGGGCCAACATTCTTGGTTATGGTATAGACAACTTGAGCATGCTAGTATGGAGTTAATTTCAAATTTGTCTAATAAGAATCTTGTACATGGCTTACCTGTATTAAAGTATGTAAAATATAAAGTATGTGATGCATGTCAACTAGATAAGTAATCTAGATCATCTTTTAAGAAGAAATTTCATATATCCACATCTAAATGTCTTGAATTATTGCATCTTGATTTATTTGGTCCAAATAACATTCCTAGTTTAAGAGGTAAATTTTATGCATTTGTAATTGTGGACGATTAGTCTAGATTTACATGGGTGTTTTTTCCTAGCTAAGAAGAGTGAAGCTGCTTCTATATTCTCTAAGTTTTGTAAACGTTTTCAAAATGAAAAGCAGTGTTGCATTATTAACATCTGTAATGATATAGGCAGAGAGTTTAAGAATGATAAGATAATAAACAATTGTGATAAGTACGGAATGCTCATAACTTTTCTGCACCAACAATGCCACAACAAAATGGTGTTGTGGAGACGAAAAACAAAATGCTTGGCCAGAACGACGCTGAGTGGAAATCATCTTCCTAAATACATTTGGGTTGAAGTCGTAAGTACTACTTGCCATGTTATAAACAAGGTTTTTATTTGAAGAGGTTTTAATAAAACCCCTTATGAAATTTAGAATATTAAGACTCTAAATACATCACACTTTAAAGTTTTTTGTTGCAAATGTTTTATCTTAAATGATAAGGAT
This sequence comes from Eucommia ulmoides, assembly GCA_016647705.1. Taxonomy (NCBI): domain Eukaryota; kingdom Viridiplantae; phylum Streptophyta; class Magnoliopsida; order Garryales; family Eucommiaceae; genus Eucommia; species Eucommia ulmoides. Next base: position 12,623,777 of record CM028327.1, on the reverse strand, counting down.
AATTTCGATAAATTTGATACTAAATCTGGTTATGGTATCTTTCTTAGGTACGCTTTTAATAGTAAAGCTTATAGAATATAAATTAAACATACCTTAGTAGTGGAAGAATCTATGCATGTCGTATTTGAGGAATATGATCAACTTGTTTCGAGAAAGGTTTTGGATGATAATGATGCAGGTACACAAAATAAGTAAAACCAAGGATTTTATGCAACAAATGATCCACAACCTTCAAAGAATGAGGAGTCACAAGGCGAAAAGACGACTTTACCTCGTGCTATAAATACAATGTTGGGACATTTGGCAAAAAAAATTATTTGTAATTTTGAAGAAGGTATAAGTACAAGATATTCTCTTAGAGATATAATTAATCTTGCTTTCTTATCTCAAATTGAGCCTAAGAATATTAAAGAGGCATTAACTGATGAATCTTGGATCTCCACGATACAAGAAGATTTAGTTTAATTCACATGTAATAAGATGTAGTCTCTAGTTCCTAGACTTGATTTTCATCTTGTAATTGGTACTAAATTAGTCTATCGAAATAAAAAGATGAAATAGGTATGGTAATTAGAAATAAAGTAAGATTGGTAGCACAGAGCTATAATCAAGAAGAGAGAATTGATTATGATGAGACATATGCACTTGTGGCTAGACTAGAAGCTATTAGAATGTTACTCGCATTTGCATGTTCTCGTAATTTTAAACTTTATCAAATGGATGTAAAGAGTGCATTCCTGAATAGATTTCTATCATAAGAAGTTTATGTCGAACAACCACTGGAATTTGAGAGTGATAAACTTTCCGATCATGTGTTTAAACTTCGGAAGGCTTTGTATGGACTCAAACAAACTCCACGAGCTTGGTATGACAGACTTAGCTGATATTTGATCGAAAATAATTTTCGACAGAGTCTTAGTGATATTACATTATTTATCAAGCAGAATGAGTCTGATATCCTATTAATACAGATATATGTTGATGATATTATATTCGAATCTACTAATGAGGATTTTTATCAAGAGTTTTTTCCAGGATTATGGAGGTTGAGTTTGAAATGAGTATGATGAAAGAGTTAACGTTCTATCTTGGGTTGCAAATTAAGCAAATAAAAGAAGAGATTTTTATTAATTAAGGCAAGTATACAAAAAGAGTTACTGAAAAAGTATGGCTTGGATGGCGCTGAAGATTACAAAACTCCCATGACAACAACTACAAAAATAGAAATAGACAATACGAGCAAAAACGTCAATGAAAAAATGTATCGAGGTAGATTGGTAGCTTATTGTATCTTACTGCTAGTAGACCTAACATAATGTTTAGTGTATGATTGTGTGCTAGATTTCAGTCTGGTCCTAAAGAATCGCATCTAATTGTGGTCAAACGATTTTTTTATTTTATTTTTTATATTTGAGAGGGACAAGTGATCTTAGATTGTGGTATCCTAGGGGAAGTGACTTTAAGTTAACTAGTTACTCTAACGCTGATTTTGCCAGATGCAAAGTTGATCATAGAGGCACAAGCGGGTCATGCTACTTTTTAGGACATGTTTTAGTTCCTTGGTCTAGCAAAAACAAAACACAATTGCCAATTCTACAACTGAGGCAAAGTATATGGCAGCTGGTAATTGTTGCGTTCAAATTCTATATATTAAGCAACAATTATATGATTTTGGAATATGTATGGAGGACGTCCCTATTTATTGTGATAATGAAAGTTCTATATGCTTAAGTAAAAATCTGACATAGCACTCACAAAATAAGTACATATAGATTAGACATTATTTTATTTGTGATCACATTCAGAAAATGGATGTAACTATTGAATATGTCAATACCTCTGATCTGCTTGCCAATATTTTTACCAAACCTCTAGCAGAAGATTAATTCATGAAAATTATTCGAGATTTAGGTATGGCAAAGCATAACGATATATGCCTAGAGTGATATTTTTTAGTATCCGCCCCACTTTTTAAGATTACAAAGGGGGAAAGTTGATGTTTAGAATTTGTTCGCCTAAGCATTGCATTGATTAAAGAGAGAAGTTACTAAGTTTTTTGAACTTTTTGTTGGGCTTATATTGAATATCTTTGTTATTGTTTACTTATATTTTTATGATTATGCTTAAATAAATTTAAATACCCGTCCTCGGATTTAGTGGGAGCGTGGTTACATTATATTTTTAAGAAAACATCAAAGTTAATTGTCATCATAAAAATGGGGAAATTGTTGAACCTAAGGTTTTAATGAACAATTAAGTATTGATATTTTTTACAGAAACTAATGGCTTTATCGAGTGTTTTAGATTTAGAGTTCCATGCATTTGATTAAGAAGAAGATTTGATGAAGAAAACATAAAGGGTGCAATATGAATATAATGAAGATATGAAGAGTTTTGAAGACGTTGAAGAAAAATAGGTGAAAACAATTTTTGATTTATATACTCGTAATGCAACCCGAATTAGGATCACACACGATATTTAAAATATGTTAATTCTATGTGTGTCATTATAAGTTTATGATCTTAAAATGAAATTAATTTTGGAAAATTAATTATTTGTGTTTGAGTGTGCACTTAGTATTATACACATATCCGCTTCATAGAAAGATAATAATTAATTTAAGAAAATTAATTATTTGTGTTTAAGTGTTTGATTGTTAAATTTTTGTAACTACCTAATTCGATCCCTTCTTGGAAAGTTCTTTGGGCCAACACCCGTATTTACTGGGATATGTAGGCAACCTTTATAAGGTTCGATTGTTAAAAAATGCAAAAACATTTCATTACATATAGTTTGCGCGTTGGAACTATATGTCGACCTGATTCCTGTGAAAACAGAGATATGTAGGAAACCTTTATGAGGTTCGGTCGTTTATATTTTTGTATCTTATATACTGCAATTGGGTTGTCACTGCTTAGATTAGTGTAGTTTATTTGCTTTCATCACGTCAAAAAATACAAAAATATTTTCATTTTCAATCTGCTTTATTTGTAGTTGCATGATAGATAGTTAAACATTTACCAACTTTACATTATATATAAAAATGCATAAAAAGGGAAAAACTTTCAAAAAAAAAAAAAAGAAAGAATTGTTTTGTTAAAGAATATCTAAGAAAACTGTTGTTTAAAAGTGAATATTCATTTAGACTAGGTACCGTTTACAGAAGAATGTCTCGGGGTGTGTGAAACTTTCCCCGAGTATAATCGACCCCCGAACTAAAAGAAAGCTTTGGTATAAGACCTTTACGAGTCAAAACATGAGCCATTTCTAAAATAAAAAATGAATTTCTAAATTCTCGATGACCTAGCATACCATTTAAGCTCATGCTAGGTGACGACTTCTTTTTAAACATAAAATTCCAGTCCAAGAAATTTTTCAAAACCGGCGCCTTGAAAAGCCCATGAAAATCATTTCAAAATGAATGTATTTGGAGGACTTAGAGATGAAGAAATGAAACCTATTTTCCTCTTTTTCCCGATCTCTATTTTCTTTGCTTTCAACAAAATTCAGGGTGCGTCAGTTGACGACTCCACTGGAGATCTTTAGAGGGTCAAGCATAGTTGGAGTCTAAATTTATATTCACTGTTAAATAAAACTTGAGAAATACATCTTTGATTTTTAAACATAAATAATTATTCTCTAAAAATAATAAAGAGTAATATATAATAATAAATAAATAATAATAAATAAATAAATAATATTAATCATGATAATGATAATAGTAATAATAATAATAATTAAAAATAAAAATAAAATTGAAATTAAAATTAAAATTATTTTTACATATCTTATTTATACTTGCATACGTCTACTATCTTTATTTATTGTCATTTACCTTTACTGTCTTTCAATACTACATTTAAATTACTGTCTTTAAATTTCTGTATTTCAATTCTGTATATTTTCTCCAACACACAAGCACTCACTTTGCATTGCATATCATGATGAAAAAACCCAAGCTGTAACCCCATTACGGATAGAGAGGCTAGCAGTAGGAGTTGAAGCCAATCTAAGCTTTGAAACCCTTAGGATAGAAAAAGGAGTTAGTAGAAGCAAGGCCAGGTGGGTTTCTTCCTTGGGATCCTTCTACGAAACTCGCCTCACTCGAACTACCAACAAACGGTAGATCTGGGGATTGAAGCTTTCTAGGATCCATTAGAAGAAAAGAAATGAACCACATATAGTGAGCCTAGGATAGAGGAATAACCCAAAACCCTGTTGTACTTAGGATACTGTCTTGGAGAAAGATTTTGTTTTTATCTTTTGTACAGTTATTTACATAATTGTTATACTAGGTAGATGGCATAAAAAATTTAGGTTAAACAGGGGCATAAGAAACGATGTAAGAATTATTGTTATATCCCACGTATTGCTAGCTTACTCAACGTCGAAAAATGTTTTCAAAAAATCGAAATACGAAGCAAGCTGCAGGAAAGAACAAAGATCCTTATTTCACTTAATATATTGAACCTTCAAATACAAACATCAAATCATAGATGCCTATTTCATCTATAATAATCCACTTAAAACTTACTTTAACAAAATCACCATTACTTTCGCCTTTAAATAAACAAAAGTCCACCTCAGATAGATTTCTAAAAACAAGTCTTTACCGAACAACTATCCTAAAGAGCGTACGCTAGAGACATTAAGATGGGATCAACATCACGTTACCACACTGAGATACAAGAGATAGTAGTTGCCTTAAAATCCGCAAACAAAGAGAACCCGACACCTTTTCTCAAGAAAATTAAGCAAGAACCTGTATCTCCACCAAGGACCCACGCTGATAAATCCTCTGGCCTAGTAGCATAAATGATGCCTTGTAACAACTTTGGTAACCTCTAAGTATGGAGACATGACCCTAAACCCCCACACGGAGAATGGATCGTCGTGGGAAATTGTGAAAAAGCCTACTAGGTAACCTATTCGAAGCTGATGAAACAAGTTGACAAATTTGTCATCAAATAGGAAGAAGAGTATAAAGATGATGTCGACTTCGAAAAAGACTTCAGAAATAAGTGGACCCCTAATATGGAATCAATGACTAAAGCATTGGCTTATTAACAATCCGAAGAAGAAGTCTTTAAACAAGACGTAATCCAAGGAGAACTATCCAAAATGTGGGATCAAATTGACAGTCTGGGTCAAACCATTAAGGAAACAGGATAGTCTATGCCTAGGATCTAGTCTAACACTGCAAGGAATAGAAATCTATTCCCAACCTTTGCTGAAAAACATGCATACCCCATGCGTCGAACTTTTACCCCTATACCTCACTTTGCTAACACTTGAGCTTTTCATGAATGTGGAAATTTTACCACACTTCCCGCTCTGCTCTCCTAGGTAAACCACCAATGCCTCAGACATAACTTGCTCATACCTCTTTCTCACCCACCGACCTAACCTACATTCTCTACAGTTTAACTCGAACGCCTTTTGCAAGTATTATTCAGGAGGAATGGGTCATCATACCGATTAGTGCTACTCTCTTCAGAACCATATCGAATACCTCATTCAAAATGGGGCGATCAAATTTGACTGAATAATAAACTAAGCCAAGATGGGGGGGGGTAGTAAGCCAAAATGTATTTTGGTATCTATCTTGCTTTTTGCTTTTCTTAGCTTTCCATAAGTAGGGAATTTTGGTGGTAAGATAATGTCCATAAGTGACTAAGGTATTACCCTATTGTTATAAAGTACATTATCATCTACCTAAAGTTTAACTCAAATTTCCATTTCTAACCTTCAACAATTGACATGACTATCATAATTTTATACAATATAAAAAGACTAAGGTTATGATAAATATGGTTTTAACATTTAAGTGGAACATAATCCAAAGTAACATTAAAAGGAAAGTCTAGTTTTAACTAAACGATGGTAAACTATTGACATTAAAATCTGAGAAAGTTAAGAGGAAAATTTAGGAGCCCAGTTGTGGAATCATTACACAAATTCGAGCCCGGGAGTGTTTGAGTAACCATGAAGAAGTATAAAAGACCTCCTCAACAAGAATAAAGTAAGAAATATTTGGAAGATTTATAATATGAAGAATGATAGATAAAGTTTTAGAATCAAACCCCTCCAGAAAAAAGTTCTTGAAGGATCAGGTAGTTGAACAAAGAAGGATCAACTAATATAAAATAAGATTTCATCTAGACATAACCAATTCAAAATCACATGGAAACCTACTTAAAATTAAAGTAGGAGAAACCTTGTAAAATTGAATATAATCAAGACCGGAAAAAGACAATGAGCTTTCATCAAGATAATATCTAATAATGGGGAAAGTAGCCGAGATAAAGGCAAAATCAATTAAGACCTCGAAACTAACTCAAATTACTCTAATTATCTAAAATGTAAAGTCCTAAAAGTATATGTAAAGAGAAAGAAAATAATAAATAAAGACTGGTCTCAGAACGTTTCTAAACACTAAGTGGTCACAAGAAAGTTGTCGGGTGAATCACACTTTCTATACAATCCGAGTATTAAATCGTAGGAGTGTCTCAACACCTAGTGACTTAGGCCAACTGGACTGGGATCACTACCCAAAGCTCGCTACAGGGATTATATGGGAAGTATGAGTCCCTACTTGCTAGAGTGAAGAAAATGAAAAATAGTTATCTCAAACACTACCAGGTAAAATAACATTTGTTAGTCGTCATTAACTAACACTTGTTTCTCCATCACTTCTTTTCTCCCTCTTTTGAGTTATCTCGAGAAGGCCCATTCTGTCCACCCTCAGTTCAAGACAGAAGAAGTGAAGCAGAGCTGCCGAAGAAATCTCGGGTAGTATATAGGGCCGAGATAACGAAATAACAATCTTCGAAAATTCAAATATCGAAACTTGATGGAATTGGATTAGGTGATTCTGGATAACAAACTACTAAGGTGATTGTTCCAAATTCCTGTTAAAAATTATTCTTACCACATTCCAAAATACAATCGGTGTAAAAAATTATGATAGCAGACCAATTTTTGAATGCCAGAATATTGAGATTAAAAACATACTTTAGTTAAATAATCTTGTAAGAGATGAAGAGGGATATATACAAAGGCGTGATAAGGATAATAATTCAAGACACTAAAATCTAAACTAAAGGAAATCTAGGAAAACGAAAGGGAGAAATCAACCTAAGATGATTTGCTACCCCTAGGATTGGAAAAACTTGATAAAGAAGGACAAAAGTACTAAAAAGAGGAAAAGTGTAATAAAGAAGTAGAGTTTATGTCATGCAAATGAAGATAGGCATTCCCATTATCAAGATTCTCGGGCACGGAGGAAAGCCAAGCAAGTGCCAATAACCATTTTTCCTATTTTCTCGATATAGTGGAAGTTACTTTAGGATGGCTAAAAGCAAAGGGTATTTAATTTAACTCTAAAAAATTTGGAATCATGAAAGACATAATACATTAAATGTAAACATTTAACATAAGATTCATAAGAAAAATTTAGTTAACTAACCAGCCCTAAAAACGTTACACACTAAGTACTCGGTAGAACTACTAATGTTTCAAGTATAGCAAAGAGCAAAATACAATCAGATCAATCAAAAGCATCTGGTGTCAAACAATTAGAGAGTAAGGGACGAATGCAAAGATCACACATAATCAGGATCCTTTAAGTAGGAGCAGATCCAAGCAAACTTTTTCTTCGTGAAAGCGAACGATAATCTAAGGTGGATAGAGCATCTTCTACAGACGAAAAGAGAGCCTCGGCCATAGATATCTCAACAGAATGTGAGACCACTGGACAATAGTGAGGGTCTATCAAAATCATATACTCTGTAACTATAGATGGATAATCGCTCAAAAATAATACCCTTAAATTGGTACCGCGATACTAATATAGTTCGGTGTTTAAGTAGGGTGTCGAACCACAGGAATTGATCTTGTAATTATTAATTTTTAATTATTTTTCTTACTTTATCAAAATGATTTGAGTTTTTGATTTGGTTTTGAAATTTTTAATTGCAAGAAAATAAAGTTTTGATTTAAATAAAAATAGGGGACCAGGTTAGGAATTATGAATCCGTATTTTGAGATTTTATGTTATTTTCGTATTTTCTTCTTTAACTCAGATTTGTATAAACGAGTGTTCCTAACTACAAACCAGAACTACTAAAAAAGATTGAATTGTTATTCTCCGACATGGTTTATCTTCGGTATTTAATTCCTACACTACACTAATTTAAGGTGAATTAAAATCTAAGCATAAATCATCCAGACCAATAATCAATTCCCACGAATACGATTGTGTGACCATTAAATCAAGGCCACAGGTGCAAGATTTAATGTTCTAGCAGTAATTGAATTTAAACCAAAATCTCTATCAGAACATTTTGACAATAAATTCAAGCACAATTAAATTCATTTTTACGAATAGAATTCCTGTCACATAATTGTTTATACAAAATCCAAAATTAAATAGAAATACAATATTACATAAATGAAAAATACCTCATCACATCCTAACCCAGAGTAAGGAAATTTAGCCGCTCATGAATGCATGGAATGGTGTTTCCCCGAATGAAATTCTTAAAAACGCCATATCATTTTTGTATTCTAACAACTACACTTTCCTTCCCCAAGAATTATATGAAAAACTAAAAATACAAAAATGGAAGAAAAATAACAAGAAAATGCTACAACTTCTAAGAATGAAGTAGGAAAATGGATTCTTTTTTTGCTCTCAAACCTCCCTTCTATTTATAGAATCCAAAAGATGAGTTTTGGGGTGAATTTGAGTCAAAAGAGGAGGCTAGGGGTGCAAAAAGTCAAATATGGAGGCCAATGGGGTTGTTGTGCAATTTGTCCACCGGAGTGGGTGCGGGTCGGGCCGAATCGGGCCGGGTTCAGATCAAAACGGTTTGGCCAGCAGCACTATGTGGCTGCAAGGAAGGATCATCTTCAAACGGTTGTATCTTTTTCATACGAACTCCGATTTGGCTCTATAACCAATCGTTGGAAAGCTTAGAGAGTCTACTTTCATATGAAATTTGTTTCGTATCAAAATTCCAACTGTGAATTTAGTTATATTTAAAAGAGTGGACAGTGGTCTTCATTCTAGTGCAACAAAAATCAGGACTTTTATCCGTTTGATCATTTCCTCTGCATTTTGCTCCAAATTAACGTCGTTTTGTTACAAATTCAAAATCCTACAAAAACAAATAAAACAACTTAATTTATAATATTTTAATTTATTTAAAAGATTAACAAAACTTAATTTAGTAGTATTAGATCGCACAAAATGCAGTGCGATCAATATGTCAGAAAGGGGATCCCATCGGAAGTCAAGCAACGACGCGCCCACTGAGCTTAAGTTGCAGTATCTCGAGCCTCGTCTCCAAACTCAAAATTATAGCGAGCTACAATTAGGCCAGCAACCAACAGAATATGTTGAGTCCTACCAAACCGAAGAAGTACTTGACTAGGAATGTATGGAACACAACCTTGGAATCCTAGAAGAGGAATAAAGGGTAGTCTATGCAATCCAAGAAAATGTTAGTTGACATCGTATGTCTTGTAGTCTATATACGATGCCCGAACTAACCATCTTAACCAAAAGCAACACCCAGTCTAGTGGATAGCTAAAATGTTGCGTAATCAAAGGGAACTGAGAACATAACTAATCTACTATCGAATCCTCCGAGCACCAAGCCGCCATAAATAATCTAATCATATGGGAAGTAAGCCATATCTGTAGTAGTGCGCAGCTCCCAAAGAAGTAATAGTCACCAGCCTGACAAGCAATCAACAACCGATACAACTCCACCAGTATAAGAGGGACTATCAAGCAAAACGAATCAGAGAGCATCCTCTCTGCAAGGAGGATCATCTGACCTAAGAGATCACTTTCTTTCATAGGGAACAATGTCTCTTACAACAACAAAGCAACCAATATGATCAACCGGTGCCCACGCCAGTCCTCGTAACTACTCCACATGTCCCCATAGAACTGATATGCGTGATCATCTGAGAACCACCTCTGGAGCGCGTTAAACTCCAAGGAATCTTCACCGACATTCTTGCGAGGCGGTAAGTGTTTTTCTTCACGCCCAAAACTTGTGACAACCGAGTCTTCGATGACGCCAATGAGAAGCGAGGAATATCTCTTGATATAGGAAGGCCAAGTAAAAATGATACATCCTTAAGACAAGGAGTCAGCTCAGTCACCCCAAAATGAAAGCACGATGATACTGGTACCTAGAGATATACCAAACTCCTAACAAATAGCCCATCTACAGTCACCTGGTGAAGTTCCGTGATGTGCCCAAGTGTGGATCGTAGAAGTGCGGACTCGGCCAAAGTCAACGACTCCAACTAGTCAGACAAAGAAAAGTGGCTCGGCAGTTAGAATGAGAACCTCAGACGAATAGCTCTAGAGGAACCACCCTGGAGAAAGTTCATTCAAAGAAAATATCATCCACACATATGCCAAAAAGCGAGGTATGTCAAGTACATGTTAAATTCTCTTAAAATTGCATAATTATTGAAAATGGCCCTACCTGTCCAGACTCAGCTGTAATGTAGTTAGGTCTCCCCACCTCTGGGGAAGAGATAATGTGATTAGACGATCGACTCTTTTTAGAAAGGCGAGTCGATATCTTCTCCTTCTCCCGAGAAGGAGATGTCATCCAAAACAACCCGACATAATGTCCGGATATGATAAAGCAAATTCGTGTATAAAATATTTTTATCATGGTTAGGTTTATTTATGTCTTAAGAAAGGCATTAGTATAATGTGTTTTAAAGGAAATGCATGCTAATAATTTGATAAACGAAAAGAAGACTTTTGATCAGATAAATATCCACACTACCAATATCCCACCCCACTGATTATAAATGTAAAGAACTAAAACAATACATATACATCACATTCATAAATACAATAATAAAGAGAATAAATACACATTAAGAAAGAAATATACATATATATCGATCCTGAATAGAACATACAAACTATATCCACTACAATACATATCCAAAAATGATACATGTACAAACTATGTCTACTACAATACATATTCAAAAAATGATACATGTACAACTATATCCACTATAATACATCGCCAAAATATAAACGTACAATCAAAGAAAAAGAAAATATCTACACCTGTTAAATATCTGACATGGGTCAGTCCATACCCCTCTTCACTCCCTAGTCGGTGGGGTCGACGTAGCAAAAGGGATAGAATCCTCTAAGCCAGCCATAAACTCTATCGTGCCAGAAGTAGTCGTATGATCCTTAGGTGGAGGAATTAGAGTCTGATGATAACACATGAAGCCTGATGATCTCTCTAAGAGCATCTCTCTCAACCCTAATAGTAGTAAGCTCAAAGGTTGGAACCACCTCCTCATCACTACGACTCGCCCAGAAGGTCAGTGTTCGCGTCAATTTCACGCTTGATTTTACTTGCAAGTGCACAAGGTCGTCGGATCGAGTGTCGTCCTCTGGGATTGGTGTTCGGATTAGTTGAATACTACAATTGACATAGTTTAATATTATCTAGACGGTTCAAGAATTGTTTTAAGTTTGCTAATCGAAAAACTAAATTAAACCTAAACAACTTTGGATTAAATCTATTAAAATGGATTACCCAGGGATTAATTTCCTTCACTAATACATGTTTGATTTCGTTTAGTTAACAATAACAGTATTTATCCTATCCGACAATCTAGGTATCGTAAACTTGCTCACTACTTCTCCCAAGCGTAAAGTAAGTGAATATGTACCTCATGTCTATGTTGATATCCCTATCTAACGTCTAAATGAATACATAAGTCTTGACCCCAACCTCACGGATTGCATACTTTCTAATATTCACTCGAGTCATTAGATCATCGTGATGTATTTAACCCTAGTCCAAATCCGGGGTTACCTCTCCTGAGTGTCAAACCCTGTATTCTCAGAACCAACCCTAATACCATAACAAGCATATCAAAGATGTAATAAAATGGTAAACACAATTGGATTTAGATAAACAATTGTTAAAGAAACGTATATTCAATCAAACGTGTATATACATGAACTACATCAATCCCTAAATAATATATACTTAGCCTACCATGATCACAACCATATAAACATTAAAACAAGATAAGTACATCATCATTGAAGATATAACATTTAAATACAAAGAGGGAAACAAGGATAGAAAGGAAAATCTGAGAGTAGAGTGTTCTACTTTTGCCAAAACTGTTACGAAATCGCTTTATCTTTTTCACAAATGAGATCTCCTCTTCTAGCTCTCAAAATATGGCGAAGAACAAGTATAGAACGTCCTCAATAATAGGTAGGAGGAGGGGTATAAGATAAGGATAAAAAATATCTAATCCAGTTGTCTGATTGACCGCTGCAACGGTGGGCTTAACCGCTGCAGTGGTTGGAAGTCAGTGGGCGTTTTGCCCTTTCACCGCTGCAACAGTAGACATGCAAAATGTTTTAATTGTTTCTGCTCATTCACCGCTGCAACAATGAGACTCACCGCTGCAACAATGAAGATGTTGGCTCTCTCTTTGATCCTCTTTATCGTTTTTCCATCGATTTTCTACCAATTTGCTTGATTATCAACCGTTTACGTCCCTACACCTGATTTACATAAAAACAAACATAAACACTTTAAAATATTACTAAAACACTAGAAAACTACCAAATTCAGCTTGGAAATAGATAGGTTTTTTCAACCTATCAAATACCCCAAAACTTGAAATTTTGCTAAACCTCGAGCAAAACACCCCTAACACTGAAATAAACTAACCCTAATAATTAACTAACTTTAATACTAAACACGAGAAAACATAAATGAACTAGAATTAACGGCGTGCGAGTTCCGAATTCACCTAATAAACCAAAATATTTTTCCCTCAACAGCCCCTAATCAAATCAAGTTCAGGAATAAAACACACCACGTGGTGTTATAGAATTTCAACACTCAATATCAGTAAAGGCCATTCTAGATCCATTCAATGTGTATGTGTGAAAAACTCAAATATATAACTATCCAAACACCGGATTGGATTATTCACTAACCAAGCTCATGACTTTAACCGTAAAGGATTAGGAAATCCATATGCTTGACTGGGTTCGACTCTCCACTAATGTAGGCTTGGAAGCTCAAAAAGATCAATAGAGCTTGGTTTGGTTTTTGGAAAATGGCCAAGGGTATGTCAGGAATAGAAAACAGGTAACCGTTATAATTCAACGATACCCGAGACACAACGCTTGACGCTCAATCTCACTCGTAACCCCAAACATTTAAGAAACACAACCCTGAACAAACATTTAAGAACATTGTACTCACTTGTCAAAAGAAACGAAAATATAACTATATTTTTTTTTTTTTAATCAAACCACACCCCCAAACTTATTTGATTTGAACAATTAAAGGAGTGTGGTAATACGATAGAAAAATGACAAACAATTACTCTAATACCGAACCAATCAAACTTTCGCCCAAAACCCAACCGCTCACTTCAAGTAGCATTAACAAATGCTAACTTTATTTTGACTCTCATTGTGCCTTTAGTTTAGCGACTTAAGTTTGGAAAAAAATATTATTGGCCAGGGCATTTGTTACATGTTCGTAATTGAAACCGCTATAGGCTTCGACAGGGTAACGAGGGGTAAACATTTTACAAGGTAAGCTATAAAGGCTCAAGCGATAAAAATGAAAGCCTAAATCATGTCTCTTGAACTACCTCGCCTAGGATTTCGCCTCAAGTTTCCCCCAATCAAGTTCTAGATTCCTTAAAATTTTCATGAACCTGCTACTGAATAATCGGTGTTAAATCGTTTGAATAGCTATACAATGAGTCTACGTTATCATGCAATTTAGGACAAAAAATGACTTTTACCTAATCGACATGCCAAGCACATGGAACTCATGAATGGGCATTACCCCTGACCTCGATATACAACTAGGGGATAATTTCATCATCAGGTAATGGCCCATAAGAACTCAACAACTCAACACACAATTACTACTTTATACATAAACATATTGATACTAATTCTATACACTAATATGCATACATAGCACTAAGTATTCACAACATTACATTACTTCTAAACATAAAAAAAAAAAAAAACTACAAATTAACTTAAACTATAAAGTCTACAACATAACCATCAAATGTCTACAAACCATAAAAACTTAACATACATAAAGAATTCATAACAACAAAACTAAAATATCTTAATACAAAACAAAAAAATCCATCCATAAACAAAAAACATCCAAATACATCCCCCCCAAACTTGAATTGGTCAGTGTCCGCACTGACCAATCAACGAACCCAATAACAACATATAGCAATGATGACAATAATGGGTTGCAAACAAGTACCTGGGAAAGTCTTACCTTCTATTGTCCATCTCGGGAATGTCATCTCCACCACCGTCACGACGGAATGGATTGTGTGGAGGCTGTAACAAGTGTGGCAGAAATGGTGGCATCAGTGGGTAGCCACTCATATCGAAGCCTACCTGAACTCCGTAGTACCTGTGAGCTTGATATTGCATTTAATGATATTGATCTAGGTACCTGGAGAATTCGGCATTTTTATTGCTGATTTGATACTGCTCTTGACGAATAACAGCGGCGTCCAACCGAATAGCCTAGAGTTGCTCCCCCTGATAAATCACCTGTTGGTGAATGTTGTCCAATATGATCCTTTGGCTGCTGGGAATCTCAGCAACTGGGGCCTCAACCAGCCCTACTTCTTCTTCTTCCAGCCCTTCTTCATGTTCACCCGACCCATGAACTTCGACACTCCATATTCGATTCATTGACGCTAGATCCATAGTTCTTTTGGGGGACACATGGGCTATCGCTTGAGATTACCATTCCTGTCCTCCTGAAAAGTTCGGTGAGAAAATACGGGCAAGGCAAGTTGGCCTTTGTGGTTTGGATGGCATGTTGAATAGATGAATAGATAAGAAACCCAACATTCAATGGATTGCCAATCTCAATAGCATAAAGCGTCAATGCTCGGTCTTTGGAGACGTCGGACAAATGAAATGACGAGATGAGGTTGGAGCATATGAAGTGGAACCAAATCTTCCGGAATTGGTTCAAGAACTTGGATAAAAAGATAGCAAGACCTAGGTCCCTTATCAAATCTGCACTCTCGAATGCAACTCCGCTTATGCTTAAACAGATTACAGTGTTGTTCTGCCCGTTTGGAAACAAATTAACCTGAATCATAGTCCGAAGCGGGATCGTTGAATCTTGAACCGGATCCCTCACCTCTTGCACGTTTGGCGGAGACTTTCTTCGACATTGTCCCTATCAATTCAACAAACAAAACACGGTCACCAAATCACAACTGAATAAGACAATTCAACCAAATGATTCAAATCGAATACCAACCAGTCGCAATGTGCACACACCAATCACAAGAATTTCAACAAAATCTTCAACAACTTGGCCTTAAATCTCGAATCACACAAACAAACCACTCCTAATCAACGTGTTCATCACCAAAAATTGACCCAAAACCACAATGTCATGAAAAATCTCAAAAGTTCACTCTAAGGTTTCATATGAACAATCTAAATTCAGGGTTTCATATGAACAATCTAAATTCAGCCAATCTTCTTATGAACATGCAAATCAACACACGATTTCAACCTATACGTGTAATATATATCCAAAACAACTTACTTGTCAAAATTTTGAGTGCCCAACGGTGAAAAATGGTGAAAATAGCCCCTTTGGTATTCTGACCCTAGAATCTCAATTTTTTTTGTTAGAATCTCAAATTTGGTGGATGAAATATGGTGGGGATCTTAGATTTGGAAAATGAAAGGATGGATTTGAGGATTTATAGCGGTTTAGGAATGAAAAATTTCAGAGATTTCGGTTTTAGGGCTTGAGATATTGCGTTTAAGTGAAACGGTGCCCCTTAAATATGAAGAGGGGTGCCACCATTGTAGCGGTCACAACCTAGTGGGCTTTCTGTTGGCTCATAGCTGTAGTGGTGGAATGCAAGAATGTCTACTGACATTTTGGCGTTGCAGAGGTCATTTTGACCGCTGCAGCGATGCCAGGCCTGCACTAAATGTTGGTTCTCTGCATTTTTTCTCAATAAGGCCTTACACCACTCGCTTCCACTCCGCTATTTCAACTCTTTCATGAATGAAACACTACCCCGAATATCCGAACTCCTCAAATCACCCTCAAACACGCTTTGAGCCTATTTCGACCTCCAAAAAGTATTAAATACCAAAATTTAGCGAAAAACCAATACCATCGGTTTTATATTAAAAAGTGTGCTTGATTAACTGTCCTCAGCTGGACTTAGCAAATTTTTACCTTAGTCGTCAACGAGGGAGATACTCTCCACAACTCGTTCTATGTTTCCAAAATAGTACTTGATCCTCTCCCAATTGACTCAGAAAATGCGTCCGTCATCACCTTCCAATTCGATGGAGCCAAATGAAAATACATGCTTGATCCAGAATGTTCCAGACCATCTAAACTTTAATTTTTTGAGAAAGAGCCTCAGCCGAGAATTGAATAACAGGACTTATTGGCCCGGGCTGAACTCTCTCCTGACTATTTATTTATCATGCCATTTCTTCATTTTATCTTTGTAGAGCTTAGTGTTCTCATAAGCTCTATTCTGGAATTCCTCCATCTCGTTGAGTTAGAGGAGACATTGCTCACTCGAAGCATTAAGATCAAAGTTCAACTTCTTGAGCTCCCAGTAGGCATGGTGTTCTAACTCTACTGGCAAATGACACATCTTTCCAAACATCAACCGATATAGTGACATACTGATCGGTGTTTTGAAGGCCGTGTGGTATACCCATAACGCATCATCCAACTTCACCGCCCAATCTTTGAGATTAGAATGAACCGTCTTTTTCAGAATTTGCTTGATCTCACGATTTGACACTTCAGCTTAGCCGTTTGTTTGTGGATGGTATGGAAGTGCCACTTTATACCGAATCCCATACTTTGTAAGCAAAGTATTTAACATTTTATTGTAAAAGTAGGTCCCTTCATCACTAATAATAGCCCGAGGTGTCCCGAACCGTGTCATGATGTTCTTCGAAAGGAACTTCAGAACCACTTTGTCATCATTAGTTGGTGTTACCACAACTTTGACTCATTTGGACACGTAATCCACCGCCAGTAAAATGGACTCCTAACCAAAGGACGGTGAAAACGGCCCCATGAAGTCAATCCCCCATACATCAAATAGTTCCAATTCAAGAATGGAAGTCAGCGGCAATTTATGCCTTCTTGAGATGTTGCCAACCCTTTGGCATCTATCGTAGGTTTTCACAAACGTATAAGAATCATGAAATAATTTTGGCCTGTAAAAACCTGATTGAAGCACCTTAGCGGCCATCCGCGTCACTCCAAAGTGCCCACCACATCGTGATGAATGACAATGGTATAGAATACTTATTTCCTCTTCCGAAACACATCTCCGAATCACTTGATTAGGACACTTCTTGAACAACATCAGTTCGTCCCACATATAATGCCTCGAATTGAATAGGAATTTTTTCCTCTGGGCACTTGAAAGATCTGGCGGCAGCACCTTGCATGCTAGATAGTTGATGATATCGGCGATCAACTTTGAACAATTGCTCATCCGAGAACACTTCTGTGATACAAGACTCATCACCAATGTCCTCTTGTACAAGCCGGGATAGATGATCAACAATTACATTCTCACTTTCTTTTTTGTCTCTAATCTCCGCATCAAATTCTTGGAGCAAGAGAATCTACCGGATTAGATGCGACTTGGCTTCCTTCTTGGCAAATAAGTACTGAATGGTGGTATGGTCAGTATAAAGGATTACTTTGGATCCTATAATGTAGGACCAGAACTTATCACATGCAAAGACCACCGCCAACATTTCTTTCTCAGTAGTGGTGTAATTCTCTTGGGCATCATTCAACGTCTTGCTAGTATAGTATATGGATCGGAAGATCTTCTTCTTGTGTTAGCCTAAAACCGCTCCAATCGCATAGTCTCTAGCATCGCACATGATTTCAAATGGCTCATTCCAATCCGGAGCAACAATTATAGGAGCTGAGATCAACTTCTCCTTCATAGCATTGAATGCTTCGACACAAGCTTCATTGAAATTAAATGGGGCGTCTTTTTCAAGTAAGTAATATAATGACTTCACCGTTTTAGAAAAATCCTTTATGAATCGCCGTTAGAAGTCGGCATAGCCCAAGAAGCTTTGAACACCCTTCACATTGATCGAATGTGGAAGTTTCTCGATCGTTTCAATCTTGGCTCAGTCTACCTCAAGCCCCTTGGAAGAAACTCGATGACCTAAGACTATCCTCTCCTTGACCATAAAATGACATTTTTCCCAATTAAGAACTAAGTGTTTTTCTTCATAACGGTTGAGAACAAGTGACAAACTGTATAAGCAGTGGTCAAAAGATGAACCAAATACCGAGAAGTCATCCATCAATACTTCCATTATGTCTTCCACCATATCTGAAAAGATAGCCATCATACACCGTTGGAATGTGCCCGGAGCATTACAAAGACCAAACGATATACGATAGTAGGCAAATGTTCTACACAGACATGTAAAGGTTGTCTTCTCATGGTCTTCCGATGCAATAGCTATTTGATTGTACCCTAAATAGCCGTCAAGAAAGCAATAATGATCATAACCGGTAAGACGATCTAGCATTTGATCAATTAACGGTAGAGGGAAATGATCCTTTATAGTAGATTTGTTCAATCTTCTATAATTGATACACACTCTCCATCTAATGATGGTTCGTGTAGGAATTAGATCATTCATTTCATTTTTCACTACCGTCATTCTGCTTTTCTTGGGAACTACTTGCATTGGACTCACCCATTCACTATCCGATATTGCATATATAATTCTGGAATTCAATAGCTTCAACACCTAGGGTCGGACCACCTACTTCATCGTCGGATTTAGTCTTCTTTGGTACTTAATAGAAGGCTTAAATGAGTCCTCCATCAAGATCTTATGCATGCAAATTGTAGGGTTAATTCCTTTGATGTCGGAAATAGACCACACGAAGGCGGATCTATGCTATTTCAAGATACGTAGTAGCTTGATTTCTTCCTCTTGAGACAAGGATGAAGAGATGATGACCGGATCGATTAAGTTCTCCCCCAAGAAAGTATACCGAAGGTGATCTAGTAATTGCTTGAGAATTAACCCACTGTGAGGTGGAATTGAGGGTTTGGGAGAACTAACTTTATCTTGAATGGTCTCCACTTGAATCGAATCCACTATGTCTTTAGGTATAGCTTTCATAGATAGAACGTAGTCCACAACACCGTCTTTTGTGGTTGAGCCCAAAATCCCCCATAGATAGGGAATTTGTGATAGCATGCTCCAACAGATACCGATCTCATGAAAAAATTCCCTAATGCACGAGTCAACAACTTCCACTCGATTGCATATTGGTCATTCATCCAGAAAATTTAAGTCTTGAAAATATTGAATTTCACTTCATCTTCATTCACCCTCAACGTCAAATTCCCATTATGTACGTCGATCAGCGCCTTTCCCGTGGCAAGAAAAGGTCTTCCAATAATGATAGGAATCTCCCAATCCTTTTCCATTTCCAATACGACAAAGTCCACTGGAAATATGAATTTGTCCACCTTCACCAATACATCTTCAATAATGCCCTTTGGATAGATCAATGAGCGATTCACCATTTGGAGAGAAATTGTAGTCGGCTTCGCATTACCAAGCCCCAACTTCTGGTAAATAGATGATGGCATTAGGTTGATGCTCGCCCCTAGATCATATAGCGCTTTATTAAAGTAAGATTTCCCAATAGTGCTCATAATTGTGAAACTCTAGGGATCCCTCAACTTTTGAGGCAACTTTTTTTGAAGTATTGCACTACACTTTTCCGTCATCTTGACCGTCTCATATTCTTCCAACTTTTTCTTCTTTGTCATAATGTCCTTCAAGAACTTCCCGTAGTTGGGCATTTGTTTGTTCAAAGGTATCCGCAAATGGTATGTTCATATGAATTTTCTTGAAGATGTCAAGAAATTTAGCAAATTGAGAATTCAACTTTTTCTTCTGGAACCTTTGCGGATATGGTAAAGCCGTGGTGAGAATCGGTAGATTATCCAGAAATGTAATTTTTCTCGGAATCACCATTTGGTCTTCCTTCTTCTCTTCAACTATCTTATCTATCTTATTTTCAATTTTCTCCTCCTTTTTCTCTTGAACATTCTCCCTTAGCTCATCATTTTCAATATCAAGTTTCACTCTCAGTTCTTCCTCCGTTGGCCTACTTGCTTCGACTTCCTTTTCACTCCTCAAGGTTATTGTCTTGCACTCCCTTAGGTTAGTCTCCATGTTACTTGAAAGCTTCCCCTTGGTTTGCTCTTTGATAGCACTAGCAAGTTGACCGATTTGAGTTTCCAATGACTTCACAATTGCATTTGTGTTGGTACACGTGGTCTCAATCGTGTCTAGCCTCGTCTCATGTTTGTTGAGCCAGCTATGCGTTTCATGTATAATGGTTTGAGTCTCCTTAATGAATGAACCAAACATGTCTTCCAATTGTGGTTTTTGGCTTTGCATCGGAGGTTGTTTCATTGAACGGTTTTGTTGTATAAATTGATATCCTTGAGCTTGTGATCCATATCTGGGAGGCGGTCACAATTTGTTCTGATTATTCGCATACAAAAAATTCTCATGATTGCGAATTCCAAGATGATAATGAGTCAAGATATTGGAGGCAGGCCTAAAAGTATAAGCCTGGTTGTTGACAACATGACACTTCTCAAACTCGCTATCCACTCCCGGTTGCGAGCTACTTGCAACATTTTTCACTTCACGACTCGACGAAGCATCTTTGGTAGAGAAGGCAACCAATTGTTCTGTGAGCTTAGAAACTTGGGCCGATAAGGTAGCAAGAGGGTCGGCCTCATGAATTGAGGCTACCTTTCGTCCCCTATTCCTCTCATTAGGCCATTGGAAATTGTTAGCTATCATTTTTTTCCAAAAGTACATTTGCTTTATCTGAAGTTTTTTATAACAACGATCCTCTCGAGGTGGCATCTACAATAGTTCTAGTTTGGTCATCCAACCCGTTGTAAAAGAGTTGGGTTTGAAACTAATCTTGGTACCCATGTTAGGGTCACTTTTGCAATAAATCCTTGAACCTTTCCCAAGCTTCGAATAGTGGCTCAAAATCCTGTTGGCAAAATTGTGCAATTTTACCTCTTAGCTGCGATGTCTTCGAAGGTGGGAAGAACTTGGTGATGAACCTTTGTGTTAGGTATTCCTAGGTATTGATGCTCCCTGGTTGGACTGACTAGAACCAACCCCATGCTCTATCTCGAAGTGAAAACAAAAACAACCTCAGCCGTATCACGTCATTTGCAACTCTGTTAATTTTCACCGTATCACAAATTTCTAAGAATATAGCAAGATGGATATTTGGATCTTCGTGGAGATTCCCATCGTATTGGTTTTTCTGAACCATATTGATTAAGATGGGTTTCAACTCGAAATTATTAGCCTGGATCGGCTGCCTCTGAATCCTAGAATAATTGTCAAACATCACGGGTTAATAATAGTCCTTAAGGACTCATTGTTGAATTTCTGGTTCTGGCGACTGTTGCGGTGGCGCCTGATAAATCGGCAGTTGTCATGGCATATTATCATCACCTCTGTCAACCATGGCTTGAGTTCGGATTCTTCTCTCTCTCGTTAGTCTACTCAATATACGCTCAATCTCAGGATCAAGAGTCAAGAATTCCAGACTCCGACTACATCGCATACACTGCTTGTGATCACAACAAATAAAAACAATTTTAAAAACAAATTAAAAAAATATAAAACAAAAAGAATGTCAAGATTAATATTGCACTACTTGGTAGTAATATCAACCAAATCACTAAACTAATCCCTGGCAACGGCGCAAAAAACTTGTTCACGTCAATTTCACGCTTGATTTTACTCACAAGTGCATAAGGTCAAGTTTTAATATAATGGATCTTATGATCGAGTGTCGTCCTCTGGGATTGGTGTTTGGATTAGTTGAATACTACAATTGACATAGTTTAATATTATCTAGACGGTTGAAGAATTATTTTGAGTTTGCTAATCGAAAAACTAAATTAAACCTAAACAACTTTGGATTAAATCTATTAAAATGGATTACCTAGGGATTAATTTCGTTCACTGATACATATTAGATTTTGTTTAGTTAACAATAACGTGTTTATCCTATTCGACAATTTAGGTATCGTAAACTCGCTCACTATCTCTCCCGAGCGTAAAGTGAGCGAATATGTACCTCGTGTCGATGTTGATATTCCTATCTAACATCTAAATGAATACATGAGTCTTGACCCAACCTCACGGATTGCACACTTTCTAATATTCTCTCGAGTCATTAAATCATCGTGATGTGTTTAACCCTAATCCGAATCCGGGATTACCTCTCCCGAGTGTCAAACTCCGTATTCTGAAAATCAACCCTAATACCATAACAAGCATATCAAGGATGTAATAAAATGGTAAACACAATCAGATTTGGACAAACAACCGTTAAAGAAACGTATATTCAATCAAACGTATATATACATGAACTACATCAACCCCTAGATAATATCTACTTAGCCTACCATGATCACAACCGTATAAACATTAAAACAAGAGAAATACATCATCATTGAAGATATAACGTTTAAATACAAAGAGGAAAATAAGGATAGAAAGGTAAATCTGAGAGTGGAGTGTTCCACTTTCGCTAAAACTGTTCTGTAATCACTTAATCTTTTTCACAAATGAGATTTTCTCTTATAGCTCTCAAAATATGGCTAAAAACAAGTGTAAAATGTCCTCAATAATGGGTAAGAGGAAAGGTATAAGGCAAGGATAAAAAAATATCTAATCCAGCTATCTGATTGACCGCTGCAGCGATGGGCTTGACTATTGCAACGGTAGGAAGTCAGTGGGCGTTCTGCCTTTTCACCGCTGCAACGTTGAAAGCCACTACTGCAGCGGTGGATAGGCAAAATGTTTCAATTGTTTTTGCTCGTTCACCGCTACAACGGTGAAGCTACTGGCTCTCTTTTTGATTCTCTTCATTGTTTTTCCACCGATTTCCTTGATTATCAATCGTTTACGTTCCTACACCCGATTTACACAAAAACAAACATAAACACTTTAAAATATTACTAAAACACTAAAAAAATATCAATTTCGGCTTAGAAATAGATAGGTTTTTTCAACCTATCAGTCAGCACCCTGTGGTTTAGTAAGGTACCACCCACCAAGTGTACTACATCAGTTTGAGGGCTAATCGATAGACATGAAAACCACTGAAAGTGCTCGTCCTTAGAAATCGGGAGAGTAACTAGCACGTCTGCAGGAACCGTTGGATCAAGCATATCAAGATCAACAATGTTAGCATAGGGTCCAAACTGCACTGCCGGAAGATTAGAAGACTGGCATAGCCTACCAAGGATCTTAGGTCTGTCCCTCTTGCCTATGAATAACTCCCAAGAAAATGGACCTCTGAAAATACAACGATGAGTCGATAGTGTCCTCTCAGGAAGTATCTCCACCTAATGAGTGTCACGGCGATATGGATGCCAGATGATATCTTTACGCGTTAAAAACTCTAGCTGAGTGACATGAGAGAAGGTACTCATATGCCCAATACTGCAAGAGAAATGAAAGAAACTGAGAAATAGAAAAAACAAATTTGAAAAAGAAGTTAAAAGATTTAAAATGAACTCACGGGTAGAACTGCCAGAAATTCGTGATGCCGCTAACTCAAGTTGATACATGAGAGTGCATCCTTGCAAAGAAGGCTGCAAATGTAAAGCTCCCCCAGTCGAGCTTGACAACCTGTCCAACTCACTAGAGTTTCCACGAAGTGAAGAATGATGGTGGAACTCGAAGAAGCTATGATAGTCTTATCGAAAAATAGAAGCAGTAAGACACAATAGCACCAGTCCCTCAATTTCAGGTCCTCAGGAGCTAGAAGTATGAAGATCGACTCATTCAATAAGCGATTGTATCGAATGCGCTTCCCGCTTCTAGCCTTTGCTAGTATAGTACCCAAGAGTGTCTCTGCTTTTACCCATGAGGTTTACCTCAAGGGAACGATTTGTCCTCGCAACCTAACTATGGTGATCATCGCCCAATCAAGGGATGTCGACACCAACTCTCCACAGACCAGATTAATAGAATTTGTCGTTGAGAACCAATACTTGATCAAGGCATTAGGATACCCATGATCCATGCAGGAGGCCTGAATGGTGAGAAAATCTTTGAAGCCGCATCCCTGGAGGAATAAACAATAATCGGGGTGCATCCTCCTCGAGTAGAGGGTGTAAAAAGTTAATAATGACCCCCTAAAATTCCCATTACAGTGGGGGTTGACCTATACAAAATCAACCTACGAAATAATAAGACATTGTTCTTTTAAAAAGAACGACAAATTAAGAAAGGTTTTAGTAGTAAACCTGAGCAAAATGAAGGTAAATAAACGAATGATCATAAAGATCTTCTACTAAGGACTGATCCTCGAGCACTATGGACTGAAGTCGCGCTACATCAAAAGTAAGGGCTCTGTCATGGAATGGTCTAGGAAAAGGACCGCTAGGATCGAAGTCATCTCCCAGGAAATCATCAGGAATGCCCCAGTTACGCATTTCATCATCTGGAGGTAAATAGTTCGGATTCGCCGCCATCTCAACTGCGTCAGAAGGGCCAGCAGACTCCTGAGATATAGGAGCACCCGACGAACGAGCCATCGTCGAGTTTTCAACTCGAAACTCTGTAAAGGTCTCCTCAGCAATAGAAGTGGAAGGCGTAGGCACGTCGTTGGAAATCTTAACCCTGGGCCAACCTTGGGAGCATTTTGAAGCACTCCTTCTGAGTGGGGTCTCTAGGGCTTTACCCTTCCTACGAGAATGGGAAGGACGACGGCCACCGTTACCCGAAAAACCCATAGCTGACATAGTGTCGTCTAAAAAAGACAAGAAAAGTAAAAGTTCCATTACTAGGGTTTCGACTTAAGGGTAAATTTGGAATTTTTAGGATTATTACGTGACTTTTAGAAGATATATCAAACTCACTGCTGCCATTATTCTAAAGAAACAATCGTGCATTGGCATAATTAATCTCTAATGATCTATCATTGGCCGAACATTAGGGCAAGGGAATGAGTTCATCCATCTAAGAACAACGGGTATGATTCTACCTTCTTTAGTTTAAAATATGTGACAATTATTACTTAAACTAAGGTATAATCGAGAAAATCAAGTTCAAAACTCCCACCCCTGAAAGTGTGATATACCAAAATGGGGAATTGTTTTGTTAAGGCAAATCAAAGAAAACTACTTGGGTGTTGTTTAAAAGTAAATATTCATTTAAACTAGGTACGGTTTATAAATGGGTGTCTTGGGGTGTGTAAAAGAAATCTTTGGTATAAGACCTTTAAAATTCAAAACATGGGCCATTTCTAAAATAAAAAATGAATTTCTAAAATTCCGGTGACCTAGTACATCATTTAACCCCATGTTAGGTGACGACTCCTTTTTAAACATAAAATCACGGCCCAAGAATTTTTTCCAAACCAACGCCTTGAAAAGCCCTTGAAAAAATATTTCAAAATGAACAGATTTGGAGAACTTGGAGAGGAAGGAATGAAACTTGTTTTCTTCTTCTTCCCGATTTCTACTTCCTCTGCTTTCAACAAAATTTGTGGTGCATCAAGGGTCCCCTTGGTCAACACTTTAGACATTTTAGCGTGTCAGTGGCACAGGGAAAATCCACCCATGGCAAAGTAGGAGTGATGGCGCCGATTGGTCCAAGTACAACTAGTTTACTATTGTAGGGCAGATAATTCCACGTTGGGCCTTGTTCTGTCAGGTAGGACGAGTTTGGATGCACCATCTATCCATATAAACAAGCGACCCAGTGGTGTAGAGTCGGCTCCCACTCGAACTTCGATAGTTGCTTTGGCTCATGCATGAGACGTGACAAGCCGCGTGTTCCCCAAGGCCAGCTTGACTTTGCATATCTTTGTACAATCTTTTGGGATTTCATGTCCAATCAACCGTTAATTATTTATTATGCAGGCCTTTTATTATTCTCTTAATTAAATCACCTATTTAAGGCTCGTTTTTCCTATTCATTTGTCGTCCTTCACTATTGTCTTCGTCTTATTTCCTGGCTCACTTTTGCTCATTTAATCTTTCTTGGCTTTTTTGTCCCTTTGATCTTCCTTACTTTTTCCATCAATGGGTTTTCATGAGGATATCGAAAGGTGTCCTTTCTGGGTGAACTGTGAGGCAAGGGGGGATGATGCCATCATTCTGCAACTGAAGACGAAATAGCAACCTTTCAACGTCTCTACCACTTAAAGGAGCATCGGGTCCTTTTTGTTAGCATGGACGCTTGCCACTACAAGGCGGTGGTCGAGGTTTTTGACACCTTAGATTATCTGAAGGTAGAGGAGTCAAAATCTGCCAACCTAGAGGCTAAATGTACCATCAACAGTGAGGAAGGTTGGCAGCGGAGAGGAAATGTGTCACTTGGAAAGTTAAGATCCATACTCTCGTTGACATCTTCTTGAATTATACGTTTGTGAACGAGCTTGAATCCTCCTCTAACAATGAGGTTGGACCAAATGGCCAGGTTCTCCTTACACTTTAGGGGTAAAGGGGAAGGGCATGCATCTTCTCTTACCTCCCAAAGAGATGAGGAAGTCTTTTTTGTGCCGCCTCTTCTTGTCTATCTTTATTTGTTTTTAGTGTTGGTTCTCTCTTTTCATAGAGTTACACCTCTTTTCCACATGTTCCAATGTGTCCCTCTTCACCAGACTATGAAATATGAGAAAGGAGTATTTCCATACTTTGTTTACGTATGTCCATACCTTATAGAGATTGAACTATTTTTCTTTTCATATTTTTGCTCATGTACGAATACGACATGTAAAGATTTGCCCATATGAATATGATTTTTTTTTTTTAGTATTTATGTTTGTCTCTTGTTTGTTGTGTGTATGTGTGTGCTAACACGATGCAAAAGTTTGGACAAGGTTACTAGTAGTCGAGTAGTCGTACCATATAGTTTTATGAAAGACTATCGTAGAAATATAGAAGTTTGAACCAAGTAAGAGGTTGTTTGCTATATGAGATTTGAACCAAGTAGGGGGTTGTTCGCAACCCAAGTTTGTAATTCGGCAACCTCCTTTCCTCGTTGGCCCCCTACTTCGGTGGTCACGGGTTATCGGATGTGCCCGCGTACAAGGAGGGTTTTTCAGGCCATCGCCGAGCTAGATTTATTGAATGGCCACGACAGTCTGGTTGGAGGATTGTGTCATTGTGTGTTGGTCGCGATCTTCTTCCTACCCACCTGGTTGGGTAGGGTAGTTGATGTAGTTTGTCGTTTATCCCGTAATACATTGTCAATCGCGCGACATCCTTCAACTTTGTGATCGTCGCCACATTAAATGGGGATTAACTCCACGACCCCTAGAGCACGACATCACGACTAAGGCAGTTATAGCGGGCGCCGTTCATTTAGGAAAGGGCATTACTTCTTAGTAAGTCTCTTTCCTTCTATATCTTGTCGTTTACGCCATGACATCGCCGATTGTCCGAGATCATGACCACCCTAATGATAATAGATCGAGAATCAAGAAAAATTTGCCAAATAGGTCCTCAGTTGCTTATAAATATAAGGATGGTGAGCTAATAAGATATTCACACTTTTCCCTAGCCACCACCTTGCAAAATTCTATTAAAAAACTTTTGACTGATTTCTGACAGACTCATTTGCGGTGTATTGTTTAGTAAAAACTCAAGCTGAGAGAAAAGTGAGTTAAGCCAAAGATATTTCCGTCTTTTGAATTTCAGGGTGACGTGTTCGGTAAACCACTTTTGGGTATCATCAATTGTCATGCATCTAAAAAAATTAAAAATAAATATTGCAACTAAACATATTTTTATGTTTCTGTTTTCATAAATTGAGTAAACAAGTTTAAAATAATAGTCGTTATCAAATATGTTTTGAGATTTATGTTCTCATAGATTAAAAAAAATAATTTCAAAACAATGGTCTTATCAAAAGTCATTTATAGATCGAAATATGCCTCATTACAGGAAAGCTAATTGCAGAAAATTCGAGTTTTCACAAGTAGGTAGTGAAGTCACGGTTGGAGTCAACCAATAGTGGTTAAACAACCAAACCCTTTCTCCACTAAACCCTAATCATTTAAATACACACCCCTTCTGTTCTTCGCTGGCTCTCGGCAACCTTTGTTGTCTGCACATTTCCCTGCTCTCTCCCGTTGGGAACACTATTCAAAATTCCCATTTCATATCTCCCCAAATCTTCTAGGTTTTGTATTTACATCTATCTCCAACTTCAGTATCAATCTCACTTCATTAATCAGATATCGCTTGTACGTATGGATCTTCACAGTCTGGTAGTTGTCCTTCAAGCTGCACTTAGCCCCAATCCGGATGAACGAAAAGCCGGCGAAGAGAGTCTCAATCAAGTAAGCCCCGCCGCCGCCGAACTTTGATGTCTCTTTCTTGTTATTAAGTTATTGTTTATATTATATCTTAGCTGGATATCTGTTTTTGCTTTGATCGACTATAATTGGGAATCGGTTTTTTACGTGTATTAAAATCATATCAAGAATTCATTTTGCTGCAAACTGTACAATTCAGTTAATTGTTTCTATGGTGGAAGTTAGAGAATTGATTGGAAAATGGTTGATTGTTGATCACGTACGTTATGTGTGTGCATCAAATTATGTTTCTGCGCGCCCATTTGGTCAGCTGCAGATTTCATTCTTCTTTGATAATTAAACGCGAATACTGTAATTCCATTTTTTTCTACTACGTTTGGCACTGATTTTTATGTATTTTTGAAAAAAATTCTTATGGTACTTTTCTCCCTTCTGCAGTTTCAGTATGCACCTCAGCATTTGGTGAGGTTGTTACAGATTATTGTTGATGGAAATTGTGACATTGCAGTACGTCAGGTTGCCAGTATTCATTTTAAAAATTTCGTTGCGAAGAACTGGTCGCCTCATGATCCAGGTATGCCAAACCCTTCTTTTAAAGGTATGTGAGTTTGTTTGGACTTTGGACATATATTTTAATTCTTTTTCCTGCTCTTTCGTTCTGATTTGTGTCAAATTTAGATGAGCAATCGAAGATATTGCCCAGTGATAAAGACTTGGTCAGGCAAAACATTCTTACATTTGTTGCTCAAGTTCCACCATTATTGAGGTACAATGTCCTTTTATTCATGTGAGTATGAAGATGTATAGGGTATAAACATATCTATCTCGTTTCAAGCTTTGCTTTTTTTCCCACAGGGTACAACTGGGCGAGTGCCTCAAGACAATAATACATGCAGACTATCCCGAGCAGTGGCCGAGTCTGTTGCACTGGGTGCAGCATAACTTACAAGATCAACAAGTTTATGGAGCTTTGTTTGTGCTAAGGATTCTTTCTAGAAAATATGAGTAAGAATATGATGCATATTGTTTATATTTATTGCATGCTTTCATTTTAATATGAATGTATGGAGAAATTTGTCTTTGTTTTACGAATAGACTGCACTTGGCTTGTGACATAGTGATCTTCTATAGATGTATGCGTGAGTTAAAGCCACCGTTATCATCTTTTCATGTTTGCTGCAGTATAGCTTGATTTCATACTCGTGTTAATCTAGATCTTGGTTAATTTAAAAGTAATTGCTGCAAATGTGATCCATACTTCGGAAGTCATCAACATTTCTGTGATGGTCTCGCATGCTTTCCATCAATTTTTGTGGATTTAGATTCCTGAACTTTTAGCTTCCTGTGAATCATGTTGGATTATCTCCAAATTGCCCATGTACTTGGGATGGCAATTTTTCTTCTCTGGCATTAAGTTTTAGCCCACTATTCCATCAAGAAAGTTTCAATTCATCAGATTGGTTTTGTTATGTGAATCTTGAGGAAAATGAATAATTCTTGCACAGTATAGAAAAACACAAAACTGGGAAGTAATTTGCATGAAGGTATCTCATATGCTATGATTGATGCACTTATAGAAGTTAACTAATATTTGCTTTCATTGTGTAAATTTTTGGCGATTATATCTCCTTGTTCATTTTTCATTTATTTTTTATGTATCACATATGCTTCTAGTAATGGGTAGCAATTATGCTTAGATATGGGCAGGATCGAGCATTGATCTGGACCTCTTAAATATTTGTCATAGATTTATAGGATTGTTTATGCATGTATGAATTTGGTATGCTAACAGTTTATCACTGTTCTGGAGAAGTGTTTGATATGCCTTCTTCTTGTGGTATAACCTTATGGCATAGGTTGAATTATGCAGAGGATCAACACTATTAGCGATTGATTACATTAAGTAGTCCTATTCACGCTATATTTATAACTATGTAAGTTAGAGGGGGATATAGAGACTTACTGCATGATATGAGAAGAGGCTGAATGCAAATTGTGGAAGATCGGGACACCACAACAAATAGGTATTGCGTAAATAGAAAGACATGCAACACTCTGTTATACTTGTGCATGCATGCCCATTGCTTTATCCTTTCAGTTTCGGAGTTCGTTGTCGTCAAATATTGTGTTAATACTCCATGCCTAAAGGCACTTTTTCAAAATCACGTAATCTGTGCTACTTCACTCCCTCATTATATTTTTTGTTTATTAAAAATTATACTGTTCTATAAATTCTAAATTTATGTTGCAGCAAAACTCCAATGCGAATAATTAAAAAATGAAAACCAACACACTCATATAAAAAACCACCAAGTAGTATTGTACCTCAAATATATAACTAACCTAAAAAAAATTTGCCTTTATTTTTTTTGCTTGTATTGCAATGTGGGTATTATCAATACAACTTCTAGAGCATCAAGAAACATGTAATTATTCCTTTTCCTTTTGCCAACTGAAACCTCAGCTGCCCTCTGGCAATGCCTTTTCCTTCCCACTCCTTCATTGGTTACCCTCTTCTTTTTCCTATTGATTGATGAGATGAAACCTCCCAATCAAACCCCTTGTGTCAACTTCGAAGCACTTCCATCAGCCAACATCGGATCCCTCTCACATTCTGCATGCTATCAGCCAATTTAGTTGTATGTCGTCGGCTAGAGTTAGTTCGAGGACGTGACTTTGGCGACTGTTGGAGGTCACAAAGCACATATATATGAAGAGATGTAGACCGTAGGTTTGCTAGGGGCTGTTTGTGTGCGTGATATGAGGTCGGTGGCAGAAGCATGGGACATTGGGGTGGCTGGACCTGCTGGTGAGGCTGCGAGAGAGAACAGCGGGTGAGAGAAACAACTGTAGGGTTACAAAGGTCGGTGCATGATGTCTGATGATGTTGGGATGAGTTGGTGGTGGGGACATGGGCAGGGAAACATAAATGCCAAATGTTTCACTGCCATTTGTTTTTTTAAATGATGCTGACCCCTTAAAATGTCTCAAATATGTGTGAGATTAAAAATCTGATCTAATTTGTGTCATAGATAATTCTATTGACATAGACCATTCAACGTTCATTCTATACATGCCTGTCTATATTATATGTAATTCTAACTGTTACCCACAAAGAAAAGATTGTTGAGGACGTTAATTTGATATACTACGTTTTGGGATTTCAGTTTCATATTGCTGTTTGTTGCAGTTGGGTGCTGTACTTGTTCTTTATCCTGTGTTATGTCTCTTATTCATGTACTTACTGCTTTCTCAGTGTTATATTCTGAAACATAATGCATTCACGTCTGCTGAATGTTTGTTGTATTTCTGAGGCAATTAATGTTCTGTGTGAATGCAGTTGTTCTTTTTTTGATTGGTATTCGAGATGAGCTTATTAGGTTTGATCATGAATGCAAGCGTTTGTGGGGGGCCATTTATATTTGAATATTACTATCTTATTCTCTCTTTCCACATATAAATTATGATCAGTACATTTTTCCTTTGAAGCCAGGGGTTTGTTGTAGATTGTTGAGGGATTGTTTGACCCGTAAATGTATCTTAGTGGACTCTCTCTCTGTCTCTCTCTCGCTATTTCTCTCTCTCTCTACGCGCACACACATATACTAGCATATGCCCCGTGCCTAAAGACACTTATTCAAATTCAATAAATGAATTAAACTCGCGGTTATTACACCAAGTATGCTGATGTACCCCTGAGCAAATAGAATGCACATATCAAGGTAGAAATATAGAATTAAAATAAAATTTAAAAAAATATTATCACTTAGTCTCATTTTTTATACTCCAAATAAAGTAATAACTACTTATTTTTATAACCTAATATTGTTTAATTTGAAAAATATAATATTTTTAGAATGGTATAAATAAAAAGAGAATTTTTTTTTGACAAATAATAAAGGGTCTAAGGTCTTGGGAGGGAGGGGGAGGCATTATGGGAGGAAAAAGCACAAATTTTGAAACTACCTAGGTTGGAATACTCAAAGGAATTAACTATCAAGTGCTCTGACTGAACAAATTGGTTAGTTTTTACTTCATGCAAACTTTTTATGTAAATATGCAAATTGTCTTTGGATTGAAATTGTTTTTTCCAGAAGTAATCTGAACCCTTTCTTTTCTTAGATTCAATGTCACCTCTTAAAATGTCTAGAACTGGACATCCTTGTAATTAGATATAATTATGTACATTTAAAGACATTCTGTATGCAGTCCACATGTACTTGTGTATTGTTGGCTGTAACTATTCCTTTCCCTTTGTTTTTATTTTACAGGTTTAAGTTTATACTTATTCTGATTCAGTCCACATATAGTTTTGTGTTGTTTGCCCTAACTTATTGCTGTCCCTTTGTTTCCGTTTTACAGGTTCAAGTCGGACGAGGAGAGGACTCCTGTTTATCTCATTGTGGAGGGAACTTTTCCTTATCTGCTTATTATTTTTAATAGGCTTGTTCAGATTGCCAGTCCTACAATAGAAATATCAGAGTTGATCAAACTCATCTGCAAAATATTTTGGTCATCCATCTATGTACGTTCTGGTTTCAAAGTTGAATTTTCCTTATTTTTTTTCCTACATATTATTCATTAACCAAAAAGGATGTATCGTGGCACTCTTGTGAAAAACCTTTCACACAAAAGCTTGTCTTTATCTTTTTTTGCGGGGGTGGGGCGGGGGGTGAGGGAATAGTTGTCAAAGGCGTGCTTCAGTGTTTACCTAGGCTCTAGGTGCACTAGGGTACAACATTGGTGCCTTGTTAGCCACAAGCGAGGTGCATTGAACAAGGCACGAGTCTAGGGAATCTATGCTCAAGGCGTGCCTTATTGAAGTTCAATAAAGTTTTATCACCAGAAACTGTTCCACTTTCACTTTTCATTTGGGAAACTATGTTGCTTCTTTTCCTGTGAAGTCTTTGACTTTGCAAGATGCCTTTTTTATTTTACGTTATCTGTTCTTGAACAAACTTACAGTGAGGGGATGCAAGATTTGTATTTTTTTTTTTTCATTGAAAAATATTGAAGATTCTTTTATGATGGATTCTGAGGCGCTTCCTAACATTTCTATTATTTTTTTAGCTCGAGTTTCCGAAGAAGACTGCTAATCTTTTACTGTTGGGAAGTCTTATCTTCTGACAATGCTTT
Source organism: Eucommia ulmoides (assembly GCA_016647705.1). NCBI lineage: Eukaryota > Viridiplantae > Streptophyta > Magnoliopsida > Garryales > Eucommiaceae > Eucommia > Eucommia ulmoides. Next base: position 12,590,126 of record CM028327.1, on the reverse strand, counting down.
GTTTTTTCTAGTTGGAGATTCCAAAGCAGTTGTTTGACCAAAATGTATTCGATGCTTGGATGGTTCTTTTCTTAAATATATTGGCGAGGCCTGTTCCGTCAGAAGGTGAACCTGCTGATCCTGATCTTAGGAAATCGTGGGGATGGTGGAAGGTTAAAAAGTGGACGGTCCACATACTGAACCGCCTATACACAAGGTTTGGCCATAGTTTTTAATATATGCAAGATACGAATCTTTACAGTAATTCTGGATTACAGATATTTTTTTGCTGTATCACAGGTTTGGAGATTTGAAACTTCAAAACCCAGAAAACAGAGCTTTTGCCCAAATGTTTCAGAAGAAATATGCGGGGAAAATTTTGGAATGTCACTTAAATTTGTTGAATGTTATCCGTGTTGGTGGATACCTACCTGACAGAGTGATCAATCTTATCCTGCAATACCTTAGCAACAGGTTTGCATTGGATCATTTTAGTTCACTCCATCTTCATAAACTCTATTTTGTTTCTACCTGATAAGTATTGAAAGTGTTACAAAGTAGTTTTGTTAATGTGCCAGGCATCGTAGTGTATTCCTTTTGTTTTTTCTTTATCTTTTGTTTTGGGTGGGGAGCCATAAAAATGCATTAAGCATTTTATGCCCCCCAACCCCCACCCAAAATGCTTATTATGTTAGTCATTTATTTTAACCTGGACTCTTCCAGTTTTTTTTTTTTTTGGCCAATTTAATATTCTTTTCTTGCTTTCCCGGCCCGGGAGTATCTGGATTACTTTTCTATAGTGGGAGCTACGTTGTCCTCTCAGTTGGTACATGAACTTGCTCTTCCAATTCCATATTTTCTGTTTCTACCCACTTATTTGGTCGGAAAACATCCTTGAATAGTAACTTATTCCAACCTCTACAGGGGGCACATATGAGATTATGCTCTTCTGGACTAGTAAATGTCTCAATAATCATACAGAATATCTAGTTCATCAGTGGTCTATTTTTCACAATGAATTGAATGTAGATATGCGTAACTTGAATGTGGCTTTGACTTTTAAAGCATCTTTCTATGGTGCTTCTGCTAACTGCTGCACTTTATTCTGTTTGGTCCATTTATTTTTCTTTCCTTTTTTTTTTTTAAATAAAAATTATTTAGGAGACCTATAGGTATATGACTTACCTAGAATGACACAAACTTCCCTGTCATTGTGTTAATGTATTTTGGATTGGCTCTATCAGTTTGGCTCTGCAATCTGTTACTCACCTGCTGCTCATTTCCAATTTTAATCTAGTGTTTCAAAGACTAATATGTACAAGCTGCTGCAACCAAGACTTGATGTTGTTCTTTTTGAGATAATATTTCCCTTAATGTGCTTCAACGACAATGATCAAAAGCTTTGGGATGAAGACCCTCATGAATATGTGAGGAAGGGGTATGGTAAGTCACCATATTTGCTTATTTGCATGGTATGTTGGTTTCAGTTTCTATTGTACAAGTCTTTGCCAGGTTTATATGATCAAGCAAATCTTATTTGTTGCAGATATAATTGAAGATTTATATAGTCCAAGAACTGCCGCAATGGATTTTGTTAGTGAGTTGGTCAGAAAGCACGGAAAGGAGAACCTTCAAAAGTTTTTACTTTATATTGTTGAAATTTTTAAGAGGTATGTTTTGCTGTCTTCCCTTTACCGCCATCCTTTCTTTTTGGGAATAGGATTTATGATGGAATGTAGTGGAAGTGTTCATCAGCGAGTATCTTTTCCTTATTCAGATATGACGAGACACCAGTTGAATATAAACCTTTTCGACAAAAAGATGGTGCCCTTCTTGCCATTGGAGCGCTTTGCGATAAATTGAAACAAACTGAACCATATAAATTGGAGCTCGAGCGGATGTTGGTTCAGTATGTTTTTCCAGAGTTCAGCAGTCCTGTGGGTCATCTTAGAGCCAAGGTCTGTTAAATTATTCAATGTGGCCCACATGGTTTTCTACTACTACTGTACCTTCCACAAAAGTTTTAAGATTTTATAATGGCCTTCTGTCTCAAGTAGAAAACTTTTATATGGAGTCAAACTTTTAAGATTTTATAATGGCCTTCTGTCTCAAGTAGAAAACTTATTGACACGTTTCATGATTCTTACTATTTTTATTTTATTGATGGGTTACTTATTCCCCTATGATTGTTGTTAATGTGTTCTGCGATTTTAGGCTGCATGGGTTGCAGGACAGTATGCCCATATTAACTTCTCGGATCCAAACAATTTTCGTAAAGCATTGCAAAGTGTTGTTGCTGGCATGCATGATCGTGACCTTCCGGTTCGCGTTGATTCTGTTTTCGCCTTGCGTTCTTTCATTGAAGCCTGCAAAGGTAGACATCTGCTTCTGCTGTATCTTCTTTCAATTTCTCCCGTCTTAAAAATGTGTGCTTGTCAATGACTTCTTAATTCTTATGTAATTGGTATTGCAGATTTAGGTGAAATTCGACCTATTCTGCCACAGCTTCTTGATGGTTTGTAATTTATGAAGCCTTTTACCAGTTAGCCCGAAATTTGTTCTGCCATACTGTGAGTTGCTTAATTTTTATCGTTTCCCCAAATTTTGTGATCAGAATTTTTCAAACTCATGAATGAAGTTGAAAATGAGGATCTCGTGTTTACGCTCGAGACTATTGTGGACAAGTTTGGAGAAGAGATGGCACCATATGCCCTAGGATTGTGCCAGAATTTGGTGACCTTCATTTCCCCTTTGTTTTCTAGAATATTTGTGCTGCACGTCCATCTCTTCAATTATGGAAGTCTAAAATAAGTGTCTTTCAGGCTGCGGCATTTTGGAAATGTATAAACACTTCTGAAGCTGATGATGAAGCTGATGATCCAGGTGCTTTGGCAGCTGTTGGCTGCTTGCGTGCTATAAGCACGATCCTTGAGTCGATAAGCAGACTTCCTCATCTTTTTGGCCACATTGAACCGATACTTCTTCCAATAATGCGGAGGATGCTGACTACTGATGGACAAGGTACTCATGTCATGATTCAGTTTGCAACTAATTTTTTTTTGAAGATATATGGTATTTGATTACACATATATTTGAGTTCTCGACATTGTTTTTTGTTTTCAACATGTAAATAATTTCTAGTGTTGGTCACATTGCTTGTTAAGAATTTCAAATACGTTGCTTGCATTTTAAATTTCATATGGTTCACCATATAAATTTCATTTGATCAATAATTATGACAATACATGAAAAAAAATCAAATCTTTTAGAATTTTTTAGTTGACCATATAAACAAGATTTGATCTACAATTTCGTATGACAAGATCCAAATTTGCCATCTATTATTTTGATTACTCTTAAGAAAATAAATCATGTTAGGGAATATTGTCAGATTAAAGAATAACTATTAATCAAAACATGATAACTTTATGCCATGCACTTGATTTGTTTCTGGGTTTCCCGGTCATAGACCGTTAATCTTTTGGCCCACGCACTACAACTATTTCAATTATTCGTTTTGGTTTGGTAGACTAAATACCATTTACAGTGTGTATCAAGTTCACTGGCCCTTCTTTAATTATACCAGTTGAAAATTCACTGTTCAATCTCTAAAGGCAAAATTCATTCTGGTATAAAACGAAGAGAGGAGAGCTGATAACAAAGCCAAGAGTCGAGACGCTTAAACAATCAAAAACAGATTTTGATAGTGATAATAGAGTAGAATTATACCAAATTATAGGATAAAAAAATTATACAGGAAGAAGAAACATATCTTTATTCAAAAAACCAGTTTTGGTTGCTTGACGACGGGAATGTCTTGTAGTGAAATTGTAGTGCGAATTTCATGGCTCTTAGTGGCGTGAATCACGTTGTAGTTGGGAAACTCGATGTGGGGGCGTGGTTACTCCAATAATCTGACCATCCACCCAAATTTGGGTTGGAGAAAGGGAGACTTTGGAAACCTAGGGCATATGCATAAAGAAATTACTAAGATTAGGATTTCTCATTCTCCAGCTATGCACTTATGAGACTATATTACTAAGGTCAAGATTGGGAAAGCTTTTTGTAAAAGAGATGATAATGATGTTTGTTGGATTAGAGATGACTATGAGGGGTATATTATAGGTTTTCATAAATGTTTGGATTTCACAAGAATAAATATGAACTCTTAGAAAGCACAAGTATGATAATCCAATTATTTTATCACAATTTCAACGAAGTGACCTAGAAATAAGATATACAAGACTATTCAATTCTAGATATATGCAATTATAACACACGGGCAATTAACAACAAAAAAATATGATGCTACTTAGAACGAACTTACCAGTGTGATCGCAAAATTATACAATGAAGTGTTACTGTTGTGAAGTTGTTTCTCAACTCAATTCCTCAATGAGATCACCAATTGAAAGAAAATTTTCTCTTATAAAGGCTCACTTTGGTGGATCTCACTCAAACTCACTCTTTTTTCAAAATGGTGTTAATTTTAACACTATCACTCGATTTAGTACTAAAAGTGTTATTCACACAAGAATGAAACAATAAGAATGTACAAGGTGTGAAGAATTTGAGAAATTTCGTGCGTATTGCTGTTCTATTCTCTTGAAAAATAGAGCAGTGTTTTCTCTTATATAGTGCTCTAATTTAATGATATGAATGTTAGCCTTAATCAATCAAATGATATTTATGAATTACAATGTTCCAATTGAGCTTCATTTGAGCAAATAGCCATTGGGACTTGGGAGACAAGTGCAATGAAAAGGGCTACAAATTAGGGTAGAAAAATGGTGAAGTTTTAGATATGAGAATTGACCCCTGAAACTTGTCTCATAATTTGATTAAATTGATTCAATCAAATCTAAAATGTTTAATTCAATTTATAAACAAGTTTGAATCAATCGGGCATTCAATTCAAGCTTAAATTTCGATTTTTGCTCAATGTATGAAAGCAGTCCCATAAATCGGTTGACTGATGAGGGGATCAGGTGACCAATATTCATATTCAGCCATTTTGGACAACTTATTGGTGTAATCGGTCGACTGGCTCTAGGTTCGGTTGACCGATTGTTTAGAACAATTTGATTTTGAACCTACTGGTGTAATTGGTTGACCGATAGGTGATCATCAGTTGAACGGATGCTTAATTCTCTCAAGGATCTAGCCAACTGGTGTAATTGGTTGTCCAGTTCTTGGGTTTCAGTCGATCGGTTAAGGCTTCTAGTTTTTCTTTTTAGGCTACTCGTGCTATCAGTTGACCCACTAATCTATTCGGTAGACCGGTTCTAGCTTAATTTCAATTTTAAGCCTAATTTGTGACTCAATTCAATTCCTTTTGACTTTATCTTTTCCACTCATGAATGCACATTCTAGTGGCATAAGGGCATGTTAGTTTCCTTTTTGAAAACTATTTTTTAAAATTTTGAAAACAGTTTATGAGAATTGTGAAAATTTGGTTGATTTAGTTTTAAAAAGTTATGGAAAGAGAATATTTATAAGTAATATGTTAACAAATTAAAAAGAAAAAAATGATGCGATTGATTGCTATATGATGCTGAACAAAAGAGATTATAATGATGTGCTTGTTGGATGAATGAGTGGTAGAGAAATAAAAAATAGAGATATGGAGGAAAAAATCGAAATTAAATTTATAAATAATAAAATTATAATATTAAAAATAGGTGATTTGATGTGTTGAATATTGTGAAAATTATTTTGTAAGATTATTTTTTAAGTTTTTTGTTAAAAGAGTAATTGCTGTATTTCGAAAACAGAAAACAATTTTCAAAAACATAACCAGCCTGAACAACTAAAACTAACAAGACAAGTTTGACACATGATAATAGAAAATCCATTCGCTGGATCAGTATTTATGCTACAAAATTCCATAAACAATACTTGAGTTTGGTATTATACGAGAAAGGTATTGAGGAAACTAATAATTGAACACGTGATGTGTATATGGATGAAAAATTGTACTTAGCAAAAAATACATGAAAAAGTATTGAAAGTTCTCTCTCTCTTTATATTTTTTTTAAGTAAAAAGAATTTTATTCAAATGGGCCTAAGACCAAAGAATTACATCAAAATTTCCTAATATTAGGAAAACCAGTCCTATCTAGTCTTAAAGCAACCCTAATATGCGGAGGAGCAGAATCAACACTCTATAAGCCAGCTGAAGTAGCACATCCTATTCTATCCAAAGCATCTGAAACTGTGTTTGCTTCTCTATAACAGTGGGTGACCTGAAAGTGACCAGTCACCGGTTTGATCTGAATGTCCTGCACCAAAGAAAGAAATTTCTGAGGAATAGCCATTTTATTATGCACCTGCACCACAGACAAGTTATCATTTGCAACTGTGTTTGCTTCTCTATAACAGTGGTGACCTGAAAGTGACCAGCCGCCAGTTTGATCTGAATGTCCTGCACCAAAGATAGCCCTTTCATTATGCACCCGCACCACAGACAAGTTATCAGTTTCAAAGATCACCTCACTCCAGGCATTCACCATGTAAATGTCAAGACCACGACATGAAGCCATTAATTTAGCTTGAAGGTTGGACCAAACACCTAAGCTAACAGAGAGGGCCAGAAGAACCTTCCAAATCCATTGCCACTTCGCCATATTTGAGGAAGTGTGAATGCGCCTTTGACTAATTTAATCAAAGATATTTAATTTTTTTTTTATTAAGACCTAAAGTGATGATACCTCAAAAGATTAAAGACATAATGAATTATTATGTTATAAACTTAATTAAGTTTATAAGATCCTATTAAATAAAGATTAAAGAAAATGTAAGATCCTATTAAATAAAAATTCTGTTACGATCTGGATCTTCTTGGTGATTATGGATAATAGAATTGTAGGATCATAAGATCTGGATCCTGATTTTAACAACTATGTTATCGAGTTTGAAGCACATTTCTATGTCTGATAGTATGGGTAAACGTCACATGAGTACATGACACAACTCAATAATGGCACATACGACAAAACTAGTCATGTCCATATTTTTAAAGGCACCCTATCCCAATTCCAAAAGGTGAAATAAATCTTAGAAGGAAAAAATTGTGGTGCTTCATGTATTCTTTTAGATTGTCAACTTCATTATCCTTGCATAAGTTAGATATCCTGTTGATCTTTTTCTGTTGTTTCCTTGTCTCTTATTTATTATTTGAGGTTTCTTAAGAATTATGACTCAATAAAAGCTCTCATATATCATTTAATAAATGGTATTTATTTGTGCAGAGGTATTTGAGGAGGTTTTAGAAATTGTGTCATATATGACCTTTTTCTCACCGACAATATCTATGGATATGTGGAGTCTTTGGCCTTTGATGATAGAGGCTTTGGCTGATTGGGCTATCGATTTCTTCCCAAGTAATTTCATTTAAATTTCCTGTGTCTTTGTTTGCAATATTCTTCTTCTTCGTGTTTTTCTTTTATTTTGATACACACACACACACATGTTATATAGAGACATTCTTGATCTTACCTTCCCAGTTGCTGGATTGATTAAATTTTGATAATCTAGGAATTCTAGCATGTTATTCTTAAAAATCCAACCTAAAAGAAGAGAAAATAAAAAGGAAAAAAATGCAACACATTCTGTAATAGATTCATTGCTGAACACTAGGGACTGGTTGGGATTTGCGGAAAGGGAGTAGGCCCTTGGCCTTGGTTTATATTGCCTTCCATCTTTTTCACGTAGATGGTAGTGACTTAAACTTCAGCATCGGAAGAATATGAAGGACCAATATTATAATTATATCTAGCAAGCAGGCTTGTGTTCCCAGATGGTAACTTTGTATTTTTAAAACATGCCCTCGTTTCTCCATGCATTTTCTAAATTTTTGGTTACATTCCCGCCAACAGCGGTCATTGACAATTCAGACTTTCGAAAGTTCATGATTTTGCAAAAAAGGCAGCTGAAGAGTCATTACTTGTGTTCCTCGGATTTAGAAAATTCCTTCAACTCTTTTGAGGCGACTTTCTCTTTACCCTTTTTATGCTCCAAATTTGATATAGTGATGGATTCTTTTCGGAATATGGGTTTAAGGGCTCCAAATATATTTGTTGTGTGAACAAGTAATGCTATAATAATGTAACCTTGGAGAGGCTTGAGCATCATGAGATTTTTGCTAATAATTGTGCTTACAAGATGCAAGGGGCGTCAAGCCATATACATGCTGAGAATTATGAAGGCTTAAATTTCTCTAAAAGGAATTGAGGGTGGTACTCCTTGAAGGATGACAACCTTTCACCACAAAAATAACATATATAGAAAAGAATGAACAAAAAAAGGTAAGATAAAGAATATCGTTCAAAAACTCATCTTCATTCACTCAAATGCTCTGAAAAACTACTAATGGAATTAAGCTCCAAAGATACTAACTCTGTTTAGTGCCTTGCCTTATCGATACAAGGGGTTCTATAGAAGGCATTCATGGATGCTGTTCAGTGTTTAAATTGTGTTCTTTCCTGCTCTGTAATTGTTATCATTAGTATTACAGAGCTAGAAATAACACAATGTAAACACTAACAGGTTGTGCCAGCTGATGGGTCCTTTTTTTTTTTTTTTTTTTCCTGCTTTGCATATCCCTTTAGTGTTGTATAATTTTCCTTTCTTCCCTTTTATTGGAAATAGACGGATATTTCTTCATTTTTCTTGTTATGTCAGCTTGCATATATCCTTTTGATGTCCTTTATTATTGTGGTAATTTTCGTACAGATATTCTGGTTCCACTTGACAACTACATATCCAGGAGCACCATGCATTTTATCACTTGCAAGGAACCTGACTACCAGCAAAGTCTTTGGAATATGATTTCATCTGTGAGTTGCTTCATATATCTTTTCTTTTTCGTTTTAATGAAATAGTTTACATGTAGATGCTTTACTTCAATCAAGAGAATTATAAATTGCTTTCCAACAAATTTCATCTTTGCATTTTTTTCCTATTTTTTGTGCAGATCATGGGAGATAAAAATCTGGAGGACAATGATATTGAGCCTGCACCTAAGCTCATTGAAGTAGTGTTCCAGAACTGCAGGGGGCTGGTTGACCATTGGGTTGAACCATATGTCAGAATCACAGTTGAGCGGCTGCATCGATCTGAGAAACCTTATCTGAAATGTCTTCTGATGCAAGTGGTAAGAAACTTGATGCCAACTTTCTTTTTGTGAAAACATATAGTCCATAATTGATTTCTTCTTCTTATCTATCCATTACGCGTTCTTTTATTTTTTCCCTTTGTGGGGTGTTGTTATATAAGCCATTTTATTTTGCACCCAGTAGTGACTAGTCATTCACTTCGATTCGTAGAATTTACTATTGCTATTGCTACACTACCATCGGATTTCGATTCTGTATGGATATCCAAATATAGGCTCTGTTAAATGGTATTTCTGTCATTTCTGTGTTTGCTTAGGATTTCTATATTGTTTCCCTATTTTTATATAAATAGAGGGAGAGGTTGACTCAATAGTTAAGCCTTCTCATCCTTTTCTATTCTTGTTACTTCAACATGGTATCAGAGTTAGATTTAGGAAGTCTTGTTTGTTTGTTTCTGATCGTTTGAATGTTTTTTTTTTCTTCTTTTATTTGCTTGATTGCATCACCTGCAAGGCAAGGCAGGTTGTCCATGAGGGTGGGTGTTAAAAATAACACATCAAATGTGTGAGGCTTCCCAAAGTAGTCTTTATGTGAAAGGAGTAACTCCACTCGACACTATATGGTTTTAGGTTAGAACCTCCTACTAACGTGGTTTCACATTTGTAACACTTGTGAACTAACTTGGTTGAAGCATTCATTGGAAAAACTTGGATTTGAACACTCTTCATTGATGGACTTAGTTTGCGATAATCAAGCAATACTTCACATTGTATCCAGTCCAATCTTCCATGAGAGAACGGAAAATGTTGAAGTTGATTGTCACTTTATACTAGAAAAAATGTTGCAAAGTTGATTGAAACTAGACATGTAAATTCAGTTGATCAGTTAGGTGACTTATTTACTAAACCGTTAGGGGGCTTAAGCGTAAAATACATTTGTAACAGGGTAGGAGCATACAATGTATATGCTCTAACTTGAGGGGGAGTGTTAAAGTTTATTTCTGTCATTCCTGTATTGCTTAAGGTTTCTATATTATTTCCTTATTTCTATTATAAATAGAGAGAGTGTGGTTGATTCAATAGTTAAGCCTTGTCATCATTTTTTATTCATTCTTGTTACTTCAACAGTCTCTTGAGCTTGGTAGACCAAATGAAGAGTGGGAGCTAGAAAGAAACAAAATAATGAGAAGAAACATCAGAAAAATACAATAAGATAAAGGGAAAATTACCACCTGGACCCATTTTAAGGCACAAAGTACCATTTAATACCAATAATATACAATTATACCAAATAATCCCGTTGACTTGACTTTTTGAACAAAATAATCTTATTTTAAAATTTTTCAGATTTTGCATGACAAAAATGCCTATCACTGATTTTCGGGATTAACTTGTGATTAAAATTTTCTTATAAAGTTGAATTAAAAAAAATAGTTACCATAAATAAGGGTAGTGGAGATATTCCTGAAATATCTATTCCGAAAGAATAGAGTATTTACCATAATTAATTATATTAAAAAGTCTTGCAAATAATCACGCAATAAATTAATTTTGTTTTGCTCTTTGTATGATTAAATTAAATAAACATGCTGGCCTGTTTTAATGGTTCAAAATGACATATCAATCATATTTTTTGCATAAAAAAATATAATCTGTGTTGAGTTTAACACGTTAAGTTATTTATGAAATTTGAAATTAGTCGTTCACGGTTGTTTTGAATTCAATAATCTGTGTAGAATTTAACATGGTCAGTTATTTAAGAAAGTTTGATTAATGGGATTCGAAGCTTGTATTGAATTCAACACACAAATTATTAAGGTGTTGAATTCAACATTTTCACTTAATTAGGAAAGTTTCTAATCATTTAATAATGTGATATGCTCTAAATATTGGTTAAATGTGTACTAAAAATATCTTCCACAAGAACAGACAGTTACCAATGATAATTTCATTAATCATCTTTTAATATAATCATAAATAACTACATTTCAATTATTTTTTTTGTTTGATTTGATTATAAACGCATTTCGTCTAAATAATAGTTTCAGAAAGATATCCTTGTTCATTTAATAACGTGATATTATTTTGATTCACTGTTTATGCTGAATTTAACATTGTGATAATTTTTTGATATGCCCATATTGAATTCAACAAGATTGTAAAGACATTTTTCAGTATTGATAAAAAACCTTAACGTGTTGTATTCAACATGGATTTTTTTTTTTTTTTGATCTATGATTGACATTTCATTTTGAAGTCCTTAAATAAGCAATTATTGATGTATAATTTGATGATGAAAATAATGAAAAAAACTGGTGAAATTATTTGATTATTTACAAGGTCTTTTTCCTCGCATGCATAAGGTAATTGCTCTTTGTTTTTTGGAAGATATATCTCTGAAATATTGACCGATCAGAATGGAATGTAACGACACTTAAATAAGGGCAAATCTAACCATATATTCAAAAAGAATCGTTGAGTTCATTGAAAAACCATTGGGATCATTTAGTAGTTTTGATTCCAAAATAGGATCCCTGGGTAAGCACCCCTTAGATAAAATGTCCTGAAATAGTCTTTCTTGTTTCACCATGTAGTGCAAATCCATAACTTGATGAGTATTACAGAATAGAGTATGCTCCTCTTCTCACCATTCATATTGGTTTAATACATTCGTTTTTTAGGGGAATTATGAAAGTTTGGTTCTTTCACTTGGCTTTTGGCATTGTTGAGGTAAAAAGAGATTAGCGGAACCTCTCAAATTGTATGTATTTTCCAAATTAATTCTTAAATTGGTGAAATACTTTAAAATGTTTATTTTAATTAATTACATGGGATTTTAGTGTTTTTTTTTTTTGGGGGGGGGGGGGGGGGGGGGGGGTATCCATTAAAAGATTTTTGTGCCTTAAACCTTCCTGTGAAATGGTTTTTGGTTAAACTTCCAGCAATACAATATTTATTCAGATGAGAAAAAAGCCAATGCATTGAAGGTTTCATGTCACTTTAAACCTTCCTGTGAAATGGTTTTTGGTTAAACTTCCAGCAATACAATATTTATTCAGATGGAGAAAAAAGCCAATGCATTGAAGGTTTCCTGTCACTTTATGTTGAAAATTTTAATATTCAAATAAATCGAGAAAAAAAATGAGATTGGTTTATCAGGAATTTAATAAATCTGTTAGCATTAAGAATGTTATATGAATATTTATATGTCATTTTTTAAACAAAAAATAATATTTAATGTTTCCGAGGAGGCACAAAATCAACTGTTTTTGCAAGGAATGGGGTTTTGAGCAACAAAATTTGTTGGATGGGTTTTTAAATGGTGCCGTCAGAAATGGGACGGGGCATCAATTACCCCAAATTAAATTACATAATTTTCCCTAACATTATTATTGGGTAATGCCTCATGAACAGTTGCTAGCAAACTAATATTCTTAATCTTATCGATATTTTGTCCTAAATCTCGCATATCTTAATAGGTGACCTGTTTATATTGGGGATGGCAGTAGAAGAAGGCTTCCTCAAGTTACAAGAAATTGAAGGTTTAGGTTGTAATAACTGTTAACTACGTAATCAGTGACATATGTCTTGGATTTGTTGCTGAGATAAAGTTCCATAAGATTTCTACTGATGTATGAAATGAGGACATATTAGTAAAAGAATCATATAATTTTACGTTAGATCGTCTAATGTCTCATTTATTCTACACCTGGTAACTTTTCTAGTCGAGGCAAGGAAGGGGACAATGGACATGATTAGGAGTTCAGAATAAGCAATCAAGAAATGAATAGGTCTGACTTCTGAGCCAATGTATGAGTCCTTATTGGAGGAAACCGAAAAGATCAATGTCGATGCCACAACTTGATAGATTCAGTCTCCTAAACCTTATAGGCAATACCGCAACATGAAAATAACTGAACTGCTAAAGAAGTTAGAAATTAATCTACTTTTTTGTACTCTGATACTTGTATCCTGATTAAGTTTACTCATCTTTTAAATTGTGTTTATAGATTACGACGAGCAATTGAAGAATTAGCAATTCCTGCCAACAGATGCTGGAAATCTGATGTCTCGTTGAATTGAACTGTAGAAATCAACTGGTTAAATGTATCCTAAATCTAATGAAAAGCGAATACCGTAACCGTAGAATGAAAGTACGTTCCCAAAACTTTAAGAGAACACAAATAGATCCAACATATATTGCAGATAGAAAAATCCTAGGTATATTACTAAGCCTTGGTAATGGACTTTCTCAATCTATATACTCAAATCATATGATGCCTTGTGTTCCTGACTACTTTTGATATACTTGGACATGGGTAGATGTTGGAGCATCCTTCCAAGTGGAGGGGCATTATGGTAATTTGATGGTAAATTGACACTTGACAGTTATTATTTGTTTCACTTTATATCTTTGGCTTCCTTCCTAGGGATTAGATATTTTTGTTTTCTGTCCTGTAAATATTTGGGAGTACAAAATTGGAATATTGGAATTGAATGAGAAATAAATGCATTTAAATCTACGTTGACTCACTCCCAATCCCAATTCCAAAGCTCTAATTTCTTACTCTTAAACACCACCTTGGAGCTTCCGGAATTGTGTTTGGAAATTTCCCCGTCTTTTCGGAATTTGTTCCAGGACAAACTTTTGAATCAAGAGTATATATTGTTTTCAGATAGCTGATGCTCTCTACTACAATGCATCTTTGACACTCAACATACTGCAAAAGCTTGGTGTTGCTTCAGATATCTTTAGCCTTTGGTTCCAGTTGTTGCAGCAGACTAAAAAGAGTGGGGTCCGCTCTAACTTTAAAAGGTAATCAACCATAATCTTCTCACAGCTTAGAAATGTAACTTTCTTTACGCTGACCAAAAGATTAAGGGCATGTTTTATCACTTAATTTTTAAGTGCTTAAATTTTAAGTGCTGAAAATTTAAGAAGGTTGTTTGATAACATTAAATTTTAAATGCTAAAAATTTAAGTGCTGAATTTTTTTAGTTTGTTTGATAATTACCCAATTTGAATGCGGAAAATTATTTAATTTATATAACTACTCTTAAATCAAGATTAAAAAAAAAAATCTGAACTTGAAATTTACTTCTCAATCAACTAAATCGATGAAACACGTAGAACATATAAGCAATTAAGTATCAACAAATTTCAGCAATGTCAACCGGAATTTGAAAAAATTGCTATGAAATTACGCATAACACAGATCAATCGGAAGAAGATGAAGAAGAAATAGTACCTCATAGGAAGAATCGCCGCAAATGTCATCGCTCTTTTTAGAACAGTACGTAGATAAAATTAAACAATAAATAATTAAGTGAAATATAAAATATAAAAATAATAAAATAAAATATAAAAAAAATAAAACAAAAAAAAATTAAAAAAAACAGAGAAAGTCATATTTTACAAAAAATAAATAACAGTTAAAAAAAAGAGAGAGAGATGCATTCAAAACAAGTATGGGACATTATTTATAATTATTTACCTTCTATAGAAGCAAAATGAATTAAGTTGAGGGGTCTTCACTTAATTTTTTACTTAAATTTTGACTTAATTTTTAAGTTAGCTTAATGAATTAAGTACTTAATATAATAAGTTTTAAGTGCTTAATTTGATTATCAAACAAGCCGTAAATGTAACCTTATTCTCTACTTCCTTCTTCCCCTTCAATCCTGCTGGTTTTCTTGCAAAAATCACTTGTCCTTCAAGGACACTTGTCAGGCAATGGTATTATCTGCGCAGTTGTAGTTTCATACTCCTTTTTCCATGCCCATATTTTGTAGTAGATGTCACTAATCATTCTTCGTTCTCATATCTTACATTTCTAGTTGTGGTACTATGTGAAATAAATTTTTGATGCAAAGCGGATGAAGTTTCTCACAACTTTACTCACCAGTCTAGAGAATAACTAGAATCTACTCTATCCTTTCCTTTTTTCTTAGGGAAAACTGTTTGGTAACTTTTATCAATCTTTTGAAAATTTAGTTTAAATTTTGATTTGGAATTCCTATTTGTGCACATTAGCACTATTTGGTAGTATTGTGATTGGCGTTACTGGTGCAGGGAACATGAAAAGAAAGTGTGCTGCCTGGGGTTGACATCACTGATTACACTACCAGCGGATCAATTGCCAGGGGAGGCTTTACAACGTATTTTCAAGGCTACTCTTGATCTCCTTGTTGCATACAAGGACCAAGTAGCAGGTTTCTGCCTTATCTCCATCACGCCCCAGTGGCCTCCTCCAAAACTCTTTTACCCTCTTATGCTTATTTATCATATTCAAGTATTGTATGGTGCGCATTATTGATCACCACTTTCTTCTTATAAATGCTCAGAAGCTGCAAAGGAAGAAGAGGCTGAAGATGACGACGACATGGATGGTTTGCAGACTGATGACGAGGATGATGACAATGATGGTTCTGACAAAGAAATGGGAGTGGATGCAGAAGATGGAGACGAAGCTGACAGCATAAAGCTTCAAAAATTGGCAGCCCAGGTTTGTAAAACATCAGTGCCTGCTAATATCAAGCAGTTCTGATTTATGGATTATCTAAATATCATATCTTCATAGTTGGATGAGTTCTGATTAAGCAATCCACCGTATTGCACGTCTGAAGCAAATTTGAGAAAAATCATCAAGATTTGCACTGATGCCTTTTATACCTCCTGTAAAAATATACCGTGGCAATAAATCTGAAGTTAGATGAAGCCTTGCATTTTTATACATGTTGCTGTATGTGGTACTTGACAATGGGTGGTTGCAAAACCGTTTTACAGGCGAAAGCTTTCCGTGCAAATGACTCTGACGATGATGACTCAGATGATGACTTCAGTGATGATGAAGAGTTGCAATCTCCCATTGATGAGATTGACCCTTTTGTTTTCTTTGTGGATACAATCAAAGGTAAAATGAAATTGCGTCTTATTTTTTGTCCTTTTGGAATTAATATGCGCGCTTGAGCCACCGACTGACGTGAATTCATTTCCTCTTCATGAAGTTCTTCAAGTGTCTGATCTTGCGAGGTTCCAGAACCTCACACAGACGCTTGACTTCCATTATCAGGCACTTGCAAATGGTGTTGCTCAGCATGCTGAGCAGAGAAGACTAGAAATCGAAAAGGAAAGAATGGAGAAGGCATCATCATCACCAGCTTCTGCAGCCTCCTGATAATATTGGGACTCTGCATTCACTCCATTCATTTACGGGAACAGTTTTTGGATTTTCGCTGTTTCTGGTGAACCCGGAAGAGCCGTCGTTCTGAAGATAAAACGTGAGGTATGGAGCGCTTCACCTGTGTGGGT
This sequence comes from Eucommia ulmoides, assembly GCA_016647705.1. Classification (NCBI taxonomy): domain Eukaryota; kingdom Viridiplantae; phylum Streptophyta; class Magnoliopsida; order Garryales; family Eucommiaceae; genus Eucommia; species Eucommia ulmoides. The sequence goes on along the minus strand of CM028327.1, from coordinate 12,573,720 downwards.
TTTGGGTTAAGTCATTGTCATTGGCAATTCTGCAGCGGCAGATCTCTCTCTCTCTGTCTCTCTCTCTGTCTGTCTCATATACAGGACCACCCCATTTCGGGGTATATTCATTAAAGACCTTCCAATCTGGTCTGGTAAGGAAAGGAGGGTGCAACCCATATTGGGTTCAGGTCATGTCGTCATTTTCTTTGGATAGGTTGTCTTTCAAGTGATGGGTGTATTTTACATTTTTCTTTTTGGTGGTGAGCGTGGGCTCTATTCTTTCATTTTCCCTTGTCAGATTGGAGTGGCCTATACCGAGTTTCACGTCAAAGCTGTAATTGCACAATTTTCACCATATTGCGTTGAAAATTAAATACAAATGCCAAATTAAAGTGTTGTCCATTTTTCAAACTGTTAATCGGTACTATTGTAGTAACTTCCCTTTTTTGAAAATGTCAATTTTCACCATATTTATCATTTTTCAAAATGATAAATATACACATGTTTTAATTTTTTAAATAATGCTTTATATTTTTAATTTGTTAACGTTTTTATTTTGTTATTACATGTATTTATCATGAAGGTTGGATTGACTTGTGGGATAATTTATGTTGTCCATTGAAGAAAGTGTTATATGCACTCCAAAAATATCTAGTTGCACTCTATACTCATTATTACAGAGGGGTGGGCAGCAGGCGGGTTGAAGTAATTTGAACCGTGGACTGCCCAACAGTGTGTAAATGGGGGCCGGTTAGAGTGGTCGGGTTGGTTAGTTTAAACCGTGGATAGTGCGTTGTTGGAGACCAGTTTTGAGTTGGGTTAATTAAAATCTTGGGTTGCCAAAATATTTTTGGGTTGGATTTTCAATTATAATAAATTTTACTAAAAAAAATTGTTGCATTATTAAAACTTGCAGAAAAATTATCAGAAAATTATAGTAACACAAAAATAAGGAAAAACTACAATGTAATTGTAAATCATCACAATAATAGAAAAACCAAAATAATTATAAACGTAAATTATAAAATCTAACCTGCAAACTTCGTAAACAGTAAAGTAAAGATAAATTGCAAATTCACTATTACAATCCAAATAATAATTAACTAAACAACAAAACATAGATGTTGAAACAAAAACTAGAAAAAAGAAAAAAAAAAAAGAAAGAAAGACAAACTTAACCATGTCATCAATAAATTGGAAAGAGTGCATGATTTTCTACCAAATAATTAGTAAATCTTATCTTAACATTATGAATAATAAAAAATTGAATTATATAAAATAAAAAACTTAAAAGTTATAAACCTGATTCGATATCTTTTTCAAATTCTCCGATCTCATTATGTTTCGAAAAAATATTGGCACTGAAGAGACTCAACCGTTTGAAGAGACAATGAACTACAAAATGGATCTAGTGTTCGTCCCTCCATACTAAATGCAGACTCTAACGCCACAATCGACACATGAACAACCAATACATCACAAACAATCAAAGCCAACACTTTATATATACTACAATTAACCTTCCACCAACCCAAAATATCAAAATTTTCATCATTCTTTCATGTAGTCAATTCATTTAAATACTTTTCTAGCTCAAACTTGCCCCCCGTATCTATTTTTCTCTATTTTTACTTCCATAAAACTCTCAAATTGATAAACAATTAACTTGTGTGGATCTTCATCCATAAAATCTACTTCCATAAGTGACGTAGATGTCATATTCCCACTCGAACCACTACCACTGCAGTTTCAACATGTGAACTTATTGACTCCATAGAAGAATAACATCCATACAATCGATTTATAGTAATCTTCACATTTTCAATGAATGAATTTGCAATCTCGATAGCATATATTTTTTTAAAAACAAAATTGGAGATATGAAGGGGCTGTTTGGTAGTGTTCCCACTTTTTCCATCCCACTTGGGATGAGATGGGTTGAGAATTCTATTTCTTAATGGGAGCATAATCGCGTTTGGCAATGACAATTTTTTTTTTTGTTTTGGAAACAGAATCTTATTTGGTAATAATATTATCCTACAATTATTTCCTCACAATTGTTCTTTATTTATTTATTTAAACTTACACTGAAGAACAAGAAATCAAGAACACTAATTTTGAGAAATCATTAAAAAATCATCGAGAACTCAAGAACGAACCCTAAATCACAATCAAGAAATCATCAAGTAATCGAACCCTAATTCTGAGAAATTGATTTCAACAATTGAACCCTAAATCGATTTGAGCAATGAAATTGAAATCGATTTCGTGATCGATTTCAGTAACGAAATCAAAATCGGAACCCTAATCAAAATCGTTGTTGCTCAAAATCGATATCGAAAATTGAAATCCTAAACCCTAATTGAAATTGTTATTGCTCAAAATCGAAATCGAAATCGATTACAGCTCAAAATGGAAACCTTAATTTCGTTGTTGTTCAATTACAATGTTGTTGCTCGAAGTCGAAATCAAAGACGACGGTGACTAGCGAAGTCGATGGCGAATAGGAGGAGGATGACGACGACGAGAAGAAGGAGGACGACGAAAACGACGACAAGTCAGAGGAAGACGATGGCAAGGAGGAGGACGACGGTGAGGAGCAAACGACGATGGCCATGAAGAAGATGAACGACAATGGCCATAAAGAAGACAAATGGCGGCAGGAGTTGAAGAAGACAGCCGCTTGGAGGAAAAAGAAATAGAAAAAAAGAATGTGACTAACAGGAGTTGAAGAAAAGACTCACTAACAATTGTCAAAATGACTAGCGTATCCTTTTTTTTGGTTTGGGATGGAATGAGAATGAAAAGAAAAAAAAAAAAAAAAAAAATTGTTTCTCACCCCCTTCACAAAATCAAGAATCAATTCTAGAGTTTTGAGATGTGGTGGGATGAGAAACAGGTTTATCAAACGGTGTTCTCGAACATAAATCCGAAAAATTTGGGGATGGGATGAGATGAGAATACTAACCAAACACGGCCGAAGTCTTCTTCCTTGGATCCAACAAAACTACCACATACAAAATAACATTGATCTTGTCCCCAATTCCCTAGTACTTGTTAAATTTTGATTTAATATTCAACGTCATTTTAGCCACCCCATTACCTTAATTCAAGATTAAGTTCAATTATACTTCAAATTACAACAATCACATAGAAAAACGAGTTCGAAGTAACATACAAAGTACTAGAAAAATGATTTGTTGTCTCGTAAAAAAGTTTAAAAAATTTAACAAATGCACGATATCTTACCCAATTTTTCTTATTCGGATGAGATCCAGTTATATCACTTATATCTTTTTTGAGAAAATAAGCACGAAATCTAGGGTCTTCATCATCTAATCTCTCAAATGCTTTTTCAAATTTCTCAACAGACCTTAAGATTTTGTGGGTGGAATTCCAACGTGTTGGCACATCAAGACAGAAAAGACTTGGACTCAATTTTTAACATATTGACGCATTTCAAGAAAGATTGGAGTCGACTAGATGAAAATTTTACATATCTTACTGCTCCATGAACCCTTTGAATAGAATCGCCTAATGCTTTTAACCCTTTCACCACTATCACATTTAAGATGTGAGCACAACATCTCATATGTAAGAGCTCCTGACCTAAAATTGTACATTTTCAATTTTTTGTCACATTTTGTAAAAATTTATGGTAAGATTATTTGAACTAGCAATATCCACCATTAAAGTGAAAAATCCATAATTTCTCATTCAAGCAAACATTTCTCAATCTTCTTATCAATAGTCTCCCCCTTATTATCGTCAACAATACAAAAATTCAATATTCTTTTTGGAGTTTCCAATCATTATCTAGGAAATGACACGTTATACACATATTATATAAATTATGAATAGACATCTGTGTGTTCGTAATCAAACATACCCTACAACCTTTTAAATTTTTTCTCAAGTTTTCTCTTTCTACATCAAAAATCTTATTTATATCGCGAGCAATTGTGTATCGAGAATGAATATTTAACCATTTCGGTTGAAAAACATTATAAAACCTACTAAACCCATAATTTCTCACAAATCTAAAAGGCAATTCATCAATTATTATCATCTCCGCAAAAGCCTTTCTAGTGGCCTCTTGACCAAAAACTTAATATGACAAGTTGAACACCATTTTCCCCATCTTTGTTAGGTTTAAACCTAATGTTGCTTGCCCCTTAAGTTGTTTTCTAGATGAATATTTTGAACAGTTAGGGGAGTGATTTTTTAAACTATTTGTACTGAATTTTTAAATTAGCACTGTAAACCTTTTTTACAATATTTACATGATACTTTCGGTTCACCCCCTATTTCAATCCTATCAAAATGATTCCATACTACAGAAAATTTTCTTTTATGTACCGTAATTTTAGTGGAAAGTGGTAGTTTCGAATCAATATTCTCATTTGGTTTATCCACTTTCACTTCAACTGTTATCGTAGTGTCCATCACTAAAATAATATACAAAGATAAGAAAAATAAAAAAATCAATATAGACAAACATTACACGGATTACAAAAAAAATAAAAAATAAAAAAATAAATTGAACATGAAAAACACTTCATTGAACATAAAAACCACTTAACACTTAACGGAGTATGAAATAGATATAGAAACAGATACTGGAAACAAGTACTAGAAACGGATACTGGAAACATAAACAGAAATAGAAATGGATACAGAAACACTTAAAAAAATCGTCCTAAGTTATTTTGTGAGAAAATCAACACAATTAAAAGCCCTTCTCTGCGCTTTACCCCAAAGTGCATAGTATTTAAGTATTTATTTATTTTGAAAATTTGAGGTGCATCAAGTCTCATACATGATTTTGAATGAGAAAAAGAAGTGTGAAATCATTGTTTTCCATTCTATCTATTTGACGATGCAATGGTTCTTTCTTGGGGAATCCAAGCTTAAACCATCCCTTATGTCAGATGTGGCGACAAGTCTAACCAAAACAGATGACATTTCCTTCATGTGTGTGATTCGTTAGAGATAGATCCCATCTTTTTGTAATGCGATGCTATTTGATCTAAGCAGGCTCACATAACAAACATTCATTGGAATTTAATACAATATTGGAATTTGAGATATTCCTAATATAAGAAAGTATATGGAAAAATAAGAATATTGGATTTCAAATATATATGGGACCTAACAAAAAAATGACAAGGGTTTAGACAATTTCGTTCTCTTTATGCGAAGGCCAAAAAAAAAACCTAAGATAAAAGAGAAATATGGGTTTGATCCGTCTTTCTCCCATTTATGGATCATAGACTATCTCTATGCAGAGAGAATTTTATTCCTGGTATACCCTCTTCTTTAGAAGAATTTATAAGAGTGCCAGATATGTATATTATATGTGTCACAACAATTTAGAATCAATAATTTATAGTAAGAGCGACAAACCATTGGAATAATAGTATCTATTATCGGCCTATTTTGAGTATTTTTCAAAGTACATCTCGCGGTGATAGAAATCTAAAAATATAAACACCAAACAAATGCTCCTTAGCTTAACCAAATAACCCCAATAATTTAATCTTTCTTCTTTTCACCCTAATGCTAAGTCATTCCAAACAGCAAATGGCTTTCCTATAAGAAGAATGGAATTGCTGAAAAAATACAATAACTATTGAAACTAAAAGAAGAAATGGAAGAGAAAGGGAAATAGAAAGAAGAGAAAAGGAACACACACACATAATCAATCTTTGAGAAAAAGATAAACATATGTTGAAAATCAAGCTTAATTTTGGTTAGTTCTATTTTTGTGTAGAATGTTTTCCTTTCCTTGTAATTGAGGATTGATTTGCTAATTGCCATCACTATCTTTATTTGTCTTTATTTGATTTCTTAGTTTAGATTTTACCTTATATTATATAAATTCAGTCATTCTTCTTCAATTTTATTAAGACAAATCATAGAACGACTTGAATCTATGTTCATCCATATATCCGCTTCATTTTCTTTATGGTACCAGAGCGGGTTTCATCCTGCCTTATCATTTTCTTCGAGTTTTTCCTACTCAAATCTCTTATCTGTTCTCTCTTATCTCATTTGTTTTGAATCATGCAAAAGTACGTCTTGTCATTCGGTATAAATACCAATTCATCCTCTTATTCTTCTTCGGATATTATTCCTCCATCTTCATCTTCAACCTCTTACCAAATAGAGACCTCTCCCATTTTCTTCATTGACCATAAACTGAATTATCAAAATTATTCGCAATGGTCTCAATCAATTCTTATGTTCATTTAAGGAAAGGAGAAATACACTACATTACTGGGGGCATTAGTAGCACTTGAGATAACTGCACCTATGTACAAGAGGTGGATCGCGGAAAACGACATGATCATGTCATGGCTTATCAATTCAATGACCACCAACATTTGGAAAAAAATTTATGTCATTCGACACCGCTAAGGAGATTTGGGATATGACAAAAGAGACATTTTCCGACAAAGAAAACACGACAGAGATTGTTCAGATTGGAGGCATCCTACATAACTTGCATTAGGATGACAAAATGGTAACTGAATATTTCAATACTCTCACTCGTCTATAGCATCAACTTGATACGTTTGACGTTTATAACAGGTCTTGTGCTACCCACAAATTTCTATATAAGAAAATCGTCGAAGGAAAACGTATTTTATAAATTTTGATTAAGATTTAAACAAACATCTAGATGAAATTAAAGGGAGACTCATGGGGGTGAAGTCTCTTATTTGAAGTCCGCCGTGAGAAGAGTCGAAAAAGGCCCATAATGGGAACTTATCAACAAATGAATATGGCACAAAGCTCGGCCCTGAAAAACTCAGCTCTTTTCCTCAAACAATCATCAAAAGAATAAAAATGGTAGGCCATGGTGTGATCATTGCAATAAACCAGGCCTTTTTAAGAGTAACTTGCTCTAAGATTCATGGAAAGCCAGTCGATTGGAAGTCGATTCGTGAAAAAGAAGGTCGTGGAAATCATGTGACAACCACCATCGCAACCTGAAGCAAGCAAATTTAGCAAGGAGTAAATGGAGATGCTTCAAAAAAAAGTTATCTACTCTAATGACTACTCAGCCTTAACCTGGTACTTTTTCAAGCCATGCTATTAGTTATAGTAATTTGGTGCAAAAAGGTAATTCTTTAAGTGTCTTCTCTGTGGGAAAGAAACAAGTTAAACCATAGATTTTGGACTCAGGTACTTCTGACCATATGACGGGAAATGCCACAATTTCAATTCATATAATCCATGTTCAGACAACTTAACGGTTCATATAGCGGATAGCTCGCTATCAAAAGTTATTGGTACATGTTCAATTTAGTATCTAAAGATTTTACTCTTGAATTCGTTCTCTTGGTCCCAAATCTTGATTGTAATTTATAATCTATTAGTAAACTCATTAAGGAAAAGAGGTGTGTCACTAATTTTTACTCTACTCATTGTGAATTTCGGGATTTGGATTCAGGGAGGTTGATTGGCAATGCTGAGGAATGCTCCGAACCCTGTATCCTTAAGAACTTTTGATGCGAACCTCACCAAGAATTAGTGAAACCCGAAACCAACTTAGGGTTTCTTCGTGAAAGATCAAACTAATTTTAGATTTATCACGAATTGAAAATACAGAAATTAATAGATATATTACCTTGACCCAATCGTTTATGAATGAAATGCGAACCAAAGGTATAATAAAGTAACAAACCTTGACCCAATGATTATAAGTGAATCACAAACCAAAAGTATAGAGTTTGAACGCCATAAGAAATTCTTGATAAGTTCATGAAAAGTTCTCTGAAGAACTTAAGAGAAAACTCTACAAGTATATGAATAAAAAAGTAATGTCTTTTTCCCATGCAATACAACTCTCTTAAATAGGCGGCTAACAATAAAGGAAAACCCTAACTAGTGAATAGTGTCGCGCATGAACAATACTTGTGAACAGTAACGGTGAACAGTGCGGCTACAACAAAAAAAATAAAAAAACCCTAGTGTCTCACACTACAAGACAAAAGAAAGAATAAGGAAGCTTCTTATCTTGCCTTATACTCCTAGTCTAAAAAGGAAAAGTCTAATTGGCAATCATGCCTTACAAATCATCAACTAAAATACCTAAATTAAATTAAAAGACCAATAAATAAAATAAATATGCTGAATTTTCGTGGTCCTCATGCCTTGGCCCATTTAAGTTCATGCCTAAACCCATTCACTTGCCTTGATAAGATGGATTAGGCATTGATTTTTCCATTGGGCCTAATTTGGGCTTAACTATTGTAGACATGGGCTAAATCTCTTGAATTAACCCATTAAGTGTTGCTTTGATCTTCTTCAATCTTGCTCTAGTAATAGGCCCAACTGGAATATGTAGCGGATTCTTTGATGGTGCTTGTTGGTTCTAATCAACTTCCATCGTCCTCAAGATCAACCTCAATTGGCAATTAGTGCTATTTCTTTTTTTGCTTCTTCTTAAAATAAAAGATAGTGCAATCATGATGTGGAAGTATCACTTAGGTCATCCAATATTTTTGTATCTTAAACTTATGTTCCCCAAGTTATTCAATAAAAAAAATCAAGTTCATTCAATTGTGAAATTTGTCAATTTTGAAAACATATGCATAGCTTATTCCTTCTCCAACCTTACAAAGTGTCCAAGGGGCCGTAAAAAATAAAAAATATAATTGGATCAAGTTGGTTTGTCTCATTTATAGATGGCCATACTATATTAACCTTGATATTTCTTATGAAAGAAAAAAATCAGAAACAGGTTAAATATTTAAAAACTTCGTAAATATGATTCAAACCCAATTTCATTCAAAAATAAAAATCCTAAAGTCTGATAATGCTAAGGTTATTTCAACTCCACTCTAGGACAATTTCTAGCAAAATAAAGGATAGTCCAATTAAGTTCTTGTAGATACCCCGCAACAAAATGGAATCACTAAAAGAAAAAATAGATACTTTTTAGAGGTTGCTAGGTCCCTTATGTTCTAGGGGTTTTCGGGGGGGGGGGGGGGGGGGGGGGGGGGGGGGGGGGGGTCCTTATGATAAGCTATCCCATTAATAGAATGTCTTCTAGGGTCCAAAAATTCCAAACACTATGTCAAACCCTCCCAAAATCCTTTTCGACTATGCGTCTCATTTCGTCAGTTCTATCTAAAATATTCGGGTGCTCTGCATTTGTTCATATCCATCAATAACATAGGAATAAACTCGATCCCCGGTCATTTAAGTGTATTATTCTTGGGTATTCTTCGAGTAAAAAATGATGTAAATGTTATTTCCTATTACCAATAAATTCTACAATAAGATGGATGTTACTTTTCTTTAAAATCAGACATACTACGCCAAAACTTATGTCCAGGGAGAGAATTCAACTCAAGAACATCAATTTTGGGATTTTGAGACATTTCTATAGTCACCTATCACCATATAAAATTCCATTCTTTCAGTGTCAGAAAAGCAAATTCTTCTAGAGTTACCCAGTTAGCCTCTAGCTGTTGAAAACATCGAGTTCATTGTTAACTTGGGGGATAAGGAATACATTCAAGAGGTGAAAGAGGATGAAGCATATTCTCACCAAATACATGAGGCTGAACCGAATCTCATTCCGAGAAAAATTCTAGGTGATAATACCACTAACTCAAATGATACTGTGATTCCGAGTTAGAAAATAAGATCCTTAATATTCCTATAGCTTGGAGGAAAGGAGTTCGGTCGTTCACCTAACATCCTATTGGGATCTTCATTTATTATGATAAGTTATCACCTTCTTTTAGTGTTTTCACTACTAGTCTTACACAGATACAGGTTCCTCGCAGCATTCAAGAGACATTCAAATATCCTAAGTAGAAGGATGTTGTTAATGAGGAAATTACAGCACTTGGAAAGAATAGCACATGGGACCGAGCTTCCAAAGGAAAGTAAACCTTTTGGGTGTAAATGGATCTTTAAAATTAAATATAAGGCTAATGGGAGTCTAGAAAGATACAATAACTGGTTGGTTTCTAAAGGATTCAACTAATCCTACGACATTGATTATTTTGAGATGTTCGCACTTGTTGCCAAATTCAACACTGTTCATGCCATTTTATCCTTGGCATCAAATTTAGATTGGCTTTTACACCAACTTGATGTAAAGAATGCATTTCTCAATGGTGACCTGGAAGAAGTGATGTACGTGGATATTCCTACCGGTCTCAAGACTATATGTAACTCCAACAAGGTTTGCAGGCTCCGAAAATCTTTTTATGGACCCAAATAGTCTCCCTAGGTAAGGTTTAAACGGTTCACCAAGACCATAAAAGGTACAGATATTCTCAATGTCAGTCAGATCATACTCTATCCGTGAAACACTTCCCTGAAGGAAAATTGGCAATTGTCATTGTATATACGGATGATATTATATTGACAGGAGATTACAATAGGGAGATTAGACAACTAAAACTTTTCTTGGCGAAAGAATTTGAGATCACATATGAAACCTTAAGTATTTCCTTGGTATGGGAATTGGTCGATCAGGGAAAGGTATCTCTATTTCCCAATAGAAGTATGTCTTGGATTTGTTAACAGAAACATGCATGCTTGGATGCAAGCTCACTAAGACTCCCATGGATTTGATTGTCAAACTTGAAACACAATAATGGTAGTCCTCCCGTCGACAAGGAAATATATCAACGTCTTGTGGAAAGATTAATTTCTCTCTCCCATGCCAAACCTAACATTGCATTCTCTGTTAGTATGGTAAGTCAATTCATGAATTGTCCAATTGAACAACATATGACGATTGTCTACAGGATTTTGACATATTCAAAAATGACACCCGAAAAGGGATTATCATTCTCAAAAGCTCGAAAAAAAATAAAAAAATATCAAAGTTTTTCATATGTAGACTGGGCGGGATTAGTAACTGATTGAAGATATACATCAGGATATTATTAATTTGTCTGGGAAATTTAGTAACATGATGCAGTAAGAAACAACTTGTTGTAGCCTGAAACAGTGTTGAGCCTGAATTTCGAGCCATTACTTAGAGTATTTGTGAAGGAATATTGTTCAAGGGATTACTAGAAGAATTATGGATGTTGTTCGAACTTCCCATGAGATTATATTGTGACAATCAAGCTGCCATTAGCATCTCCAAGAATCCTGTTCATCATAATAGAACAACAGATGTAGAGATTGATCAACACTTCACAAAAGAGAAATTGAAGTTGGAATTTTCAAAGTCAATTACACTCTGATGATCTCTTAAACAACTGATATCCTTAATAAGGCCCTTGAGAGAATTAACTTCGACAATTTGACCGAAAAACTAGGAATGATCAACATCTACAGTCTTGGCTTAAGGGGGAGTGTTGAAAATCAAGCCTAATTTTGGTTAGTTATGTTTTTGTGTCGAATATTTTCCTTTTCTTGTAAATGCGGATTGATTAAGCCATCATTACCTTCGTCTTTATTTGCTTTCCCAGTTTAGATTTTATCTTGTAATCCATAAATTCAGTCATTCTTCTTTTATTTTATTAAGACGAATCATAGAACGACTTGACTATGTGTTCCTCTATATCTCTGTCTTCATTTTCTTTAGCATACTTTGTTTTTTGTTCGACGATAAATCTAGTGGCTCATCCTTCCTGTTAACTTGGTGAGACCACAGGGAGAATTGAAAGAGGAGAGAGTGAAAGAGAAGAGGAAATTACAATACCAGAAGTAAAGATTGAAAGCGAAGTAATAGAACAAACCCAAATATTGGAGTGGGGGCATATCATAAATAACATAAAAATATCATTTGAATTTAAAAAAATGCCTATGTCTATCTAAAAAAACATTGACCAATTACATTATAAACAAAAAAAAAATGTTTTATGTTTTTTTTTGGGTGTAATTTAGATGCATGACAATTTAAAAGTAAAAACAAAAACACTCATGAGTAAAATTGAACATGAACATGAAATAATAAAATAAATCTAAATCTAGTAAGAAAGAAACCTAACATAAAAATAAGTGAAATCTAAATCTAATGTGTACATACGTTTTATTTAAATTGTCCAATTTGAAAAACAATGAGATGAGCACGAGTCCCAACTCTCAATTCAAGTCAAATAGGGTTGTTTCGTAAGGTTGAGGCATTTTTGTCAATAGGTTATTATTGTAATGGTAACGGAGATGATCACAAAATTCTTGCGACAAATAGGGTAGTTTAGTAATTATAGAGATAATTGTGCAAATACGTGGGTAGAGTAATGGTTACATGCCGGGGAGGTGATGGTATGGGCTCAGGCCCGACCCTACTCAGAGTATTACAAAAAAATAGTAAGTCTAAGTTCGATTTGGTTCTATGGTCGGACTCAATTATCATACCCAAACTCGGCCATAGATAAAAAATTTCAAAGTTAAGATCGGCTCTATAAATTTTTTTTTACAATTGAAAAAATAATTACTAAAATAACAAATTAAAATTCTAAAATACATTCGTATATAATAAATAATATTTACCAATATTTTTTTTTTATAAAAAATAGATAAAAAACATTCATTCACATTCCACACTAAAATAAATTATGTTCATCCATACTCAAATAAAATAAATACATTCATGATTCCATATTAATTAAGGTCATCCCAGTTATTTCACTTATCACTTATTAATCGATTTATATATATCTATTATATAAAGCAGGACAACTTTTGCTGATTAAGAGAAACTTATGACTAGGATAAATAAACGTTGACTATGACATTTTGGCGACATTAGTTAAGGACCATGAAAAGAAATTGGGTTTGCCAAAAATGAAATAAGGTAAAATATATTTGGACATTTTGACTTTAAAAAATTTTTAAAAATAATTTTTAAACATTTCCTAAACATTCAATTTTATTTCGAACAAAAATTCACCCTAATTACTCTTAATTATCAATTTCTTTCCTATTTTACAATAATTATTTACTTTCTTATTTCTCTTCCTTTAATTTTTTCCTTATTTTTCTCTCTTTCACACTCTCTCTTTATAAATGACAGACTGAGAGCTCTCTCTCTCTCTCTCAGTCACTCTCTAGGCTCATCTTCATCTCTTTCATTATCACTCCTTCTCTTCCGAAATGAAAACCCTAAAATGAAACCACAGTACTGCTACTGCCTTCTCTTCTTCCATCGTCGTATCTTTCTATATCGCTGTCATTGTTGATCCATTGCTCTAGGGCGTCTTCCTCTCTTCATTGCCGTCGCTTGTGGCCTTGCATCTATTCTCACTCTCTTGCCAGCCCTGTCTACCGTTGCCACTAGTCAGAAGCTTAGCGCCCTCGTTTCTCGCCTCTCCAATGCCATAGGTTCGCCTCTCTCTCTCTCTCTCTCCCTCTCTCTTTCTCGTAACACCCTAATTCTCTCATTGTTTTCCGAATTTTCATTGTTGTTCATTCTCCAATTACATTCTAACCCTAATTATCTAACCCACATAGCCTCCGCCTCCTTCATCTCTATCGATCCGATTTATCTCTCCCATTTCTCTCCCCAATCTATGTTTCTCACGATCTCTCTTTCTCTCAAGATGAATAGACATATACACGCGAAATAACATGGTAAAAACATAAACATGTGATTTTTTCCCAATGTCCGATTCGTTCTGTTTCCTTCATTATTCCAATTGTTGATTTTGAATTATATTGTGATATTTTTGCATATTGGACATCAATATATGCTAAAAACATGAACATGTGAGTTTTACAAATTTGCTCGAATTTGCATTACATATATATAGTTTGTGTACATATTCTCTGATTTTGTAGGTGCTGTTTGGTTTGTTACTTGGGTAGTGTTTAAAAAAACTCAAAATGCTACCATTTCTCTTTTAACAATGTTTAAAAATGCTCTTACAAAATAATTCTCACAATAATTAAATTTATCACATCACCTACTTTTAATATTATATTTTTATTGTGTTGCGTATCGATATATTTTTTTCCATTAAATCCTTCTATTGAAGATATTTTTGTTGAAAATAGCCCTAATTTTTATTCACTTCCATTTCTTTCTACATCTTTTTTTAGCGTTTGAGTTATAAATGACCCAATTGCCCTTTGAGCCAAGGTTGTGCATCGTTGTTTTGACGAGGCTAAAATTGTCTTAATGAAAATTATCAAAATCGAAGAGAAAAAAAAGACAAATTAAACTAAATTAAAGTACACTTTTTTTTTTTTTTTTTTTTTAATTTATTTATTAATGGGAATGGTGATTGATTAGTAAATAATGTCTTATTTTTTGCAGGATTTTGTGGATATTGTAGAAGATGTTAACTGGATTAGACTTGAACTAGAGAAAGTATAAACACAAGTAAAAAAAAATGTAAAGGTAGAAAGATTTCCATTGTGTTTTGCTTATTTATAGGGAGAAAATACTAGCATTTGTTGCGAGTTTGAATAGTTTTATTTTTCACCTAAATTGCGGTGAGAGTATAATTTCCTTTTGATAAGTCTTTTGGGATGAGAATTTTAATTGTTTAATTGTTTAAATGTTAATTATTATTGATTTTAATAAAATAAGTATAGAATGTTGTATAAACAGAGGTGATTATATTAATTTTTTTTTGTGCAATTTTTTTTGTCCGTGCCTTCAGGCATGGATTATACGCTAGCGTGTATATATATAATTTTTTAATAAATGATCGGGCCAGGCCAGGCTAGGCTAGGCCAAAATAAAAATAGTTATGTCTAAGTTCGGCCCTAAAAATGGATGGGTCTAAATTTTGGGGCCCTAACTCTTTTCACGTGCTAAAAAATTAAGCTGAAGTCCTTAAAAAAAAGACAAATGTGCTGGACGGATTGGGCAGACCCCAATCCCTTGATCACCCCTAGTCACATGCTTTTCACTTGGGAAAATTACACATAAATCCCGTACTTGTTTGAAAATTTTGCAGAGGTCATGGTCCTTATTTACAATTCCGCCTTAGCGCAAAACTTATGGCTACATTATTATTATTATTATTATTATTATTATTATTATTCGATTTTACAGTAAAGTGTGTCCATATCAATTTATGCGCATTTCAACTAATCACTTTATTGGGCGATCTTAATAATGCATTCTCCTACATCAATTTAGTGCATTCAAGATTTAACTCTCAGAATACTCCACAGAAAAGTCATATCCTGGTTGAGAAAAAAGAAGGGGCGCACTAATAGGTCATTTTTCACAATTCCATGTACCAATCCAACCCCAAGCCTTTTGTTTGCACTGTTAAGTCCTTTGTATTTTTCTGTGACCATAATGCCCCTGCAAATGTCCGGATCAGGTGTCCATTGTTTCTTTTCCTGGTGCTACATTTAATATTTGAGAATTCCATTCCAAAAAAACTAGGCTTGCACTATTGGACATGTACCAAAATGAAACCTGGATGTTTTGTGTTTTTTTTTTTTTTTTTTGGTTAAAAAAATAACCTTTTTACATCATATTAATCAGAAAAAAATTAGGGTTAATTTGATGTACTGTTCGTGATTTTTGGGCGAGTAGATATAAAGTTATGTGGATGTTACATTCAACATTTGAAGGGGTGTGTGGAATGTAACATCCAAATCTATGTATTTTGGATGCATGTTGTCATGTACTCGCGAAGCACCGAATCATTCCCCCTTGCCGCCTCTTTTAAATCGGCCGTACTTTCTGTGAGTGGGTGTGACCGTTTAGATAATGGCGCGTTTGCCATATACAGAGCCTAAAACTTCCATTATTAATCCAAAAACCCTAAAAAACCGTCGGTATTTCCATATCTTTTCTGCCGATTTCCATATCGAAAACTCTAATAACCTTTAATCTCTGAACAAAAATGGTGATAACTCGCTGTAAGATGAGAACCGTCAACCCGAATACAACTGCAACCGCAGTGAATCTCACAGACTTGGGTAGGTTTCATCGATTTCTCAAATGTTTTGCCTTTTGGTGTGTTCTTATTATAATAAACACTGTATTACTTGTTTATTTGTTGTTTAATCCTAAAAAAGTCGACATGCAAGTGAAAGCGACACTAGAACATTCACTTTTGTTTTTTCCCAATACTATCGGTTCTATTTTTGTCGTGTTTATGGTTGTGTTTGTACTTGTCATCTGATTCGTGTTATGTATTTGTATGTATTTGTTACATTCAACCCCATGTTACATTCGACACTAGAACAATCGTTTTTTTCCGATCCTGTTGGGTTCTGTTTTGTCGTGTTTATGGTTGTTTTTGTACTCGCCCTCTAACTCGTTGTCTGTGTTTGTATTTTGTTCTGTTTTTGTGTGGAATGTAACACAAAGCTATATTTGGTGGAAAAATTTAACGAATTTGTGTTGAATGTGGCATTTGTAACTCATTTAACTTGCACAAAAATTCAGATTGTGTGTTAAAAAGAATGTAACATATTGAATCTTACATAATGACATATGTTGTATGTGGACAAGGACACTCGATGCGTTTGGATTGAATGTAACATATGTTGAATGTAACAAATCGCTGTTTGGTGGGATTTTCTATAAATTTTGTTTGTCAAATTTTGTGAGCTAATTGTAGTTTTTGTGTAAAACATTCTGTTAGTTAGTGTGTTAAATGTAACATTCGTTATTGTCCATTGTGTGTTTTTTTAGATGATGACGTTCCCATAAGATCCACGCAGCGCTCTGCATCGCCAAGCGGGTCTCAAAATTTCATCGTGCCATCGTGTAGCTCTTCTAATTCGAATGCCATTGCTTCATCACCGTCTAGACTTCCAGAATCGCATCCATTGTGTGCCCCTATCGCTAAATACCAGGCAAACTTATCGCAATTTTGCTCACTTGTTTCCAGTATTCGTCTGCGTGATTCACACCTTGAATTGCTGAAACGGACGCACTTTTGGAACACGATGAGTGTTCTTTTCCAAGAAAATTCAGTGGATTTAGCTTTTAACAAGATTGATAGCTTGTGTGCAAATATCATACTTACATACCAACCGTATTGGAAAGCTTTCAGAATTGGCTCAAAGCTAGTGACTTTCACTCCCAATGATCTGCAACTGATTTTTGGCTTTACATCCGGTAAGAAACCGATACCAGCCCGGTATGCGAAGAAGAGTGATTGCTCATTTTTGCGCCGACGAGTTGTGAAGACCAATCGGATGAGTGTAGTTCAAATAAGAAACATGTTGGTTAGAATTATGGGGAGTGATGTTGAAGATGATGTTGAGGACGTCATGCGGTTGCTCTGTTTGCATCTTATAGCGATGTGTTTTTTTGCAAACAAGGGCCAATCGTGTAGTATTTCTGATATACGGCTCGTTGAGGATTTGGGTGCCCTTTCATCCTATATTTGGGCTGATCATGTGCATTCCAACCTGATGTCTTCAATTGAAGCTGGATACCAAACACCGTCGTCTGTCATTGGATGCGTCCTCGCGTTACAGGTTATATTTATTTTTTCATTTGTTTAAAGCTAAAAATTTAGTTAATAAGTATTGTTCGTAACTTTTGCTCTTTTGATTTAAACTTTTTATATTTAGTTTTGGTTATGTGAGCACACTAAAATTCTTCGTGTTACTCCCGGGCGAGAGACATTTATACCACGATGGGGGAAGTGGAACATGTTGAAGCTGATGATTGTTGCATCAGGACTACGACGATCTGAACTTGATGGGAATCAGGTATGTTACATTGTACGAAACAAATATTTTCATGTGTGTTGAATGTAACATCCATACTATCTATTGATCAAGCGGCGTGGTTTCAGGTCGATGAAGGTCATTTAGTTAAGACAATAGCTGAAATACAAGTCAGTGTCGTGTTGCCAGTCTATGGTGATATTGATGAGTTGAGGAGCAAAAGTAAAGGCAAAGCAAAAGTTTGCTCGTCAAGCGAGTTTCCGTATTTTGATTTGAGGATATCACAGCCGTTTAACGAGGATGCCACTGAGTTTGGTGGTGGTTCAAAAAATTTGAATGACTTTGTTGAGTAAAATCGTCAGTTGATAGCCAAGGTTGAGGCATTAAGGGATTCTCGTAGGTGTCTAAGAATGAGGAAGTCGACGAAGATTGCAAAACTACGTGAAAAGGTATGCAAGTTGAAGAGGACAATACAACAATTGCGGGGGGATCTTATGGAATAAAAGGTGCATGTAGTTACGCAACAAGTGTGCCATGAAACTGAAAAAACCAATCTTGAATAGCAATTAGTTGAGGCTGTTGTCCATTCTGTAACGCAGTCAGTCGAGAAAAAGAATAAGCATGAAGATAATATTGTTGGTATTTCTGAATTCTATCAAATGGAGATAGCAGATGAGAATAATGTAATCGTGCAGCAAGCTAAAGAGATTGTGCGCCATGATGACTCGGTGATGGTCCTGCCGCCGTGACGCGTTACGCGATCGAAGAGCCAGCCGACAACTCCCAATTTGCTTGTAAAAAATGTAAAGAAACATGTGAGGGCGCAAAAGACGGGGGAGGACTTTGTTCATGAGTATACTGTCCCCGTAAAACAAACATCGTCAATTGAAGAAAAAAGAAAAAATCTTGTCAGGGATATGGTTGTTTAAACTGGTGAGCCCGCCGCATCAAATGCAATTGTTGTTGAGCCTCGTGTGTTGCCTCCTCGAGATGGAGCTGTGGCCTGTCTGTTGCTCTCCGCTGATTAGGATAAATTTGAGTTGATCCTATGCACCGAAGGGTCTTCGTAAGTATTTATTTCCTTTTTGTTATTTTTGATTAAGCTTCAAATTCAAACTTCCCAATGTCTCATGTTTTGAAGAAATACCTGTAGTGCGTGCATATGGAGACGTGAATTTCGGGATGCTCATTTATCAGTGCGCGATATTCTTGGTATATTATGGAAGGATCAATTATCAAATTTTGTGAGTATCTTGCAGCCTTTTTTTGTAGCAACGCAGGAGTGCGTGTTACATTCTACATTTATTGAATGTAACACGGCTTGAGATATGTTGAATGTGACTTGAGCTGCTGTGTTGAATGTAATGTCATATGTATTGTTATGTGTAGGTTATTAATGCATATGGATTGAGCAGAATAGAGTTGTCACGTAGCTGCTAGATCTACCTAATTCATAATTTTTTTATAAACAGTGCGTGCTGGGTGAGTCTAAAAAAACACAACTATTTCTCTTTTTCTATAATTTAAACACATACACTGTAACACCATAAAAATACCCAATAATATTTGTTTATTTTTTACACCTTTACTACTGCGTCTACCAGACCTGGATCAACCGGAAAGTTTCTGATTGCCTTGTAAAAATTATCAATTCGAGCATAATAGAGGCGTTTTCGTCCAATGTCCGGTACGTGCATTTTCCTTTGCATCATGAGAGGACGACGAATGATTCAGGGCATTGGACGCTCCTCGTGTATGATAAGCGAAAATCAACCTGAGATCATTATAATTCTATTGATTTGCGGCAACGAGGATCATTTAACCATTATTATGGGGATGCCAAAAAAGTTGTAAGATTTTTTTTTTCAACGCTTAATTGCATGTCCAGTTCGACACCAATCATCCTTACGTTGTCTTTTTATCCTCACAGATTTCATACGTCACCAAGTTGCTTTGGACCACGGCTAAGGAACATAAGATGAAGCGTGTTCACGTTTCCAACGTGTCAGAAATGCCTAATTAGGGTGGATCAGTGTAAGTGTCATTCGCTGTTCATGCATGGTGCCGTTTTGTTAAAAAATATAAACATGTAGTGCTGACTGTCCCATCGCATTTGAATGTGTGCAGTGTTGACTGCGATATTGTTGTGGTTTACGTAATGAAGTAGATTTATAGTGCACAAAAAATCAACGTTGATTTGGGCTGACGGGTTTCGGATAGAACAAGCTGCACTGGTCCATGCATTCCTCAATGATCCCCTCCGCTCTTGGACTGTAGACCGTTGTTTATCTAGAAAAACTTAATTTACTGTGTATCCCGTTCTTCCAGAGTAGTTGTCATTTTGAATTGATCGTGATATTTAGCCAACATATGGATTTTGTTTTTTCCCATTGTGCTACTGAATTTTTTTTTTTTTGGGTTGCATATTTCGATGTAACATTAATTACCATTTTCATATTATTCCGATCTTTTACGTTGTTGAAGGTGTCAAAAGATGAAGATAAATGTGGTTTGGGTGTTACATTCAACTTTCTCATTGATGGGTTTGAAAAATGTAATATGAATTGAAAATCTCATTCTCATATAGGATACATTTCAGCACCGCCCCCCCTTCACACACAAAAAAGTCGCTTTGTATTCAACCGTCAATTGAATGTTGAATGTAACATTCAACACAGGTCATGTTACATTCAACATGCAATTAAAAAAATGCAAAAACATTCCACTCGGTGTGTGTTGTTTGGCTGATACATTTCATCACCACCAAACCCCCCCTCCCTAACCTCCCCCCTCCCCACGTACACACACAAAAACTCATGTTACATTCAACATCTTAAAAAGTGAAAAATGATGATGTAACATTCAACACACATCATGTTACGTTTCAACCGTCCAGTGAATGTTGAATGTAACCTTCAACACAGGTCGTGTTACATTCAATATTCAGTTAAAAATGTAAAACACATCCCACTTCGTTGGTGTTGTTTGTCTGATACATTTCATCACCACCACCCATTCCCCTCTACCACACTACCTCTTACACACACCACCTCGTGTTACGTTCCACATCCAAGTGACCTGTTGAATGTAACATTCAACACATGTCGTGTTACATCCAAACATCCCAGAGGTGTGAATATTTAGTGCATCATCAATTAAGATAGTGTAAAAAAACATTCCACTCAATGGGGTTTTTTGTGTGATATTTTCTCCATTAAACATAAGCATTGTTAGATGTTTGTATTGGTAATCGTGTACATAGACAATCCATTAGCACCGCCTAAGTCGTCCATTTCACGTCCTTCACTGATTGCTGGTGATTGGAACGTCATGATGGAAAATGTACCCATGTTACCTGTGCACAACGCCGACGTTTTTTTTTACGTTAGGGAGCGAACCGTCTTGTACGTTTGGGTATGGGGCGATGGTCATAAATCAAACCCGTTCATATTCTCCCCTTTGTCCTCCTTTAAATATCTCACTCGAATCAAAACGTCAACACTGGTTCGCAAGTTTGGTTCCTCTCTACCGATTAGGGTTCTGTTTCGTGTTGCATGTTACTTCCTCATTCATTCCTACGCAGATATCATCCTCTGACAATCCGACGCATACATCGTAAGAGTTTTTTTCCGAATTTTTGTTAATTGGGGACATTTGGTTTGTAAAAATAAATATTTTAATGTTTTTTAATTCTAATAGGATGATCGGGCATCATAACACCACCGATTTTGACAAGTCGCTCGTGAAATGGGATGAGGACTCTAAAATGTTGATGGATATTGCACTGGGTCTGCAATGGAAGTTGGGCGGTGCCCGCTACACGTATGCTTCAATGGCCAAGGACAACGAGGTCATGAAGTTGGAGATCCAACAACTCAATGTGCTAGTCTCTAGTCTGCACGATGAGGTTGAGATGTTGAGGAACCAGCTTGGACCTGGTTATATTGCACCAGCCCCTAGTGAGTCGTCAGTCCACATGGAGCAGTAAAGCACATTTTGATCTATCTCCCCCTTGTTTCTGTACATAAACTAATGTCTCCATTTTGATCGTCAAACATTATGTTTAGCGCCTGTTTTATAATCTGGATGTGTGTTATACACTGTGTTTTTTTTTTTTTTTTTTTGGCAAAAAAACTGTTACGTTTAACATTGTTACATTCAACAATGACTTGAGTGTTCAAAAAATGTAACATGCCATTGAATTTGTGTTAAATGTAACATGGTTTGTGTTGATTGTTACATTCAACATTGATTTTGGATGTTTTATTGATGTTACCTCCCAATTATATGTAATTTGTGTTAAATGTAACATGGTTTGTGTTGATTGTTACACTCAACATTGATTTTGGGTGTTTTATTGATGTTACATTCAACACACCAAGTATTGTTTTCGGTCACCATTATATGTAATTTGTGTTGAATGTAACATGGTTTGTGTTGATTGTTACATTCAACATTGATTTTGGGTATTTTTTTGATGTTACATTCAACACACCAAGTATTGTTTCAGTCACCCAAATATAATGTGTAAACAATTCCACATGTGGCTGTGAAAAAGATGTTGCTTTGCGATGGTATTACATTCACCAACTTAATGTGTAGAATAATTGATGTTACTTGTAGCACGTAACATACGCCGCTACTCACTCTCACAAATATACAAGGTTTATGTTTTAATATAGTGGATCTTTGAAAATCGAATATCGTTCCCACAGGGAAAGTGTAAATAATTGATTATCGCAATTTACGTAGTCTCATATTATCCTGACGATTTAATTAATATTTAAATTAAACTAATTAAAACTACTCCAAAGGATTAATTCTAATTAAAATAATTAACTAGGGATCGATTTCATTCACTTAGTACCTATTTGGATTAGTTTAGTTATCAATAATGGTTATTATCACATCCAACAATCTCGGTATCTATAACTCACTTGCTCCCTCTTCCAAGTGAAAAGCGAGTGAATATATGACTTCGCGTTAACGCTGAAGTCCCCCTCGAATGCCTTTCTGAACACATAGCCACGTGAGTTTTGACCCAACCTCATCGATTGCACACAATCCAACTCCCTCCTGGGTTATTGGATCGTCGCGTTGTGTTTATCCCTAGTCCGAATCCGGGACTATCTCTCCCGAGTGTCAAACCCCGTATTCTTGGTTTATCGTAATAAGCATAATAAACATGAAATAATGGTAAACATAATTGGAATTGGATAACAAACCATTAGAATAACTTATATTCAACCAAAGAGATATTTACATGAATTACATCTAACCATAACTAATCTCTAACTAAACGAACATGATCTTAGCCATTAAAATATTAAATCAAGAAGATATCATCATCATCAATAATAAACATTAAGTACAAAGATGGAAATAAGGAAAGAAAAGCCAAATCTTAAAGTGGAGCAGTCCACTTTCGCCAAAGAACGATCCTCCCAAGCTTCCTCTTCTCCATTGATGAACTTCCTCTTTTAGCTTTTCAAGAATTGGCCAAAATCACTTCCTAAAACTAATCTAATCTACTCCTAAATTATCTAATCCTATCTAAGGTGAAAAGGGCTCTCCAAATATCATAGGGCATAAGACAAAAATGGGGAAGAAAGGGGTTAAAGTAAAGGTTTGGAAAATATCTTCAAAATATCTAAAATTAGATATTTCTCGCAGAGCCTAGGCGGTAGTTAAGTCGGTTTAGATTCTGACGGATCTTCGCCTAGGCAGAGGAATTTTTGCCTAGGCGGTGGTTGCTGGCACAAACATTCTGACGAATCTCCGCCTAGGCGGTGGTTTTCTCGCCTAAGCGGTAGTTCAGCAACCCAACTTCCTGCCTCTTCTCTGCCTAGGCGATGGTCTTTATGCACCGAAACCTTGTTCTTCACGTTTTGTTCACTGTTTCTCCATCGTTTTCACTTATTTATCACTTCTTTTCGTTCCTTTACCTGTTTTACACTAAAACAAACTAAAACGAAATTAAATATAACTAATACGCTAAAAAAACTAACAAATTCGGTTTAAAAGTAGATAAGTTATTTCCACCTATCAAATACCCCCAAACTTAGAATTTTGTTAGTACTCAAGCAAAACACTAACACTAAACTAAATTAAACTGACTAATGAACTAACTAACTAAAAATGAAAAACTTAAACACAAAAGCAGTACATGCATGTAAATATAAAGTTCAATCGAAAGAACCAATTTGTTCCTCTCTCAATATCCCTAAATCTGATCAAGTTCTGAAAATAACCCACACCAAGTGGTGTTCTAGAATTTCAACAATCAATATCATTATGCACATACCGGATTGAATTATTCAATTATTAAGTTCATAACGTATACCGTTTAAGGATTCAAGAAAACCATATGCTTGATTGGAGTCTACTATCTACTAATGTAGGCTTGGATATTCGCAGAGATCAATAGGGCTTGGTTTGGCTTTGGAGAATGACCACGAGTATCACTAAAATTGAAAATAAATAATCGGTTTAAGTGATCGATACCCGCAGTAAAATTGCTTGTCGCTATCCTCTCTCATAAACCCCCCACATTTAAAGTACAACTCTGAATGAGAATTAAAGATCCTTGTATTCACTTGTCGAAAGAAACGAGAATAAAAACTATATTCACATAGTTGTTTTTTATTTTTATTTATTTTTTTATTTTTTTATAACACATTCCTAAATTAATTCGAATTATTACAGTTTTAGGAGAGTGCGAAAAGAAGTTAGAGAAACACACTCCCAAACTTATTCAAATTTATAAAATTTTAGGAATATGTAAAAAGAAATGATAGAAACACACCCCCCCCAAACTTATTTTAGGAGCGTGCAAGAAGAAATACGAAATTGACTAGTGAATACAATAATACCGAATCAATAAAAATTTCATCCGAAACCCGATCTCTAACTTGATTTCACTCAAATTGAAAATTAGGCTTAGTGACATTGGGTAAGGAAAAATTTAAATGAAAAGAGTATTTGAACGTTTTCAGAATTGATTACGTTATCGGCTTCAACAGGGGAAATAAGGGATGAAATTTTTTAGGTTAACTACAACGGTTCAAGCAAAAAAATGATGGCCTAAATCACGTCTTCAGAATTACCTTACCTAAGATTTCGCCTCAAGTTTCCCCCAAATCAAGTTCTAGATTCCTCATTTTTGTCATGAACTTCATATTGAATAATCAGCGTCTAATTGTTCAGATTATTATACATTGAGTCCGAATGTCGTGCGGTTTTAGGTTCGATATAATCTTTACCCAATCGACATGTTAAGCACACAAAACACACATGGAAGGCATTACCCCCGACCTCAATATGCAATTAGGGGATAATTCTCATCATCGGGACTTGGCCCAAATGAACTCAACAACTAAACATGCAAATACAACTTTGTACATACACAATTCTAAACTAAATCTAATACTAACATACATGAATTAATCTAACACTACACACGCAAAAACAAAAATTAAACGAAACTAAACTAAAAATTAAAAACTAAAACATACATTAAAACAATAAAATACATACATAAACATAATTCTGTACATAAATTTTTTTGCATTTTGTTTAAAAAAATAATAATGGTTCATCATTTTCTACAAAAAATCAAAATAGATGAACATCCACTAAACTAACATCCTTTCCATACCAATACATGCTTGAACAAAAGTAGTGTTGCACAATCAGTGAACCCAATAAACATACAGCATTAATGCAAACAAAATGGGTTGAACACATACCTAGGGAATAAGACGTAGAAGTCTTATTCCCTATTGTCCACTTGACGAGGAGTCATCACCGTCATCTCATTGGAAAGGAGAGTGTGGTTTCTGTAGCAGATATGGCAGCACGGATGGCATCGGAGGGTAATCGCGCATCTCAAGGCCGAGGCCTTCGCAAATCATCCGTTGGACTTGATCTTGCTGCCTCAAATATTGGTCTAAGAAAGAACCAATCTCGTATTGGTTTTAGAGGACGATCCGAAACTTATTATATACCCTCTCCTGGGAGTTTTCATTTCGGGCTTCGGAAGGTCCCTCCGCCTCGTCGGTTGGCTCTTCCCCTTCTTCAGGCTCGGGCTCGGCTACCTCTTGTGCCCCAGTCTTCCACAAATAGTTTATCTTTGATAGATCTAGTGGAAGTATAGGGTGGCAAAGGTTTTTCCCGGATACTGTCACTCCAGCTAGTCGAAAAATGTGGGTCAAAAGTGATAGAAAGGGGAGTCCACCCTTTACCGAATTCACAACTTGCATGATCGATGAGTAGATCAAGAACCCAACATTGATTAATTTTCTGGTTTGAATTTTATAGATCAAAATGGCCCTGTCCTTTGAGACGTCTAAAAGATGTGACGTCGGTAAGAGGCTTCCACAAATAAAATGGTGCCAGATTTTCAGAATTGGATTGAGGTATTTTACTGAGAAAGTAGCGACATTCGTTTCCTGGTGTTTCCACTTGACTTCGCCGGATGTGATCTTTTTAATGACCCTTTGCATATTTGGTTCTTGGCTTCCAGTGGACCTCGGTGCCGCTAGTCCAAAGAAATCATTGATAAATTTAGGACTGAAGATGATTGGCCGATTTCGAACTCTTTCTTGGTAGTCTACGGCCTCTGTGGTATTAGCATAAAATTCCTTGACCAACGCTACCTCGCCCGGGGGTGGCGATTTACAGAATTGCTCCCAGCGGTGGCTTCGAATTTCTTGTTGAAATTCCGCCGGGAGATCTTCTATCAGACCGAAACCACGTTGGCGTATGCATGTTCGAAAGATTTCGTGTTTTTTGTAATGCTCTTCCACTTGTTTTGACACAAAAATGGTAGCATCATAGTCAACTTTGGTCGGCACCCCGGGTTGCGAACTCGACCCTTCTCCTCTCGCCCTCTTCTTAGCTACCCTTTTCGGCATTTCCTAATAATCACAATCACAAAAACCAATACAACCTCATCATATATGAACAATTGAAAAACATAAACTCCCCAAATCACTTTGTCAAGACACATACATCTCAAAACAAACACACCCAATTGAAATTTTCAACCAAATTTCACAAATGTCACATACTATCTTGGTTCACACACTTAACCAATCCATTTAAACATGTTTATCACCAAGAATCAAACCAAAATCTCAAAGAAAATTGAAATCGCGAAAATAGGGTTTAATGGGTTTCGGGCAAAACTTCCAAATCCAATTATTTTTAACACAATCATGCAAACCAACCAATAATTTCAATAACTAGACTAAATGTAAAGTAAAATAAACTTACTTGTTGAGAATTTATGGTTAAATCGATTGGAAATGAAGAAATTGCACGTTTGCTTCAAAAACCCTAAATTTTCGGAAATGATGGTGGAAATCCAATTCTTGGTGGTTAATTCGTGATGGAAATGACTAATTTTGGTAATAGAAGGATGATTTTTGAGTATTGGAACGATTTGAAAGTGAGGTTTTAGAGAGAAGGTGGAGGTTTTAGGAAAAAAGATTTCGCGAATTCTAAAATGAGCGAACGGGTGTTTTAACTGCAGAAGGTCCACCGCCTAGGCGGTTAACCGTTTTTGCAGAAAAATAAGCAACCAGTATTTTTACCGCCTAGGTGGTAGGCCTGCAGTTTTTTTTTTTTTTTTTTTAATTCATGTTTTTCTCAAATTTTCAAAATACGGTTCCACCTCGTACATTTTCACTTCGCTTGTTCAATGTGTTTAAACGTGAAATACTTCCCCAAACGTCCACATTCCTAAATTCACTTCCGAACACGTTCCGAAGCCATGCTAGCTTCCAAAAAGAATAAATAATAAAATAAATAGTAATAAAAATTGGGTAATTTGATACCCTGAGTTTCATTTCAAAACAAAATATTGCGCTTGCTTTACCGTCCCCAACTGGACTTTCATGTTACTAATCATTTTTCACCAAAATTCCTCATAGACAAGGAATTTGGGCTCAAATGCTCAGTCGGATCAAGATCATGAATTGAAGTCGGCTTCACCTCTCTGTCCTTATCATTTTCAATATTAGATTGATCTCGGGATTGAGAATTAAGAATTTCAATCTTCTTCATCGTTTGTCGCACGGCTTGATCACATTAACACAATAAAACAAAAATTAAAATTAAAAACAAAACAAAATAAATGTCAGGATTAACAATCGACCACTTAGTTGCAATATCAACTTAAAATTCACACAATCCCCAGCAACGGCGCCAAAAACTTGATAGCGCGTGAAATACGCCGCTAATTACTCTCACAAGTATACAAGGTCTAAGTTTTAATATAGTGGATCTTTGAAGATCGGATTTTGTTCCCACAGGGAAAGTGTGAATAATTGATTACTGCAATTTACGTAGTCTCATATTATCCTGACGATTCAATTAATATTTAAATTAAACTAATTAAAACTACTCCTAAGGATTAATTCTAATTACACTAATTAACTAGGGATCGATTTTATTCACTTAGTACCTATTTGGATTAGTTTAGTTATCAATAACGGTTATTATCAGATCCAAGAATCTCGGTATCTATAACTCACTTGCTCCCTCTTCCGAGTGAAAAGCGAGCGAATAAATGACTTCGCGTTGACGCCGAAGTCCCCCTCGAACGCCTTTCCGAACACATAGCCACGTGAGTCTTGACCCAACCTCATGGATTGCACACAATCCAACTCTTTCCCAGGTTATTGGATCGTCGCGTTGTGTTTATCCCTAGTCCGAATCCAGGATTACCTCTCCCGAGTGTCAAACCCCGTATTCTCGGTTTATCATAATAAGCATAATAAGCGTGAAATAACAGTAAACACAATTGGAATTGGATAACAAACCATGAGAATAACTTATATTCAACCAAAGAGATATTTACATGAATTACATCTAACCCTAACTAAACTAACATGATCTTAGCCATTACAATATTAAATCAAGAAGAGATCATCATCATCAATCATAAACATTAAGTACAAAGATGGAAATAAGGAAAGAAAAGTCAAATCTTAAAGTGGAGTAGTCCACTTTCGCCAAAGAACGATCCTCTCGAGCTTTCTCTTCTCCATTGATGAACTTCCTCTTTTAGCTTTTCAAGAATTGGCCAAAATCACTTCCTAAAACTAATCTAATCTACTCCTAAATTATCTAATCCTATCTAAGGTGAAAAGGGCTCTCCAAATATCATAGGGCATAAGACAAAAATGGGGAAGAAAGGGGTTAAAGTAAAAGTTTGGAAAATATCTTCAAAATATCTAAAATTAGATATTTCTTGCAGAGTGTCACCGCCTAGGCGGTGGTTAAGTCGGTTTAGGTTATGACGGATCTTCGCCTAGGCAGAGAAATTTTTCCCTAGGCGGTGGTTGCTGGCACAAACATTCTAACGGATTTCCGCCTAGGCGGTGCTTTAGCAACCCAACTTCCTGTCTCTTCTCCGCCTAGGCGGTGATCTTTATGCACCGAAACCTTGTTCTTCACGTTTTGTTCACTGTTTCTCCACCGTTTTCGCTTGTTTATCACTTCTTTTCGTTCCTTCACCTATTTTACACTAAAACGAAATTAAATATAACTAATACGCTCAAAAACTAACAAATTCGGTTTAAAAGTAGATAGGTTATTTCCACCTATCAATTACATTCAACAGACCAAGAAAATAAAAATTTTGGCAAGCAAATACAATGTGTAGAACATATTCAATCATGTGGCTGTAAAAAAATCCATCTCTACGCTAGTGTTACATTCAACAACATAGTCGATGTTGAATGTAACATGCACGTAAAAATGCAAATGATTGTGGATGACAACCAACCTCGAAATGAGAAAAAACTGGTTGTTTTATTCATGTCCAATAAATCTATGATAGATTTTATTTTAGTATGAAATAAAAATATAATAAAATTTCAAAGTATTGAAATTCCCCCTATTCGAGTGGTGCTTTGCAAGATTTCCTATTGTGTCTCGACATTTGACCACATCTTCCGCATCGTCTTTCTTTTACCTCCCCACGAGATGCAATCCGAACTTTCCTTGGTCTTCCCAGTTGTTTCCTTGATAATGGAGGTAGAATAATTGCTTCGCTCTTGATCGATATTGGTCGTTCCATTGTTGGTATTGCATATATACCTCTCAAATACGTCTCCCAATAAAAGCAACTCCGAAAATAATCCTCTATGTATTTGAATATTGGAAGTCCACTCTTGTTGATAGCTACAAATGCATGTGCACATGGGAATCCTTTTATCTGCTATTGTTGGCACAAGCATCATTGTCCCTCGGTATCAACTAAGACAGAATGCGTTGAATGAACTTCGAACACTCCATTGCCTGATGAGTTGACATTCCAGGTTCGCCCTTCATTTATCAATTCACATATTTTGTTCTTCTAGTAAGGCGTGATCTCCCCTTGTAACTTGTTTGCTTCATCCCTCCTCTTTTCCATTAAGTTCATCCACTTTATCCTTATCTTGCCAATCAACATGATTGCAAGTAGATGTCGAAATTCGCTTATCCAAGAATTAAAACACTCAGCAAGATTGGACATCATCTCACCATAGTGTTTTCCTCTGAAAAACACGTTACTATACTTCATGGATAACAATTCATGGATGAATCTGATCACGTTTACACCCCCTCATACATCATTTGATCGTATAAAAGATTGTACATATCCGGCGTGTGTGCATATGCTAATCCGTTTAATTTTTGCATGATCATCTCCTTGAAAGTCGTTCTTGTGCCAGTCATTGCAGCCCTCAAATTCATTTTCAGGTGGTGTAGGCAATATGCGTGGTGACACTGTGGGAACACGTTATGTACTCCTTGCAATATCCCATTGTGCCTGGCGGAAATGAATGTTATCACTATGTCTGGCTCGACAATCTTCTTGAGTTCTGATAAAAACCATGACCAATTATCGTCGTTTTCTGCATCAACAATGGCGAACGCAACTGGGAACATTCCTTCATGCACCATGGAGACAACAAACAAAAAATCATGCTATATACAAATGAAAACAAAAAATGTTGAATGTCACATTGTTACGTTTGACAACAAAAAAAAGAAAGTAATACGATTGAATGTAACACTGCTGTGTTTAAAGCATTTTTGTATACATATCTTGGTTTCCATCCTTGGCTATTGCTGCTAGTAAGTTCCCCTTGTACCTACCAATAAAAAAATTGTCATCGTGGAACAACATAGGGTGGCAAAAACAAAATCCATGTATACACGCTTGGAATGCAATGAATATCCTTTTGAAATGTTTTGTGTCCTTGTTGTATTCCAGTGCGACATGACTGCCAGGGTTTGTCTCTCTGCATTTCTCAACATACCATCTTAATTGATCGTATGACGACGAGTAATCACCGAATACGCTATTCTTGGCTTTTTCTACCCTCATCCATGCATTTCGATATGATATCTCTAGTCCATATTGTTTTCTAAAACTGTCAACGACATCTATTGGGTGAGTTTTTGGATTTTCACGCACCTCATCAATCAGGCACGACGATATAATGTCTGAGTTCAAATGTTTGTTGTTGTCCGAAATGCAACACCACATGTGTGTTTTCTTACTAGGCTGCGAATGTAGAATATACCGTTTTCACTCCTCACGTGCCCATGCACAAACCATGGGCAATTCCTTTCCTCTCGCATTGCGCATGCGGCTGTGAACGTATCTTGTAATTTTTTAGGTACCGGAAATTAAACCCCACTTCTACCGCATATTTCTGCAACACCATGTGAAATTCGTTCGTCCTTCCTCTGAATTTTTGCCCCTCATCCTGTATTTCATTGGCCCATTTTGCTGATAACAACGTTTTGTCGTTTGGGTTTTGTAACCTATTACCATAGCTACCTATATAGTCCATTTCAGCTTTACTATTATCACTGCTACGATCGGTAACGAGACCTAACGCAGATGAGGATGCCCCAGTTGAACCGCTTGAATCACTCACTCGCCTTTCTACACATACTTCAATAAGTTCGGTCTTCATTATGCCCGCTAGGAAAAACATTTCCTTGAAGTCATTTTGGTCGTCCAACACACATTTCGGGTGTCCAGGGAGTGAATACGACAACTCGATCTTCCAGCTGCTGAAATCTTTCCATTTGTTCCCAATTTTTTGACACAACCCATCAATATCACAATCATCTCTCATCCTCAACACTATTGTGACATTTTCATATTTGCACAATAGTGGGATTGATGATGTCATCCTATTCAAAACAAAAAAAATTGTATTTCCCCCGTCAATGCACAAAAAAAAGAGATCAACTAGTATCTGCACAACTTATTTTTGTGTTGCTCATGTGGAATGTAACATTTTGTGTTTTTTGTTCCTGAATAACATTGAATAAGTTTGATGCATACATATGGAATGTAACATCAAAACGTTCACACTTTCCCCTATCGTGTGTGGATGTTGAAATATAACATCCATGCATGTGTCGTATGTGCATGTTGAACATAACAATCATTTATTTATTTTCTCAAAGCCAAAAATATGATCGTGGTTCATTGGTGTTGAATGTAATATGATCGTCGTGGATGTTGAATGTAACATACATGCATGTGACGTATGTGCTTGTTTACCATAACAACGTTTAATTTCACAGAAATAAACAGAACAAAACAACCAAACAACACAAATCGATATCCAAAACGTGCGTGTTTATTGAATGTAACATCCATGCATGTGTCATATGTGTGAGTTGAACGTAACAATCATTGTTTATTTTCTCAAAAAAAAAATGCCAGCAGTATCCAAACGAAATGGATCGTCCGTACGCAAGTTCAACACACAGTGATCATGTGAAGGGTATTGAATGTAATATGGTTGTGGTGATGTTGAATGTAACATCCATGCATGTGTCGTATGAGCGTGTTTTACCGTAACAATGTTTAATTTCCCAGAAATAAACAGAACAAAACAACCAAGCAACACAAATTGGTATCCAAAACGTGCGTGTGTGTTGAATGTAACATCCATGCATGTGTCATATGTGCGTGTTGAACGTAACAATCGTTATTTATTTTCTAAAAAAAAATGCCAGCAATATCCAAACGAAGTGGATCGTCCGTACGCATGTTCAACACGCAGTGATCATATGGGGGGTGTTGAATGTAACATGATTATGGTAATGTTGAATGTAATATCCATGCATGTGTCGTATGAGCATGTTTACCGTAACAATGTTTAATTCCCCAGAAAATACACAAAATAAAACACCCAAACAAAACAATCTAGTACCCCCTTCGTGAACGTCTTTATATACAAAACGGTTGTCTTCGAATTGAACAGCATGAACTTCATCCAAAATTTATTTTGAAATGATTGTGTTATGTTGGTGAACACACTCATAAATGTTTATGCATCGTAAAAACACCATTTGTACATACCTGTTGTGACTTGGTGCTGGCTCTGTGAAAATATCGACTCTCTAAGTATCGACAGTGCTCGGCTGGTGACTCTTCCACTTCCGCTCTTCCGATTGAATTTCAAAATGTATTTTGCAATGTTCTGTCTATTCTTCGTCCGCTCTACGTTCATTGAACTGATTTAAAATTCAAAAAACCCTAATAATGGAATGTTTCGTTTTCTCAAACCACCGATGCGTTATGGATGAAAATCTCGATCTAAAAATAGAAACGTTTGTTGCGGAAAAGCAGGGGGGTAAATCTGTAAAACCATTATCGGCGATAATCACGGGATGGGGCTTCTCGGTGCAGAAACAAGCAACGACGGGGCTCGTCGGTTCATTTCCAAACGTTGGGGTTTGATCGGTCACTGTTAATTAAAAACGGGATGGGTTGGTCATTTTCTCATAAAAAAATGACTCCTCCTCCTCTTACCTAGGGGTTGGCTTAAAATTGATAGCACCAACAATCCCCAATTTGAATCTACTTCTAAGCCCAAGACCATTAAACCACGAGTTCTGTTTGGGCCAGCCCCAAAATCAGATTCCTACATACATGCAACCGGAGCGGGTTGGAAACCAACGTCGCAGAAGCAGATGGTGCGCCGGACCCACCAGAACTTGCCGCGGGTTCACTGAAAAGCCAACGGCAAAGAGGAAAGTTATTTCCTTTACTTTATCCATCGCTCAGCTCTCTTCAACTTCTCTCTTTCTCCACTCTGAACTGAGCTCCATCTAGGGTTTCTTTCTCCCTCTATCCATATGCTTCATACATACATGATTACTGACACAATTTAGGACTGGTCTCGGTACCAATCGAGTTCCAGAATGATCTGATTCTTTAATTTTTAGCTATAATACATAAATGACGAATGATCTAGAAGATTGTTGGTCCCAATTGGGCTTCTCTAGCAGGTGCATCAATTTCTACTCTCTTGCTTTCTCTGTTTATACTTTATACATATAGATGAATTATTTTACTGGATTGAGAGTTTTGCGACTTTGGATCTTAGGCGTTTTAGCTGCATTTCGTTCCTCTTGAATCTGTACAAGTCTTGGAGAATATATTGTTCGTGAAAAATAATCCGGCTGACGAATTTGTTATGGGGCATGAATGTTCATAGTTTGGTTCTAGCTTCCTGTTTTATCTATACCTTTCTTACTCTTTAGTTTCTCTACAGGTATGAAATATTTGACATGTATTGGTGTGGGTTTGTTAGGTTCAGAACGACTTTTCATGGAGTTCAGTTATAATCTTGGTATGTGAAAGAGAAATTCCTGCAATTTATCCTACTTGACATAAGCAAAGATCTATTTGAAACTCGTTTGGGTTCTTCATTCATTTGCAGCAATCTCGTTGCAAAAGGTCATTTTCTGCGTTTTTGATGCCTGAAGTTTGTTTATTTGGCTTTATTCTCCTGAAATTTATCTCTGTTTTACGATGAACTGATTATTTAAATTCATTGAGTTAGGGACTCGAAATTTAGTGTTAGTTATGGTAACCACAAAATTAATTTATTAGACTAGGTGCTACTTTGCGGGGCTTATGCAGAAATGCATTTAATGTTATATGTATTGAACCCGTAGCTGGTTGTACTAAAAATTAATTACTTGGGAAAAAATTTATTTGGAATTAAAGTAAAATATATTTTTGCAATATTCTTTTTTTTTACTTTTTAATTTCTTATATAATATATACACACTAGAGTGTACCCATGCCTAAAGTCGGTGTAAAACAAACAAAAAAAAGAAAGAATAATATCTTTGATTTTTTTGACATAGTCTCCACTGTTTATATAATATTCTATACGTATTTTGGCTGAACATCAATAATAACTAACAATTGAGACCAAAACTTGTACCGATATAAAATAAGGAGAAAAAAAGACTATATTCTTTACAAATACGTACTATTTATATACCTATAAGGAACTACCAATAGATTCTATTTTATGCTTCATCTATATCCTAAAAAAAGTTAAAAGTACAAAAGAAACAATTTTAGACATGAAAAATTACGCAGAAAGAAAAGAGAAATAACTCATTGAAAATACCTCAAATAATTCTCAAGTATTGATAACTCATAATAAAAGATAATTACTGAAGGTTATAAAATGATATAGGAAAAGAGGAAAAATATATTTTCATATATTCAGAATGGGCTCTATTCTCCTTATTATATAGTCATAGGAGCATGCTAAATTAGGAAGGATGTCACCGAAATATATGGGCTAAAAAAACCCCGACAATAGCGATATAAAAAATACAATGAAAATTAAAATAAATGCATAAATATCGTATTTCCACATTCCCCATCAAGCGGGGGTGAAAATGTTGATGAGCCTTACCTTGCGAAAAACTGACTGAAAAAGAGATGGTTCTATAGACTTGATGAACGTATCAGCAGCTTGTTCAGAAGATGGGACGGAGGTAGGTGTGATGATTCCTGATCGACTTTTTCATTGATGAAGTGAATATCCACCTCGATGTGTTTCGTTCTTTGATGAAGAATTGAGTCCAAGAATAGCATTATGGCGGATTTGTAGTCACAAAACAACTTATATGAGTTTCGCACGGGAAACCCCAACTCGGTCAGAAGAGAATGAAACCAAAGGAGTTCACACGTTCCCTGAGCCATGACACGATACTCAGCTTCAGCATAAGATTGAGAGACAACATATTGCTTCTTATTCTTTCATGATATGAGGTGTCTTCCATGAAATGTGTACAAATTAGAGGTCGAACGTTTATCGTCCTTCAATCCTGTATAGTCGGCATTTATAAAACAGGAGAATCCCTCATGTGCCCCTTTCATATAAAAAAGGTAAAGACCGGAACAAGTTTTGAGGTATCGAAGGATATGGTGGACTTTATCCAGGTGTGGTGTACGTGGTAAGTGCATAAACTAGCTCACAACATTAACAACATATGTAAGATCTGGCCTTGTATTAGTTAGATAGATGACGCAACTTACAAGCCGTTGATCTACCAATGGTTCTGGTAATAATTCTCATGAGTCCGCTGTTAACTTAAGGTTTGGATTCATGGAGTGAAAGCGGGTCTTCATCCAAGCAACCCAGTGTCCTGAAGAAGATCAAGGGCGTATTTCCACTGGGATAGATGGATACTTTGCCGGGATCGAGCAACCTCGATACCAAGAAAATAACGGAGAGGGCCCTAATCCTTGATATAAAAAATCAGTCTGAGATCCTTCTTTACCTACTTTATGCCGGGCGCGTTATCTCATGTGATAATAATGTCATCCCTAGTCCTTTGCGACGGATGAAGTAGGTATGATCTGAGTGACATTGTGTAAACCCCATAGTATGTTGAATCGGCTAAACCATGAATGAAGAGATTGCTTAAATCCATAGAGATATTTTCGGAGTCGACAAATTTTGCCCAAATACTCTCCCCGAGTCCGAAATCCCGGTGGAGCCTCCATATAGATATTCAGTCAGGGCACCATTAAGGAAGCATTCTTGACATCTAACTGGTGTAGAGGCTAGAAATAGGAAGCAACCAACGAAACAAGGAGACAGATAGTAGTCAACTTATCAACAGGGCCAAAGGTGGCACCCAAGTCTTTGCCCGGGATTTGTGCGTCGCCCTTAGCAATAAATCGTGTTTTATATTGATCAATGGATCCATCAGCATGATATTATACACTGAAGACTCACTTACAACCAACTGGCCATTCACGAGGTGGCAAGACAATCAATTCGCATGTCTGATACCGCTGTAAGGTATCTATCTCTGCTTGTATATCGGCTACCCACTGTTGGATTTTGGAGGGCCTCATGTATTGAGCGAGGAATGACAACTGAATCAATATGTCCAAGGATATATATTGATCCGAGAGATCCTAAAAAGACAAATACTTGGACAACGGATGATTAGTAGAACATGAAAGAAGTTAGAGGGAGGGAGGGTGGGCAACGTTCCTGAGTAGGGTAACAAGGGGGAACGTAGTAAAAAATTGTGGGAGATAGAGATATACCTAATTCCGAAGAAGATGTCGGCAAGGGATGTAAAACACGTGGACGACGAGAGTAAACCCGTAATGGTGCAGATGAGGGGTCAGGTGGTAAGTGTGGTGTAGGTAAGGAAGATGTATCAAAGATAGGAATATGGTGCAGAAGTAAGGTATTATCCTCGGAGTAGTTGCCTCGATACGTGGAGAAGGTGTAGTACTGGAAAAATGAGGGACAGTTTCGAGGAACGTAACATTAAGAGAGTGATAAATATGACAAGTAACCAGATTATAGTACCTATATCCTTTAGACAT
Organism: Eucommia ulmoides; assembly: GCA_016647705.1. NCBI lineage: Eukaryota > Viridiplantae > Streptophyta > Magnoliopsida > Garryales > Eucommiaceae > Eucommia > Eucommia ulmoides. The sequence continues at coordinate 12,536,459 of CM028327.1, read as the reverse complement.
GGAGGAATAGCCGACAAAGACACACCGAATAGATTTATCATCTAATTTGGTTTGAGTAGGGTTCCGATTCTGGACAAAACACTTACAACCAAAAACACAAGGTAAGATAGGAAATAGGGTGCTAATGGGTTGTAGTATATTAAGGGCGCTTTGCCTGGAAGGACACGACTCGAGGTGCGATTAATGAGATAGGCGACACCGCGACAGTGGCAACCGCCATGTGAAAAAAAGATTTTGGAACATTCATACATCGTAAAAGACAACAAACTACAGACATGATGTGATGGTTCTTATGTTCTGCAACATCATTCTATTCAAGAGTGTAGGGACAGGTATGTTGCTGAACTATGGTTTACTTATTAAGCTCGGCCTGAGAGATATCGGATAAGTATTTGTGTTTATCATCGAACCTGATATTGCACATGACTGTTTTATAGTAGGTTTTTATCATTTAAAGAAAGTGGATAAAGTAAGCGTAGACCTTTGATTTGTGCTTCATCAAATAAACTCAAGTACACAGACTATATTCATTTGTGAAGGTGACATAGTAGCGGTGTTCGGAAATAACTGTAACATGGGAGGGTCCCCAAGTTTCAATTTGGTTGCAAGCCTAGATGAGCTTATTAGGTTTTTTTTATTTAATTGTAAATAATTATCTATTTGTTAATTCTTAGTGCTAAATAATTATTTAAATAATGTGAATGCCAATATTTTGTAGTCTTTTAAAGGGTTAGTTGTCTTTAATTCCTTATACTTTATAAACCTACAAATCCAAACCCCCCCCCCCCCCCCCCCCCCAACACACACACACACAGACACACACCCCAACTCTAAACTGGAGAGAAACTAACCAATTTGTTAAATATGACAAAAAATTACAACGCATGTGCATCAAAAGATATGAACAACAAACTAGTGTTCAAATTATAAATAAATGGCCAAAAATGTCCTATTGTTTTCTATAATGAATGTTGTTTATCAATTGACTAAAAAAATCAAAAGTAAAAGAAGATGAAGAAAGAGATCTGGGTATTGGGAGAGAGGGATATATGTGTCTCTGTGTGTGTGTGTATATGTACTCATTCATTTGAATGGATTCTAAAATATACCAAATCATGTTATGCTTGCCTTTCATCCTAGATCTCATTGTTGGTTTGTTTTCTATTGCTTTTAAATGTGACTGGTTTTCCACTTAGTAGGCTAATTTATTAACTCCTTTGCAGATGTTGCTATGTGCCCGTAAACTGCTGTTGGTTCCACTATTAACTATCATAGGGACTTCATTTCATGATTCTCCCTGTCGCCAGTGGGTTAGTTGGATCTATGGGTTGTCCAATGTCTGTTACTTGTCCTAAGGGTAAGTTAGTGAATAGATGACATTCAATTTGCAAACTTCATTTGCATAATCCACTTCCAGTCATTTGACAATGTTAAAAGTAGACTATTATCTATTTGCAGGTTCTTTGCGGCAGCAGTTTTTTTTAATTGCTATCTGGTTGTTCACTTGTCTGAATGTAGTCGCCTTACAGACGTTATCCAAGCATGTTCATGTCTCTTTCACATCTGAATTAGCTAGCCCACCTAGTGGTGTAACTTTTGAGCCTATAGAGATATCTCCTGCTGTTATCCCACATAATCCTTTTCCTGGAGAGCCTTTGTCACCAATGTACCCCTCCTTCCCAAACACATACGATCCAGTACTAACTGGAAGATGCCCTGTAAATTTCTCGGTTATTTCAAATATCGTGGACAAAACGGCATCCGACTGTTCTCTACCTTTGGCAGCACTAGTAGGAAATGTCATATGTTGCCCACAGTTCAACAGTTTACTCCGCATATTCCAGGGATACTACAGCACTAGTTCTGATAAGTTAGTCTTAGAAGATGCGGTGGCTGATGATTGTTTTAAAGATATCATCAGTATATTAGCCAGCAGAGGGGCAAACAGCTCGATACCTACTATCTGCTTCGCAAAATCATCGAATCTTACTGGTGCCTCATGTCCTGTTAAGGACATATCCACCTTTGAAAAAAGGGTCAACACAAGCAAATTATTGGAGGCTTGCAGCACCATTGATCCTCTTAAGGAGTGCTGTAGACCAAGTTGTCAGCCTGCAATTATGGAGGCCACACTTCGGATCACGGGAACACAATCCATGATCAGTGACAATAAGAACATTATTGGAGAACCCACTCATATTGACACACTCAATGATTGTAAAGGGGTGGTCTATTCATGGCTCTCTAGTAAACTCCCCACAGATGCTGCAAATAAGGCATATCGAATATTATCTGCTTGCAAAGTTAACAAAGGTAGTTTTTCCGGTTTTGTTTAAGATGTTATGCCTTTTGATATCATTCTTTTGTCTCAGAATATTTGGTTAAACTCATTCGAATGAATTTGTAACTGCTTCATCTTCCTGTGGAATTCAGTCTATACCATGGAGAATCTTTTTGAGATGCATGTAATTTTGTGTTTGGTGGAAGATCCACATCAATGTGAACTGAGGCTTTTATAAAAGATTAAGTAGTTTTGAAGTTATTTAAGTTGACATGTTGATCCGTGATATTGGACTAGAACGAAATGTGTTTTCATCTTAATCTAGTAGGAGCCAAATTGCACGGTGGATCTCTGCACTTTGCGACTGACGTCAAAAAAGTCTTAAATTTGTGTCTACTGAATGTTCCATTGACTTTTTAGAAGGCTTCAATGTTGCCCTTCTGTCTGTTAAAAAAATATAATAGAAAAATGAAAGCACCACAGGCACCCATTTTTTTATTTTTTTTTGCTTGTCTCTGATACCATGTAGGAACCCAATGGGCCTAACTCACTCTCAAAAGACGACTTGTATGAAGAGGATTGCTATAGTGCTCATGATAGTTGAAGCATATGAAAATGTAATGGCAATTTTGTCTATTTTAACAGTTCAATGGTCAGAAGGGCTACACTGAAGTTTTCCCTGGAGTTGAAGGGTTTTCTGTTGACACAGTCAAAACTTAAAAGGGGAGCTTGTTTGACATTAATAGCAAAGTTCAGGAATTTTCTCTCATTTGGATTTTTTTTTATTTTCTCTTTACAACAAAGGCTCCTAGGCTAATTTGAGAATTGAAACTGTGGTGTTCATATAAAATTCAATTAAGGTTGTTTAGGAGTTGAGGGAGGTTTTATAACGGCTAGGCAAGTCTACAAAATAAGGTTAGTTGAAATGAGAATGTTAAGATTGATAAAATGTTTTGGAAAGGTACATAAAAAATTTATAAATGCAGTAATGTTTTCCTGGTTTGCTTTATATTTTAATGCAACATCCTTATTATTCCTGGTAATTCATGAACTACAATTTGGAATATGCAGTTTGCCCCTTGGATTTTGAGCAGCCGTCAGAAGTGATGAAAGCATGCCGTAATGTTGCTGCTCCTAGCCGTTCATGTTGTAGCACGTTAAATACTTACATCGCGGGTATACAGAAGCAGATGTTGATTACAAATAAACAGGCGATTAATTGTGCGACAATGTTTGGATCTATGCTACAGAAAGGCGGTGTTATGACAAATGTGTATGATCTTTGTGATGTTGACTTGAAAGATTTTAGTCTTCAAGGTAAATTTTCCTATCTAAAGTTTCAGGATATTTTATATTGTCCTTGCATATAGTTTTTCCCTGATATGGTCTGTTCTTCTGTTGCACATCTTTCTTGATCTATATGTTGGCGCTGGAGCAGCATATGGGCAACAAGGTGGATAATCCTCTCTCTCTCTCTCTGATTTTCTGATTTTGCCAATTGTTTCGTGGATTGCGTTTTGGTAGTTTGCAATACTAAGGGCAAGTTTGATAACGCTTAAATAAGTGAATCAAGATCATGGCCCCCATTTTTGTTCCACTAATAATAAAAACTGAATCAAGATCAATTCGAAGAAAAGAATGGAATCAAAATAATGTATCAACCAGAAAATTGAAGGTTTTGTTCAGAGGAAAGTAGATAATTAGCAACAAAGATAATCTTGATTCTATATAACACAGGGTGCTTGCTCCGGAGCTTGCCTGCGGATGTGGTATTTGACAATTCAACAGGCTTCAGTTTCACTTGTGATTTGAGTGATAACATTGCTGCTCCGTGGCCTTCGTCATCCTCTATGTCATCCTTTTCTCTTTGTGCTCCCGGTAAGTATAGCAACCTCTTTACTCTTGAGTGGTTCAAATAGAGAGAGAATACACCGAAGTTAGTGTTGAATCCCATATCGCTTGTGTTATCTGATCCTGAGCTATATATAAAGTCTAGGGCAATCCTCATCTCACAAGACGTCTTTTGAGATTGACTTAGGGCCATTGGGTTTTCAACATAGTATCAGAGCATTGAATCCCACATCAATGATGGGCTCTCCGATATCCGTTCGTAGTGATTTGTTAAAAAGTCTACCCTGCGTGCGAGGGGGCATGTTGAATCCCACATCGATGTTGGACTCTTCTCCCGAAAACTGTTTGCAGTGATTTGTCATAAGTCCACCCTAAGCGTGAGGGGGCGTGTTGAATCCCACATTGCTTGTGATACCTGATCCTGAGCTATATATAAAGCCCAAGGAAATCCTCATCTCACAAGACGTCTTTTGAGATTGAGTTAGACTCATCGATTTTTCTATAGTTAGTGTGTAGACATAACGGTATTCCCAAATTTTGTTTTTACCAAAATGACCTGATATATTCTACTGCTTTTTGCAGAAATGTCATTGCCCGCACTACCAACATCAGAAACTTTGGGGAATCATGGTTGGTACTATTGCATAGTTTTTCCTTTTCTTTTCTTTTTTCTTTTTTTCTCTTTTTTTTTTTTCTTTATTTATATATATATATATATATATATATATATATATATATAAATTTTGATTTTGATAATGGATTCGTATTGATACGTTGTGTGGCACAACATTTTGTTGCTTGCTGGCGTACTCCAGTAGGCTTCTTTATTATGGCCGCTTTATATAGTGACTGATACATGTTTCTTCTTGTTGCAGCCTTTCAAGGGGTTGGGTTTGATGTGTTTGTAATCATTTTCTCCTTTGTGATTTCAAGTTTATTTCTGTGCCGACGGATTTAGGTGAGGGAGTGGGCCGGTTTAGGTTAGGAGCATTTGAAAGTACTCTTCGGCCATGTTTCATGTATATGTTTTATGGTGTTCTTTTGTTGTGTATATTAGTTTTCTTCAAGGTAATCCATCTTCAATTTGTCTATTTCTGAAGCCAGTTTTTGAATCCTCCAGATGGAGCATTTTTTCGACCTAATGTGGCATAAAAAGATGTATAAGAACCAAAATGGCAACAGAACTGGTGGACAATGGAAGTGGCAGTCGTCGTATTTTAGGACAAGAAAGAGAGAATAAGAGAGAAAATGAGGGAATTAATTAATAAAGTTGTCTTTTTACTGGAGGTACACCTCAATTTGCTAGATGGACGCCGTTTTTTAATAAAAAAAAATTAGGGCAAATTAAAGTTTTAGTCCTATTTGCACGTATTTTTATATTTAGCCTTTTAATTTATTTATTTTTGTCAAAGTGGTTCTCGTATTTGCAGCTATTTTTTTAGTAGCCCTTCTGTAAAAAATAAGTGTCAATTGTGACGGATTTAAGGCATGTGATTTGCACATGCAAAATTCATGGGTAGAAAAGTACTTTTCTCTTTTTCTATTTTTTTTTCTTTGCTTTCTTCCAGCTTTATCTTGCATTCATGGCCGCTCCTCACCTGCTCATGCTGCCAGTGGGGGTGTACGGTGGGAGGGGGATCATGGAGATGGTGGTTTTGGTGGGACCCATGTATCAAGCTAGGACCCTCAGCGCGAGCCCACTTGCGATGACCACCAAAATCCACACTCAAGCAGCTATTGGGTAGTGGGTGGTGGGTATTGAGGTGAAAGAGAAACTTAATGGATTCTTATCCCTTTAATCTAGTGTTTTTGAATGTAAAATGGGTTTTGATTGAATTACCTTTTACCAATTAAAATATAAAAACTAAAATACACATAAATAAATTTAGTAATCTTGAGTTCCTTGAACATTCAAATAATAAATTTCAAAGGCGATTTTATAGTATAAAATAAATAAATAAATATAGTAATTTTGAGTTTCATGAACATTCAAATTATCAATTTTTTTAACTTATTTTTCTCAAAAGATTTGGGCAATATTTGTAAAATCAAACAAATGAAACAAAATTTCTAGAGAGAGAGAGAGAGAGAGAGGAGAGAAAGTGACTCAACCGGTCAAGATTCCCATGGATGAGGGATGATGTTGGAAGAAAATAGCAGGGAAAAAAGAAAAAAGAAAAGGAAAAAAAATTATTTTTTTACCCCTGAAGTTTTCATGTGGAAGTCACATGCCTCAAATCCGTTATAATTAATGCTTATTTTATACGGAAGGGCCATGTAAAAAAACAATTGCAAATACGAAGACCACTTTAACAAAAAAGAAAAATAGAGGGCTAAATGGAAAAATATTTGCATATACGAGGACCAAAACTGTAATTTGTCCAAAAAAAATTACTTTTCTACCCCTGAAGTTTGTGTGCAAGTCACATGCCTAAAATCCATCACAATTAATGCCTATTTTTTACGGAATGACCACTTAAAAAAATAGATGTAAATATGAAGACTACTTTGTCAAAAATAAAATAAAATTGAAGGGTCAAATGGACAAACGTGTACAAATACGAGGACTAATACTGTAATTTGCCTAAAGTTTTAATATGATTTTATCCTTGTGTTAAATTTGTATTAAATTAAGGGAATAATTTTTTAAAATAAATAAAAATATTTACTAAATGTACACTCCTTTCTATTTAACTATCCCCTCTGTACAATCCACCTTGTCTCTTTCAAATCACAACCTTCTCTCCCTCCTCTTCAACATCCAAATTTTCATTCCATCACTTTGAACAAGTTTTCAATAAATATTGAAGAAATCATGAATAATGAACAACTCAAGGCAATATGTTTTAAAGTCCCTTTTTTTGTAATTTTTTTTTTTTATTTTCCCGTGATTTCAAACCCAAAAATTCATAATTTGTAAGGACTTATAGGTCCATATAGTATGCATTTGCACTAACCTATAAGTCCGTGCAAATACATATTGCGTTGACCTATAGGTCCGTGCAAATGCACTTGGCTTTGACCTATAGGTCCGCAACTAGAATACAAAATTTTTTGTGTATTTTTGTTTGTCAATTAAATGCTAAAATTTGTACATTGCAAACATTTATAGGGAAAACAAACTAAAAAATTGTTAAATTTTATCATTTAATTACCTCCCAAAAAATTGTGTATTGTAGTTACAGACTTACAGATTAGCCCAACATGGATTTGCACAAAATGTAAGTCTAAGGAATACAAAAGACAAATTTACAATTAGGCACAACATGGGTTTGAGCGAAGTCCGCCGTCAGCCATGGATTTCTTCAATTGGGGTTTTACAATTTTCGGACAAATTTTAAGTTAAAGAGGTCAATCAATGGATAAAAATCTCTTAAGATTCATACAACAATGAAACCACTACAAAATGAGGGGGGTGAGAGAGGGGCCACGAGTTTTGGATGGGAGGGGACTTCAAAATGATAGGTGTACATATAGTGAGGTTAGGATTATTATTTTTTGTACACACGGTATAAATGGAATTTAGATGTTTACATCTAGCAACTCAATCTAATTAATTATTTTTAGGGATGTACATTTAATAGTTTTGTATGAACAACCAAAAAATGTGTACATAAAGAATTACCCTTCAAATAATAAAAGTTAAATTGAAATTTAACTGATGATGTCAGAAACCAACTTTGATTTCGGAGGTACCACGTTTTGATCAGAAGAAATAGGAAATCTCTGTTGTATTTGATAAAATACGAGAATCTCATTACTTTGCCTTGAATACATGGTGACAATGACAGAAACTCTTGAAAATAACACACTCAACGTTCACATGTCACACAAAATGTGTGTCAAACAAGCATTTTTTTTCCCTTTTTCCACCTTAACATGTCAAAAAGAAGATACAGTGTATAAACAGCTGCAGGGTTCCTTATAAAAATAAAAAAAGAACAAAGAAAACCCGAAAAATAAATAAATAAAATAAAGTCGGGGGAAGAAGGAAAACTCTACTAAGAATAAGATCCATCTTCAGTTAGCTAAGTGGCTGGGGGAGCTGTTGAACATGGCATGCCACATGTATGCTCTCGAAAGCACCATCTCAAGCTCTACGTGTGTCCAGTTCTGAGTCGGCAGGTGTTGGAGGAACATCACCATCTCTTGGAATTCAAGCTTTTGCAGCTCAACTGACCACTGAAAATAGCTTCAAACATCAGACAAATTTGTTACAAACAAAAAACGAACCAACAGATTTGTGCAAAAAGACTCGCAGATTTCTGTTTTTTTCCATACCAAAAAAGGAAAAAAAAAACACTAAGGTAGTGTTTGGCTTCATGGAGTTGGAGGTTTAGAATTGAATTAGAAATGAACGCATGTAAAAATAAAAATGCATTTGTTCCTTTCAAATTTCAATTGACAGCTTCAATTTGATGCTGCCTAAGCAGTAATCTTGATTTTTCAAATTCCAACAGATTTGTGCAAAAAGACTTGCTTTTACTCTGCCTTTTTTTTAGGGGTTTTAGAGGCTGCCCCTAATCTTCAATGTATATGAAATTTATGGTGTCGATGTGCCAACATATTCTACATCTGTCATACGGGCTCTTCTCTATTCTTTTCTCTTCTCGTTCTTTTTCATACCAAAAATCTGTTGTGAAAATGCAATGCTTTCCATTTAAGATGCCCCGTCAATATAATTCAGGAGTTGCATATTTTGTAAAGGCAATCCATGAAACCAACTGCATTATTTTCACACTTTTCTTATCATTGAAGAACTTCAAAAGCAGTTATTTCCAATTGAACCATCAAATGCCATTTGGAATACAAAGCAACATTTACTACTATATCAATAAAATTTTGTAACCACCAGTAAAGAATATTAGTGCACATGAAGAAAGGATCTCACCGTCAAAAGAAAACTGGCAAATATGTACACGAGGAAATCTGGCAAGGCATCTCCTTCCGCAAGATATGTGTCCCACAAACGTGTAACAAGGTGGAAAGGAATCTAAGAACACACATGTTCATAAGATTCTATTAGAACTTATTAAGCTATCAAGGTGAAATAATATCTCAAGTATACATTCCATAAAAACTTCCAAATCTGAGATACAGGTTCAGCCTCCCATATCGACCAAATACGATGGTAAAAAATGAAGAGGGATAGAGGGAGGCAACGTAAAAAGAAAAGATAATAATAGTTGAAGCATGGAAGCAAACCTCACGTATTAGGAGGCAATTGAACCAGCGGAAAGCAAATTGAAGAAATTCAAGCCCTTGTTCCTCCATGTGTCTTGAGACAGGTTCTAGTAATATTCAGAATAACCAACTCATTAATAGGTACAACAATATATGAGTGAGCATAACATTTGTTAAAAATGAGTGAACATAAAAGAGTGAGGCAACTTAGTAAGGTTCAATCAGAAAAGAAAAACCCATGATTAAAACACCTCCCAATTACCAAATTACAACAGAGATAAAATAAAATGCCATATGAAGTTCCATTGAATTTCTTTTGGTTTACAATTTTCCACAATACCAAGAAGAGAAAAAAAAACAAGAAAGACATCAGTGTGATCATCTATCCACGCACCATTGCAGTCTGCTAGCATATCATTTAACTTCACTTTTACTTGATGCTCTGACATGTTGGCCGGATGGTTGTGCCATTTCCTTTTCTCTCTCCTCTTCCTGTCCTTTAGGGTGCAGATGAAGGAATTCGAATAAATGGAACTTGTTGAATGTGAAAGATCAAAATCTATATAACCATATTAATTATCTTAGACCTTTGTAATTAAAAATGCGAGCATCAATCTTTGTAATAAAGAGAGGCATGAGAAAAGTAGATCAATCTTTATGGAAACAGGAACCACTTCCACAAGGCATGCCTTTCTTAGCCTTGTGCCTAGGCTCCTTGGGCGTGCGCCTTGTTGAATGTGCCTCGACTACTTTTGTTAGCCTGGAGCCTAAGCAACTCTTTCTCTCTCCCTCTCTCAATGAGGCATGCCTTTCTTAGACTTGTGCCTTGTTGAATGTGCCTCGCCTGCTTTCGTGAGCCTAGAGCCTAAGCATGCCTTTGACAACTATGTTCCAATCTCTCTCACTCTCTCTCCTTCATTTATATATATAGTAGAAGCTCAGTTTCTTGTAGACGCAGGACAATGCTCGGATCAGTTGTAGCTGGCATTTCAAGTTCATCCACTTTTTTCTCAAGCATCTTGACCAGATATTTCTAAAAGTTTTGAAGTTCCATTCATGTAAAACTTACTTAAGCCTTTTAAGTTTCAGATGCCACCTTTGGAACGGGTTTCCTAAGATTGGTTGAGTCCAAGACTCCTTAACAATCTTAACAAAATTATGATGTTGGCACCAAAATTTCAGAAATTTAAAAGATCCTTTACCTCGATAATGGTTCCCCCCACATTTGATCAGTTGGGGGTAATTGATCTGAACAAGCTTTATTCAAATAATAGACTTCGGAACCCTAAAAGACATGATGTAATTCATTATTCGCCAAAGTTCTGTCTAATCTGCTCAATTTCTTCCTCATTTGATGTTTGGAACTACACCAAATGAATTTATTTCCTTAGAATAGCAACTCGAGTAGCCCACACACGTCAATACAGTTCAATATATCACTAGCAATCTGAATATCAAACTAAGAACAATTTAGTCACTCTGATCCTTCCAGGGTGACATTAAAATCTCCCGCTATTAGCAAAGGGTAAGCAAAATCATTATGTGTCTCTCTGATCTGCTCCCACCACTTCCTTCTCTCTCTTCACAAACATCTAGCACAAACCACTACTCTAGGAATTCCTGTTGGAGCAACCTATGATCTATCTTAACCATCACGAGTTGATCTTTGCTAGCCAGAATATCACATTGAATTGGACCTCTCTAAAACAACCAAATGTTACTAGCTTCATTGTTGAAGCCATCATCAAATAAAACATATTTCCTAAGCTCCCGCGCAACTTGAGCCTCCATTGCAGGGTCCAACAGTCTAATGAAAGAACAAGAAAATTGTCGAGCAAACTTTTTAAGTCTTCTTCTAGTGGCTGAATTGGCAGCCCCCTGAGCGTTCCACACAAACAAGTTAAACATTAGAAGAGGTGGAACCTTGGGCCTGACCCTTAATTGCCGCCGATCTAGTTTGGAATATAGGTTCAAAACCTAACTTCCTAAATTTTCCTTTTCTCTTAGTAATCCACACCAAATTACCCGAAGCTATGGAATAGTCGTTATCTACTACTCTAGGTAACAGAGAGAGATGTTGAACCACATCTTTGTTCTCTTTCACCACCAAAGCTCTTGCCAATGTTTCTATAGTGAGATCATCCTCGGAGGCACCATCATGAGATGTGGAGTCTTTTTCTTCCTCACTAGGTCTAACTTGCTTCTTATTCTTTCTCTGATACACTGCAGCTATACCTCTATCTATCTCTGAATTTTCAATTCTCCAATCTTGATCATTCTTAGCCTCATCTTATTTATTTCCTTCGTCCTCCTTTTTGTGTTGTTTGTGAATAGCTTGTTTTTGCTTTACCCCTTGTTGCCCCAAAGTTCACATTTCTACTAGCAAAGGTTCTCTCGTTGCATCTCCAACAATCTTGTACATCTGCTCCACTTTTTTTCCTATTCCAACATTTTCCTCTGTCTTCTTAATGTCTAGGCTTCGCAGTAAATTTAGTAGGCAAATTCTTGAGTTTACACTATTGAACTGAGGGACCCATCCTATAATAGTGGGAACAATATTTGGACAGTGCTTCATACATGGTTAGTTACCAAAATCTTGATGTTCTTTGTCCTATCCAAAATTTTCTCCGGAGTTCCTTTTGAAGGGCCACTTCAACACAAGACTCTGGCAGAGCTAGCTCTGGATTACCTAGTAGTTGCAGCATCCAATTTCACAGGCAATCCCACCGCTTTAGCTATAGAAAACAGGATCGATTTGTCGTGGAGATGAATCGGAAGAAATTTCAATTCAATCCATACTAGCACCAAAGTTGATTCCGTATTTGCTTGGAATTCTAGAGTCCATGTGAATGTTCTCATCAGAAATCCTTTCATATACCAAAGACTCTTAATCCAAAGTCACTGCAAATCCTCTTCAGAATTTAATTGTATTAACAAGATGTTCGGAATCCAGAAAACCAATCTTAAACATGGTATCAGTGCCAGTGAGCTCTGTTCTTAGGGGTGGTAGATAGTGTAGTATTTTTGTCAATTCTTCAAAGATATTAGATATAATACTTCCATAGTTAAGGTAATTCACTGTGCACCTAAGAACATTAATAGTAAAGTGGGTAGAACCAATTAGGCGTTAGTCAGCCAGTAAGTCCGTTGGTCAGCCCAAGTTGAGGTGGTCCAGGTGGTGTCCCCGTCTAAGTTACGAACCCTTTACTATTGTGCGACGAGGAATAGTGAAACACTATAGACTATGGAAGAATTATTCCAAAATATCTTCAGAAAGGGCAAATATACTATCTCAAATCCAACCCTAGGATCAAGCTCAAAAGGTTCTAACCCAGGATTGAGTTCAAAAGAATTCCATGTATCATTAAGCAACATAGAAAATAGATTGAGAAACTGGAAAGGCACGGGCCTTCCAGATCAAGATGCTAAAGAAATATGGGAAATATCAAAATCTGAAGCAAAAATTATTAAACACCTAGGAGCAATAGAAAAGGAGCAAGAATATACAATCAAAATGGTTAATAAATCAACAACTTTACATTCAGAAAACTCAAGTCAAAGATTAAGATTATTAAGCAAAGAAGATTTACAAACATTTATTCCAAAATACGATATACATATAGAACTAGTTCAAATAGGTGTATTTCCTTTAACAAGAGAATGATTAAATAAACCAATATGTATAGTCCTTAGAGATTTAAGACATCAACAATTCGATGACTCATTATTAGGAATGTTAGAACCCACTATAGCAGAAGGACCAATATATTTTGAATGTTATCCAAATCTTAGAATCAATATGAATGATGAATCATTATACAAAATCTTAACTTTAGATGTTCAAGCAAAAAATTATAATATATGCAAAGGATCAAAAAATTTACAAATAATTTATAAAGTCACAGCTTCAACAGTTTTCCCAGATGCAAAAAGAGAGTCCTAGAGGAATAACAACTTTTATTCAAGCTAATGAGAATAGGTCAGTGTTGATATCTCAACCTAGAAAACTTCAGTGGCATGAAATCAAAATTGGAGGAGAATGGAATTTTGAAGAATTAGTTGAAGTCGTAAAAAAAGTAGGATTTAAAGAAAACAGTAGCGACGAGTTATAGTCAAGACTCAAATGGAAATGTCACTATAAATTTTCAAACACCTATAATTAGATCTAGAAGTATGAACTCAGCTCAAACATCAATAAGCCATCAAGAAAAAATATTTCCAGTACTTATACAAAACCAAACAAATATTACAATTTAAGAGGAGTTAATTTTGAAACAAACATATCTCATGGAATTTATAAAGAAGAATTTGAAGTTCTTTCTCTCCAACTACCTCTCAAATTTTAGATGAAAATCAAAGAAATAATCAAATTTTTACCATTAATAGAGAATTCGAAATTGATATGGATTACTTAAGAAAAGAATTCATGGATCAAAATTATTCAAAAGAACGAAACAAATTTTTCAAAAAACATCTAGAGGAAGGAAGAGAAAAAATAAAATCAAAATGGAAAAAGAAAATGATGAAAGAGGAGGAATATACCTTTCTTTGACTATTATAAGAAAAAATATGTTCAAACCCTCCAAACGGGTCAAGAAAACATGGAAAGTATCAAATAAAGATCAAAATATTAATTCAATACATCTACGATTAGATTCAATTGAAATAAATTACGACTTTAAAGTAGTAGCCTCTCCTTTAAAAAAAAAATGGATGCTACTTCTCAAAACCCAATAGACCATGCCATTTGTCAAAATAATAATACTAATCAATTACTGCACACTGTCACTAATCAATTAAATAGAATTGAAAATACTCTTGAAAACCTGATGGAAGCAAAACCCTCGAAAACTAAAGAAAATAAAAAATTAAATCAAAATCCAAAATCCTATTCATAAAACTTTTGAAATAGAAGATAATTTTAAATTTAATCTTGGAATCAAAGGTCCAGATCGAATCAATAATCTATTAGACACAGTCAATGTAAAATTATCAAAATTAAGTCTAAACGATAATAAGATCAACACTTTATCAAAAATAGAAGAAATAGAAAAGTGAATAAAATTTTCAGGATCAATAAATGTGATTTCAAAAGAAAATAGAATTATGCTTGATATGATAGAACATAATCACGATCCCGAAATCAAAAAATAATATTTACTCAAATTAAAAAACCAATTAACACAGGATGAACAACCTAAGAAAATAGAAGAAGAATATAATGTTCAAGACATAATTTAAAAATACAGCAAAACAAAACCTACAATTCAAGATTTGCAACAAAAAGTTAACGACATGAAAAAACACATTAAGACCCCTCAAGAAGATGTTAGACAAATTAAAACTTTTCAAGAAAATAAAAAAGGAAAAGAAATTATCAAAGAATACTCAAATTCTAAAGAAGAAATTGATACTAGCCAAAATACTAAAAATCAACAAGCTTTTTTAGGATATGTGTCTAGAATTAATATCCTTAAATGGTATTCAAATGTAAAATTAGTCATAAATGATAATTTCATAATAGAAGGACAAGCCTAACTAGATACAGGAGTAGATTTAAATTGTGTTCAAGAAGGTTTAATACCAACTCAATATTATAAAAAAAAACAATTGAAAGACTTTATGGTGCAAACAATTCAAAATTAAACATAAGTTATAAAATTTCAAATGTTCATATTTGTAATATGAAAATATATGCCTTAGAACTACTTTCATATTGGTCAAAGACACGAAACAATCAATAATTTTAGGAACACCATTTTTCACCATCCTTTATCCATTTTTCAAGCCAAAGTTGTTGGACAAGAAATACATTTCTATTTCATAAATAACATAAAACAAAAGGAAATCAATTCTCTAGAAAACTTAGTAACAAAAAACACTAATCTTATTCGAAATAAGAGAAAACATATTAATTGCTTAAAAAGAGAAATTCAATATAAAAGGATTGTTAAAAATTAAAGAAATTGAAAATAGAATAAATCAATTCAGAGAAATATTAGAAAAGGAAGTTTACTCCAATCTCCCAAACGCCTTTTGGTCAAGAAAGAAACATTCAGTAAAATTACCTTATACAAATGAATTTTCCGAAGAAAAGATTCCCTCAAAAGCCAGACCAATTCAAATGAATCAAGAATTATTAGAATATTGTAAAAAGAAAATTAAAAAATTATTGGATAAAGGATTAATTAAAAAAAGTAAATCCCCTTGGAGTTGTTTTGCCTTCTATGTTAGAAATCAAGCCAAAAGAGAAAAAGGAGCACCAAGATTAGTTATTAATTACAAACCATTAAACAAAGTTTTTCAATCGATTAGATATCCAATACTCAATAAAAAAGGATAAACAGACTTTTTAATGTATCAATATTTTCAAAATTTGATATAAAATCAGGATTTTGGCAAATTCAAATCTGTGAAGAAGATAAATACAAAACAGCCTTTACAGTGTCATTCAGTCATTACGAATGGAATTTGATGCCCTTCGGTTTAAAAAATGACCCATCAGACTTTCAAATTGTCATGAATGAAATTTTTAATCCATATACGAAATTTACCATAGTATATATTGATGATGTTCTAGTATTCTCGGAATCAATAGAACAACATTTCAAACATTTAAAGATTTTCTTTAATGTAATCAAAAGAAATGGTTTATTAGTATCCCAACCAAAAATCAAACTATTCCAAACAAAAATTAGATTTTTGGGTCATGATATTTTTCAAGGAACTATTACTCCAATACATAAAGCCATAGAATCGCAGATAAATTCCCACATGAGATTAAAGATAAAAATCAATTACAAAGATTTTTAGGATGTTTAAATTATGTAGTAGATTTCATTCCAAACTTTAGAATTTTACTCAAACCATTGTTTAGAAAACTTAAGAAAAATCCACCCGCTTGATCAGAAGAACATACAAATGTGGTTAGAAAAGTTAAAGCCCATGTCAAAACCTTACCATGTGTAATTATTCCTCATCCTCAAGCCTTCATAATTGTAGAAATTGATGCCTCAAATATAGGATATGGAGGAATACTTAAGCAAAAATTAGATGACAAGGAGTCCATTGTTAGGTTTCATAGTGGATGGTTTGGACCTAAAGTTAATTACTAAACTATCAAAAAAAAAAAACATATCAATTGTTTTATGTATTCAAAAATTTCAAGACGATTTATACAATAAAGAGTTTTTACTTCGAATTGATTGCAAAAGTGCAAAAGAAGTTTTAGAAAAAGATGTTTAAAAAATTGTCAGGTTTCATAGTGGATCATGGTCTAGACCTCAAGTTAATTACTAAACTATCTAAAAAAAAAATATCAATTGTTTTATGTATTAAAAAATTTCAAGATGATTTATACAATAAATAGTTTTTACTTCGAATTGATTGCAAAAGTGCAAAAGAAGTTTTAGAAAAAGATGTTTAAAACTTAATTTCTAAACAAGTATTTTCCAGATGGCAAGCTATTTTATCTGTATTTGATTTTCAAATTGAATTTATAAAAGGAACATCAAACTCTTTACCAAATTTTTTAACAAGAGATTTTATTCAAGGAAAGAAAAATGATGGCTTCAAAACCTAGTAAAGCCGCCGATTATTACGACAACTTTGCAAAGGTCCCAAGCCCATTTACTCAAAACTTTACTCAAAATAGGGTCCAACCACTTGATTACAAACAAGTTGTCCAAGGTCCCTACTCTTCAACAAAAACAACTGCTCAAAGCTCTTCAAAAGAAGAATATGTTTTAAAAAAAAAATGATGCATTTGAAGACCTCTTCATAATAGAAAGAGAATGGAGTTCTACAATTCCATTTGATTGCATTAAAAAAGTCTTTCCTCCAAATTGTCATTTCCTGCCTTACAACCTCCTTGAAACCCAAATGTTCTATGAGTTAATTCTGGTAGAAACCAATTCTATCGTTATTACTCACAATACTGATCCAACAAACCCCTCAAAAATTATTTTTTCAAAACTCCAAATTTGCAAAGTTTTCACTCCCAGAGATTGGGAAAAAAAATCCTTGATCTCAAAGAAGTTTCCAAGGAAGATTTGAACCTCAATATTATGATTATGAAGATTACATTGAAGCCTGACAAAAGTTTTCTATCTCAAAACTTATGATTACTCATGGTTTCGTCATTTTGACAAAGAAATTGATAGGGATTTTCCCCTATGGTTCCATTCATGGTTTTTCAAATTTGGACTCAGTTCTACCATATTACCAAGGAAAAATTTATATGACTTCATATATTTTTCAACACAATGGACCTTCCCTAGTGATTTTCAAAATGAAATTTCAAAATTCAAGCTCTTTTGCTCTTACTTCTTGATCACCTGGATTTTCTATTGGGATTACACTATAGTTAATGGTTCTAGTTCTTTTGGTCCATTTCCAACGCTTCAAAGAATTTTCAAAATCAAATGGTGGAAAAAATTCGATCTACCAGATGGAACAGTGGAAGCCTAGTTAAAACAAAACATTCTGGTCCATAATTCACCCAAAGCCTGAAAGTTTCTAGCCTCTCCAAAAAAGAAGGCCAGAGAACCCGTTTCCCCATCCTCCTCAAAATCCAAGAAAAAACACATTCTTCAAGCTCAATTAAATCACCTTCAAAATATCTTTGCAAATATAAATTCAAGCTCCAATGAAAAAACCCAACCTCTCTCATCAGCCTCATCCTCAGAATCTGTTAAACTTACCCCTTTAGAAAATTGGGCAGATTTTTGTGAAAAAGAAGAAAGAAAGAAAAAGAAAAAAGAAAAATTGATCAGATAAGGGAAAGCTAAAAAAATGACCTACGGTTATGACATTGCCTTTGCGGGATATTGATCAATATATCAATTTACATCATCCATGACATCATCAAGCAACATTTTGTCAAAAGGTTGGATCAGCTTTTCAAGAATTGACAAAAGTGGTCTCCTTTGTAAAAAATAGGCTTTATTTGTCAAAAGGTGGTATCGATTTTCAAAAAAGCAAAAGTAGATTTTCAAAAAAAAAGAATCTTGCTGAGTCATTTCATCTTTTATTCAATTATAATTTGTAGAATTTGAAGTCTAGACTCTATATAAGGGACTTCTAGTTTTAATTTTAGAGGGAGAACAATTTACACATTTCGTGCAAAAGAGCATAAGTGATCAAAATTCAAGAGTGTTTCCCTTCCTCACTTAAAATAGGTTTAAGAACTTAGAAGTTCTAAACCTCTTAGCCTTACTCAAAATCTGTTAAAAGTTTACTCGAGATCCCAGTAAGTTTTCAAAGTCTTATTTCCATATGTATTTCTCAATATGTATTTTTAAATATTTTGCAATTCTGTATTTTGCAACTCTGTATACTTAAAGCTAAAATTTTTATTCAAATTTCTTCCGTTGGACTCCTGGTACCGTTTTGGTATCAAAGCCAGTGAGCTCTGTTCAAATTTCTAAAATTAAAACTAGAAGGCCTTATATAGAGTTCGGACTTTAAATTTTACAAATTACAATTGAATAAAAGAAAAAATGACTCAACAAGATTCCTTCTTTCGAAAAGCTACGTGTGCTTTTTGAAAATCGATACTATCTTTGACAAATAAATCCACCTTTTAACAAATGAGACCACTTTTGTCAATTCTTGAAAAGTTGATACCACCTTTTGACAAAAAGTTGCTTGATGAAGTCATGGATGATGCAAATTGATATTTTGATAATTGATCCGATCATATCACACATGGGGGGTGACCTTTGGGTGAAAAATCACATGATCGAAATCAATAACAAAATTTCTCAATTTCCATCATGTTATCTAAATTGTATACTTCATATTCGGGACGATAACGATATCCTGGAGGCATATAGTTTTCAAATTCTTGTTCTTCATTGAGTTCAGCAAACCATTCTTCTTTGTAAAGATCAAACAGAGGGCTTTTGATGTTGACTAGCTCCAGGATATAGTTTTCAAATTCTTGTTCTTAATTGAGTTCGGCAAACCATTCTTCTTTGTAAAGATCAAACAGAGGGCTTTTGATGTTGACTAGGAATTCTGGGAGGTATTCTTGATCATGATAAATCTTCTTAATCAAATCTTCTGCAACGAGTGAAAGGGGATCATTCAAATAGATGATGTTTCTGAAATCAAATTTTTTGACAGTGTTCCTGATGATCCAATGTTCAATTTGATCTTCAAGGGGTAGAAAGCAATCGATCTTGGTAGGTTCAGATTTTGGAAGTCTAAGGGAATTCTTTTCTTTTTTGAACAGGGTATCTTTGTTTCTTTTGATAAGGGCAATTTTGTGTTTTCCCGGAGAAGGGTGAAGTCCTATGAACGTTGGGCCAGTGGATTTTTTGTAAACTTCAATTCCTTTGATATGGTTTTGGGAAAATATATTGAGCATAGAGATAGCAAGTCTTCTGTCGAATTGCTGGGTTTGATCAAGACTATGAATATTGAATTGGGCCAAATAACCATAGTCTATGAGTTTTTGGGCAATAAAAATAATGGTTTCATTTTCAATGGATAGTTCAATAGGTTAGTAGTCATTGAGATCAAGCGCTACACGGATAATGTTATAGGTAAGATGATGAGGACATTCAAAACAAGAGGGATTTAGGGGTTCAAAGCAAAAGGGGTAATTGAAACAACAAGAGGTATAATTGAAATGTGAATCGTTGAGTTTTGTAAGGCCTTTGACAAAAATATTTTCTCGGCTTATGGATTGAAGATAGGCTAGAATAGAGGTTCAGATTTTTTGGTCCTTTTGATTGGCCGTTTGAATATTATTTTGGGCTAAATGGTAAGGTAATGGGCTTAAGAAATTGAGTGGAAAGAAAAAGGCTCTGGCCTTTTGTTTCTTGAGTTCTTCGATGATAAAGATTGGATCATTCTTGAAATCAGTTTTGTCGAAATCAGATGTGTAAAGGGTTTGAAGTATGTTGAAATTTTAAAAAACTAGAGGACAAGTTTGAGAGGGAAAACTTGACTTTTGAAATCTGTTCTTTTAATTTCAAGTTTTCTTTAAAATCTTTCCCCATTCTGTTTCAATTGTATGGAGACCTTCTAAAAGTATGTCACAATTTTCACAGGTATAAAAAGGGTTTGAGGATGAGGATGCAGAAGGCTCATGTTTCTTGGTAGTAAAATAATAAATTGTGGCTAGAATGGTGTTGAATTTTATAGATGAAGGATCATTACGATTCCAAATGTTATCTATGATACGTTGTAAATGATGATCGTCAATACCGATAAGGGATTTAAATGATTTTTTTGAAGTTTTGAAATAAATTGGAAGGGTTATATTTTTTCCAAAGATCTTATTGTTTCCGTCCATCTTTAACAAAACAAGCATGACAAATAATGGTAATGATAAAATTTGCATATGAATAAAAGAGTACCATATTCCATATTTCCATTTATTATTTTATACCTAAATTTTTTAAAAGTATTGATTTCATTTTATTTTTGAAATAAAAATGTATCTCTTTTTCAGCAATCTTTGCATGAATTATTGATGTTTGCATGTCTTTAACTAATATGAAAGTAGTTCTAAGGCATATATTTTCATTATTACAAATATGAACATTTAATTTTATAACTTATGTTTAATTTTGAATTGTTAGCACCGTAAAGTCTTTCAGTTGTTTTTTCATAATATTGAGTTGGTATTAAACAGCCTCTTGCAAAAAGCAAGGTAAGACTGCGTACAATAAACCTAAGTGGTCCGACCATTTCCCAGACCCCATGCATAGCGGGAGTTTTGTAGTACCGGACTGCCCTTTTCAGTTGGTATTAAACTTTCTTGAACACAATTTAAATCTACTCCTGTATCTAGTAAGGCTTGTCCTTCTATTATGAAATTATCATTTATGACTAATTTTACATTTGACTACCATTTATGGATATTAATTCTAGACATGTATCCTAAAAAAGCTTGTTGATCATTAATAATTTGACTAGTATCAATTTCTTCTTCAAAAATTTGAGTCGTCTTTGATAATTTCTTTTCCTTTTTTATTTTCTTGAAAAGTTTTAATTTGTCTAACATCTTCTTGAAGGTTCTTAATGTGTTTTTTCATATCGTCAACTTCTTGTTGCAAATCTTGAATTGTACGTTGAGATTTTGTTTTGCTATATCTTCTAATTATGTCTTGAACATTATATTCTCCTATTTTCTTGGGTTGTTCATCCTGTGTTAATTGGTTTTTTTAATTTGAGTAAACATTCTTTTCTGATTTCGGAATCATGAATATGTTCTATCATATCAAACATAATTCTACTTTCTTTAGAAATTTCATTTATTGATCCTGAGCATTTTGTACAAGTACAAAATCCTATATCTTCAATACATTCCACTGATTCTGGTTCAGATTCTTCACTTGAAGTTTCTATAATTTCATTTATTTGTTCAGTTTCAAGTTCTTCTGATGAATTTTCTGAGTCACTATTAATGAATAAAGATATCATTTGTTTTTTTAAGTTTTTACTACAATCTAAAGCTTGAATTTTTCTTTCATTTTGCAGTTTTTGTCGTACTGTCCTGGTTTTTCACATTTATAACATATTATGTCTTTATTATTTTGTTCAGGTCTGGATTTTGCAGTTGTTTTTCTTGTCCTATTATCAAAATATTTTTCCCATCTACTGGTCTTTTTGGGTTTTGAATAATATTTTCTAACTGGTTTTCTTTCTTGTTTCCTTTTTGTAAAAGGTGCTTGTATTTTTTCAGAACCGTATAAACTACAAAAATCCCCCAATTCTTTTTTGTTTTGACTCAATTCATTTTTCATTTGAGCTTTTATTTTTTAATCGGTGCATAATGCTAATCTTTCTTTATTTATGATTGTTGTTAGTTGACCATAGGTTAAGAATCTATAATCAGTTCCTAATTCATTTTGAATTCTTTCTTTGACCTTTTGAGCAAACAATTTTGGTAATCCTACTATGAATCCTTCTTTCCAATAGGCCTTCTTACAATCTGTCCTAAGATAGATTTTTTATAAGAACATATCTTTATACCATCTAAAATCTTGTAATTTTGGGCATCTAAGGTTGATTAATATTTCATTATCCTTTTTCATTATATCATTTGGTTCTATTATAAATGATTTTGTAATTGCCCAGATAAGTGAAAAGACTGCATCGTAGACTAATATCAGTTCTTGGCTAGTGCCTTCATTCCCAATTTTGACAGTAGACATAATTTCATTTCTTTCTTGATAGGTAAGACAGTTATCCCACCATCCTTTTAATTGACTAGAAAATCCTTGAGTTATTATTTGAGCTATTACGACTTCATCACTTTTTCTAACTTTATATGTTGCGACTGCCATGGCCATTTCATTAGGAGTGCCAAATATTTGGTATTCAGATAATCCGTCTATATTCCATTCGTAAATTGATGTGCCACCATATGAAGCTCTAGGATTAATTTTTTCTTTATACAACATGTCTAGATAAGAGGGTCTGGGATAATAAGTTTTTTGAGATTGATTCTAGTTTGTTATTCTATTAATTTTTGAATTTTTATTGTTTGTTTCTTCAAATTGATTCTTAAGTTCATTTATTTTTTCTATTTTTGACAAAGTGTTGATCTCATTATCGTTTAGACTTAATTTTGATAATTTTGCATTGACTGTATCTAATATATTACTGATTTCATCTGGACTTTTGATTCCTAGATTAAATTTAAAATTATCTTTTATTTCAAAAGTTTTATGAATAGGATTTTGATTTCATTTTTTAATTTTTAATTTTTAATTTTCTTCAGTTTTCGAGGGTTTTGCTTCCATAAGGTTTTCAAGAGTATTTTCAATTCTATTTAATTGATTAGTGGCAGTGTGTAGTAATTGATTAGGGTAATTATTTTGACAAATGACATGGTCTATTGAGTTTTGAGAAGTGTAGCATCCATTTTTTTGAAAGGAGGGGCGATTACTTTGAAGTCTTTGTAATCCATTTTAATTTAATATAATGGCGGATGTATTAAATTAATATTTTGATCTTTATTTGATACTTTCCATGTTTTCTTGACCGTTTGGAGGGTTTGAACATATTTTTTTCTTATAATAGTCAAAGAAAGGTATATTCCTCCTCTTTCATCATTTTCTTTGTCCATTTTGATTTTATTTTTTCTCTTTCTTCCTCTGGATGTTTTTTTAAAATTTTGTTTTTCTTTTGAATGACTTTGATCCATCAATTCTTTTCTTAAGTAATCCATATCAATTTCGAATTCTCTAATTGATTTTCATCTAAAATTTGAGAGGCAGTTGGAGAGAAAGAATCTTCAGATTCTTCTTTATAAATTCCATAAGGTACGTTTGTTTCAAAATTAACTCCTCTTAAATTGTAATATTTGTTTGGTTTTGTATATGTTAAAGAGAGAAAAGAATAAGGAAAGAATGAGACGGCTTAACAACTGTGTTAGCCTCTCCCTCTATTTATAATAGAAACTAAGAAACCATACAACCAACCTTAAATTGTACAGAAAATCCTAAGTAATACAGGAAAGATATAAATACCCTTTAACACTCCCCCTCAAACTGGGGTATATATGTTGTATGCTTCTAACTTGTTACAAATATATTTTATCCTTAAGCTCCCTAACGGTTTAATGAATAAATCAGCTAACTGATTCACTGACTTTACATATTTAGTCTCAATCTGCTTCTGCAATATTTTTTCTCGAATGAAGTGACAATCAACTTCAATGTGTTTTGTCTTGTCATGGAAGACTGGGTTGAATACAATGTAAAGTGCTGCTTGATTATCACATACCAAATCCATCGGTGAAGAGTATTCGAATCCAAATTCTTCCAATAGACGTTTCAACCAAATTAACTCACAAGTAGTATGGGTCATCACCCTGTATTTCGATTCTACACTTGATCGCACCACAACTGTCTGCTTTTACTCTTCCAAGAAACGAGATTACCTTCAACAAACACACAATACCTTGTAATAGACTTCCTATCCGAGGGAGATCTAGCCTAATTTGCATCTGTATATCCCTTAATTTGAATGTGACAGAAGTTCTGATACAACAAACCACATCCTAGACAACCTTTTAGATATCGAAGAATACGAATCACTGCATCCCAGTGATAAGTCGTGGGACGATCTAAGAACTGACTGATAAAACTCATGACAAAGGAAATATCTGGTCTAGTAACCGTCAAGTAATTCAACTTTCCAACTAACCGTTTGTATTGCGCTGAATCTGTCAGTGGTACACCTTGATCTGCTAATAGTTTGTTGTTTGGATCCATAGGTGAATCAATCAGTTTAACTCCTAGTATTCATGTTTCACTCAACAGATCAAGAACATATTTCCTCTGACACAGGTAAATATCTTGACTTGATCAAGCAACTTTAATCGCCAAGAAATACTTCAATTGACCCAAATCTTTGGTTTGAAACTTGCTATGCAAAAACATTTTGAGTTCCTGAATACCCTGGTGGTCGTTCCCGGTAATCATGATGTCATCCACATATACAATTAACAATATTCTCCCGACTTTACTATACTTGTAAAATACAGAATGATCGACTCCACAACGACGAAGACCAAATTCAGTGACCACTTCACTGAATCTCCCAAACCATGCTTGAGGAGACGCTTGAGGCCATTAATGGATTTCTTCAGGCGACATATCAAACCAGACTCCCCCTGAGCAACAAACCCATGAGGTTGCTTCATGTACACTTCCTCAATCAAATCGCCATTTAAGAATGCATTCTTGATATCAAGTTGATGTAACGGCCAACGAAAGGTGGCAGCCAAAGAGATGAACAAGCGAACAGAAACGAGTTTGGCAACGGGAGAAAATGTATCAGAATAATCAAGACCATAGACCTGAGTGTAACCTTTGGCAACTAAACGAGCCTTGAGTCGATCAATGGTGCCATCCGAATGAACTTTGACTGTGTACACCCATTTACATCCAACTATTGTTTTGTCAGGCGGAAGCGAAACAAGATCTCAAGTACCATTCTGATGTAAAACTAACATTTCCTCTTTCATTGCGGTTGTCCAACTAGGGTGAGTGAGAGCCTCTGTCACAGACTTAGGAATAGAAACATATGATAGAGAAGCAACAAAAGAGCAATATGAAGGCGAAAGATGTGCATACAAGACAAAGTTAGAAATAGGATGTTGAGTACATGTGTGTTTACCCTTCCAAACAGCAATGAAAATGTCCAAGTCAGACACGGATGGATGAACTGGAGAGGGATCTAAAGACACAGAGACAATGGGCTCGATGGTAGAAGCTACTTTCTGATGACGAGAGTATACCTGCAAAGGTGGCGAACAATGACTAGGCGGGACAGAATCTGGAGTGGAAGGAGATGGTGTCGGGTCTGGGAGACTTGGTAAAGGAAGTAAGGGACAACAAAGTAAGGGGTGGACTCAAAAAATGTGACATTTGCACAAATGAAAGAGCGACGTAAAAAAAGACTATAACACCGATAACCTTTTTGTGTGCGAGAATAACCAAGAAAGACACATTTTATGGCACGAAGATCTAATTTATCCTTACCGGGAGTCAACTGGTGGACAAAACAGACACATCCAAAGATACGGGAATGTAAAGCAAACCAGGGTGATCGGGGAAAAAGAATAGAATGAGGAACTTTGCCATTCAGGGCAGAATATGGCATTCTATTGATCAAGAAGCAAACTGTAAGAATTGCATCTGCCCAAAAGTGTTTAGAAACATTCATCTCAAACATCAGAGTTCGAGCCACTTCTAGGAGATATCGATTCTGACGCTAAGCGACTCCGTTTTGCTACGGTGTGTGAGGACAAGAAGACTGATGCAGTATATCAGACTGTGACATGAAGGAAGTAAAAGATTGAGAAAAATATTCTCGAGCATTATCACTACGAAATATACGCACGGACACATTAAATTGAGTTTTAATTTTAGCACAAAAGGCAGAGAAAATGGAGAACAATTCAAAACGATCTTTCATTAAATAGAGTCATGTAACCCTAGAGAAGTCATCGACAAACGTGACAAAATAACAAAAGCCTAATGAAGAGGCAATACGAGGACCCTAAACATCTGAATGAACTAAACTAAAAGAACTCGATGCTCGAAATTGAGTCGGGAAAGTGAATGAAGTATGATGATATTTTCCCAACTGACAAGAGTCACAATCCAAGGAGGACAAATGACGTAAACTATGAACAAGTACCTTTAGATTGGCAACACAGGGATGACCTAGGTGACAATGAATTTGGTGGGCAGATCCAACGGCAGGACAGGCAGTGGGAGGGATAACAGGTGTTTCGTCGTGATTGTCGAAGTAATAAATGCCATTTTTCTCACGTCCTACGCCAATTGTCTTCTGCGTTTTCAAATCCTGGATAATTACAGAATTAGGAAAGAAGCAAACAGAACAATAAAGTTGTTGAGTAAACTTACTAACTGATATCAAATTAAAAGCAAAAGAGAGAATATATAAGACAGAGGATAAAAAGAAAGAAGGTGAAAGTATCACATTGCTAATACCACGAACAGAGACGGTGGAACCATCAACAACAGTAACAGGGGACAATAAGAGAGATGACTGAATATGCGTAAATAAATAAGAAGTGCCTGACATGTGATCGGTGGTAGCGTAGTCTAGATCCAAGGTATAAAAGTGGAAGGATGAAAAGAAAGACATGCAGTAGGGTTACCTCGTTGAGCTAGCGAAGTAATGGGGGTAGATGTCTGCTTGGACGCCTTAAACTGGAGGAACTGAACATACTAGTCATCAAAAATTGCCTTAGGAGTTGAAGAGTTGGATGCTAAAACAAGAGCAACTTGATTAGAAGTTGCCACATGAATATACTTAGGAGAACGACCAACTCTGTACCAACAAGTATCTTGAGTATGATTTTCCTTGCCACAAAATGAGCATCGATGATGTTGACCACGACATTGGCCACCTCGGCCACCTCGAAATTCATTACTACTGCTTCGTCGGCCACCTCCTTTCCCTTGATTGGTAACAACAACTTGTACAACTTTGGACCATTGTAAGTAATTGGTTCCATTTAACTTGCGGATTGTTAACGGTTGGGGTGTAGCCGTTGACATTAGTACTCGCCAATACAACAACTAATAAACAACTTGCACAAAAGAAACAAACCAACAACACCACAAACAGCTGTAGGGCTTAAATGAAGAATATTATAAGCAAAACAATACTCAAAAACATCCAGAACATTAGATCTGGTCCAGAATACTTTCTCAAATTTGGACAATCAAACAAACAGTGGCTCACGAACAAAACCCTTGTGTTACCGTCGGATCTAGACAAAGGCAGTAGCAATGAAGGCCGTGAGTCTCAAATCCGAGCAATCGATGGCTGGCGAAGCGCCGATGATGGTCGGCAAAGCTCCAATGACGAGCTAGGGTTGCGGTAGCTAGGAGGTGAGTCGCAAATCTGGCAACCGACGACCGGCGAAGCTTTCGCTAAGGCCGGTAAAGCTCCGGTGACGAGCTAGGGTTGCAGCGGCTGGGAGGTGTGGGCTGGAAAAATGGGTTAGGGTTTTGCAGACGTGACTTTTTTTTTTTTTTTTTAAAGAAGGAAAGGAGAAAAGAAAAAAGTTAAATCATGATTTGAACAGAACTATAGGATCAGTATCCTATAACCTTGTTCCAATACCATGTTAAAGGGAAAAAAGAATGAGACGGCTTAACAATTGTGTTAGCCTCTCCCTCTATTTATGATAGAAATTAGAAAACCGTACAGGAAACCCTAAGTAATCAGGAAAGACATAAATACCCTACTGGAAATACTTTTTCTTCCTTGATCTTAATGGCTTATTGATGTTTGAGCTGAGTTCATAGTTCTAGATCTAATTATAGGTGTTTGAAAATTTATAGTGACATTTCCATCTGAGTCTTAACTATAACTCGTCGCTACAGTTTTCTGTAATCCTACTGTTTTGACTTCTTCAACTAATTCTTCAAAATTCCATTCTCCTCCAGTCATGATTTTATGCCACTTAAGTTTTCTAGGTTGAGATATCAACATTGACCTATTCTCATTAGCTTGAATAAAAGTTGTCATTTCTTTAGAACTCTCTCTTTTTACGTCTAGGAAAACTGTTGAAGTTGTGACTTTATAATATATTTTATAAATTATTTCTAAATTTTTTTATCCTTTGCACATATTATAATTTTTTGCTTGAACATCCAAAGTTAAGATTTTGTATAATGATTCATCATTTATATCGGTTCTAAGATTTGGATAACATTCAAAATATATTGGTCCTTCCGCTATATTGGCTTCTAACATTCCTTATAATAAGTCATCAAATTCTTGATGTCTTCAATCTCTAAGAACTATACATATTGGTTAATTTAATCCTTCTCTTGTTAAAGGAAATACACCTATTTGAACTAGTCTTATATGTACTCTATCGTATTTTGAAATAAATGTTTGTAAATTTTCTTTGCTTAATAATTTTAATCTTTGACTTGAGTTTTTCGAATGTAAAGTTGTTGATTTATTAACCAATTTGATTGCATATTCTTGCTCTTTTTCTATTGTTCCTAATTGTTTAATAATTTTTGCATCAGATTTTGACATTTCCATATTTCTTTAGCATCTATTTTCTATGTTGCCTAGTGATACATGGAATTCTTTTGAACTCGATCCTGGGTTAGAACCTTGTGAGCTTGATCCTAGGGTTGGGTTTGAGATAGTATAGTCTAAAGATATTTCAGAATAATTCTTCCATAGTCTACAGTATTTCACTATTCCTCGTCGGACAATAGTAAAGGGTTCATAACTTAGACGGGACCACCACCTAGACCACCTCAACTTGGGCTTAACCAAAGGACTTACTGGCTTACCAATGCCTAATCGGTTCTACCCACATTACTATTAATGTTCTTACGTGCACAGTGAATTACCTTAACTATTGAAATATTATTTCTAATATCTTTGAAGAATTGACAAAAATACTACACTCTCTACCACCCCTAAGTACATAGCTCACTAGCTTTGAGGGACCCTGTCTATAATAGTGGAAACAATATTTGGACAGTGCTTCTTACTTGGTCAGTTGCCAAAAACTTGATGTTATTTGTCCTATCTAAATTTTGCTTGGGAGTTCCTTTAGAAGGTCCACTTCAACACAATCTCTGGTAGAGCTAGCTCTAGATAACCTAGTAGTTTGCAACATCCAATTTCACAGGCGATCCCACCACTTTAGCAATAGAGAAAAAGATCGCTTTGTCGTTGAGACGAATTGGAAGAAATTCCAATTCAATCCATACCGGCGCCAAAGATAATTCTATATTTGCTTGGAATTCTAGAGTCAATGTGAATGTTCTCATCAAAAATCTTTTCGTATACCAAATACTCTTAATCCAGAGTCACTGCAAATCCTTTTCAAAATATAATTGTATTAACAAGATGTTCGGAATCCAAAAAACCGATCTTAAACACGACCTTAAATCAAATAGAATGGAATGCTTTCCTTCATCAAATGATGGTCTTCCATGAGAGTATTTGCACGTCAATGCATCATGAAAAGAAACCACCAGCAAATTAACTTTTTTACTGGACATGAAAATGGTCGGCACTCCCTTATGCGATGCTAGAGGCTTCAATTCCGCAACATCCGTAGCTTTATTCCTAGAAAACAAACTTGCAAAGGATTTTGCTTTAAAAGGGACCAAAAAAGTGTTTTTAGAGGCCAAGGGTTAACCAGCTACATTCGGGTTTCTGGCAAGAGGAGGAGTATTCTAGCCATCGCCGAAATTTCCCCTCGCTATGTCACCAGAAAACTAAAGACAACAAGCTATAGGGTCAGCCGCTAGCCATGGCCTAGAAAGAAGCAGGCAAAAAGAGGCTTAATGGGTCGAAAACCGACGAAGGATTTGTTAGGCCCTAGGTTCTAGAAGGAAGGGAAAATTGGGTAGATTAGATTAATGGATGTTAGTTTGTTAGGCATTATTTTTGTTATAGTTTTGTTTACAATTCTGTTAGGGAAGGAGATAGGTGAGAATATAAAGGGGCTTTCTAGTGAAGGATGGGGTTTGGAAAATTGTGAATTGTTTTGTGTTGAGTTTGGCTCATTTAGAGAGTTCTCAAGCCTCTCGAATGCTTGGTTTATCCTTGTCATTTTCAGTTGTTCAATAAAATACTTAGCAATTGTTCCAGTTCATGTCAAATTGGTATCAAGAGTATGTACCTGGGAAGATGTTTCATCGTGAGAAAGATTCGCTAAGAGGAGAAATGCAGACAATGCTACAACGCGTCGACCAGCTTATTAAGTTGCAAGAGGAATCGATTCGTATCGATTCATCAATGGGAAAGGCCAAGGAAGCAGAGGTGAATTTTTTCGCCGGAGGTACGCCGAACCACGATGGGCCTGCCATTGTTTCCAATCATTGGCACGATTTCCGATTTCAGAAATTGGAGTTGCCGACGTTCAATGGTACGAATACTGATGGATGGATCTTGAAGGCAGAAAGCTATTTTGCTCTCCACCGGTTCATGAACGAAGAAAAACTCTAAGGCGGCGGCCATTAGCTTTGGAAGCATTTTCGATCTGCTCAAACGGGGTCACTCCATGAACAGAGGTTTGTGTTGGAGCAAGAGAGCAGTGTGCGAGATTATCGTCGGAGGTTCAATGAGGTCTCGTCTCCGCCGAAAAGAGCAGTGTCTCTGAACACGACGAGAGTCGACGATTTCGCAATCTTTGTCTCGGTGCCTTTGGATAAGGTATCAGAGGAGGTGGCGTTCGGTGCTTCTGTTATGGGACTAAAACCTGAAAGTTTGGAGCAGGAAGGCAGCGTAAAAGAGAATCTCAAGTCTGCAGCGCCATTGGAAGGAGTTCCGGCTAAACTAACCCTAGGGATTTTTATCGATGGGTTGAAGCCAAAAGAGGAGCATAGTACAACACAGGCTGAACGAAAGGTTTTGAAACCTCACCATTCTCTTTTGCCAATTTGTTTGGAGCCGAGCAACTTGGGTCAATCCTTGGATTTGGCCCATAAGATAGAAGAAACATTGATGGTGGCCCAGTCTTTCAAGCCCAGCTCTTCAAGGGGTTTTGCTGACCCATCAGCAGGAAATCGGCCCAACCAGTCCTTCAAGTCCAGCACTTCCTTCAAGCCCACCAATTTGGATCGGCCTACTACATCATCAAGCCCAGAAGAAAAATCTCAGGTGGCTTATTCTTTCTTTGGCCCCGAAGATGGAAGAAGAAATTTGGGTCGGGCCATGGATAATTTTAATTCTCACAATAGGAGTTGTTTTTCACTATTAGGGACATTTACTAGATTGACCTTGGTTGGTTCTAAAACAATATATAGTGGTAGTCCTTGTTTTGTTTCTCGCAGTGCACTGCTCAAAACTCACAAAGATCACCATGGTCCATCTAAAAGAATGGTATGGGATTCTGGGAAACTGCTAACGACGAAAAGTAATATACTTCAGTTTCACCTTGAGGACAAGGTGAATGTTTGAGCAGCAGGTAATGTTAGGCCCCAGGTTCTAGAAGAAAGGGCAAATTGGGTAGATTACATTTATGGTTGTTGTCAGTTTGTTAGGCATAATTTCTGTTCTGGTTTTGTTTACAATTCTGTTAGCGAAGGAGATGGGCGAAAATATAAGGGGGTTTCTAGTGAAGGATGGGGATTAGAAAATTGTGAATTGTTTTGTATTGAGTTTAGATCATTTGGAGGATTCCCGAACCTCTCGAATGCTTGGTTTATCCTTGTTATTTTCGATTGCTTAATAAAATACTTAGCAATTGTTCTAGTTCATATCAGGATTTCGCCGACAGGGAAGGAGTCGCCGGAGAGTGGCGACGGCGAGAGGAGAGGCGGCGAGAAAAGAAAGTTGCGGCAATTAGGGTTTATGGTGGAAACAAAGGGCAAAGGCAAAGGATAGCATTTAGGTTAAGGTTCGTCAAAGGTTAATGGCGAGAAGCAGCTAGAGTTTTGATTTGGGGGTTGGGTTCTCCGGAAGTTGGTGCTGGCGGGAGGTTGAGCGGCTTGGGTTGAGGATGGGTTCAGCTAGGGTTGGCTGCAGCAAGCAGCAAGATGCGACGGCGAGGGCTTGGGCTGAGTCCCTGGAGGCCAGCGACGACGAGGGGCTTGGTCGAAGGGTTTAAGTCATATTCTCTAGTAGTCCATCTATTTACTACGCCATTTATTCATAAGCTTTAAGTGATGCCGATGTAGATTATTACTTTTCATCCCAGAAATCTTAAAATCTTTTGTAATCTTATATTTGATAAGATTCGAATTTGAAATTTATAATCGCTTAGGAACTTATTCTTATCTATGGACTTGCTTATAATTAGGTCAGTCGTTTTATTTTGAGTCGGATTAGAATATTATATTGAGTTAAAGCATTTGTCGTGGCACATATTCCACCGTGGATCCATTGAGAGGATGAAGCATCTCCTTTCATCTCCTATTCTAGTTCTATTTCTTTGGCTTTTGTCGGTAATAGTTAGGGTTAAGGAAAATTTTGTCCTAAATCAATTTGGTATCAGAGCATAGCTTGACTCTCGTCTTTTTTCTCTAAATTCTTATTTTTCCAAACAGTATATCCACCACCACCTTCTGCTGCCAACTATCACCATCACTTCTAACTCCAACTATCACCACCACCTCCTCAGATCAAAGCTTGAGTATCACCTTTTTTCTCTACATTCTTATTTTTCCGAACCGAATATATCCACCACCCTCAAACGCCAACTATCACCAACACCTTCTCAATTGAATACCCACCAACAGCAGTTTAAGCATAATCAACAATCACCGCCATAATCTCACTCGCTAAAAAAAAAAAAAAAAAAAAATCTGCATCCATTGTACGCTGTCACCAATATAACTAGCTCTAGAGTTCTCTTTCCAACATTATCACAAATATGAAAAAGATGTTTGGGGATCCACGGTGGCACAAATACCTCGACTAAAATGCTTCAACTCAATAAAATATTCAATGTTGACTCTCCAAATAACATAGAAAGAATATTTATCTATAGGAAAGTACATGCTAAGCTTTTGACTCACTAAATAACATAAACTGCCTATTTATAGGCAAGTACAGAATAAGCTTTAGTAAACTAGTACAACAACAACAACCAACTTTGACCCACTTATGACTTACCTACATGAATTCGTGTGAGTTAGAGATCGTTTAGAGGTGATCCTTTAATTGTATACCTCTCCCTCTTGTAGCACCTTCCACTTGAATTAATCGTACTTTCCATGAGGTCTTTTATGTATATGTGCAAACCATCTTAAGCTTTATCTCAATTTATCCTCAATGGTTGTTATTCCAAGCCTCTCTGTGATAAGCTCATTCCAAATTTCATCAATAGCCGTATTAACTAATACTCATCCACCTAAACATTTTTATCTCAACTACACTTAATTTCTAAACCTGCTTTGTATTTATTGGCAAACATTTCAAACCATAAGGAATCATTGGTCATACTGCAATCTTATAGTTTTTTTTTTTGAGATTACAACAGTATATGACACAATCACGTATCACCTCAACTGCACTTCTCCACTTTAACCAACCTTAAACCTGCCTTCACTTTATGTGATATCCTCCTTATCTTCTCCACAGCCCTTAATTATAATAAACCATGGGGACTACCAAATCTTGAATTTTTACCATATCCACATCTATTCGAAATTTACTAAAATTACAATGCATAGTCCGTCTTAGTTCCACTAAACTTTAAACATTTAGACTCTAATGCTACTCTCCAAAGTTCTAACTTATTGTTAATACCTCCTCCAGATTTATCAGGCAGCAATAGATCATTCGCAAACAACATACATTATAGTACTCCATCAGCAATATATTGTTTGCGTTCATCCATCACTGAAACAAAGAGGTAAGAACTTAAAGATGATCCTTGATGGAAGCCTATAAGAATTGAAAAAACACAAGTATCGCCTCTTAATTTCGAACACTAGAGACCATACCGTCATAGATGTACTTAATCACATCAATATAAACATTCGATGCTTGCTTCTTTTCTGAAAAACACAAAACTTCTCTGGGTATGCAATCTAAGTCCAACATATGTACAACTTTCATATGTTCTCTAGTCAACTATAAACTTAAAATAAAATTCTAGTCTAATAAAATCAAATAGAAGATTGCGTTATTTTAACATTCTTAGACCAAAAGTAATCATCATTAAGTCTCCATCTTCAATTTTCAAATTATCTCGCATGATCTTTCATAAAGATTCTCCCATGATCTTTCTAGAATCTCCTTATGAAATCCTCCACATGATTGCACAAAGAAAACCTATTCCTTATTAAGGGTTTTGGTTACTTACCTCCCCTGTACTTTGAAAAGTGACCACGGGACCCCCTTGTCTTTCTGCAAATACCACAGGATTCCCTTTCCGGACTTTCTCATGGTCAAAAGGACACACTACTCTTAGTTTTTGGCATATTTATTACTGTTAAAAAAAGAACAAAAATCATGAACTAAAATTACAATATCACCCTTTTATATTTCCAAGATATTTATAAATCCGTTTTTTAATATTAAACCAAAAATTAAATATAGAAACTTAGGCCCTGTTTGGTAACCATTTCCATCCCAGAAATTCCCATCCCATTCCCAGATTTTTGGGATTTCTGTTTGGGAATAGCGTTTGGTAATTTTTGTTCCCATTCTCATTCCATTCCCATTTGAGAATTGTACCCACTTTTTCTTAAGAAATGAGAAACAAAAAAAAGTTGTTTCTCATTATTCCCATCCCATTCCCAAAAAACCACCGCCGCCGGCCGGCCACTGTCAGCCACCTTTCGGTCACCGTCCGGCCAAAACAAAAAAAAAAATGTTCTCAAAACAATTTTTTTTTTTTTTTAATTTTAGGATAAAATCGTTACCAACGTTCCCAAAATAAAAAAAAAAATTGTCTTTACTAAACGCGATTCTACTCCCAAGAAGGAAACATAATTCTCATTCTATTCTCATCCCACTACTAGGATGGGAACAAAAATGGTTACCAAACGCCACCTTAATATTTCTTATACTCTTTATTCTTCTTAATTTTTTCCCTCTCACCACTGCCCATTCTCTCTTGCAAATCCTTAAAAATCTCAACTCTCACTCCCATGATAAACGGCTTTGTTCCACAACCAACAAACATATATGAGAAACAAAAGTGAACAATAGATCTTAAAATTACAGCAGAACAGATCTATAAATCATAGTTAAGAGCTAGAGAGCGGTTGAATTGAGGAATTTGAAAGGGCCATGAACCCACTGCCACCAAGAATTACCAGATCAATTCTCTAAGTCGCCACTGCCACTGCACCGAAACCAAAAAAAACGAAGCAGAAGAAGGAATCGGAACATTAAATCGAAGAAGACGCCAATAGAGAAAATCGAAGAAGTTACAAAAAACTAAAAATTGAACATAAACCTGACGATCTGCAATTTGGTCGAAGGTGATGGCAGTTGGAGCCTTGGAGGTGAAAGTGCATGGTCCAAATCTAAAGGGGGGGAGGGGGCATGCCGGCAATCAGAGGTGATAGTGAATGTTAGAGGTGATTGTTAATGGTGGCCGTAGGTGGTGGGGAATAGATTTGCAATGGTAGGTAATGGAAGAAACATGGTGGGGGTGAAATTTGGGTTGGCTAGGGGAAGAAGAATATGATGAAAAGGGGAGGGAGAGTGAGAGAGAGTAAAAAGAGAAAGGAAAACAAAAAGAAAAAAGCCTTGGGTGGAAATAAACTGAGGCTTCAAGTACTTCTAAAAAAGAGCAAAATGCCATATAAATCACACTTATTGAGGGTCAATTGGGAATTCAACTAATGCCCAGCAAATTAGAGGGTCTAATTGTCAATAACAATATTGCATTAGCCAGGTCAGGCCAGCGTGGGTGTTTGGCTGATTTACTGTATTAAATCAGAGAGGGTTGATTGGTATTAGTAGAATGACAAGAAAGTCCGGTGGTCATTTGTCAGATAACAAGGGAGGTAAGTGGGAAAAAACCTTATTATTAATTTCAAACTTATTTGCCACCCAAAAGCCACAAAGAAATTGTTACCAATGTAACCTTTTTAGCAGAACCCAAATATTAAAATCATTCACCCTTTATCTCTAATCTGTTGCAAAAATTCAGGCGCACAGTTCGATTTACACACAGATTTGTCAGATATGAAATTCAATTATCAGCATGCCTAGAAACAAGGAACAGATTCTTGTATTTGTGCATAATATGTGTGTGTATGTTTGTGTGAGTGCAAACATGCGTATGTTTTTGTGAATTACATTGCGCACATGAATTAAAAGCAGTGGGACGTGATCAACAAGTTGTTACGGCGTTTTTCATATATGCAGAACTCAATAAACTATGGTTATAAATATAACAGTATAAGGGGAAAAGGGCATACCATCAATCCGCCTGACCAATTCCTTCAGCTTAAACACAAGCCGCTGGATACCAGGTTGAGCAAACGTGTAATGGTCTTGCATACCATCAAGCAACTTTGAAAGACACCAATAACAATCAGCTTCTATGTTTGAAATTATCTCCGGAGTTAGATTTGCAAATGACCATTCATCCACACTCCCTTCCAAAAATTCCGACAAGAAGACAACCAGAAAAGGTGTAGCAAGGTCATTTATCCCTTGAACATACCCACTTGCAGGATGCCGAATAGCCCTGCAAAGTGAAAACGGAAATTAAAAACTTGATGGAGGAATGTAATAATGCTGTTCCTATGGAACAGACTCCGGGAGTTTCAGTAACTGGTTAAAACCCATAAAAGTCATCCAAAATGCCTTAGTGAACCTCCACCAATCTGCCTTCACCGAGCTTTTCAGCAGTGGCTGCAAGTTCCTGGCCACTGCTACGGCAATTCAGCGGTGCAGATTAATGCACAGCCAGGACAAAAGGTATAGCCACCTCTTACCATTAACCTATTACAAGTTATGTATAGGTAGCATTATTTTTGTTCAAAGTGATTAATAGATGTGCATATATTCATCCAAACCAGCCAAAAAAAAGCAGATAGAATGCCAATTGCACTCCTTGTAAGAACCAACTTGCATTAAAGACCATGGGCCCACATGCAATATGCCCCTCTTCCGATTCTTTAAAAATTTACAGCTGACCAATATCTAAGATTTTTATGACAAAATACCTTTTTGAGATCTCTCTCTCTCTCTTATTTAGAATTAATCTCTCTATCTCCTTGCTCTTCTCCCTTCCTCTCTCCTCATGTATCTCTCCATCTCCTTGTATTCAGCCATATATCTCTCCACTTACATCTCTCTATCTCCGACACAAACTCTCCACCGCCGCCAACTCCAATGGCCAACCGTCCTCTCTACCAACATTCACAAAAAGGACCTGGCTGCATCAGTCCACTGGTTCCTTCTCCCGACATAGCTACAACTTCCAAATATGGGCAGTTTCCTCAAACCCCTTACCGCTATGAAGTGCCAAAAAGTCTTCACCCCTTTGATGTAGCCAAAAATCTCCGATCTCTCCATTCTGCACTAGAATGCCGAAATGACTTGAAGAAAACCCGGCAACAACCAAAAGGCTTAGGAAACCACTGTGGTGTTAGCCAAAAACTTTCCAGCATGAGAATAAGTTAATATGTCATGTGTGAGATTGAAGAATGAGAATTCTAATCTTAACATTACTGAAATGCACACATTTATACGAAACGCATACTTGACTTCCCTTGATTTGGGGATGAAATGGCCACATAATATCTATTTAACTAACTCAGCTAATTTTGCTGATTGACTCAGTATAGAATATACTAAACTTTGCTCGAGTAATAATGGGCTTCAGTTCAGTCCTAATTATTAAAGGCCTGATTAGTGGCTCAAAGACGTATTCCCAATTAACCCTTTCACTTAGCGAGCCCATTTTCCCATTCAGGCCCAGTTCTCACATTCTTTGAGTTCAGGGGCTTACGGGCGGGAATTGCTCCCCCATCATTTGTCCTTACTACATGACTGATTTTAAAAAAGAAGGCTAGCAGTCACATTCTCAGTCAGTGAGGAATTCCACATGTAAGTTCTCGTTTCTCTTTTGTTCCTCTCTTGCATTCTTGCTTCATTTCCTACTTGTAGAATTGTTATTTGTGTTACAATCATGGAAGTAGAATCCATTAAAAAATCCCAAAAAACATAGGAGAAATTATCCCTTTCAAATCAGTAGCATCTTCAGAAAACCCTAACCAGGTTTAAGTTGCTTCAGCTTCCAGTCCCTCTCATTCTTGGGGAGACCATGGTCCTTCCTAGTTCCTAGAAGCTTCCATTGATAGAGAAGTCAATACCAGATTCCTCAATCAATGTCAGTTAGGGTCCCTAACAAGTCTGACATCCTTATTCTTCAAGCCCTGACAAGGTGTGCCTTTACTCTTGGATGTTCGAATATGGGTTACACCTCCCTTTTCCCACAATTCTTAGGGAATTCTTTAAGTCGTACAAAATCTATCCCGCTCAGCTCTCCCCTAACAGTTTTTGTCGGGTT
This sequence comes from Eucommia ulmoides, assembly GCA_016647705.1. Classification (NCBI taxonomy): domain Eukaryota; kingdom Viridiplantae; phylum Streptophyta; class Magnoliopsida; order Garryales; family Eucommiaceae; genus Eucommia; species Eucommia ulmoides. Next base: position 12,497,661 of record CM028327.1, on the reverse strand, counting down.
ATGGGAGCTATTGCCTTTTGTCGAGCTCATGACGTCCCCCTAACCCTAGAAATGATTAAGAGTGTTTGCTTCATGAAATTCAAAAAATCTTCTTGTCGATATTCTCTTTCTATGCAAGATGAATCCCGATTTGTTACCGACCTACCCACATCGACCAAAGATTGGAAGAAATGTTACGAATTCTTTAGTGGAGACTGGGAATTTCCTCCCGAATAGAGAAGATCAGTCCTATGGTAGGGTTCCTGCCATCCACGTAAATGCATTTTCTTAGTATTTTTAATTACCAATCCCAAATTATGATGTGAATTCCCTTTATAGGTAAAGAAGCTCATAAACCGTCTTAAATTTCTAAAGATGGCAACCATCTAAGAGTATCCAACAACAGTTGATGTCGATCCACATGTGAAAAGGGAAAGAAAATAGTGGTCCTGCCCCCAAGCAAGACCAAACCAAGGCGAAGGATCCTTCTCAGTTCCTTCTTCTTGTCCCCCGAGTGCAGGATCAATCCCACTCCGCCACCTCAGCAGTGAGGTAGAGACCCAGATTGCAATTCGTCTCCTCAAACTCACCTCGGAACTGTCATCTCTGTTCTAGTTCCCCCACCGTTCAGCCTCGGCATTCGACCAAAATCCAAGGGCCGCAGGCGGTTACTAGGGAGCCCGAGCTGACCAAGGTCTCATCCTGAACCGAGATGACAAACACTCTCAGTGGGCCGAGCCCATCCGTCCCCGACTCTCAACACAAATTTAATGATGCTTTAAGGACTTTAATGGATCAATCCTGGGATTGGGGCTGTGTCAGAATAGGATTTTGGAACAGATCCAAACTGTTGTGTTTGGAGTCTGTGCCAACCTCCAGGTATTACACTGCTCTGAATATCTTTTAATTTATCTCTTCCCATATTTATTATTCACAGGGTCACATTGCCGTGTAATCTGCCCATATATTCGTCACCCTAGCTGGGAGGCCAGGCTTAATAGAAGAGATAGATACCCAACTGTCTTCCAGGTCAGTGAATAAGTGAAACTGGAGGAGCTGAGAGTTGTCCTTGCAAAGAGAGAGAAGCTACAAATACGATTGGTGGTAGAAAGATCCACCAAAGAGCGATTTGAAGCCGAACTGCATGATGAAAAGCAAACCATAGAGCACTTTGAGAAAGAGGTCAGCAACCTGAACCAAACCATTCAAAGTTTGAACAAGTCCCACAAGAAGGAATTGGAAAAGAACTAAGTTAGTTCAACAAATGTTATGTTGTCATTTCATCCTCAAATCAAGGTAAGTTAGGTATTCATTCTGTATGAATGTGTGCATTTCAATAACGTTAAAATTAGAATTCTCATTCTTCTATCTCAAATAGAACACTAACTTATTCTTATGCTGGAGGATTTTTAGCCAACACAACACTAGTGTTCCTAAGCCTTTTTGTTGTTGCACAGTTTCTTTATGTCATTTTGGTATTCTGGTGCGGATTGGAGATCGGAGATTTTTTGCTACATCACCCCCTTTAACTAGCACCAATTCATTTCAATCTCAAGGAGATGGATGAAGGAAACCTCACCATTCGAGGCTCTCCACCACAATAAATTGAAAATTCCCTTGACCTCAAATGGAAGAGCAAAAAGTAGCCCCCACCAAGGCTTCTGCTGATTTTCCCCCCTTAACCCCATTCCATGGTTAAAAGCCAGAGTAATGCATCCTTCTCCAGCAAAATCACTCCATGAGCCCCTCTGCTTCATCAATCCTCAGAGCATATATTATCAGGTGTTACAAGCCAACAAAACTCCATTAGGTAATCTATTGTTGATATAGCACCTACTAAAAACATTTAGGGAAAAAAAAAATTGAACTAGCGTATGGAATTGCATCAAGAATGTATCATCATAGAGAGACCACAAGGCCATACCAGGAACACAGAATCCAGCAATTAAATTATTGCATATAGAATAACAAGAAGCTAGGAACAACATGAGAAGGCAAAATGCATCCAGAGGCATACATGGAAATAATAAGTAGCCAACGTATTTGGAGCAACAACCATGCTATTTCCCATCAGATAAAATCAAATAAAATTAAATGGAAAATAAAGTTGTCGGCATTCAGCTTAGTGCATCATTCTCCAAAAGCAATGATCATTTATTTTCTAAGGATAAACATGAAAGTTGTATACAAAAGCTAAAGTAAATGAAGAGACTAGAAGAAAAAAGGGAAGAGGGGAGAAGGAAACAAATTCTAACCACGTATATAGGATTCGCTCCAAGGATTTTTGAACTTCCACTTGTTGAAAGAAACCGACATCGGGTACAGTTCTAGGACAATCAACAGCAATCTAATGAGAATAGAAGAAAGGCAAGAAATAAGTTAGCTAGCACAATAATAACATTGACAGCATCAACCAAGAGAATATAATCTTAATACCTGGCGAAGCATGTTGATCTCTTCATCAGTACGTTCGATGTCTGGAACATCATAATACTGAGCAACACAGTCAAGATACTCCAGGCGCTTTCTTGCTAGAACTCCCTCCCTTCTATCTAAATTAGGGGGTGCATATCCCTGTTGTCAGTCCATCTTTTAATTTCAAACATGCAACAACGTTCGTTCAAAAATGAATTTTTATTAATGGTTGTCTATATGCGATAAATCAGTCAAACGCAAGGCTAACCAAATAATGCATTCCGCAAAAGGAAAGCCTCTAGGTTCCAATCAGGAAGCACAGTGATAAACAAAATCAACAGAGACAAAAAGAAATCTGATTACAAAGTCAAGTCAAGTTGTCAACTAATGTAGGAACTGATGCAAGTAATATCAACTGAAACAGATTTCAAAATTTGAGCCTTTTTAATATTTAGTAGTTGCAAACCGTAAAAAGGTATAATGAGAGAAAAAAATTGTCCAAAAGCCATCCCACGCATCGCCAGATGTGAGTTAGGGGTTTTTGGTCACTAAAGGGAAAAATCTTATCAGTTGAATGCTCATAATTTGATGCCTAGCTTATTTTCATTTTTTATTTCTATGATTAGGTTGTTTGATGAGCAATTAACACCAATTAATTGGAATGTGTTCTTATGGTCCAAGTAACAGCATAGTGATCCAGTGCATGAGGCACCCAACAATGCAAGGTCTAAGGAGGGCAAGATTACCTAGCCTTACATTTGTTTACCAGAACCAATGTTGTGAAAGGTGTTCATGGGGTTCGCCTAGAGGCAGAGCCGTCCTAAACGGCCCTAGGGCGATGCGGCAGTGATTTTCCGGCTGGGCGTGTGCCCAGATGCAGTGGACGACATCTAACTTTGCCATCTCCTGCGTTTCCATCGCCACAGAATCAAGAGAGGAGACATAACTAGATTTCACACCTGCGCGACAAAGGTATGGGGGAGCAGAGGTTATCGTTCCAAAGAGGAAGTAAAGGTTGATGGCGGCAGAAAATAGGAGAAACTACGAAAATTGAAGAACTAGGGTTAAGTCATGCATTTTTTATGTTTTATTTGGAAATAGAGGAGATGTCTCCTCTAATTAGTATTTTTATTAATTAATAAAGGAAAACTTATGGAGTATTTGACTAGAATTCAAGAAAGATTATTATTTGTAAGAGAATAGATTAAACGTTGACATGAATCCGAATGCATTAAACGTTAGGGCATTTCCATTGCCCGGATGTAGTGAAGAATAAGCAAGGGTGGGCTAGAGCGTCGCCCGGAAGTGAGGCACCGTGTTTTTGCCCAAATACGGTGTCAAATGAGCGAAGGTTGCCGCATTATGATGGACGGATGCAGATAAAGAAGTTGGTCCATGAGAATAGGCTTAGGTTGGCAACTTGGAATGTAGGAATGCTGACAGGTAAGACTCGAGAATTAGTTGACGTGAAGAGTAGGAGGAGAATTAATATTCTATGATTGCAGGAAACTAAGTGGGTTGGAGAGAGGTCTAGAGAAATTGAGAATACAGAGTATAAATTATGGTATACGGGGAAGGACAAACATAGGAATGGAGTGGGCATCATGATAGATAGGGATTTAAAGGATAGCGTGGTCGATATTAGGAGGATTGGCAATAGGATGATAGTTATGAAGTTGGTGATTCGACAGGAGGTGATTAACGTTATTAGTCTGTACGCTCCCCAAGTTGAATTACAAGAAAATATTATACGAGAATTTTGGGAAAAGATGGATGAAATTGTTCAAAGTATACCTAACTAAGAAAAAATATTTATTGGGGGAGACTTAAATAGACATGTAGGGAAGGAAATAGGGACTTTCGAGGAAATACATGGCGGTTATGAATTTGGAGAGAAGAATACAATGGGTGAAATGATTTTAGATTTTGCTATGGTGTATGATTTAGTCATTCTAAATACATGTTTTAGGAAGAGGGATGAGCACCTTATCATATTTAAGAGTGGACAGAGGAATAACCAGATAGATTTTGTCCTTACTAGAACGAGTGATCGTTTAATATGTAAGGACTGTAAAGTCATACATGGAAAGAGTATTGCTACCCAAACATAGATTGATGGTAACCGATTTGAAGTTTCAGAGGTGGAAACGGAAGTCTAAGATAAATAGGCATGCAAAGATACATTGGAGAGATCTAAAAGGTGAAAAGATGGAGTAGTTTAAAGATAAAATTAGAAATTATGAGTTATGAAAGAGACATGGGGATGTGAACAAAATGTGGAGTGATATGGCTAGTCGTATTAAAGAGATAGGAAGAAAAGTTTTAGGAGTTTGCAGAGAAGGAGAACCACGATATAAAGAAAGTTGGTGATGGAATAAGGAGGTCCCAAAAGCCGTTCAAGACAAGAAAATAGCCTATAAAGAATGGCAAAAATGTCGAAGTAGGAAGAGTTTGAATAAGTATAAACATGTCAAAACGGAGGTGAGAAAAGTAATTAAGGAATTAAAATTTAAGGCGTACGATAATTTGTACCAAAAGTATACACAAAAGAGGGAGAGAGGGATATATTTAAACTTGCTAGGCGGCGTGAACGAAAGACTAGAGAATATTAGAAGTGTTAAATGCATCAAAGACACTAATGAAAAGGTCCTTGTGAAGGATGAAGAGATTATAGAACGATTGAGAAATTATTTTTATAATTTATTTAATGAGAACAACGCCGAGGAATCTAGACTAGAGTTGCCTAACTTGTCTTCAGATAGGATTTATAGGTTTCATAGAAGAATTAGAGCTTCTGAAGTTAAAATAACACTAAGAAAGATAAGAATTGGAAAAGTAATAGGGTCGGATGAAATCCTTATAGAGGTGTGGAAAAATTTGGGAAATATTACGATAGACTGGTTGACTAGACTTTTCAATGACATTTTGAGGACTAAGAGAATGTCTGACGACTGGAGGAGGAATATCTTAGTGCCCATCTATAAAAATAAAAGGGATGTTCAAAATTGCATAAACTATTGGAGTATAAAACTCATGAGTCATACTATGAAACTTTGGGAGAGGGTGATAGAATATAGAATAAGACATGAAACGAGCATAGAAAAGAACCAATTTGGATTTATACCTAGCCGATCAACCACTAAAACTATTTATTTACTTAGGAGATTAATGGAAAAATATAGAGAAAAGAAGAAGGATTTACATATGGTATTTGTGGACCTAAAAAAGGCTTATGATCGAGTACCCAAAGAAGTTTTGTGGTGGGTGCTAGAAAAGAAACAGGTGTCCGATGTGCACATCGAGATAATTAAGGATATGTATGAAAGTATAGTCACTAATGTTCGAACAGGAGGAGAAGATACCTGTGCATTTCCTATTAATATAGGTTTACATCAAAGATCATCTTTAAGTCCTTAACTCTTCATTCTAGTGATGGATGAGCTCACAAAACATATTTAAGATGGAGTACCTTGGAGTATGTTGTTTGCGGATGACATATTATTAGTTGACGAAAGTAGAATAATTCTTTATACGAAGTTAGAAAGATAGAGAAAAACTTTAGAATCTAAAGGTTTGAAGGTTAGTCAAAGCAAGACAGAATACATGCATTGCAATTTTAGTAATACCTGAAGAGATGTTGGTGCGGTCAAAATTGAAGATGAGGAGGTGCCAAAGATTGATCATTTTAGATATTTAAGTTCAATGATTCAAAACAATGGCGAAAACGAGGATGATATTACGCATAGAGTCAAGGCAGGTTCGTTGACGATGCTTGAGTCACGGGGGATCAATAATGAGGGCTTGAATCTTCTACATCTGTGCTCACCATTCATTAAAGAAATTCTCACACAGGGTAGGCTTTTGCCCAGTGAAAGATCTCAAGCGTGAAGATAAGTGTTTGGTCTAATAAGAAACTTCTTGGGGAAGTTATATAAAATTAGAGCTTGCCCTTTTCAGTTTACCTCACTTACTATTTATAGGCTTGAAGGCGGGAAAGATTAGATTCTTAAGACGCAGGAAAGATTAGATTCTTGAGACACATTGCCACCAATGAGATCCTTCCATTTGGAGGTAAGTCGGTTGTTGTTGTTGGAGAGGTTGTCACACACCTTATGTGGTAGGACACACCCACGTGAAAAAAGACAAAATTTGTGATCCTCCTAGGTCGGGCGTCTAGGATTTCGAACGGTGTTGTATCATCAAGGCTCCAGGCATCAAGGTGAGTAGCCTGCCACGTGGGCCCTTGATCATGAGTTCTTTGTCCGACACATGGATGGTAAAATTCCGTCCACATTAGTAGCCCCCCCACTCCTAGGTCAAGGTCGCATGACTCTGTGAGTCTCAATGGTCCAATCCTACGGGAATGCTAGGTTGCATCCCTTTACAATGACATTTGTACTAGGCTGCAAGTACTCACCCCTTCACCCTTTTATCTGGCTGGAACAGAGAGCTTGACAGGTGAGAACCTCTAGCAAATTTTACTTGATCTATGATGCAGGGGTTTGTGAAGCTCTCATCTTCTTGTTGATCTATCCATAATGGTCAAACCCCCAATGAGAGTGGCACCAAGGGCGCCAGTGGACGCACCAGGAAAGTCTTGCTCAAAGGCGTCGGGAAAAGAACCACTTGGGGGAACCATGGTACATGAGGGTTCTTCCACAGTCCCTTCACCTGAGTGGGAGGTTCGCGGGCAGGACATACCATGGACTCCATCGTTTGCGGAGATGCTAACAATGAGTTGACGTTCTGTTAATCCACAATTATGCCCCGTGATAAAGATCCCCAAGTGGTTAACAGTTCTGTTGTCACCCATACGATCCAACTTCTCCATGAAGTTGCTTTTGTCTGCGCCCAGTCATATGCAGAGGCTAAGGCAAGGACGCAAACGGATAACTGACGAGCGAAGATGGAGGTACAAATTCAGGCCATGGAGTTGGATTTATTGGAACTGAAGAAGGTGAGCGTGGGAGAGGCACACGCTTCTAAGGAGTGGGAGCGGGATAAAAATGGGCTCCGATTTGTTCAAGAAGAGTTGAAATAAACCCGACAATTGTTGGAGGAGCTCCCAGCGAAACATAGTAGCTGCATAGGGATATTGTAAGGGCAACAATAAATGGTTTCATGGCTTGCCAGAGATCCGTTCTGGATCTTGACCCATCTTTCAACGTATCTTCCCTTCAAATGGGCTTTACAGTTTTGGAATCGGAAGACGAAGAAATCCCCTTGGAAAACAGGAGCAGCCGTTTGCGCCCTTCAATGGACGTAAGTCCATTGGGAGTGCACAGACTAAGGGGATATTGTCCAGGCAAACAACATGTTGACCCCAAGGGTGTGAACCCCTGGGATTGAAATTGGATGATAACAAGATATTCGTGGTTCTGTATTTAACATGTGTGTTAAGTGTGTTAAAATAGGAAATATTGCATTGGAGAAACAACACCACGAAGGAAAATGAAGACATAGATCCAAAGAATGAAGAAGATATGATCAAAGATCGAAAGATTGAAAACATTGAAGATAATGACGATATGATGATCAAGATTGAGGATACAAGATGAAGATTCAAAGGTTTGGGATGGTTAAAACAAACATCATTGTACATCGGAAGATAAGGTAATAATTCCTTCCCTATAGTTCAATACACATTGACTCTTCTAGGACAAACACAATCAGACATGCATTACTTACGTGGCATATTATTATTGTGATATATGTGTGTTTAGAATGCTTATAGATATGTAAAATTGAAATTGAGTCAATAAGTATTAAGAACGGATAAGAGTTAATTGGAAAATAGGCTAAAAATGAAATCATGCAAGAACCAGTCGACCGACGCGTACATTGGTCAACTGATTTAGACAGTAGCCTATAAGGATTAGAAACCAGCCTGAACCGGTCGCTCGATAGGCAGTTCCGGTAAACCGATTACAGCAATAGGTTATAATTTGTACTTGAATTTGAACAACTGGTCAATCTTTCGCACTTGTCCCACTCTCTCACTGTAAGATAAAAGGAGAAAGACGGGGAAAAATAGCAAATAAAAATATCCATAGTTTCAATTAATGGTTTTTATTAACGGTTCATACTAAATCATTTTAAAGAGTCAAGGGCTCAATTGAGACAATGTAAAGTAAAGGGCTTTTATGAAATTAGCCCCAACGCTTAGGAGCTTCAAGAGTATTTGTTATAAAGTAAGTTTTCTCAGCTTATCTAATTTTCTATGTGCTTAACAATGTCATAAAATTCTTGAACTCAATAAGTTACTGTTGAAATCTTAACTTTAAAAAGGTATTCATTCGAATAAGACGTTTCCTATAATGAAATTAATGTTACTACTTCATTTGTTTAGTAGAACTTTATAAGTTTAACATACATGCAAAATGAGTGACAAATTCAGGTATCGTCATTACTATTGTCAGGTTTATCTGAACTATAACTCGAGTGAATAATGCTAAGCATCCGTGACCAGTCGGTATCATTTCTCTTTTCACAAATGACACATCAATGAGTCCTAATTGTGTCGGATGGTAGTACCCGTGTCCCATTTCTGTGTTCGAGGTTCTATACATCATATTGATAACTAAAAACAGCAACAGAAACAGAAAGGACAAATCAAATCTCAAGCACAGATTTATTCCACCATTGCCTATGGTACATCTTATACTTGCATGGTACGTAAGGTTCAAGAGTTGAAATTAGATATCATGAAAAACATATTTATACAAATGACATCTCAATCCATCAACAACAGTCCCTTATTTTATAAAAAAAATGATTTCGCACAAGAGGAGTACAAAGGAACAGCATGATGTTATTCTTGACCATGATGAAAATAGTGCAAGAAATGGGGAAAGTAAAAAACGACAAACTGCCAATACACCGATGGGAGAATTCTGAGGCAGCATCATAAAATGTAAGTAATGCCTCAAATATAGATTGTTGAGCCTTTGGCTGGGTTCAAACCTAGTTACTGACTGCAAGTCCATGCCAAGTGAGTATTGGAGTGATAATGGAATCTTTTGTTTCTGCATTATTTCTAACTGTCTGCAAAATGTTCTCTTCTCATCCTTTTTCAAAAACATATTTTTAGCATGCAAAGACAAGCTATGCCTGAAATGGAAGTACCTTTCTTCCGTAGGTAATTGCTCATTCTCAAATTAAATAACTATACAAAGAAAGAAAAACACAAACACAACAGACGGTGGGAGCACATATTCATTGCCTGTATTAACTGTACACTGCTTGTTAGAATCAATCCTTTTCTACTAAGCCAATAAAAAAACATTAGTTTGATTCTTAAATGCAGGATCCTTCTAAAATGGCCACGCTCCCATGTCAGACTCGGGATTCCACGCTTCTTAGTGAGAAATCTCGCATCAAACTCACTCCTATCATGTTAGAACCTCCTCCCACCACACTCCTATCACAAATAAACCTCAAAATAACTTTATTTGAAATATTTTAGTAGAAAATTTATTCTGGTATAGCAAAACATGAAATATGACTTTTCAAAAAACTATTGTATTGTAAAAATATATCATTTCCAATAAAAAATTGGAACACTAGTAATGCATTATATATTTAACAAAAAAAAGCTACACACTTCTCAGGCACTCCAAACATTTGAACCTCTTTGACTTCGACGATTCCCCGCTCCCAATCCCAATCCAGCCCCCACTTCGTGCAACTATGGTTTGACCATCAAGATCCAGAAGCTCAATTGCTTGCACATTATAATAGCACATAAAAGACCTTCATCAAAAATCTGTATATCCAATACAATATGCTTCCTCAAGTTCATTAGTATTAGAAAGTGAAACACACCAGAAGCAACCTCCATATAGTGGGACGCAGATATGGTGGGACGCCACTCCAAGCTAACTCCCGCAATTTTTCTGCATGGAAATGGTAGGAAAAACACTTAGCTCCATTTTTCATATATATTTTTTTCAAAAAAGAAAATGAAAAAAATCTATTTAAGATAAACTTGACCCCCGGCATCTCAATCCGTCAACTGAATACATCAGGGAGTAATCTTTTATTCTCTTCTATTGGCACTCATCACTAGACGTTGATATACCAACCATATCGAAAGCGCCGATTGAGACCAAACCATATAACAAAGATGACAAAATCCAAAGTTTCAACAAGACATCAACAATAAAAGATCATCCAATCAATGTCCAGTGTCCACCGGGCCTTATAAACCTCTCCTTAGTACATCTATGCGGAACCCATCAAAGCAAGAGATTAGGGTTAATGCAACTAGGTGTAAACCAACCAAATCAAATCAAACTTGGGATTGCTCAAGTTCAGTTGAGTAAGACGGAAGAATTGATCAGGTTTGATTTGAGTTCAAAACAAGCCTGGGCGTAAATGATCAAATTCAAATTTGTTTGTATTTGCTAACTTAGAGTTTGTTTGGGTCCAAGTTTGATTAAATTATCAAACTTTAAGGCTTTGGCTAGGTTAATTTAAAAGCAAATTTTTGTTTAGTAAAAAGAGCTAAGCCTATACCCCGTACTTTATAGAACCTAAACAATGTTCATCGTCTATAATAACAAAAAACATTTAAAAACCAATAACAATCACTATAACCACAGTATTTTATAACAAATCTCTACAATAAGGTTGGACCAGTGGAATCAACAAGTTGTGCACAAAGTGATAAGGCAACTGTGTAGTGGTCATTTAAATAACTCCAAATAATGTTTTGCCAACTTTTTTTTATCAAAACATTGTTTGCACATTCCTTGGGACCCTAGCACTGTTGAATCCTAATTGGTAAAATATGAAGAGAAAAACTGAACACGAAAAATAAGTGAAACTCACTTAGGAACTTTAGAACAAACTTGAACATAAAACTTAATCCTTAAAAAACGTGTTCATTAATCACAACTAATCCAACCTAGTTCTTTGGAAAATAAATTCACATTTAGTTCTTAAATAACTAAAAACAACTTGAACAAAATACTATCAAACAGCTCAGTTCGCTTTCACCCCTAGACACAATAAAAATAAATTAAGATCTCTCCACTACGGCTGGTGCACAATTACTACTACAGAAATAAAAAGCCTCAAGCATCATATACTAAGGGTAAGTCATTCAAAATGCAATGACACACATCACGTGAATTAAAAGAATAACCAGACAGAACACAAATGGAAGGGGAGACGAAACAAAGAATTATTCACACCATCCGCATCGTTTGCGTATGTGTGTATGTGGAGAGAGCATAAACATAAATGAAGTCGAAGACATCAGAAGGGAAAGAATAATACCTAATATGACAGTGGGTGCCGACAGTTCCTTTGCGAACTTCATTAGCCTAGCAGAATCAGTAGCTCTAGCACCCATTGTAGATTTTTGAACATCTTTCATCATGTTCTCAGGGCACGACAATGATGATTTTGACTTGGTCACCAATAAATCACTCGACTTGATTTTACCTTTTACTTCGTCCTACATGGATACTCAAACATCTCAATAAATATTTAAATTGTTAATCTTGAACCCTATGTCCCTATTAGTGCACCATTCATAGACCCCAAATACCGAATTTAAATTCCAAACTAATAGATATTAGATTCCAAAACCTCGGTTTCAGATAGTACGATCAAAAGTTATTAAATGGGGAGAAAAGCAGATCCTTTATCAATAGTACCTCCACATAATCGTCCGCTGCTTCGCTTGGTCCAGTAGCATTGTCCAAGAAACTACTCTCAGTATGTGGAGAACGTAGAGTTGTATCATCCAATGGGTCCGATCTCTGCTTTATTAATACCTTGCCAGGAAAACTGCGACCTTTGAGCAACCTATACGAAGTTACAGATCATAAAAACCCAATTTTAGAAAGGAAAATAAAGACAATTGATCCGGATACACGCCAGGGGATCACATGAAATGTAGACTGGATTACAAAAAAACGCTTTTACGGTGGGCAAAGGGAACGGATCTCTGAATATAGAAGTTCTGGACAGCAAAAATACCAGATATAATGATAAAGAACTCATAAATCTTGAACAAATTCTAGTAAAATGGTGGACAGAGGAGCAAATTGCACAAGAAATCAAACTCCAATAAGTTTGGCCAATTGGGAATTGTAAGAGGCAAAAGATACCCTTGAACATTTCGCAAAGTTTGATTGAATCTAGAATCGATGTTTGAGGGGGCAGCAGCGGGCTTCTTCTGATCCTCTTCTCCACTGTTGCTCTTCATGGTTTCTGGCCAACGACCATGGTTCCACTTGTTTATGGCTCCTTCAAAGTCCAAGAGAATGCCCAATTCGTGGGAAAAGTGTGCAGATGAATGTTCAGATTTGATCCTTGCAATTTCACTTCAATTCACTTAAATTGAATTTTTTTATTATTACAAAAAGGTATATTTGCTATTTATTTTTTTATCTCTTCGGTGTGGATCCACTCTCTTCTACGGGCTCTTTATCTCTTTTATTTAACATATTTATAACTTTTTATTTTATTTGTTCATTAAAAATCATATTAAAAATATGTATATTAAAATTTTCAAAAAATCAATAAAAAAATGGTATATAAAAATTTGGTATGATGTTAAATGTTAATTCTTATTTAAAACAATTAATGGAAGTCATTTCGTGTAAAGAAATATCAATATTACAATTGGCTAAATAGTTGAAATTAAATTGAATACAAACATTATATTCCAGATTGAATATTAGATGAGAGAAAAAAATACAAATACAGTGTAAGTGGAATTTATTATGTTTACTAATAGTAAGTATGTGCACATAATATGATAAAAAAATGAAAGATACTTTTATAGACAAGAACTACAATTTTGAAGATATTTACAATGCATGTCTTTGCATATATACAAGGCAAAAATGTATTCACAATACAGAGTTGAAATAAAGATTGTAGTTTCATTCACTCCTCCTAAAAAAATGCCTAAAAGATTAGATTGGGGAATCAAGCATCATTAGCCGATGCTTCTTCAAGTTGGCATTCGAGCTGGTCATGTTGGAAGCAGAGACGACATTGGTATTTACAGTTGGCATTATTGAAGCATGATTGCTTGATTTTCCAATGACAACTTTAGGTGCATTTTTGTCCATATAATGTGTTGGTTGGTCAGCATGATATACAGAGGACAAATTATAAAGGCACTTCAGTTCTCCATGCATTTGGTAGCAGTACGGGCAAACACATGCCAAATGTTCAATTTTTTTTGAAGTCTTTACAATGCACCAAAGGTTAGTTAGATTTTCCTGCGAAAATAGAACAAATAAATGAGTTTGTAAATGGCAACAAAAATTTAAAAATCTTGAATTTAGTTTTTCTTTGTTGTTAAACATAAAAGAAAGAACTATAATAAAAGTATATTGCATAATGTATGTTTTTTTAGACGTATGCGTGTGCATGAGAGAGAGAGAGAGAGAGAGAGGTAGAGGCAGAGAGAGAGAGTTTCTCGCCCTAACACTCATTCAACATTAATATATTGAGTTAGTAATTACTACTCGCAACCAACTGAAAGACATTTTTTTTTGTTCTAACCCTCTGATTGCACCTTAATTTAATGATTCTATTTTTTATTACTATTATTTTTTTTTTACCAGAAACAAAAAAAAAACAATACAAAATACAAATACGGTCCAACCCCATTTTTGGGTGTATTGAGCAATCTCATCAATTTCATTGAAAAATTGAAAAATAGACAACAAAATAAAAGCTCCAAGTTAAAAAAAAAAAAAAGAAAAAAGAAAAAAAAAAAGGAAAAAAAAAGGATACAAATATTTCTACGATAATATCAAATGTATTTTTTCATACATTCGACAACAGGCAAAAGCATATTGCACGTAAAACACCAACCTAGAATGACCACATATTGTTTTTCTCTCTAGTGAAATGTAAATAGTAATAAAAAATAAAATAATTTTGACATTCCAAATCATGAGTATCTATGACTAGGAGTGTAGTTGAAACAGGTCATTAATACATAACTTACATATTTCTTGAAGGAAAAATACAATTTAAAGAAAAAAGCAATGTGAAATCATGTACAATATTGGTTATCCAAATATTGTGCATTGTAAAGTATTATGTTTCTAGGTTGACATAGGATTCATGTTGAAGTACAAAGTTTGAAGGCAGACGGTGGTCGAAAACAATGTTAGATAGGCATGGGAATTTTAGTATCTTTAAGAGAAAAGTTCACAGGAATAATATACTCATTGTTAATTAACAAGGTAAATAATGCTTACTCAGATCAATCATAAGCGATGTAAAAACATCAAGCTAATTTAAATTCTGAATCAAGTTATTTCTTGGAAAAAAAAAAAAAGATTAAGGAGATATATAACTTTAGTAATATTTTCCATGAGGTCTTTAGCAAAGCAACCAAAGAATCTCTCAGCATTAGGTCCAAATAAAGAACCAATTATGATTCTGCTTTGATCATGAACATCAACATCAATACGGCAACTGCATTTTATTTTTTGACATTGAAAGGCCATAAGTAAATGTAGGTGGCATTCGTTCATTATTTGTCTTCTTACTTTTTTGTTTTTATTCCCCAAAATTTGGAACCGAAAAGGAAATCTAGAAATGATTATAGAAGTTTGACATAAATCTGTTATAAAGATTAAGGAAGATAACCCATATTTTTTTAATTTTCTATATATATTTTTTATTTAGATTTGTTTAGAATAGAAACATGATGGTCCATTTGTTTTATTATTTTTTGTTACCAAATTGGCATTTGTGTTACTTCTTTTTTTAAGAACAAATTCTTGGGAACATAAGGTAATTGTTCCTAGATTTTTGTTTATGTTCCTATTTTTGGGAACAAAACAATAATCTTAAAAAAGCAACAGTAATCAAGTGCAGCCTAGACAAAAGTAGTCGATATGACAAAAAGACCATTTTCAGTGTTACCTTGGGCTGCCACATGCATTGTTTTTCTAACAATGAAAAGAGGTAAATACTTCATCATACAAGGCAGTAGTTTCTTGGTGATAGTGGCTACATCCTATGTACCATAAGGGCTTCTCTAAGTTAACAAGAAACAATTTACATTTAACCCAAACAGAGTGATGCCAAAAGAAATTGTAGTTGTGGAAAATGTCAAATTAATGTGATACACATGGAATACATATTTTGAGATAGACAATTATAATAGAGACATTATCTGGGATTCTAGGTAAAGTTGCAAGTGGAACTATACAATGCTTGCAAGGTTCATCATGGAAGATGTAGGCATTTGGATCGGTAGCAACTGCAATTTGACATTCTATTGAAAAGATATTCTGATTGGCCATAGGAAAGGAAAAGAAGAAAAAGAAAAAAAAAAATTTAGTTGATGGACAAAAAACTTTAACGTTGTGAATCAAGTGTATAGAATCATAAGAAGACAGGTAAATAAAATTTGAAGAGTTAACACAATATTAGAATGTTAGTGCTAAAAGAGGTAGGAGAGAAGAAAGTTAACTTAAAAATAATAATAGTATGGCGGTGGGAATAATATATTATGTGCACAACTGTTTAGCCTTCGAAATGTTTGGATTAATGATAAAAGCGCTTAAAGATCTCGTGGTTAGTGAAATTCCTGAAACACACAAGATGTAAGTAACATTTGGTTGACAAGAGGAACCACTCTATTAGGGGTGCAAGGCTAACCATGATAAGTAGAAGTACGAAGACGCATAACAACAATTATAGGTTTTATCTCAATCATCCATTTGATGGTTATGTCATCATTTTCAGTAAATAGGTTCCATGTTGTCATAAGTAGGGGCATGTTCCTGTTGTATAAGGTACAACACAACAATTAAACATTTGTCCTACTTTAATTGGGTCAGTTACATGAATCCGTTTACGCCATAATAAACGATCAAGGGTCATCCCCTCAGTCAGGTTCAATGCCATTAAATCAATTCTAATAGTTTCGTTCCAAGTCTTATTAGGTATACCTCTCCCTCTAGTAGCCCCCCGCACTTGAACTAAATCATATTTTCTTACTGGTGCATCTATAGGTCTTCTATGCATATGTCCAAACCACTATAAATAATTTTATCTCATCTTCTCTTCGATTGGTGTTATTCCTAAATTCTCTCTAATAGTTTAATTCTTAATTTTATTCATTCTCGTCTTTCCACCACCGTAGCATCCTCATTTCTGTTACACCAATTTTTTGGACATATTTTGTTTTTACCGCCCAACATTTTGAACCATACAGAAGTGCCGGCCTTATTGCAGTTTTGTAGAATTTTTCTTTGACTTTCAATAGTATACTACGATCTCATATCACCCCAACTAAACTCTTTCACTTCAACCATTTTGCCTTTGACTTTATGAATAATATTCTCCCCCGATTTTGCCATTACTCTGAATCATTGAGCTTAGATATCTAAAATGATCAACATCTGGAGCCTCCTTATCTCCAATATCTAAGGTAAAAATAATTTAATTTAACCTCCAAAAATAAGTATTGCCAATAAAGATATTGATTAAAAAAACTATAGCTCTTAACAATTCAGTGATGAGGAGAAACTCTTGCACCCAAGACGAGCCATTTTTGGTGGGTTGAGTTTGGACTTGGAAAGCATGCAAAACAAGAGCAACGATATCTATATGATAAATAAAAGTGTTTTTACATCAAAATAAATGAGAGTTAGACTTTTTCTTTTTTTAACAAAAAATTTATAGCAACGAAAATAAATAAGATGGTTATTTTTTTAAAGGGCAAATTAACTTTTTAGACCCTCTAACTATTGACACGTTTGTTGATCTTAAGATTTTGATGAACAATTAAGTGTTGATATTTTGGTGGAACTAACGGTTTAATTGAGTGTTTCAATTATTTAAGTTCCAGTGATGAAGATGCAAATTAATGTATGCTAAATGATGATTTCAAGATGATGAAGAATTAAGAGTTTGAAGAAATTAGGAAAAACAACTCAGGTGAATTTCAACTCTTAATATTTCAATTAGGAACACACACAACACAAATTTTTTATTATTATTTATGTGTGTTTTGATAAGGTGAAATTATTTGCTCCTATATGTGATTTGAAAATAAATATTTTTAATTAACTAAAATGGAATTTAAGAAGTTAGTGGAGTTAATTTAGAAAAGAGAATGGTTAAAGGGGCGAAAACATAAAAACTAATTAGTTAAAAACGAGGTCAGAGAAGAGATTCAGCATATACAAGTCGACTGATGAGTTGACCAGACTAAGTAGCAGTAACAACATGTATCTCTAAGTCGACAGGCAAGTCGACCGGTGAAGAGAAACTAAACTCTCTGTATCTCTAAGTCGACAGGTAGGTCGATCGGTGAAGGTAAACTGAACTATCTGAATCTCCAAGTCGACAGGTAGGTCGACCGATGAACGCAACAACAATGGCTTGGCTATATCTTGAATTGAGCAATCGACTGACCAATCGATCGGACACACTGTTTCAAGATTCTGTTTATTCAAAGATTATATCCAAAAATAGCCATTTTTTGTTAGGATTTGAGAGAGATTTTAGGAATATTGTTATATTTAAGATATTTTTCACCTAATATCTAAATCCCATTGAATTGACTCATTATTTTTTAATATTTCTCAATTTGGTACATAAAATTGATTCTATTCTAATTAATTAAGATTGAGAAATATTTGGGGGACTTAATTGAAAGATTTAAAAGCCATTATTAAGTGAATTGAACCAAAATGAAGTCATAATGATATAAGAGATCTAAGAGAGCATTTAAATGTCATAATAAGTGGGAACTAACCATTAGAAAGCTGATTTCATTATCCTATATAAAGACTTGTGTTTTTCATATATAAAGACTAATCATCAATATTAAGAGAGAAAAAAGAGTTAAGATCATTTATGAGTTTTTATAAAAGTTATTATTTTGAGATATTGTGTGAGCTATTCTGAGAGGCGATCTTGAAGATCAATTGCTATTAATCTTTGCTGCAACCGGATTTGAAGTTACATCGTTCTAATTATTCTTTCTGTGGATTTCGAGTGAGATCTTTCCAATTATATTATATTATTGCATTACTTGTTTATCTTTTGGAAATTGATCTTACAAAGTGTTTATGATTTTTATTGAATAATTTTTTTATAAACAATTTCTTGAATCTGATTACGTGCTAATTTATTTGTTACCCATATCTTATTTAAAATCAGATTTTCAATCTCATATTTTTCTATCACTAGATTTGAGAAATTAATCGAGTTATTATTTATCTGAGGTGGTAGAAGTTCTGAGTGAGATATTCTACTTATCAATTTATACAGGTGAATAGTATGACAGATTAAATACTGTTGGGGGTATTTAATCAAAGGGTAGCCGAGTTTTAGTTTCTTCCTGTAAAGAGATTGAGGTAGTGATTCTTCTTGAATAGAATTGTGTTTTGAGTGATTTTTGTAACGGTTCAATCCTTACCAGGTAAAAGGATATTTGGAGTGATTGGTGAGGTTTTGATTTTTTGGCCTCAGTGTTAAAAAGAAGTAGGTTATTCTTTAACTTGTAAAAAGTAGAAGTTTTTCTTTAGCCTGAAAAAATGATATTGTAAAGGTTGATTCTGAGTTTGTAAATGAATCAGTGTGAAGGTTTAGTTCATACCTTTAAAAGAATCTTGAGTATTAGTGAATGCGACTCTCTGTGAGACTCGGAGGACTAGATTAGCCAAGAGTAACTTGGTGAACCAGTATAAATCTCTGGTGTGCTGGAATATTTACTTTATTTATTTTTGCTATTTGGTATGCACCTAATTGATTATTTAATTCTACTGTGATATAAAGATAATAATTAATTTAGAATTAAAATTAATTATTTGATTTATTCAAGTATTATTTTAATAAATTTTTAATTATCTAATTCACTCCTCTCTCTTGGGTATTCCACTAGGCCAATAACGTTTTTATGTAATCCAATAAGTTATTTCGTTTCAGTTTAAACTCTCTAAATATATAACCAGATTTAATTGATCTGTTAATTTTTTCATCAAAACTAACAAAAATAGTATAGTAATCTTTTTTTAACTCTTTTTTACGTTTTTTTTCTTCTTTTTTCTTTTTTTTTTGGTTGGCCTTCTTCACCGCTGAGCTTCTCTCTCTCTCTCTTTATCCTCGGCCAGATCCAGGCCATTTTTTACGTCCAAATCTCAACCGGAGCACATCCCTCCCTGGCGAGCACATGAAAAAAAAATGGCTTAGTCCCAACACCAGAACCTCACCTCCACTCTACCTCCAAACGTCGACGTTGCCAAGTCTGACAATGAGAACACGGAGACGATCGAAGTAGCTACAGAGATCATGCGTGGCGAGTTGGATTTGATTTTCGGTGAGGAGGCGACGACGTCGTTTGAGACGTCCAAATCAATTTTAGATTTGGATTTAACATGTCTGTAGAATGTTAAGATTTGGATTTTCTGATACCCAATTGCTAAAACAATCGAATCGATTTCGATTTTTTCTCCATTGACGAGCTCGCAGTGTTGTCGGAGAATCTATTGATTTCAAGATTAAAGCTTCGGGTTTTATCTTTTCTGGAACACCAATTTCGATTTCGATTTCGATTTTTTCTCCATAGTGATTTCGATTTCAGTTTCGATTTTGATTTCAATTTCGATTTCGAGTGGGTCCATGGATGAAAGCTAGAGAGAGAAGGGAGAGAGAGAAAGGGAGGGAGATAACGAAATGGGGAATTTCAAAGAGTTTTTGGGTTTGTTTGAATCTCTTTTAAATCACCATAGTTTTTCTGTGTTTATTGGTTGCCTTGGTGGTAGTAGAGGTGATGGCTGAGTTTGGTAGAGGCAACAATAGCTATGGACGTCTCCAACGGTGGGGGATTGAAACGGGTGAATAGTATGGATCCGACGTCTCCGTCGTCTGTTTCTTTATGCTCCAAAGAGAATGGCCTGGTACTTAATCAAAATTCCAATTCATTGGAAAGACTAAATAAACCTTGCCAAGACGATCAACCAAACAAAAAAAGAAAGAAAGGAAACTAAAAAACTTTAGAGAGAATTTAGTAGAATGAGAAAGCTTGTATTATAATTCTCAACTTTGTGAGGAGCAAATGAACTATCTCTTCTTTATATAGGCCAAAAGTCTTATAATGGACGGCCGAGATCGTTTCGATCTAACGACTACAAAATATTATCTAGGGAATTCTATGAGATAATTACAAAGAAATATTCTAGATTGGATTCCTCTAGAAGGGTGGGGAAGATAGGGGAGTTATCTAGGGTGCTCTAGAGTTTTCTACAATATCTTAAAATATTCTAGAAACTATAGAACCTCCATGGTAACTCTCTTCTCTACCCCTATATATATATGACTTGGCCTCTATACTTAGAGAATTCTCTAAGGAAGGGTTCCAAAGTCTAAGGGACATCACAACGTACGTGCTTGCTTATTTGAGCTTTTTCTTGCAAAGCCTCTTTCTCTAAGTCCTAGTAAGCTTCTGGGTCCCACATTCAACACGAAGAAGAACTCATGAATCTTTGGGGGCTATGGTAGTAAGGTTGCATTTGGGTAAGAGATTTGACAAATTCAAAGGATTTGTAAAATGATGGGATTTTGAAATTCAAGATTTCCAAATCTCATCAACACCGAGAATAAAAACCATACTCATCCAAGAACAAAAACCATAACAAAATTGAGAACAAAAACCAGCAAAATTGAAAATAAAAACCATCAACGACTGACAAAGGAAAGACGACGACGACGATTCAAAGACGATGAGGGAATGATTTGAAGATGACGACAACGACGATGATTCGAAGACGACAACGGCTACAACTACGATTCGAAGACAACGACGACGATTGGACGATGACGAGGGAAGAAGACGATTCGACGATTCGTTAATGACGAGGGAAGAAAATGATTCGACAACGAAGATTCTACGATGGAAGAACCCTATACGATCGACAACGGACGACGACGAAATCAATGACGATTGACGACGAAGAATCCTCGACGACGACTGGTGGCGGAATATTACGTCGCCACTTTCACCGCAAGTGTACGGGTCAAGTTTTAGTAGAGTGAGAAGAGTAAAGGTTATCGTTTTCACAGGGATTGGTTGGGAATATTGTCGAGTACCGTAATTATCATAATCTAATTTTATCTAGGCGATAAAAAATGAAGTTTGTAATTAATAATATACTAATACTAAAATACTAATTTATCTAATTAAACTATTTTACTATTTTGAGACGTTTAAGGGAATTGATTATTTAGGGATTAACTTCGTTTACAAATACGCGTTTGATCTCGTTTAGTTTACGTAAACGATGTTCGACTTATCTGACACACTCTGTATTGTAAACTCATTCATTTCCTCTCCCGAGTGACAAGTGAATGAATATGTGACTTCGCGTTAACGCCGAACTCCCCTTCTAGCGTTTTTTAGAACACATAGTCACATGAGTTTTGCCCCAACGTTATTGATTGCACACTTTCTAACTCCCTCCCGGATTATTAGATCGTCGCGTTGTGTTTAAACCTTATTCCGAATATGGGGTTACCTCTCCCGAGTGTTAAACTCCGATTTCTCAATATACCTAAACAAGCATATAATGAAAATACAAGCACGACAAATACAATCAAATAACGAAGAACACTTATTAACGAAACACCGATTTCTAAATAACATATTCATAAATTATAGTAATCCCTAGACAATATCCGTTTAGCTAACGGCTATAACCTTATATACAATAATAAACGAGCTGAACATGCTTAAACCATAATCCGAAGTTAAGAAATAAAGAAAGAAATGAGAGAAACTAGTTGTAGTCTGAAGATTTGGCGTTAAAACAGTTCCAAGATCACTTCTCCTTCTTCACAACGTGTTATTCTCTTTCGAATTTGGTGGAGCATTCCCCAAAAACCTCTCAACCCTATTCTAACCCTAGGAGCTCTCTAATGGCCAAAATTGAGGAGATGAGGAAGATATAGGGATAAAAAATATCTAAATAAATATCTAAAGTGTGTGCAGAGTGACCGCCGCGGGGGTGGGTAAGTCGGTTTGATCACGGCCTCGGCGGTGGACTCAACGGTGGAAACAGAGACCTTGCTGTTGTTTCACCGCCTCGGCGATGGGCTTCCAGCAGTTTTAAGCCCCTCTCTACATATTGATCGCCATGGTGGTGGTCTGGACGTCGCGACAGTGGGCTGCTTTTCAGAATATTGCCTCTATGCTTGTTTTCCTACCGTTCTTGATCTGATTTGATCGTTTATAATCCATTTTCACCCTCACACACCTATTTTAATATAAAAAGAATAAAAACATATTAAAACGTATTAAAATAATATAATAACACTCGAAAACTAACAACTTCGATTTGGAAATAGATAGGTGAATCACACCTATCAACGACCAAATCCAACGGACAATAACAAAATCGACGATGAAGAACGAAGAAGAAGAAGAAGACGACAAACAAAGGGGCTTCAAGAATGAAGAGCGAAGGGCGAATAACAAAAGATTTGTCAAATTCCACCTCTCTCAAAAAGATTTCCAAATCATCTTTTCACTACTATTTGGGATTTGAAGGAATTTTACAATTCCCTCCCTACTAAAACCCAAACAAGAAATTTGTCAAAAGAAGATTTTAAAATCCTCTAAGCAAATTAAACTTCCTACAAATCCCTTACCTAAACACAACCTAAAGGAGCTGAGAGAGGAAGGAGGGGAGAGAGAGTAGAGAGAGATCACAGTAAAATGAGAGCTTCGGTTAAAGTAAAGAAAAAAAAATGAAAATACCAAAAAACCCTTGAAAAATAGCATGTGCACTGTATGAGGGTGTTTCTGTTAGTTTGGATGGAAAAACTAACAGATGACCAATGAAAAACTGGTTACACACTTAGAGGGTTTAAACTGAAACGAAATAACTTATTGGACTACATAGAAACATGTCAATAGTTAAAAGGTTTAAAAGATATTTTGCCTTTTAAAAATAAATAAAAGATGGATAAAATGCACATACCGATTTCTTTGTCCTCGTTCTTGCACTCTAAAATCTCACTAAATGGAGTGAAGTAGAACGCAAGAGTTATAACATGCAGAATATTTTTAGGAACATGTTCAATGATTGTCCAAGAGTTTAATATCCACTGCAATTCATGCGCGACAAGTTAGTGTTCAAAAATCAATAATGGGAATAAGTATGTTTGCAATAGAAATATGTATGTATGTATGTATGTGTGTGTGTGTGTGTATATATATAATATAAAATTAAACTTGTGAATGCAAACAAGAAAAGAAAAATGTATTCGTTAAAGTGATAACCTAGGGCAGGGAAAAATGTACAAGAGAAAGAATTTGTAGCACGAACAATTGATAAAAGAAACAACATTTGGTTGCAATTGTGTAAAATAAGAGTTTTCAAAAAACTGCAAGTTAAACATAAGAGTAAAGAAAACAACAACATTACAAGTAGTTCTAGTTGTGAAAAAAATATGCATCTAAAGAATGTCATTATAGGCTTGAATATCTTCATAAGATAAAAGAAAGGAAAAAAATTTATTTAAGACTAAGAAAATTAACAAGAGTGCAAATTGGACTTGTGTTCATCTCATTGATATGAATCGAAAAACAAAAAAATTGCATTTTACGTTCAGTTAGGACTATTTGTGGGCGGGGATTGAGTTAGCTAGGGGCATTGATTTATCATCATGTATATATCCAAGGTAATGAATTATTAGTATACTAGTTTAAAAAAAAAAAAAAAGGGAAAAGGAAAAGTAAAAGAAAAAAAAAAATTGATTAAAAATGAAAAAAATATAAAATGACAATTTTGTCATCTAAATTTTGTTAGTTTGGATAGACTTTCTAACAAAAGGGCCTTTTAAAACTGTGTTCATACGCAGAGAGTTTAAAATGAAACATATAAACTTAGAAAGATTACTTAGAAACGTGTCAATAGTTAGAGGGATTAAAATGTATTTTGCCCTATACATTTTACTGTGATTTTAGATGTTATGGCATTATACCGCTAAACATGTGATACAAGTTGCAATATTTCTTATTCAAAAATATTCATTGTATCAACAATGTCGATGTTAAGAAATGTACTTGGGTCGATGACAATTTTGACATTTCTGGAAGTTTAAGTCCTGGATAAAGCCACATAAAATTGACCTTGAGAAAAAATGAGTTGTGTTAAATGAATGCCAACGAAGTCCAATGTTTGACCCTGTGCTTTGTTAATAGTCATTGCAAAACTTAGTCGAATAGGAAATTGTGTCCTCTTAAATGGATAAACTTCGCTTTCATTCTCTAGAGGTAGGAGTAGTATCCTTGGAAGAAAAACTCTATCACCTTTATATATTCTGACGGCTATTTCAGCATCGATCATTTTCAGGTAAATTTTTTACATATCAAACGGGTGCTGTTACACATTCCTTTGGATAGATCTATGTTACATAAGAGAATAACAAGACAATTCGGTCTAAGGCATCATACATGCAGTGAAAATCTGGTAGGGTTTAGTGTATTAATAAAATCATTCTGGAATCTATCATCTAAAATGCTTAAAGGTTCATGACTTTAAGAAATAAGAAACAAATAAAATAAAGCAATTTTGGAGAAAAAAAAATAGTGATGAAAGGTTTTTTTTTTTTAAGCGCTAGTTTTTTTTAGAAAAGAACTTAAGTCAATTTTTAGAAAAATGAGTCATCATCTATCATTGAGTTTAAATGATGTGTTAGGTCACCGAATTTTTAGAAAACAATTTAAAAATGGCTTAAGTAAGATTTTGACTCCAAAAGACATGGTTCAAACAAAGATTCATTTTAGAAGCGTTTGGGGGTCAGTTATGCTCGACGAAGGTGTTAGGCATCTCAAGACGTTCGTCCGAAGACCGTATATTATCTAATTAAGTCCAACCAAAATTCAAGTTCGATTGTTTTATTTGATTTTGAAACATTTCCTCGAATATTTTTGGGGTGTTTTTGAAATAACGTAGGACATTTTTTTTTGTATTTTTTTGAAATGTTGCCTCTCGATATGATTGCTTATCTAATATTGATGATTTAACAAGGATGATTGGTAGGGCGTGAAATACGCTGCTACTTACACTCGCAAGAATACGAGGTCTAAGTTTTAGTATAGTGTGATCGTTAAGATCGGGTTATCGTATCCACAGGGAGTGGTGTCGTTACTATCGAATATCGCGTTTGTTGTAACCTAATTTTATCTAGGCGAAAAACAAATGTAATTAACTAATTAAACTAATACTAATATAACCTAAATTAGCTACACTAATATGCTAATATGTTTTAGGGTGAAGAATTGCCTAGGGATTAACGTGTTTACAAATACGTGTTCGATTTCGATTTGCTCACGTTTACGGTGTTCGACCTATTTGACAACCTCAGTATGTAAACTCCACCGCCACCTCTCCCGAGTGTAAGATGGAGGAATACATAACTTGGAGCCAACGAATAAATCCCCCTCAATGTCTTAACGACCCTAGGTCACTTGAGTCTCGCCCAGCGTCATTGATTGCACACAATCCAACTCCCTCTCGGGTTATTGGATCGTCGCGTTGTATTTACCCTATCGACAATCTCCGTTCTAAAACTCCCTTGCCACCTCTCCCAAGTATAAGACGAGGGATATAACGCAACTTCGAGTCAACGAAGAAGTCCCCCTCAACGTCTTAACGATCCTAGGTAGCGTGTGTCTTGCCCCACGTCATCAATTGTCCACGATTTAAACCCTGACCGGGTTATAGAATCGTGGCGTTTATTTACCTTAATCCGAATCCGGGGTTTGTCAAAATCCCGTATTCTCCATTTATCATTCTATGCATAATAAACAAACAATACGATAAACACAATCAAACTATGAAGAACAAACATAAACGCAACACCGAAATCATCCAAACAAACATATTTATAAATATACCGTTAATCCCTACTATAATCCATATTTAACTTGTGGCCATAGCAGCATAAACAATAAAATAACGAGCTAAACATGCTCACATGATCTTAAGATAAAGAAATAAGGAAAAACAATAGAAGAACTTAGCCTCGTCCGAAGATAAACCGCTAAGAACGCTCTACAATTGATTCGCAGTCTTCTCCACTTCGGGATGTGAGCTCCACCTCCAAAATTCCTAACTATACCCTTAGATATAGCCTAAGGGGCTCAAAAAGCCAAGGGAGCAAGAGAGAGTCCGGCCAAGGGGGAGGAGAGGGGATATTTATAGCAAAAATATCCTAAAAATATCTAAAAAAAATCTCAAGACTGTGCAGGGGAAATCCGCCTAGGAAAAGAAAACTGCGCCTAGGCGGAATCAGGTCGGTTCGGTTGATCACTTAGGCGGTGGACTAGGAGAACATTCTGTTGGATTTCTTTCTAGGCGAGCAGCTGTCAGTAGCCCATCTTCGTCTTCTGCTGGATTTCCGCTTAGGCGATGGAATCTTCGCCTAGGTGGTCGTCCGTCAGTAACATTTTGCTCTTTTCTCAACTTTTTCACCGCCTAGGCGGTGGGCCTGTTTCATCTTTTAGCCTCCGAGCTTGTTTATCCATCGTAACTTCGAACTGCTTTGGTTCGATCTCATCATTTTAGCTCCAGTTTTCTATCTTTTTGCCTCACACACCTGATTTATACAAAAAGATAAAAACTAATTAAAACATAATAAAAATAACTATAAACGTACTCGAAAACTAACAAATTCGGATTGGAAATACGTAGGTAATTTACACCTATCAAATACGCCCGAACTCAGAATTTGGCTAGTCCTTGAGCCAAACACACACACTAAAATGAAAAATACAACAAACTGAAATAAATAACAAACATCCTAAAAACAACCTAAACATAACAACATGCGAGTTTTGACTTCTTCTAACGGCCTATTTATTTTTCCCTCAACAACCGCCAGTAGTATCTAGTTCAGGCAGTAACACACAACATGTAATATTCTAGATTTTCAACATGCAATAATGGTGAACGCTATTCTAGATCCTGTAAACGTGTTAGTGCGAGGCTCAATAATATAACTATACAATGATCGGATTGGATTATCCCCCAATGAAATTCATGACTTAGACCGTAAAGGACTAGGATTTCCATAGGCTTGATTGGGGTCCACTCTCCACTAATGTAGGTTTAGTAGTTCATGAAGATCATTAGGACTAGGTTCGGTTTAGGTATATTTGGCCAAGGGTAATTTGGAATAGAAAATGGGTTAACGTTGTTAACTTAACATTACCCAAGGCTCAACGCTTGGCACATTCACTCTCGAACCCCCATAGAAAGATTGGAAAACAATCCCGAACATTCATTTAAGACCAACGTACTCACTTATCAAAAGAAACGAAAATAAAAACCTTATTTACATTTGACATTTTTTTTAATTTTTTTTTTATTTATTTAAAAAAAAAAAATTAATTTTTTTTTAACGAACACACCCCTAAACTTATTTGAATGTTACAATTGAAGGGGTGTGTGAAATACAAATAAAAAACGATAAGTGAGTACTCAAATACCGAACCAATTAGAAGTTCACCCTAAATCCAACCGCTCACATCAAAAAGCCTTTGCAACGACAAACTTGATTTATTCAAATGTGCCTTTAAATTCAGCGATATAGGTTTGGAAAACGATCAACTGGCCAGGGTATTAGTTTATGTGTTCAGATTTGAATTTGCATTTAGGTTTCGATAGGGTAACGAGGGATAAACATATATCAAGGTAGGCTTCAAAGGCCCAAGCGACAAAGAGAATGCCTAAATCATGTTTCCTAAACTACCTCGCCTCAAGCTTCCCCTCAATCAAGTTTTAGAATCCTTAATGTGTCATGAATTTGGTTAATCGATAATCGTCCTCAAATCAATTGAATAACTATACATTGAGTCTCTGTGTCTGTGCAAATTAGGATCTACAATAATTTTTACCAAAGAGTATGTCAAGCACACAGAATCACACATGCATGGGTATTACCCTTAACTTCGAAAATAACCAAGGGTAATTTTTCATCATCGGGTAACGGCCCAGATGAACGCAAAACTAAATATATAACAACAACACGCAAAAACATAAACACATTCTACCCTAAACACACATGCAATACGAAAAACGATAACACATAAACTAATATACTACATACTACACATCACTGCCAAACTCAAAGTGGACAGTGTCCTCAGCGAACCTAATCATCATTCTTTAACATATGAAATTTAAAGCATGCTGACGAAAGGTGTTTAGAACACTTACCTAGGAGGCGAGAGGATCTCGCCTCCGAATCAAGTCGGATGTGACGGATTTAACTTATTTGACCCTGAGTTGCCTCCCAAGAAGCGTGTGGTTTAATGTCCTCGGCCCGACATTTTTAGAACGCCCTCAAGACTGGCGAGGTTTTGCTTTGAATGGCTCAATCTTTCAATAAAATGCCTCACCGGCTTATGTGCTTAGCCAAGCATAATAAACGGCTTGGAATCCCGTCGAAAGGGATGCATTAATACTCGTCGATCTAACATCGCCAAGTACCTTGCATTGGAAACAAAAACAAAACTACAAACAAAAATTATATACAAAATAAATGCCTAAAGTAAAATTAAGTGATTTACACACAATATCAATACTAACGAAATTGCCAATCCTCAGCAACGGCGCCAAAAACTTGGTATGTTGACGGGATTAGAATACGATACACTTGCTTCTCCTATCTAAAACTTAAGTCTCTGGCCGTTACTGCGTTTCGCTGACAATAAGATCAAAACAATCCCTAGGAATGGCGCCAAAAACTTGGTAGGGCGTGAAATATGCCGTTACTTACACTCGCAAGTATACGAGATCTAAGTATTAGTATAATGTGATCGTTAAGATCGGGTTATCGTATCCACAGAAATTGGTGTTATTATTATCGAATACCGTGTTTATCGCGACCTAATTTTATCTAGGCGAAAAATAAATATAATTAATTAATTAAACTAATACTAATATAACCTAAATTAACTACACTAATATGCTAATATGTTTTAGGGTGAAAAATTTCCTAGGGATTAACGTATTTACAAATACGTGTTCGATTTTGATTTACTCACGTTTACGGTGTTTGACCTATTTGACAACCTCAGTACGTAAACTCCACCGCCACCTCTCCCGAGTGTAAGACGGGGGAATACATGACTTCGAGCCAACGAAGAAGTCCCCCTCAACGTCTTAACGACCCTAGGTCACGTGAGTCTCGCCCAGCTTCATTGATTGCACACAATCCAACTCCCTCCCGGGTTATTGGATCATCGCGTTGTATTTATCCCATTGACAATTTCCATTCTAAAACTCCCTTGTCACCTCTCTCGAGTGTAAGACGAGGGATATAATGTAACTTCGAGTTAACGAATAAGTCCCCCTCAACGTCTTAATGACCCTAGGTAGCGTGTGTCTTGCCCCACGTCATCGATTGTCCACGATTCAAACCCCGACCGGGTTATAGAATCGTGGCGTTTGTTTACCTTAATCCGAATCTGGGGTTTGTCAAAACCCCGTATTCTCCATTTATCATTCTAAGCATAACAAACAAACAATACGATAAACACAATCAAACTACGAAGAACAAACATAAACGCAACACCGAAATCATCCAAACAAACATATTTATAAATATACCGTTAATCCCTACTACAATCCATATTTAACTCATGGCCATAGCCGCATAAACAATAACATAACGAGCTAAACATGCTCACATGATCCTAAGATAAAGAAATAAGGAAAAACAATCGAAGAACTTAGCTTTGTCCGAAGATAAACCGCTAAGAATGCTCTACAATCGATTCGCCGTCTTCTCCACTTTGGGATGTGAGATCCACCTCTAAAATTCCTAACTATACCCTTAGATATAGCCTAAGGGGCTCAAAAATCCAAGGGAGCAAGAGATAGTCCGACCAAGGAGGAGGAGAGGGGATATTTATAGTAAAAATATCCTAAAAATATCTCAAGATTGTGCAGGGGAAATCCGTCTAGGCGAAGAAAACTGCGCCTAGGCGGAATCAGGTCGGTTCGGTTGATCGCCTAGGCGGTGAAGTAGGCGGTGGATTGGGAGAACATTCTGTTGGATTTTCGTCTAGGCGAAGAAAACTTCACCTAGACGAGCGGCTATCAGTAGCCCATCTTTGTCTTCTGCTGGATTTTCGCCTAGGCGATGGAATCTTCGCCTTGGTGGTCGTCTATCAATAACATTTTGCTCTTTTCTCAGCTTTTTCACCGCCTAGGCGGTGGGCCTGTTTCATCTTTTAGCCTCCGAACTTGTTTATCCACTGTAACTTCGAATCGCTTTGGTTCGATCTCATCGTTTTAGCTCCAGTTTTCTATCTTTTTGCTCCACACACCTGATTTATACAAAAAGATAAAAACTAATTAAAACATAATAAAAATAACTATAAACGTACTCGAAAACTAACAAATTCGGATTGAAAATACGTAAGTAATTTACACCTATCAATGATCCCTCGGTGAGGTTTAAAAAAACAGGACTGGACAATAAATGCGTAAAAATAAAGCGTTGAAAAGTGAAAAATGGGAAAGTAAATACAGAAAAATAAAGCGCAAAACATTAAAGTAATAATAGAAAAATAAAAGCATGAAAAGATGCAGAATAGAAAAGCAAAGTGCGGAAAAGTAAAAACGCAGAAAGGCGTAGAATATGAAAATAAATGCGAAAAAAAAAAAAACAAAAAAAAAACGTGGAAATGCACAAACTAGAAAGTAAAGTACTGAAAAGAAAAGACTGAAAAGTAAACTGGTTTTTTAAGTGTTCCTTGGAACGCCCACTTAGATTTTTTTATTTTAGGTCCTTTTATTTCAAACGACTTTAAACAAAAAGTACAGTGTGTTGGAGAGAAAATTAGGGCAACTTACCTTAGTTTTGGAGGTTTTTTTTTTTTTTTTTTGCCTTTGAGAACTCATATAGGAAGGGGTAGGGTTTTCTTTAAGGATCTATATAGAAAGAAGGGGGCTAGAAAATGTTCTCTAGACAAAACCATTAGGGATTTTGCTCCCCTCTTTTGGGGAAGGGAGGCTATCTTTTATAGGCAATCTCCCTTTCTCTACGCATCTACGGATGCGCAAACAGACATAAGAGGGCTCCTAGCCCCCTATGGCTTAATGATTAAGTTTTAGCTCCCCATTTTTGGTAATTCATGTGTAGCCTTGAAACCCACCCCCATAAGACTTGCCTATTTAGGAAAATAACTAAGGAGAACCCCTAAACCCCTGTTTTCACTCCAAAATAATCCTAGGCTTTGTCCTATTCTTTGGAGGCAGTGATGAAGGAATTTTGGTGTTAAGGGCGCCCTTCTTCAATAAAAATGTTATTATGTTTTAATTTTCTTTGAATTAACATGAAATTAAAATATCCAATATGTGATTGGAATACTTAATTTGAGGAAAAAATTAAATTGATTGTTAATTTATTATTTTTTCGATTTTTTTCTTGCGTTTGGGCAGGACAAAATACAGTGTCTATAGCTATTCTTCTTTGTTATTCGAGTTTACTCGTGGTGACAAAGACATGATACACACACCATTTTGTTTCGCCGCTCGAAAGAATGACATGGAAAATGGTGATGTACGAAATCTAATAAAATGTGCCCCAGCCTGTGGTTGGGGTAATGCATGCTTGAATGAAAACTAATCTAGGAATGGACCCGCCTTGTAAAGATTACAAAAACCTTAGCAAAGATGTGATGAACCCATATGAGTTACCTACGTACCTTGGGATTACTAAAGATAAGGTCAAACGTAGTTCAGAATGTATGAATATAAAACTTGTTGCCTGGGACACATGAAACTAGTAGACCGCAGGTATCTAGTCTAGGTCATGAAGATACTTCCTGCCATTTGGTAGCAAGGAAAGAGAAAAGTGCACCTTAGGAAAATTCGAAAGACTATCTATCCCAAGGTAAAATGGGCCCCAACTCAAGGCTGGGGTGAGATGACAAAAATAAAACTCGTTGGAGAAACAGAATCCATTGAAATGTATCCCAACCAAAGGCTGGGATACGCATACTTAGAAAGAAGACTTACCTGAGAATAGATCCGTCTTATTATGATTATGGAAACATTGGCAAAGATATGACTGAACCTATGTGGGTTGCCTACATACCTTTGGGATACCAAAGATTAGGTCAAACTTAGTTCAGAACGAGTCATCATCTTCAAGGAAGTAGAGGAAGGAAAGCTCTTAGGAGGGGTCAACACGCTGATCTTAGAAAAAATACCCCTTGGCCTAGGCGTTGGAGAATGTTGAGCATCGATATTTTCCTAAGTTTAGACTGGACCCACTTAGGTTTCTGACATACCTTGGCTATGCCAAGAATCAGGTCAAAGTAGTTCTGAAAAATGCTAATTTCAGGCAAGATGGAAGTTACTCTCTATGAAATCACTCACTAGGAGGTGATGTTCACTTCCTAGAAGGTAATGGTCAATTTTGGGAAGGTATAAGAGGTTATTCACTTGGAAGTAACGGAGGTTACTTACTAAGGAGTAATCAGTGTATTAATTGGGAAGTAATATGGAGTTTATTAACTGCAAAGTAATGAACGTTACTCACTGGGAAGTAATATAGGTTACTCGCTAGGGGGAAATGAAGGTTACTTACCAGGAAGTGATGGAGGTTACTTACTAGGAAGTAATGTGAATGTTACTCATTGGGAAGTAAAATTAAGGTTAGTGATTGGCAAGCAGGGGTGTAAGTATAACCCATCTACTCCGACCTCGCCCGCCCACCCGATCTAACCCTGGGTTGAGCAGTTACATGCTACCAAAAAATTGGCATAACCGAACCCAGCCCGCCTGCCCGCAAGAAACATTGGCCCCGATCTAATACCCAGACCATACCCAACTTCCCCAAACCCGATCAAAATGAAACCCTTAGCATTTATATTTCATTATTCCCCCCTAAACCTATCATATTACAAACAAACCCTTATATATATATAGAAAATTTCTCAAATGTTAACCCTACATCTCATTCTGTTCACTGCCTCTAGCTCCTCTCTCTATCATTGCTTTCTCTCTCTCTCATTTCTTTGGAATATGGATCGATCGATCTCTCTGTCTCTCGATTTTTTTTTTCTCATTTCTCTAAATTGATCTTCCGTTTTCTTCCAAGCTCCGACCAACATCTTGCCTCCATGTACTACCTTAGTCGTCCTTTGTCATCATCCTTCGCCGCTATCTTCGTACTTGTCGTCTTTCTGTTTGTAAGTTTTTTGTTAATTGTTTTAGTTGTTTAATTTGTTTATGTACATTCGACATAAACACATGAAAATGGGTGTAAATCGGTTGTTTTAGACCTCTGATTTCATTTGTGTTCCCTGATTTTATCTATTTAAAAGAGATGAAATTTGTTCTTCTCTCATCCCCGAAACCAGCCCCGAAGCCCACCATACCCGAAATACTCGAACCCTCTCGGGTATTCGAATGTGTTGGATCGAGGTCAAGCATATTTCATTCTTCCAAGAATCTTCGGGTTGGGGGATAAAACCACCTTTCCTCCGACCTGCCTAATCAATTTACACCCCTACTGGAAAGTAATATGACAGTAGGAAATAATGGAAATTACTCGAAAGTAATATGAAGGTTACTCACTAGAAAGTAATATGTTGGTTACTCACTAGGAAGTAATGGAGATCACTCACTGGGAAATAATAAAATGTATTCTATGGGAAGTAAGATAAAGGTTGACATTGGGAAATTAAGGTTACTCATTGGGAAGTAATGGAAATTGCTCACTGGGAAGTAAAATTAAGGTTACTCGCTGGGAAGTAAAATTAAGGTTACTCATTGAGAAGTAATAAGGTTACTCATTAGGAAGTAAAGTTGCTTACTAGGAAGTAAAATTAAGGTTACTCATTGAGAAGTAAAGTTGCTTACTGGGAAGTAAAATTGCTTACTGGAAAGTAATGAAAGTTACTTGCTGGAAAGTAATGTGAATGTTACTCACTGGGAAGTAATGTAAAATAGGGAACACTTGTGGAAAGGCAATATGAAATAGGGAGCACTCATGGAGAGGTAATATCAAATATGGAACACTCATGGGAGAGGTAATGTGAAATAAGAAACACTCATAGAGAGATAATATTGAATGGAGAACATTCATGGAGAAGTGGTGTGGAATGGGGAACACTTATGGTGAGGTAATGTGGAATAGAGAATACTCATGGAAAGGTAATGTGAAATAAGCAACACTCATATAGAGGTCATGATAGATAAGGTATACCTCCCAGCCTGTGGCAAGGGAGGATTGGAACAAGATGACACTAACATACCTGTTAGCCTTAGTAGGAGAGGGTTGAAGCAAGATGAAACTAACGCACCTCCAGGCCTATGATAGGGGATGGTTGAAAATATTTATGGCAAAACTAACATGCCTCCCAGCCTATGGCAGGGGAGGATTGAAAAGACTTATGACAAAACTAATATACCTCTCGGCCTGTTACAAGGAGAATTGAAACAAGACAATGCAAAACCAATATACCTCTCGCCTGTGGAAGGGAAGAACCAAATCAACATAAGATGAAACCAACATACCTCCAGGCCTATGATTGGGGAGGATTGAAAAGGTAGACCTAAAGCAAAAATGGACAATCTTTTAAAATATGCTCCTACTTGTTGCTGGGGAGAGAATGGCCTAACCAATTATAAAAGTACCACAACTTATAGCTGGATAAATGACATATTTGGAGCCTCAAAGATGGGTAGACACAACATAATGTGCCCCAACCTGTGGGTAAGGGCAAAATGAGATAACAAAAGTATAAAATGTGCCCCAGCCTGTGGCTGGGGCGAGGATGATAGGGAAAAGTATAAAATGTGTCCCAACCAATGACTAGGACTGGTACTTATTCAAAAAGGTATCCCTAAAAAGGGATGACCCATTAGGTTGGAAAGTATCACAAAATGAAGGATTACTGTAATTATCCAACCATTTAGGCGATCGACAGTAGTCTATGCATTTCATATCTTGAATTTTCTGACTTGCAAAATATGAATTTTAAATCAACAAAAATTGTTCATAATTTAATGATCCTATTCCTATCCCCTTTTGTCGTAATCACTCGAGCTGCTACTCATGATGATGAGCATCCGCTTTACTTAGCCAATGGAAGATGTTTGCATTTGTCTCGGAGTGATATTAATAAGATCCATTTTAACTTCTTTAATAAAATCCCATAGCCAATCAATTTGAACTCAGATGCCTTGCTTCAAACTCGGAAGCAGGGCCCAATATTGAAACATCTCAACCAAATTTCTTAGCTTGTCCCACTATGCCCTTGTTTCTCCCAGCTATCAAATGTTTTGATGCTTGGGGTTATATATTTCTGCATGCTCTGTATTTTTTCAAGTCCAACAAAATTGGTTTAGCTAAAACAAATGGGCAAAATATAAAAAATATTAATAAAATAAGTACCTTTAATGCGAGATATGATTTTTTCGAGGTTTTAAGTTGGATTGCTGAAGAGTATGACTTCAATACAGGTTCAGACCATGCCCAATGTTTTTTTTTTCCATAAATTCTAACTCTACTCAAATCCATCAAGTTCTAATCCGGAAAACCGTCGGTTGTTAGTAAGGATTGGCCCGAAACGGGGACATGGAAGGGATTCCCTGAATGAATCGATTTGTCTCCCTTTTGTTATACAATTTTTATTTTATTTTCCTAGCTATTTTATCCCTCAACGCCCTTTCAGGTTTTCATTGAGGTCGGCTCCTACATTTTTGCACCTCAGCGCCTTTTTGGGTTTTCATTAGGTCAATGGTTTTGTATCTTGTTATGATTTCTATAATCTTTTTATGGAGATCTTTCAAGTTTTTGCCATATTCTGGTCATGATTATTTTATTTTTCTCTTTTTTTCCCTCGTCCCCTTGCAGTTCAAAGTCTGGTATTTTTTTTATTTGTTTTGTTTTTGGGAAACAGATGATTATAATGATTCGGAAGTAGTTGAGCGTAATAGACACTTGGTCTTATGTTTCAATTCAGTCTAGATTACAACTCGAAGATCTATTACTGAAGGGGTAAATTTGGGGCCTTGCAATATTTTTTGATGGCGACACAGATATTTGGCAGTGGAAAATTCTTATTTATTTTGTTGGGGTCATGATAATCCATTTGGGCTTTGATCTTCATCGAACCGTTGGGCATCGGTATTACATTTGAGGGTCCACTTGCTGCGATTGTTGATCTCGATGGTTGTGTTCTCCTTTAATTCCCTTTTTAACCTTGGATCCGACAGCAGGCTAAAAAAATCATTTCCTTCTATCCTCTCCATTTTCTCATTTTTTTCTTTCTTTTTTTTAGTTTTTTTACTTTTTTCCTCTTCTTACTTTTTTCTTTTCTTTTCTTTTCTCCTGCTTAAACGAAACGACCCAGGTTCTAGGAAAAACTTGTGAGTTACGATGTTCTCGTCCAACTTTGTCAGACCAATAAAAGACCAATTAAGAGAACTTGATAGATTTGTAGCAAGGACATTTTCTTCAAGGCAGTAGATGCCAATCTTAACTTTTTTTTTAGATCATCTAGGGTTCATGGATTGACCACCCAATTTTATCAATGTCGGGGGATGAGCTTGTTCTCAGATTCGATCAAAGGCTCTCTGGATCTCACTATCGTCTGGCCGAGTGGAATACTCTTTTGCTTTTATTCCATTTGAATCGTAGTCTAACTCTGTATTGAAATCATACAATTCACATTCATGTTAAGTCACATCGCATACATCATATACAAACAATTTTAGGAACTTGAAAATGTAAAAATTGAAATATTTAGGCCATGGATTGGATAAAATAGTATTGCATTCTTTGAATTTAAGAAATCCATTATAGAGCAAATCCTTTTCCATCTGGAAGGCCACTTGGATGGAAAGGAGCGTACAAGAAAATATCCCAATTAACTAAAATACCTAGTGAACGAGGACTGAAGAAGGATCCCAATTTCGTAACTTTTGGATTATCTGGATTGAGTATTAGGCGCATGACTTGCCTCCACCTTCGCCAATATTTTGGTAAAGATCAACTTCACTAGTTCCCGAAGGTGCATGCTCAGCAAATGGATTTTTCTGACAGTTTGGTACTACAACTTTAGGTCTTCTCTGGATGGTAATGGCCCCAGCTCGTATGGACTCTTTAAACTTGCCTCAGATGAGATAACACTTCTCGGTATCATGTCCTTTTGCCCTCGATTAGTGTTCACAAATTGCAAATGAGAAAGCAACCTCAATTCCTGATTCTGGCTCAAAAAATGGAAATGGCATAAGCATCCCTTATTTTAAAATGCTGTCAAAATAATTTAGTGTGGAAAATGTGATATTGAGAAACTATTTATCTCTAACTTGGAATTGTCCCCCAGCGGCTCGAAGTGAGTAATTAGGACAATACAGGACATCAGGTCTTGGGGCACCATTGAAGTTTTGAGGTGGAAGATTTTAGTTGGATGAGGTGGGGGTATTTGGTAAAGATGAGCCTATTATCGAGGGTAGTTTGGCGGATAGTTTTGTGGCGAGGTAGTTTTGCTAAGGCGGAGGTGTGTTTTGGTATGGAGTAGGGACATGAGGGTAATATGGGCGATTTTGAGGGGATTATGAATGGTTTTGAAAATAGTTTTGGTTTTAACGATTTTGGGAAAGGTGATTGTGGTACTGGTTATTGTGTTTGGATTAACTTTGGGTACAAGATGGTTGGGAATTATTTCGATGGAAGTTTGGCTGGGGGCCGTAATGATGACCAACTCGCTTTCTTTCTTCTTTGGTGGAGCTGATTTCTTTATAGACCTAGGTGAGTTACCTTCAATCTTTTCATTCCTCATGCCTTTTTCTGTCAATTCAGCTTGCTTGATTGTGTTGCTGAAAGTTGTCACTGCTCTGGTCAATAGACTATTGTAGAAAGACGTTGCCTGAATCGTCTTGAAGATTTCCAATTGGGCTTCTTCAATTAGTTATGGAACAACTTTAGCAACCTCTTTTAACCATTGAGTTATGTATTTTCTGAAACTCTTATCCTTCTCCTTCAGGAGTTTATATAGGGTGCTACGATCAAGAGCAACATCCTTATCGTACACATATTGCTTGCAGAAAGCTTCCACTAGATCCTCAAAGGATTTAATCTTAGACAGGTCAAGAGTTATATACCAGCTCAAGATAGACCCTTTTAGCAATCTACGAAACATCTGTACATATAAGTCTTCGTTGCAGATATGGATCCCCAAATCCTTTTTGTAGGTACTAATGTGCCATTTTGGGGGGACTTGTGTCGTTGTACTTGGTGAACTCGGGGACTACAAAGTTCTCAAGATAAATCACCTGGGGTGGTGCCGATAGTTCTCTGTACATTGTGTTTTTTGAGAACTTTTCTTTTTTCAATTCTTCGACCATTCTTTTTAGTTCTTCCATCTCATGGACCCAAGTCGACGATGATCCCTTCTATTTTTATTTGCCTTTTAGTTCAGTCTCCAAGGCTTGTTGGTTGATATTTTGATCACTCGAAGGAATACCGACCTTCTCAGGGTGAATGAACATCTGCGACAATGCGCAAGTTGGAATGAGGGTCCTTGAGAGGGATATGGCGGCACACCGTAATAGTACATGTGAAGACCCATCTAAGTGGGAATTGACATCTAAGATCTATAGTAGCCCAGTAAAGAGTGACTTGGAGCAACAAGATTCAGACTTGGTGAATATTCTAACCTAGAGTTGGGAGACGGATTCTCATTCAAATTTTCGGTGGTAGGGGGTGTGGGAATCTCGCTGAGCGGTAGGACAGTCGCCTCTTGAACTTGCTGGGTTAGATCTCTGACCATTTCTATTAATTAGTTGATGGTTTCTTGCATGTGGGCCATTTTGTTTATTTGGGAACATTCAATATTATCGTCGGAAGCCATCTTAGGGACGACTTGGGCTCAACTGTGAGTGAGGATTAGACTTTGAGGTGGGGGGAACATGAATTACTTTCTTAGGACCAATTTTCCTTCAAACTCATTCAAACCAAATTTGTTAGTTTAAATGAATCTAAGGTAGCCTAAGACCCATTTAAGTTTGTAAGTTCCAATTCTAAGGATGACCATCTAGACAAGTACAAGTTGAGATGACAAAGTATACCTTTGTATTGAAATTACAAACTCAATAGTAATTATTTTGAGGCTTATGGAAATTATTTCATTACTTGATTCTTAATCGGTACTGGAATCTTAAATTTGTTCGGTTCTAAGACTCCTTAAGTATTGGGGCAACACTCTATCCTAGGATCACTATATATGGCTCACGACTTTTACTAACATACCCTAAAAGGCTTGGTTCCCATATTTTTAAACCTCCGGTGTCCCAAGGGAACATCCACTGTTGGTTGGTGATCTGAGCAAGATGAGCTTCGAAACCGATCCCAACGAATGAACCGCGTGACCTAGCTCCTACTATCGGCTTCTTTCTTGTCCTACAAGATTTTTCTTGGGACAAATGTGGATGCAATGCAATGATGCTCATCCCTTGAAAAAGTATACAATATAAAAATAATACAGAAAATACAAACAAATATGTGTACAAAAAAGAAATATAGGGAAGGAAAAAATAGATATAAAAGAAAAATAAAACCCAACACACACACACACACACACACACACACACACACACACACACACACACACACACACTTGTTTACAAATAAGAAATGAAAATATAATAAAATAAAATATTCAACTTTAACTTGGACTTATTTGGATATTGTAGGCTCGACATTCTTAATGATTCCCCAACGGAGTTGTAGACACGGCATTTTGACCGCTCCGCAAAAAAATATACTTTATTTTATAGTTATTTTTTTATTTTATTTTTCTATTTATTTTATTTTGATTGTACCATATTTGTGCGGTTTAATACTGCTAAATTAAGTTTTATTAATCTCTTAAGTAAATTAAATATTAGTAATTAATTAATTTATTTTTTTTGGTTTTGTAGATTTTTCGAAGTGGAATAAAAACGCGTTAATTCGGAACAAAATGGAGCAGAAACAGACGAGAACGAGAGAGGCCTGGACCGAACGGGGTGGGGGAGTGCATTAAGGTCGCACGTGCGACCAGGCTGGTCGCTACAGCGACCAGTTGCACTGGTCGCATGTGCGGCCAGCAGGGGGGGGCCAGCCCCTCCCCCCTTTTTGGGTGCACCATTTTTGGTGCACCCAAAAGGGGGTGGGTGCACCAAATTTCGGTGCACCCACCCCCTTTTTCCCTTCCTTTTCACGTGTTTGTCGTAAGAGTCTTGAGTGATCCTTCCTATAAATAGAGGAAGGATCACAAGAAGAAGAGAAGAGATTTTTTTGGGAGGAAGAAATTTTTTGAGAGAAATTTTTGTAAGGGAGAGGAGAAATCTGGAGAAAATTTTTGAAGAAAATAATATTATTTTCATTTTATTGTAATTTTGAAGAAGAAAAATCTCCAAGAAGGTGGTAAATTTTCATCTGTTGTAAATCTTACTCTTATTTTTTTAAGTTGTTATTATACTAATTTTTTTTTTTTTTGTAAATTAGATTTTTTTTTTCTTCTTCCTTTATTATTTATTTATTTATTACTTTTTATTTTCTTTTTATTTATTTATTTTTTATTTATTTATTTATTTTTTTTATTTATTTATTTTTTTTTTATTTTTTTTTTAGTAAATAATACGAGGTGGAAAATTCCCAACCTTCAATTTGAATGGCTAAGATTTAGAAGGGAATTACTCTCCTCGATGCGTGTGTACGGGTGTTTTATTTAATTTGTATTAAATATAATGTGCTAACAATACGAGGTGGAAAATTCCCAACCTTCAATTTGAATGGCTAAATTTAAAAAGGAATTACTCTCCTCGATGTGTGTG
The DNA here is from genome assembly GCA_016647705.1 of Eucommia ulmoides. Taxonomy (NCBI): domain Eukaryota; kingdom Viridiplantae; phylum Streptophyta; class Magnoliopsida; order Garryales; family Eucommiaceae; genus Eucommia; species Eucommia ulmoides. The sequence goes on along the minus strand of CM028327.1, from coordinate 12,456,406 downwards.
TGCGGGTGTTTTATTTAATTTGTATTAAATATAATGTGCTAACAATACGAGGTGGAAAATTCCCAACCTTCAATTTGAATGGCTAAATTTAGAAGGGAATTACTCTCCTCGATGCGTGTGTGCGGGTGTTTTATTTAATTTGTATTAAATATAATGTACTAACAATATGAGGTGGAAAATTCCCAACCTTCAATTTGAATGGCTAAGATTTAGAAGGGAATTACTCTCCTCGATGCGTGTGTGCGGGTGTTTTATTTAATTTGTATTAAATATAATGTGCTAACAATACGAGGTGGAAAATTCCCAACCTTCAATTTGAATGGCTAAAATTTAGAAGGGAATTACTCTCCTCGATGCGTGTGTGCGGGTGTTTTATTTAATTTGTATTAAATATAATGTGCTAACAATACGAGGTGGAAAATTCCCAACCTTCAATCAGAACGGTCTAGGTTTAGAAGGGGGATCACTTCCCTCAAATGTGTGTGTACGTGTATATAAGGAGGATTTAAAAATAAAATAAAAACATTCGGATTTAAATTTTAATTGGACTTAATCGGATAAGGTACCGTCTTTGGACGGGCGTCTTGGGGTGCTTGACACCTTCCCCGAGCGTAACTGACCCCCGAACTCTTTAAACGAATCTCTGGTTAGACCATATTATTTTTGGAGTCAAATTTTACTTAAGCCATTTTTAAATTATTTTCAAAAAAGAAAAATATGGTGACCTAGCACATCATTTAAACCCAATGCTAGGTGGCGACTCCCTTTTCTAAAACAGGCTTAAGTACATTTTAATGAGAAAATCGACGTTTTTAAAAACCCTTCTCGTTTTACCAGCGCCAAGCGTATATAAACATATATCTATATATATATTTGTTTTTTGTTTTCTCTGGAAAATCGGGGCGCGTTCAGCTGGCGACTCTGCTGGGGACGGCTGAGGGTTGAGCCCAATATGTCTGAATAAGTCCAATTAATCTAAAGTCCGAATGTTAAATTTTATTTTATTTTTTCCCTCAATTCAGTAAATAAGTTGTGATTTTTTTATTTTTTTTATTTTTTATTTTTTTTATATATCATTTATTTTATTTTATATATATATATATATATATATATTTTTTTTTTTTCCCTCTCAGGCCCTTATATCGTTGTAAATCCTCTGATAAAAACAAAACTGTCTTGTATCCATATTATCCCCTCAGGATTCTATGATACAAGACGAGAAATGATTTTTTGTACTTGATGGATTTATGACGTCTGGGGAAGTCCTAAAAAAAAAAAAAAAAAAAAAAAAAACCAAACAAGTTCAAAGTTTTCAATATCGGTAGGGAACGACAAAAAAAATAAAAATAAAAAAAAATATAAAAAAAAATAAATTAAAAAAAAAATAATAATTTTTTTTTATTATTAGTCGTTACCGAAATTGAAATCTTCGAATTAGAAAGGGCTTTAAGGCCACCTAAGACCCACGTGAACTAAAAAAATGATTTTTTTGTAGGTGAAAAAGAAAAGGACAAGACAAAGAAAATTGGTCCCAGAAAAGCAAATCCAGTTCCCCCCTTTCGAAGTCCGATCTTTACACGCAGTCGAGCACAGACTCATTCCAAGATGACATCAGAAAGCAATCCCGAATCTCCCCGAACGACCCAGATAGCTCAGATGCAAGAAACTATTGACAGGTTGATAGAAAGGATCAATGAACTTAGCCGACCTCAGGAGGTGCCTATTCCTCCATCCAACGGGACTCCTGTGACTGAATCCCCAAATGGAAACCCTGCAAGTGTTGGGATGGAAAACTCAGGGCCGAATCCGAACCACGTCGGCCCGAACTTTGCAGTACCGGTCTACTATGGACCTCAGATGGGCCCTCATCCTTTCGCCTATGGAGCTCCGACATATCCCATCCAGGGGCATGTCTATCAGGCCTTTCCAGAGGGCTCGGCCCCCGCCGCCCCGCAGATCCTCATTCACCCGGAGAGGGTCGTTGCTCCACCAAACAATTCAAATGATAGCCAACCGGCCCCGGCCATTGAAACTGAAAACAAAGAAGAGAATGGCCCTCCACCGGCTTGGCTTCTGAAAATGGAGAAATTAGAAAAAACTATGGAAGAATGGCAAAAAGAGAAGCCGTCCAGGAAAGAGACGTACAAGGAGTTGTCAGCACCACCCGGGATTGTGTACCCGAAAAATTTCGTGGTTCCAGAATTCACAAAATATGATGGCACTGGCCCTCCAGAATGGCATGTTAGCATTTACAAAGAGGAGTTAGGAATTCATGCTCGGAACGAAGACCTTTGCCTAAAGATGTTTCGGAGGTCGTTGAAAGGATCGACTCTCAACTGGTACATGACCCTGGAGCTGTCACAGATTAAAACATTTGAAGATCTGGTAGAGGCCTTCTGTGAGCAATATGTGTACAATAAGGATGCCGCGCCAGACCGCAATACCCTCTACCAGATACTGAAAAATAAAGACGAAAGTTTCCGGAGGTATACTGCTCGTTGGAGGGAAGAGGCTGCCAAAGTTGTCCCTAAGCTGAGTGAGGAGGCTCAGTTAGAGATATTCAAATCAATTCAGTCACCGCCGTTCTATCGAGATCTCTCGAGCATAGCAGTGGTTTCTTTCGGCGATGCGATCAAACAGGCCGAGGTGACGGAAGAAGGAATAAGGAGCGGAAAAATTGAAGGGGCCCAATCCAATCTGACGAAAAGGTCAGCCCCGCCAAAGATGAAAGAAAATGAAGTAGCTGTTGTCGTTTCCCCTCGACAAACCCATTACCAGAACTACCCCCAAACTTCTTGTCCCCAGAACTACCCGAACCAGAACAACCAATATCACAACTACCCTCCTCAAAATCGCCAAAACCAAAACTATCCTCAAAACCAACCCTATTCCCAAAGCCGCCCCCGCTATTACCAAAATGTACCTCCCCCTTATCAAAACCACATTCCCCAATATTACCCTCAAGCCTACCCAACACCCTCTTACCGTACATATCAACCATGCCCGAACACCCCACCTCAAATTCCTAACCGCACTCCAAGGTCAGGAACCCAATACCACCAAGACCTTCTACCTCATGCTACTGGGGGAAATTTCCAGAACGATAACAGAGAGCTACAAGACCTTCCGGTCGCGATCACCGAGTTGTACCGGAATTGTTTGAAGCAGGGGATGCTGACACCCCTTCCATTCTACGAAGTTAAACCAGGGAGTAAAGCAGTTTCTTCAAATGCTTTCTGTGAATACCACTCAGGAACCAGAGGACATGCGACTGAACAATGCTTTCAGCTGAAAGACAAAATTCAGGAGTTTATACAGACAGGAGCCATCACGTTTCCTAAAAAACCTGAGGCCGGTACGCCAAACTGTCAGCAGAATCCGTTGCCTGAGTATGCACCTTCAAGGGGTGGTGAAGTCAATCTTTACCAAAATATTGGTGGAAATGGGAGCGAGTCATGTGCCTAAGGCTCAATTTGAAAAAATCTAAAGACTGCAAAACTGTTTTTTTTGTTTGCTTTAAATTTGCGAGGTGTTTTGATAAAATTGGAAAATCTTTGCGTACTCACCTTTCCATCCCGTTGGTCTTTTGGATGGAAAAGGATTTGCTCTGTAATGACTTTTAAAATTTCAATAATGCAATACTGTTTATTCAAAACTGTGGTCTAATGTTTGAATCTTACTATTTCAGGTGCCCAAAATTGCCTGCATATGTTGTACGTGATGTGACTGAGTGAGGATGTGAATGTGTGATTTCAATACAAAGTTAGACCACGATTCAATGGGACTATAATCAAAGGAAGATTATGTTTATCCAAACGATGGTGAAATCTGAAAAGGCCCGTAACCAAATTCGTCAGCGATTCCAGAAGTACCGGGGGGTTCAAAAGTCAAAGATTGGTATCCATTGTCCTTACGATGCTTTGATATATTGTTGCAAGCTAATCAAACTATCTTTGGTGGTACTTTAGTGATTGATGAAACTGGGTGTAAATATCCCGATTTGCCTATTGTCTGAGTTACTCAATGGTAAAAAGGGAATACAATCATCTCACGCCAATGATCCCAATGAAGAAACTTTCAAATGTTGCAAGAAGGTTTCAATTTCCAAAGACAATCAAGTTCATTGATAAGCTCGGCTGTCCCTAAATCATTGAAAGTTCGATATAAAAAAAAAAAAGAAAAAAAAGAAAAGAAAAAAAAAAGGAAAAAAAAAAAGAAAATAATAAGAAAAAAGAAAAAAGAAAAAAAAGAGAAAAAAAATAAAAGAAATGAAAAAACGAAAAGTGGGATAACCGAACAAGAAGTATTGGTATAAATGTGGAAGAGATTTGAAGAGGAAAGAAAGATGATAGATAGATTTGTTCATATTTTCCGCCTCGGTCCAAATTAGCGGCAAATGATATTTTTTGGAATCAGAACTTGATGGATTTGAATGGAATTAGAATTTGAGAAAAGAAACATTGGTCGTGGTCTGAAAATGTATTAGAATCATATTCCTCTACATTCTTGACTCAAGATCTCACAGAAAATCATATCGGGTATTGAAGGTACTCATTTTAGTAATTTTCGACATTTACCCATTTTTGGACTAAATCAGTTTTGCAGGACTTGAGAAAACACAGAGCATGCAGGAGTATTAGAACCCCAAGCATTGAAGCACCTACTAATTTGAAAAGACAAAAATCCAGTCGAGCAAGCCAAGGAGACCTCGATGAGATATATTGGGCCTTCCCCTGAGTCGAAGGGAACTAAAAAAAAATATTGTCGAATCACCCTGAAGCATGTCAAACTCTCAGTTGAAAAGCGAGACTTCTAAATTCAAAAAAAAAATCTCCCGATACTGTCCTGTGACCCGTGAAAGTCGAGCGCCATTAGTCAAATGTCCACGACAAAAAAGGGGGGAATGGAATTGTGAGTCATCAAAGGTAATAACTTTCAGACTAAGATTTTGTTTTGGAAATGTTTTCATGTGCATTACAGGGATTTCAAGGGGCTTGGAAGCATGGATTTCCCTCTCACAAAGACTTCTTACCTTCCGGTTCAAATTAGAAACTTTTATTACTAAAAGTTCCAAAGCTCTAAATGAGCGTCCAGGTATGCGTTTTGCCCTGAAAAGGGCGAAAAGTGAACTACGCCAAACTTAATCCTCGGCATAATACTAAGGTACGCAGGCAATCTATAAATGTTCGGTCATCTGAGAGTTCGGCTGGGGCACATTTATATCTTTGTTCTCTCATTCTGACTCAGTCACAAGTGGGGGCATATTTTATACTCTTGAACTTTCTTTAAGCCCCTGGCCAAGAGGGCTGGGGCATGAATAATTTTTATTACTCTAAACGATCCTCTAAACAGACACTTGTTCGTCATGAGTATCGTCATGAGTCATCATTTTATTACTCTAAACGATCCTCTAAACAGACACTTGTTCGTCATGAGTATCGTCATGAGTCTCTTTTTTATTACTCTAAACAATCCTCTAAACAGACACGTGTTCGTCATGAGTATCGTCATGAGTCATCATTTTATTACTCTAAACGATCCTCTAAACAGACACTTGTTCGTCATGAGTATCGTCATGAGTCATCATTTTATTACTCTAAACGATCCTCTAAACAGACACTTGTTCGTCATGAGTATCGTCATGAGTCTCTTTTTTATTACTCTAAACAATCCTCTAAACAGACACGTGTTCGTCATGAGTATCGTCATGAGTCATCATTTTATTACTCTAAACGATCCTCTAAACAGACACTTGTTCGTCATGAGTATCGTCATGAGTCATCATTTTATTACTCTAAACGATCCTCTAAACAGACACTTGTTCGTCATGAGTATCGTCATGAGTCTCTTTTTTTATTACTCTAAACAATCCTCTAAACAGACACGTGTTCGTCATGAGTAGCGTTATGAGTCATTTTTTATTACTCTAAACAGACACTTGTTCGTCATGAGTATCGTCATGAGTCATCATTTTATTACTCTAAACGATCCTCTAAACAGACACTTGTTCGTCATGAGTATCGTCATGAGTCCTTTTTTTATTACTCTAAACAATCTTCTAAACAGACACATGTTCGTTATGAGTATCGTCAGAAGTCATTTTTTTTTACTTTAAACGATCCTCTAAACGGACATTTGTTTATCATGAACATCGTCATGAGTATTCTTTTATTACTCTAAACTTACACGTATTCGTCATGAATCATTTTATTTTATTTGTTCTATTATTGGAAAATACACTAAAAATAAAAATAAAAAATAAATAAAGATAAAATGGGACGATCAAAATGACGTGGTCTTCTATCTTTGTCAAGCAAGTGGGACTTGCATGACAAAGAGGGGCAGCTGTAGACACGGCATTTTGACCGCTCCGCAAAAAAATATACTTTATTTTATAGTTATTTTTTTATTTTATTTTTCTATTTATTTTATTTTGATTGTACCATATTTGTGCGGTTTAATTCTGCTAAATTAAGTTTTATTAATCTCTTAAGTAAATTAAATATTAGTAATTAATTAATTTATTTTTTTTGGTTTTGTAGATTTTTCGAAGTGGAATAAAAACGCGTTAATTCGGAACAAAATGGAGCAGAAACAGACGAGAACGAGAGAGGCCTGGACCGAACGGGGTGGGGGAGTGCATTAAGGTCGCACGTGCGACCAAGGGCTGGTCGCTACAGCGACCAGTTGCACTGGTCGCTGTAGCGACCAGCACTGCTGGCCGCATGTGCGGCCAGCAGGGGGGGGCCAGCCCCTCCCCCCTTTTTGGGTGCACCATTTTTGGTGCACCCAAAAGGGGGTGGGTGCACCAAATTTCGGTGCACCCACCCCCTTTTTCCCTTCCTTTTCACGTGTTTGTCGTAAGAGTCTTGAGTGATCCTTCCTATAAATAGAGGAAGAATCACAAGAAGAAGAGAAGAGATTTTTTTGGGAGGAAGAAATTTTTTGAGAGAAATTTTTGTAAGGGAGAGGAGAAATCTGGAGAAAATTTTTGAAGAAAATAATATTATTTTCATTTTATTATAATTTTGAAGAAGAAAAATCTCCAAGAAGGTGGTAAATTTTCATCTGTTGTAAATCTTACTCTTATTTTTTTAAGTTGTTATTATACTAATTTTTTTTTTTTTTGTAAATTAGATTTTTTTTTTCTTCCTTTATTATTTATTTATTACTTTTTATTTTCTTTTTATTTATTTATTTTTTATTTTTTATTTATTTATTTATTTATTTTTTTTATTTTTATTTTTTTTTTAGTAAATAATACGAGGTGGAAAATTCCCAACCTTCAATTTGAATGGCTAAGATTTAGAAGGGAATTACTCTCCTCGATGCGTGTGTACGGGTGTTTTATTTAATTTGTATTAAATATAATGTGCTAACAATACGAGGTGAAAAATTCCCAACCTTCAATTTGAATGGCTAAATTTAAAAGGGAATTACTCTCCTCGATGTGTGTGTGCGGGTGTTTTATTTAATTTGTATTAAATATAATGTGCTAACAATACGAGGTGGAAAATTCCCAACCTTCAATTTGAATGGCTAAATTTAGAAGGGAATTACTCTCCTCGATGCGTGTGTGCGGGTGTTTTATTTAATTTGTATTAAATATAATGTACTAACAATATGAGGTGGAAAATTCCCAACCTTCAATTTGAATGGCTAAGATTTAGAAGGGAATTACTCTCCTCGATGCGTGTGTGCGGGTGTTTTATTTAATTTGTATTAAATATAATGTGCTAACAATACGAGGTGGAAAATTCCCAACCTTCAATTTGAATGGCTAAAATTTAGAAGGGAATTACTCTCCTCGATGCGTGTGTGCGGGTGTTTTATTTAATTTGTATTAAATATAATGTGCTAACAATACGAGGTGGAAAATTCCCAACCTTCAATCAGAACGGTCTAGGTTTAGAAGGGGGATCACTTCCCTCAAATGTGTGTGTACGTGTATATAAGGAGGATTTAAAAATAAAATAAAAACATTCGGATTTAAATTTTAATTGGACTTAATCGGATAAGGTACCGTCTTTGGACGGGCGTCTTGGGGTGCTTGACACCTTCCCCGAGCGTAACTGACCCCCGAACTCTTTAAACGAATCTCTGGTTAGACCATATTATTTTTGGAGTCAAATTTTACTTAAGCCATTTTTAAATTATTTTCAAAAAAGAAAAATATGGTGACCTAGCACATCATTTAAACCCAATGCTAGGTGGCGACTCCTTTTTCTAAAACAGGCTTAAGTACATTTTAATGAGAAAATCGACGTTTTTAAAAACCCTTCTCGTTTTACCAGCGCCAAGCGTATATAAACATATATATATATATATATATATATATATATATATATATATATATATATATATATATATATATATATTTGTTTTTTGTTTTCTCTGGAAAATCGGGGCGCGTTCAGGAGTTGCAAGCGAATGCAACCATATTTTTTTAAGAAAGAATAAATAAAGAAAATAAAGCATCGGTTTCTCTCAGAAAATAACTTAAGCCAATTTAAAAAAAAAAAACGAGTCACCATCTTGCATTGAGGTTAAAGGATGTGCTAGGTCACCGAATATTTCAAAAAAAAAATTAATTGGCTTAAGTAATATTTTGACTCCAAAAGACACAGTCCGACTAAAGATTCATTTTAGAATGGTTCGAGGGTTAATTACGTTCACAAAATGTGTTTTGCAACCCAAGACCCCCGTTCGAAGACAATACCTTATCCAATTAATTACAACTAAATTTAAGTCTGAATATTTTATTTGATTTTGAAATCTTTTTTTGAAAAATATTTTTAGTGTTTTTGAAATAAAGTGGGACAAATTTTTGGTATTTTTTGAAATGTTCCCCCCGGGACGATCCTTTATCAAATATTGATGATTTAACAAGGATGATTCGTGGGGGAGTTTAAAAAAAGTACTGGAGAATAAATGCATAAAGGTAAAGCGTGAAAAGATGCAGAACGAAAAAGTAAATGCAGAAAAGTAAAGTGCAAAAATGCGCAAAACAGTAAAATAAATATAGAAAAGTAAAGTGAAAGGACACAGAATAGAAAAGTAAAGTGCATAAACGTAAAAGTATGGAAATGTGTAAAACAGAAAAATAGGTGCAAGAAAATAAAAGTACGAAAATGCTGTGTAGAATTGGAAAGTAAAAGGCTGAAAAATAAAGATTGAAAAGTAAACTGATGTTTTAGGTGCTCCTTGGAACGCCCTTTTATTTTTTCCCCCTAATTTTATGTCCTTTTATTTCAAACGACTTTAAACAAAAAGTAAAGTGCGTTGGAGAGAATACTAGGACAACCAAAGTTTTGAAGGTTTTTCCTTCTTTTATTTTTTCTCTTTTTGTTTTACTCTCTTTTCCTCTCTTTTTCTTTGATAACTCCTTTTAGGAAGTAGTAGGGTTTCTATTCAGGATCTTTAGAGAGGGAACAGGGATGGAAAAGGTTCTCTAAAAAAATTGTCAAGGATTTTGCTCCCCCCTTTTGGGGGAGGGGAGGTTGCCTTTTATAGGTAGTCTCCCTTTGTTTGCGTATCCATGGGTGCAGACGAACAGATAGGCTGCTAGCCTCCTATGGCTTAATGTTTAAGTTTTAGCCCTCCCCATTTTTGGTATTCGTGTGTACCCTTGAAACTCACCCCCTTAAGACTTGCCTTTTTAGGAAAGCGACTAAGGAACACCCCCAAATCTTTATTTCTATTTGCAAAAGGATCCTAGGCTTTGTTCTATTCTTTGAAGGTGGATAAAGGGATTTTGGTGTTAGGGGCACTCATCTTCAATAAAAATGTAATTTTTTTATTTTCTTTGAATTAAAATGGAATTAAAATATACAATGTGTGATTAAAATGCTTATTTTGAGAAAAGAAAATGAAATTGATTGTCAATTTATTATTTTTTCGATTTCTGCCTTGTATTTGCCGGGACAAAATACGGTGTCTATAGTTCATAATCATAACTAATTTACTCTTTCAATAATACTTGAAGTTGATCTATTAGGAAAGAATTAACGTCATCAAACATGTCATTTTTTTTGTGCTAAAATTTCATGGTTAATGAAGGCATCGACATAATTAACATAGTCGGGCAAGTTTGGAAATGTGGCATCAATAAGTGAATTTAAAGGGTTCAGAACTTTACCATTGAACTACATTGAAGAAGGAATTTTTATGTTGTCATTGGTAGTAGTCTCTTCTTATCCATCACTGATCTTCAATAAAAAATTAAAAAATTCGAGGACTAGTCTTACATGCATATTGTGAGGTAATTTTATCTTTTCAAGCGAATTCCACAAATGTGATTTAACCAAAATCGCATCAATGGTTTTCTCTATGCATGAATGGGACATTACATGCAAAACTTGTCTAAAATCACCATCACATGCAACCACTTTTTCACCATATATAACATTTGTGCTAACAACATCACGTAACAACATAACATACACTTGAATGCCTCTATTGCTTGTTTTTTTTTCCATTGGTGCTTCGTCCCATATGATAAGTTTGGCTTGTTGGATCAAATTTACCAACCCCGTTTTGCCTATTACCATGGCATGCAGTGTCTTCATCAATATCCACTGGAATTTTAAATTTTGAATATGCAGTATGGCCACCTGGTAATATAGATGCAACTACTCCCAAACTTGTAGCAGTGAGAGTACTGTAGCCTTTGGATATTATGAAAACGAGCAATGGACGATATGAAAAGGTTTTTCCTATGGCTCCCAGTCTATAGATGAAGAAAGCATATGCTTTGTTAAAGAGGGAACAATAACAATTGAATTGAAGAGGTCTTCTTGTTCATTGTTGAGTGCATTAATACATTGAAGGTCAAATTGTGCAATTTCAATACACATTTCCTCTTTAATTTCTTTAAATCCCCTTCGTACATATTCATTACTAATGTCTTCTTCAACAATAAAGTAATTGTTGATATTCTTTCCCATCGATTCAAGTTGCAACCCTATTATTTCAAGTGTCTTTTTGCGGCCAGCACGAGCAGTCACCCCAGGAATTCGCAAATACTCTTCACACAAATGTTCTTCAAATTCAAGCCAAAGAGTGCATGCTTTTGCAGGGTTACAATAGACAAGGATTGTAGCAAAAATATGTCTCAATACAATAGGAATTTGATACGGCGATAAATCTCGCAAGCACAATTAGAGGCTATATCAGCATGCAACAAGCCATGTGGCAAAGAAAATTCTCTAAACGAATTTGCTCGAACTCCATTAACTATTTTCATTACTTCAAGAGAAGTTGGACCCTTTACATAGTTTAACAACAAGGGCAAATAATAGCTATCTTCTTCTTCATCGCGTTAATAGTAATGATACGACCAATGGAGAAGCCTTGCTTTCTTGGGGACCATATTTTGTTCTTTTTATTCCAAACAAAAATGCTCACGGAATTCGTGATATAAGTATCAACTATGTTCATATGAAAGAATTCAATGAATGTTGTCCTTGTCAAAGGGGCAGAGATAACAAGATCTAACAAATTAGTTAACGGAGAAAATACCAATTGTTGTTGGTCCTCTAGAAGAAGCTGCAAAAGTATAATAGCAGGAAAGATTTCATTCAACAAAAAATTATGAATTCTCCACATAGCCTTAGGAGGTGACACCCATATACCAAATTGATACAAATTAATCTTATCGAGGATTGTGTTAGCAGTTGCTACTACTTGAAATGTTAGTCGTTCATGATCCTTGTAAATATATTTATACATGTACTTGATTGCTTTTATCGTGGAGTAAATTTTTACATTAATATGACAATCATATTTAGTAAGCAAGTAAGAACTATAAGATATGACCCAAAGATTATCAAGGGTATGTTTTCACACTTTTATTGTTCATCCATTATTTCGGACCCTATAAATCGGAAATGAGTCTTTAGTCTGGGTAGTCATATCGTTAAATGCTTTAGTGTAATGACTTTTACAAATTCCATCATTTTTCAGACAAACATAAGATTTAGTGTACCACATGGTCCATGCATCATATGTTTCTATACTATAAATGGGGATTAAGATATTTATTTGATATTTTAGCACAAAAATACTTGTCAAATATTTTGCGGTTTCTAATATTTACATCTCCTTTTAGGATGATAAAAAAATGTACATGAGACATACCACATTTATGAAATTCTATAGCGTACACATATCCGATGACCAGGCAAAAAATTTGCTTCTTCAACAAATTCTTCTTCAGTTTTCAACTTTAGCTCTAAACACCCTCGCATGTAAATCTGGACAATTTAAACTTTTTCCTTAGAAGGAGATATTGTTTAATTTCAGACCAAGATGGATTGCACGTTATAATTAATAAGAATTTTCATTTTCCATAGCGTTGTACAAATAACATAAGCATTGGCATAGCTAAGTCGCATATCTTTAAGACCACCTATGAACAACGATGATAGAACACTGCGTCTTTCACCACTTAGTATACTATCAACTATTCCTTTGTATAATTCTTCTCTAATATCTTTTTGGTTAAGGTGAAAGAAGTCCAATCCTGAAGTTTCTAAGTTTAATATACATGTCAACTGCATATTACGGGAACATACGGTCCGAGTATAAAATAACAAAGTTCTCAAATGCTCTTTTGCATTTTGTAACAGTAATATTCACAACATAAAATACAACCATGTTTTTTCCTTACATTTGTGTAGAATTGAAAGAGTTAAAAATTGGTTAGAGATAAAATGAATAAAAAAATAACATATGTGGCAGAGATATAAATAATGAGAGATATAGGCGAACCTTGAATTTCTCTTTCAATTAACTCGGTGAACCTTGAATTTCTCTTTCAATTAACTCGGTTGCTAAGGAAATGAATTTTGGATCAATTGGAGATTTTGTTGATAGGTCCACCCACCTAGATTTGTCAATGATATTCTTCTTGATTCATGCATGCCAAACGCTCTCTCCTAAAGGAAATAAAATGGGGTATTGCAAAGGATAGTAGTACCCAAAGTAGTATTGCACCCCAGATACCAATATCACGATTCCTGCAATTATTAGCCTCATCACCTTCTACCTATATTGTTGCAACTTGTGATGCAGATGGAGCATTATATACACATTGATCCAAGCAAGGGTTAGTATGTGTTACAATTTCATGGTAAATAAGGTTTGGCAAATCCCTTAAGGTCCTAAAGATACTGCGTAAGGATTTTTTCTCAAGATTGACATTAAGATATTCAGAATATCAGAATTTAGACAATTAGATAACTGCATTCTATGTTGAAAAAAATTCTTTTACATCAAAATTCAAATAAGGATATGGATTAGTATGAATTTGCAAAAGATGTAGTTTTTTCAGTCAGTATAGCCTTTTTCAATATATATAGCGTCTCCGATTCGGATTTCAATCTCTGATTAAATTTTCATGATTTGTGCCATAAATGTATAACTGCAAATAAGTTGGGTTTCCATCAACAGGAAGTAATAAATTGATGTGATGATAGACTTGACCTTGTGCTTTGAAAATGTAAATACCATTGTTTTTCTTGCAAAGGTTCCTATCGTACTTTACGCCGAAAGACGTGAAGGCAAATGTGTTGTAGGTGCAAATATATGTGCAAAATTCTTTGGATTGCATAGAATTCAAAATTAACAATTCCTACATGAAAGGGGGAGCATTGTTTCTGGCAAGAGTGATTTTTCCGTTTGAACAACAAAATGTATTTCGCTCAAATTAGAATCGCACAATATTGCAAAAAGAGCAATGCCGAAATAAGGTTCGATTGATAAGGCTCAGAACATACAACTTCAAATAGCGGAACACTGACGATATTTTCTTTTACCTTGAAATGACATAAGATAATTCAAATTATTGATGTATCAACAATACAATAAAAGGTTCAAATGTATGGATGGGTATCGAGCATGCTCAATAGTCTTGCAACTAATTACCTTTATCAGGTGGTGAGGTATAATTTGGAAAATGGTCCCTAAAGAGTAGGAACAAAAGTAAGAAAGAAAAAAAATGATGTTGGAGGTAAAGTTAGAATTTTTTTTATTATTTTTCCCATCCATATGTTTGTGATTAACGATGCGCAAAAAGCAAGAGCTAGACAATTGTCGAGCATCTGTCACCGCTATGAAATATCATATCCAAAATCAACAATAGACAGTAAGAAGAAGAAAAGTGACTCTAACATTTGTCCCTTGGGAGATGAGTTGTCGATTGTGTGCTTGATGCACACAATGATGCGACCATACTGGACACTTGTTCATACATCGGTGGGTTGTCTATGAGTTGGGATGGACTAGTTTGATGAGTGAAGGCAATCCATATTCATTCAAATTGACAATTTTACTTCATTTTCAACCAACAAGATTATTGGTCTCCGCTTCATATGTTTCAAAAGAAATATGTAATGATTTTTTTTTTCCAGAGGAGTTGTGTTAGATGTTAGGCAAACAGTGACAATACCAATTTTGTAAGACATCATCTTAGCTTTCTCGTAAGATATTTGACATGCCCTTTTCATCTTTACAATGTTGCAGGCAAATGTGTTTAGATTTACAACATGCTAGTCAATAGAACAAGTTGCTAGGGAAATTTTGACATAAAGAATTTTAGTATAGATATTCTACTGATTAGTTCTTGATTATTGCAAAGAATAATTTATAATTATAAAAAAAAAATTAAAAGCGAGTAAAAACTTTGTGCAATTTAGTATTTCATAGATCATAACACGAAAAACTCATTTCATTATGCGAGAAAAAAGAGGATAAAAATTAAAGATGTCACATAAGAGAAATAACAAAGTCATATACACTATAACAATTGAGTACATTGCTATTGTAATTGTAGGAAAAATGAGCATCAAATACAAAAAATAGATAAAATGAAAGTGTGTGTGCATGCAAATAAATTGGGCAGGGTGTGGCAGTATAGTGGAAATCGCCGGACAAAGAATGTAGAGAAATGCAGTAAATTGGTTCATGCTGAAATTATTAAAAAAGAAAAGAACGCTCAACTTAATAAAAATAAAAAACTGCAGTAATAAATGATGATTTAGGGAAGAAAAAAAAAAATTAAAATACAAATACATTGGTAAATGTAATATCATTGGCATGAACAAAGCCAAATTAAGAAGAAAAAAATAGGTAACAATGGATATGCATAAATGTACGTGTAAGAAATTGGAAAGAAAAAAAAAAGGTACTAATGAATCGACATAAATATATAGGGCAAATTACATTTTAACAACCCGGTACACTTGGGTGAGGATTGTTTGTGTTTCTGTTACTATACTTCTTTTCTTTTTTCCCTTTTGGTTCCAAGAAAACCTAGAACAGAAAAATATGTTATGTTCCATTCCCAGACTTTTAGAATACGTTTCTGGCAACATAAAAGTTTATAGCCAATAGGACATTTATGTGCTAAATCAAAATAACAAGATTTTAAGCGACGAAAAATAACCTCCAAAATAAATATGACAAATCCAAAACAAAATTGTAATATAAAAACACTTCCAGAAAACTTGATAAGAGGATAATATCCTCTTCATCTACTTCTTAATGGTATTATTTGGCAATCTTGATTGGGAAGAGGTTGCTCATTTTTTCCATTCATCAATCATCATCATACCCATATTTGCACTTTTACGTAACGCATTTGTTAGAATAACCGAGAAGCATGATATTGAGAGAACATAAGATAATTGTATCGATATATGAGAAAGATATAATTATAGAGATATATAAGGATTCTATATATAGGAGGTGATTAGGATAACTCTGGTAGGGTAAGGGTTTAATTTTCTTAGTGAGATTAGGGTTTAACATAGTAGACTAAGACTGATATACATATATTTACATCCTGCAAGCCCAAAATGATTATTTATTAGCATATACGTGTGAGCGCACGTGCGCTCGTGTGTGTGCACGCGTGAGAAAGAGATAGAGAGAGAAACAAACACAAAAAGTAGCCATTAGAGAGAAGGATTTTCTCTATGTTTAACAAAGAGAAGCGATAAGAGTTTCTAGGCATAGAAGTTCAGTTGATTTTTACAATGATACGTGTCAATTAGGCTCTCGCTATCAACGCAAGATTTGGAGTTAGAATGAAGGGAAAAAAGAAAGTTTAACCTCTAAGCTTCCGAAGGATCAGCATTCTCATTGACAGGTATCATCATCTCAGGAGGCGAAGAATCTTGTATTTCTTCCAGGTCAGACGGTTGAGATTCATGCTTTGCCGCAGCTTGCAACACCCTGTTCTGGACGTCCTGCGACGAAGGTGATGTAGGCAGCCCATTTCTGTTTGTTTCCAACTTTGTGGCAGCCCATAAAATTGCCTGACCTCCCATTCTGACAGGAGCAAGTAGTAGTCTACAAAATAAAAAAATAAAGATTTTTTTTAAAAAAAAAAATGAACAAGACAACGACAATGACGTGTTCATCATCATGAGGAGTACTTTTGGGTGTAGAAAAGAGAGAACGTTGAGTAAGGAATTCGCAAAAAAAATTAAGAAAAATGAAATGCATTGCATGTCAAGTAAAGACTTCCAATGTCAATTTAACCATAGGTAGAACAGACTCTTTTGAATTGAGCAAATTTATGCATAAATTCCGTCGCTACTGTAAGGTTTGATTTGCCTAATACCATGGATATCAGTAGCACTCTATGGAATCCATAAGAAAAGGACATTCATAACTAAGATAATTTCCTTATCCCAATGGGAGATTTACCACGCAAAACAAAGGGTTCTTCAAGGAAAAAAAATGGAATATTAGGAATATCGTTCTATGGAAACATTCATGAACAGGAAGGGCCTAATGAAGTAGATTGTACCTCACATCTTGCTTAAAATCTTCTGAGTCTTCATAAGAACCAATCCGCCGATATATAGTCTGATTGTCAAAATCAACGATGCATTGTTGAAAAAGATGATATCAGAAGTAAGTAAACTTTGAAGACATCACAACACAATCTTTCAACAATGTAAGTAACATACCCAAAAGTCAATATAAGCAGCAAAAGGATTTACAGCGGGGGTAGAAGGCACGACTTCAAGTATGCTAACCAAAATTATG
Organism: Eucommia ulmoides; assembly: GCA_016647705.1. Lineage (NCBI taxonomy): Eukaryota > Viridiplantae > Streptophyta > Magnoliopsida > Garryales > Eucommiaceae > Eucommia > Eucommia ulmoides. Next base: position 12,439,348 of record CM028327.1, on the reverse strand, counting down.
ATAAAAAAGGGCAACCCGGTGCTACAAAGCTCCCGCTATGCGCGGAGTCAGAGAAGGGTCGGATCACTTAGGTCTATTGTACGCAGCCTTACCTTACTTTTTGTAAGAGGTTGTTTCCACGACTCAAACCCGTGACCTAAAGGCCAAGAATAAAATTCACTAAATAACAATTAAGCTATTATCCCACCTAAGTCGAGCTAAAGGCGGCAATTCAAAGTTGTGGTTTGGAAAAGAAAAGGTACAAATTCAGGCCGCATCTTCTCAAAATGTAAAAAAAAGGCAGCCCAGTGCACGAAGGCTCCCTCTATTGCGGGGTCTGGAGAGGGTTAGACGTACAAAGCCTTACCCCTATATACAGAGAGACTGTTTACAAGAATTGAGTCTGAGACCTCCAGGTCATAATGGAGCAACCTTACTATTTTATCCAAGACTCACCCTCATCTTATCAAAAATAAATGTAAAAATGAAAATTAGGATGCCATAAATTAACGGTCCCATATAGCAAAAACCAAATTTTGAAAATTTGATGGGAGTTGGGGCCCCTGGGCCTATGAAGAAGGGCTCTAAACGAGCCAAGTTGAGCAATAAGTGTTCAACCTGTGTTCGTTTATTTCAATTACTTTTCAAGTTCAAGTCGAGTGCAGTCTCTGGCCTTGTGTTCAAGCTTTGGTTCATTTACTAATTGAACGGTTTGATTTAGAATAGGTGCAAATAATAGCAGACGTGAAAACCAGGGTATAGGTACTTGAAAACTCATCAACAACAATAGATCTGCTCAAAACCCAACTGACCGGCTTAACCATCAATTTATCAATCCTACGACCATAAATCATTCTATCAAGATCACCGACAAAAATGTTATATATGCCTACTGTTAATGATTCCTCTCGGGGGTCTTTCACTGGAAATACCATAATGAATTATAGCATTGCAACAAAAAATCTACATATTCTGAATGGTTATTTCTTAGAGAAACGAATTTTATACGTTATCTCCTCTGTCTTTCTCTCTCCCTCTTTCTCCGTCTTAGGGCCGGAGGATCACAACTTATGAAAATCATGTAATTGGAGGCAGGAGAACAATTACCTGACTGAGGCCAAGAATGCCAACAATTTGGAGTGTCTTCTCCCACTCTGAAATACAGATGCAAGTACTCAGTTTAAAGGCAAGCACAAGCATTCAGCAACAGGTCTATACTCGGATGATGTTTGCATAAATGTACACACGCACACATGCACAATCAAGGCTCGTGCAACCCATAAGCATGGCCAAGAAAAATACACACATATATATAAACAGAAAGCACACCATTTCCTTAATCATGTTACCACCTTTGACAGAAGAAATGATACGCACCTAATAATGCAAATGCTGCTGCAATAAAACCCTGCTCAGAGAATACATGAGCTATTAGTAATATTTGCAATGAATATATAAAAATATCTCAAATTAGTAAGAGACCCCATAATTTTTTTAGCAAAATGAAGATTAATGTAATTAGTGACTAATTTCAGCCAACCAAAGATTGTGAACCAATCAGTGAGAAATGATCAGATAATGTCGTTTATACGTCAGGGGAAATGGAAGAAAATATTGAGTTGATCCTTAAAGAACTGTCCAATCACTTTTAATTTGAAGGAGATGAAATGGACATTGCAGAAGTCTTACCACGCCATACCCAAGAACCTTTAATGGTGTTGGTTTAATATCCTCTATGATTGCCTCAGCTTCCTGATATAGCATACAAAGAAAATCAAAGAACTAGTATCAGAAAGGAATTAGTCAGATAAATGTGTTTGAGAGAGTGGCCTCACTTTTACCCATTTTAATTTACAAAAGAGGACTTGGATTATAAAAATCCGTGTTTGTGAAGCATATGCAGTAACAAAACGTTAGAAAAATCCAACCTATAGTGGGCAAGATGCAACTAAACAACATCTGAGAGGGCAGTTAATGGAAAGTATATCTTCTCTCATGATTTAGATCTTACCCAAGGATGTACCTGAATTCTTAAAATGTATCTTACCATTTCTATTGTTTACCATTGCGATAAGTCTCCAAATATTCATCAAATGTCACCGTCAGGTCAGCTACATAAACCCTTTTACATGGATATCCTTAACAAAACTTTTAAAAGTTTTAAGGTTTACGACTTTAGATTAAACTGCTCTCAAGTGTTCTTGTCTCCCTAGAACTAGATATGCATCAATGGAGAAAGAGCCGAGGTTGAAGTTACACTTCCAAAGCATGTCACTGTCTTCAATATATACGCTTCTTTTTTTTTTTTTTTTCTGGCCGAGAGATGCTTCCGATCATATCATTATCCAACAACACATTTCAATAGGTTTGATGTTGCTTCCTTAGAGGAACCACCATACACATTATCACTCCAAAACATTCCAGTAGTCAGAAGTAGTTTCAAAAGCATGCTAACAGCTTGTACATTGCTTCAGATAGCTAAAGCCCCGTTTGGTTACTGTTTCTGTTCCTTGATTCCTATTCTCGTCCCCAAAATTTTGGAATTTTAATGTACAGAAATGTGTTTGGTAAACATGTTTTTGTTCCCAAAATTTTGGGTATAATTTGGGACTATTTCTTGAATTCCTTAAGAATTTGAGAAACAAAAAAAATGTTGATTCCTATTCATGGCTACAGAAAACAAATGTTGCAACTAGACATGTTTCTTGTTTCTGTTTCATAAATTAAAAGAAACAATTTCAGGACAATGGTCGTTACCAAACATTTTCTATTTCCGGAATACTCCAGAATGAAAGCAGAATTCTCATTCCATCCCACTCAAGTTTATGGGAAGTATAAATAGAAAAATAGAAAGACTAACCAAATGCCACCTAAAGTACCAAATATATTTTTAATTCAAAGATTATGTAATTACTGTACAGTAAAAAGTAATGCACCAGAGAAGTCAATCCAACGGAGAACATAAAGTTCCACTTTAAAAAGCACATTTTTGCAACATTGAAATCAACTGCTCTTTAGCACAGGCGAGACTAAACTTCCATCAAAGTATATATACAACGGAAAGTAGATCGAGTAATAATTAAATAACATATACCTCATTCAGTATAGTGAATGCTGTCTCAGGTTTTAGCTCTTTAACACGAAAACCATCTTTCAGCCATGACTGAAAGCCACCTCTGACCAGGTACGGTGTCTGTCATGGGAAAATAGAAAGACAACTCAGATCCATATCAGGTTTTAAATTCCAAATGACGAACTTCCGGCAACAAAACTTTCTTATCATACAAACAACAAGGCATGATCAAAAAGAATTTTTTTTTGAACTGGTTTGACCTATTAGGCTATCAGTTTTAGCCCTATAAATCCAGTTCTCAACTTTACAAGTTGCACAAATGCCCACGAAAATTACAGATTTCAGATCAGCCTCTGCTATATAGCTCCCTTAGGCTAAAAATCGTCAAGACACTGCCATACAACCTCTCTATCAACTAGAAAGAAACATGGCCGTTTTATTTCTAAAGTAGTTAACAAAAAAGTTCAGAATGTTTTTAAAAACTGTTTTGGTTTACAAATGTTGATAAATATTTTTACGTTGAAGGAAAAAAGGCAGAATCTGTCTAGCTTGCGGAAATTAATTTTAAAAAAGAGTGTATGATGAATTGACTAATTTATTTCTATATTCCATTTTTATTCTTGACTTTAATCTATATGAACGTGAATTATATGTTTCTATATGTAAAGGGAGAGCATGGGGTGGTAGCTATTTTTGGTGTTTCATTATACTTGCATCAATGATATCAAATTAAAGGATATAGGGAAAGAAGAAAATTATATTGATAATTTCTGTACATACAGAATGAGCCTTATTCTCCTAATTATATAGCCACAGGAGCAGGCTAAATTAGGAAGAATATTATTGAAATAAATGGGCTTAATAAAGTCCTACAATAAAAATACCAAAAATATAAATTAACGCATAAATATAATATTTCAACACTCCCCCTCAAGCTGGGGCAAAAATGTTGATGAGCCCGATAAGCCCTAACTTGCTAATAGCTGACTGAAAGAGAGATGGTCCTGTAGACTTGGTGAACATATCAGCAGCCTGTTCTGAAGATGGGACGAAGGCTGGTGTGATAATTCCCGATTGGACTTTTTTCACGAATGAAGTGGATATCCACCTCAATGAGTTTCGTTCTCTCATGAAGAACTGAATCTGAGGATAACATTATGGCAGACTTGTTGTCACAGAACAACTTAGATGAGTTTCTAACGGGAAGTCCTAACTCGGTCAAAAGGGAACGAAGCCAAAGGAGTTCACATGTTCCTTGAGCCATAGCGCAATACTCAGCTTCGGCAGAAGATCGGGAAACGACGGATTGCTTCTTACTTTTCCACGAGATTAGGTGTCTTCCGTTAAAGGTGCACAGACCAGAGGTCGAACGTCTATCGTCTTTCGATCCTGCATAGTCAGCATCTGTAAAGGAGGAGAGTCCCTCCTGTATCCCTGTCATATAGAAGAGACCCAGACCAGGGCATGTTTTGAGGTACCGAAGGATATGGTAGACAGCATCCATGTGTGATGTACGTGGTGAGTGCATAAATTGGCTTACAACACTGACAGCATACGTAAGATCTGGCCTTATATTAGTCAAATAGATGAGGCGTCCCACAAGTCGCTGAAATACTGATGGATCTGATAATAATTCTCCCGAGTCTGTTGTTAACTTAAGGTTCGGATCCATGGGAGTGGAGGTTGGTCTACATCCAAGCATCCCAGTGTCTTGAAGAAGATCAAGAGCGTATTTTCGCTGCGAGAGAGAGATACCTTTCCGAGACCGAGCAACCTCAATACCGAGAAAGTAGCGGAGATGACCCAAATCCTTTATGTCAAAAATCTGTCCGAGATCTTTCTTTACCTGCTGAATGCCAGGTGCGTCGTCTCCTGTAATAATAATATCATCCACATAGACTGAGATAATGATGCACCGTCCCTGGTGTTGGCGACGGATGAAGCAAGTATGATCTGAGTGACACTGGATAAACCCCATAGTGAGGATGGCTTCGCTGAATCGACAGAACCATGCACGAGGAGACTGCTTAAGTCCATAGAGGGATTTTCGGAGTCGACAAACTTTGCCTGAATACTCCCCCTGAGACCGAAATCCCGGTGGAGGCTCTATATAGATAGTCTCAGTTAGGGCACCATTAAGGAATGCATTCTTGACATCCAACTGGTGCAGAGGCCAAGAATGAGATGCAGCCAACGAAATAAGAAATCGGACAGTAGTCAATTTAGCAACCGGGGCAAAGGTGGCACCGAAGTCTTTACCCGGGATTTGTGTGTAGCCCTTAGCAACAAGCCGGGCTTTGTACCGATCAATCGAACCATCAGCTAGATATTTCACACTGAAAACCCACTTACAACCAACCGGTCGTTCACCAGCCGGCAAATCAACCAAGTCCCATGTATGATTCCGCTGTAGGGCATCCATCTCTGCTTGCATAGCGGCAACCCACTGTGGATTCTAGAGGGCCTCATGAATAGAGCGAGGAATGACAACCGAATCAATTTTTCCAATGAAGGATTTATATTGATCTGAGAGACCCTGAAAAGACAAATACTTGGAAATCGGATGATTAGTAGAACATGAAAGAAGGTAGCGGGATTGTGGGTGACGTTCCCGAGTCGGGTAACGGCGGGGAACAGGGTCAAAGATAATGGGAGAAGAAGATATACCTGAGTCCGGAGAAAATGTCGGCAGGGGATGTGAGACACGTGGACGACGAGAGTAGACTCGTAAGGGGGTGGGTGAGGTATCTGGTGGTGGATGTGATGTGGGCGGGGAAGATATATCTAAGACAGGAATAGGACGCGGAAGTGGAGTATGATCCCCAGTAGTGGGTGCCTGAATAGGTGGAAAAGATACAATACCAGAAAAATAGGGTACAGTCTCAAGGAACGTAACATCGAGAGAGTGGTAAGTACGGTAGGTAGCTAGATCGTAGCACCTATATCCTTTTGACATGGAAGAATAGCCGAGGAAAATACACCGGATAGATTTATCATCTAACTTAGTGCGAGTAGGGCTCCGATTCTGGACAAAACACGTACAACCAAAGACACGGGGTAAGATAGGAAAAAGGGTGCTAGTGGATTGCAATATATGAAAGGGGGTTTTACCAGTAAGGACATGGCTCGGGGTGCGATTAATGAGATAGGCAGCAGTAAGAACAGCCATGTGCCAAAAAGATTTGGGAACATTCATTCCACGCAAAAGACAACGGACGACAGACATGATATGACGGTTCTTACGTTCCGCCACACCATTCTGCTCAGGGGTGTAGGGGCAGGTAAGTTGCTGAAGGATACCGTGCTTATTAAGCTCAACTTGAAATTCATCGGATAAGTATTCTCGGCCATTATCAGACCTGATATTGCACACAATGGTTTTATATTAGGTTTTTATCATTTGAAGGAAGTGGGTAAAGTGAGTGTAAACCTCGGATTTGTGCTTCATCAAATAAACCCAAGTACACCAACTATAATCATCTATGAAGGTGACATAGTAGCGGTGTTTGGAAATGGCTGTAACAGGAGAGGGTCCCCAAATATCAGAATGGATAAGATCAAAGGCTTGGGGGGCACGGTGCATGCGAGGAATATAAGAGGTACGTGTGTGTTTAGACAATTCACAAACTACACATTGAAATTTAAAGTCTTTGCAAGTTTTATTAAGAGATGGAAACAACCAACACAAATACTGAAAGTTTGCATGTCCTAAACAAGCATGCCACAAGTTTAAACTTTTGAAAGAACACATAGAGGAATCAAAAACAGGTAGTACAGAAGCTTGCATACTAAAAGGTAGAACAGGTGGAGGTAGAGGGCTGCCAAAGTAGTAGAGGCCATCGCGTTCATATCCCCTGCCAAAAATCTTCCTCGTAGTCAGGTCCTGCAAAAGGCAACGATCATGTAAGAACACAACGGCACAGTTAAGATTTTTTGCAAGACAACTAACGGATAGAAGATTATAGGCAAATTTAGGAACATAATAAATAGAGTGAAGAGTGATATCAGGGAACAAACAGACATTTCCCTGACAACGAATAGGGATAGAGATACCATCGGCAATGCATACAGACTTGTTAATAGGTGACACAGGGGAGGTGATGGTAGAAATCTCACCAGTCATGTGATTGTTAGTCCCGGAATCCAGAATCCAAGTAGGGCGGCCAGACTTACCATGAAGCGCAGTAGGAGTACCGGAGGCAAGAGCAGCCGTGGGGCCGGAAGACGATGCCAAAGTGGTTAACTGAGCCTGAAGTTGGGCAAGTTGGGCCTGGACATGGGAAATATCCAGCAAAGCTGATGGAGAATTTTCTGAACCAGGGACAATATCGGCAATAACACCAGTACGTGGTCCTCCTCTTCCTTTCCGCCCTCCTAGGTTTCGGGGTTTCAATTCAGGATGAAGAATGTAAAAACAATCAATGGTGTGACCAGGTTTTCGGCAGTGTTAACAGTATGGCCTCGTGCCTGATGGGCGAGGACCAGAAGGGGCTGGAAAGGCCATCTGCGAACCAGAAGAAGCCGGAAAAGCCATATGCTCAAGGACTGAGGGAGGGACTTCAGGTGGGAGAAGGAGCCGACGTTTGGAATCATTGTCAACAGTAGAGAATGCATTGTATAGATCCGGCATCGATGATGTGTTCAAAATCTGAGTGCGAAGATTCTCGTACTCTGGATTTAAACCCATCAAGAAATGGTATGTGTGTCGACGATCCTGGCGCTTGGCTTCGATCTTAGCAGCATCTTCAGGGAATTCACTCAGAGGTTCATACTGCGCAAGTTCTTTCCATCGAGATTGAAGGTAATCAAAGTAATCTGCAACTGAAAGTCCCAAGGATGCCTGGGAGGCGTGGGAAATCTCACGGTAGAGCTCAAAAATCCGTGATTCATTGCGAGAATGAGCATACATCTTCGTAAGAGCAGACCATAATCCACTGACCGTCTCGTGAAACATGAAGATGTTATGGATCCGTTCCTCCATAGAGTTGAAGATCCACCCGAGGATGGTACAATTATCAGCGTCCTATTGAGCAAACTTGGGATCGTTGATATCTGGCTTTGGCTCAGTGCCGTTGAGCCATCCAGTCTTAGGTTTTCCACCAAGGTAGAGACGGAGAGAGCGGGACCAGGCAGGAAAATTCGCTCCATTGAGTAAGACAGTGGTAACACGTTGGACCGTGGCCTTAGGGGCACGAGTAGAATCCAAGCGGGCGGATAACTGTGGAGCATGAGCGGTCCGAGATGGGACGTCACCTTCTCTTCCGGATGCCATGAATACAGATGTGATGAGTCCGTAGCAATGAAATACACAAACAAAATGCTACGGAAGACTGATCTGGCTCCGGAGAGAGAAGGCACAAGTTGAGAAGTGAACTTGAGACAAAGTTACCCAATCATTCAGGAAATCAAAGAGGCGGCCATGTATTTAGAACAGCCGGAATACCAACAACCGGAGAACAATCCGCAATTGGCGGCAGGGGTCGCGAAGACCGTGGGTCGCGAAATCGCAGGCGAAGATCGTGGGTCGCGAAGATCGGGGCTGGGGGTCGCGAAGATCGTGGGTCGCGAAATCGCAGCTGGTGGTTCGCGAAGATGGCGAGGTTGGTGGCAAACGGATTTGGCTTCGGGCGCAGTGGGTTGCGATCGGTTCGAAAGGGGGTTGCGGTGGTGGCTGGTTTTGCAGGCTAGGGTTTCGGTGGTGAGGTTGAGATGCGTAGGGTGAGGGTTTGTCCGGCGACGGCAAGCTAGGGTTTCGGTGGGTTGATTGCGATCGGTTCGAAGGGTTAGGGTTGCGATGGTGGCTGGTTTTGCAGGCTAGGGTTTCATGATTGGAGGCGGCGGCGGCTTGGTGGTGGTAAACAGTGAAGTCAACGACTTTTAGGGTTTGGAGAAAAAAAAATATTGGCTCTAGATACCATGTAGAAATTTTAATGGGCCTAACTCACTCTCAAAAGGCGCCTTGTAAGAGGAGGATTGCATTTAGTTTTACATATAGCTCAGGATTAGGTAACACAAGCGATGTGGGATTCAACACGCCCCCTCACGCACAGGGTGGACTTTGACAAACTACTGCGAACGGATATCGGGAGGCCCAACATCAATGTGGGATTCAATACGCCCCCTCACGCGCAGGGTGGACTTTGACAAACTACTGCGAACAAATATCGGGGGGCCCATCATTGATGTGGGATTTAACACGCCCAACATCAAACAAAAGTTTGGCTCTGATACCATAAAGGATATAGGAAAAGAAGAAAATTATATTGATAATTTTTGTACATACAGAATGAGCCTTATTCTCCTAATTATATAGCCGCAGGAACAGGCTAAATTAGGAAGAATATTATTGAAATAAATGGGCTTAATAAAGCCCTACAATAAAGATACCAAAAATATAAATTAACGCATAAATATAATATTTCAACACAAATGGTTAAATAGTATTAGGTTAAATAACAAGGGTTTATTAAAGTTATGTATAATTGAATGTACAATATGCTTAGTCATTTTTTTCCAATCATATATTAAATAAAATAACAGGCCCCGTTTGGTTAATGTTTCCAACCCAACCCAAAAAATGAGAATTGATTCTCAAAATCTTAAGGAAATGAGAAACAAAAAAAAATTGTTTTTTTTTTGTGTCAAAAAAACTTAACCTAAGTTTAGGGACACGCTTGGAATTATGTGAAATGTTAATGAGGCCCATTGTTTGAATTATAGCACACTCATTTTTGAAGCTTCATTTTTTTGACATTTCTAATCGTTCCTCCTCTCCTACCCGTCATCGCAGTCGTTCCTCCTCGTCCTACCTGTCGTCTTCGCCGTCTACCTCCTCCTCGCCATCGTCTTCGCCATCCTTGCCATCGTCTTCTCTGAACTCGTCCCCGTCGTCTTCCTCATACTTTGCATCGCCATCGCATCTCACCGAATTCGTCACCATCGTCTTCACCGAACAGGGTTTCGAATAGGTGTCGATTTCGATTGCTCAAATCGAACAGGTTTCGATTTCGTTCTGAATTTTTGATTTCGATTTCGTTCTTAATTTGGGGTTTCGATTTCGTTCTGAATTTGGGGTTTTGATTTCGTTCTGAAGTTCAAGATCAGCTAGAAAGCAAATTCAGGTTGATTGACGGAACTGATATTTGCCCCAAAAGCTTCCCTATTGCTGCAAGTGTTGCCACCTTGAAGGAAACCATTCTTGCTCAATGACCTAAAGGTTTTTTGTCTGTTCTATACATGATCTTGTTTTGAATTTAAGTTTGTTCTGAATTGGAGTTTTTGGAATTGGAATTAGAAGTAAATTCTCTGTTCGGATTCTCTGATTTGATAATTTTTGGTGAAATTGTTTAAAATTGTGAAGTTTGATTAGAAGTTGTTTAGAATTGTGAAGTTTGGTTAAGTTGTTTAGAATAGTTTTCATAAATTATCTGATTTGATAATTTTTGTTTAGATGATTTGATAAATTCTATGTTAGGATGATTTGACGATTTGATAAATTCTCTGTTTGGATGATTTGATAATTTTTGTTTGGATGATTTTTTTTGTTTTGATGATTTTTGTTTGGATGAGAAAACAATTTCAGAATAATGTGATTACCAAACGCGATTCTGTTCCCAGCACAAGAAGAAAATTGTTGTTACCAAACGCAATTTTGTTTCCAGAAGGAAACAAAATTCTCAACTCAACCTATCCTAGTTGGGTTGAGAAAAGTGGGAATACTAACCAAACGCCACCTAAGTTATCCATCCATTCTCTATTTAATTTTAAGGTTAGAGAAAAAAATAAATCAAAGAACTTCCCCTATTTCTTGTGCAATAAAACTTCCAATGCAATTCAAATTCTTGCATTAGCATATTGTACATTTAATTATAATACAATAAAAAAATTTGAACAAAATTATAATAGGTGCATGGAAAGTAAAAGCAAGATCAACCCCTCCATCTTCTCCTTCATCAATCCCTGCAAAATTCGAAACCCCAAGCGCACATCTAGGCCCCATTTGGTTAGTGTTCCCAACCAAATCCAACCCAACCCAACCCAACCCAAAAATTCTGAGTTTGATTTTTGGGAACGCGTTTGGCAAATACAAAACTCGACCCAACCCAACCCAAAAAATAGGAATTGATTCTCAAAATGTTAAGGAAATGAGAAATAAAAAAAACTTGTTTTTTTTTTTGTGCCAAAAAAACTCAACCCAACCCTCTCAACTCTGGCCACCGTCCGACGACCACCCGCCGCCACCGCAGTCACCGTCTGCCACCGCCGTCTGCCACCGCCGCCCTCCGCCGTCCGGTGACGGTCCCCGACAACTTCCGGCGACCGTCGCCGGCCACCACCGCCGTCGCCGGCGTCCCGCCATCCGGCCACCGTTTGGCACTACGGCCGCCGCCGCCGTCTGCCGCCGCCAAATACAAAATCTAAAAAAAAAAAATTAATTTTAGGATAAAATCGATACCAAACACGATTCTGTTCTTAGCACAAAATAAAAATTATCGTTACCAAATTCAATTCTGTTCCCAAAATTCTCAACCCAATCCAACCAAACCCATTTCAATTGGGTTCAAAAAAGTGGGAACACTAACCAAACGCCACCCTAGTTACTGCCGCGTTACTACTCCCTCAGCCTTTTCCCTCCCCCAGCACGAGTGCCTCTCGTGCTGCTTCCCCACTTCCCACATTAACCCCCAGGCCAAAATCCTTGTGATGGGCCCTCACATAATAAAATCCAAGCGACTCGCATGTGACACCCCCATCGCATTCCCTCACCAAATTGCAACAACCCCCAACCCCGAAACAACAGCAAGACCAGCCACTCATCTACACCCTCGAAATCTCTTTCCACCCCCAAATCTACACATTGGACAGCCTGTTACCCTTACCTCCACACTCTCATAACTCCTTGCTCCTCCGCCATTGAAGCTTCATATCCCTCATTTCCAACTATGGAGACCTCCTCCCTCCCTTCCCCCTCATCTCTCTCTTCTCTATATTTCCATCTCAATTTCTCCTTTAAAAAGAAATAAGAGAAAAACAGTAAAAAACAAGTGGTAAAGGGGCAATTTTGTCCATCAAAAATCTGATTTGAAAAGAAAAACAGTAGCGTGTATGAAAATCCAATTAAATAAATAATGTAAGCTTTCCACTATAGTCAAAACTAGAATTGGGTTATGTTTTATATGAAGGGTATAGGAGGGTTATGTGATACAAGAACTTAGTAGAGTGAGGTAAAATGCAACTAACCCTTTTTATATTTAATCTATACCTAAAGCATTAATCTTTCCAACAACCACATGAGAGACTCGGGTGCAAAACAAAACCTAGACATTCATTGATTAATTAATTGTGCAATCTGTTTCTATTGATTCAGTAGGTGCATGCATTTGTTTTGGATTGTGTCAAGTTGAAAATCCAGATGAAATACCTAGAAATGGTCAGGACAACAATGATTGAGTTTGGTTTCGAAGTTCTAGGCTTCTTTTCATTCATTTGTTTATTTTCTTCTTTTTAGTTGTTGGGTTCTCTTTAGAATTTAATGCCTCTCTTGCTAACTTGGTAGTTACTGATTTAGATTGTAAAAAGACATTATTTATTTTACATTTCCAAGGCACGTGCTCCTCTCCTGGTATATTAAAATAAAATGGTCTTGAAGACTAATAAAAACGGATACTTAATGGAAACTCATAAGAGGGAGATGACTATATTGCAAAACAAAACGGCGGCCTAAACAAAAACTTTGAAATCCAAAATCTCAAACTATGCATGTCTGCTAATTGAATGATACTCAGCTCCAAATGCATTGCAATTATTGATTCAGTTATTACCATTATTATTTTTTCGGGGGATGGGGGATTTTTTTTCTGATATTGGAAGTGGTGAAAATAATATCTTTGAAAGATACAAAAATCTTGAATGCCAAATGGTTAAACTCTGTAGCTCACTGATAGGGATCGACTAAGGCCCACTGCTTCGAACTTACGTACGCAGGGGCGGCAGAAAAAACATTAGTGTCCCTTTTCCCACAGTAGTTAATTACAGTTGATAAAGTAGCCGTTATTTTTATTTTGTCAAGTAGCCGTTATTATTGGTTATTCTAAGCCTATAGATTGACAGATTTATTTACGTCATTGTTTTATTCGGGGGGTGGGGGGGTTCTTTTTCTTAAATTAAAAAACTAATAAAAAATGAGATGTTTGAAACATACTAAAGTAGGCAGTTCCAAAGCTTTAAGCAATCTAGGCTCATAAGTTCTATCGGATTCTCTCTCAACGTTTCTGCCCATTCTAAATTCATGAGTGTTTTGTGTTATGGTGTGATTTTTTCATGCAACACTCATTTGACACTCTTGGTTAAAAGAACACTTACCTTAATTCCAAGCTTCCTTAGAGATCTTGCAATGCCCTTGGAGCGAGAACCGTCAGCATCCATAACTATGATCTTGGACCTGTCCTATAGAGAGGCAAGGACATCATTCTAAAACATCAATTCCATATTCAAATTCTCCAAACACAAGAACATATCACAAAAGATGCACAACATAATTGCATGCCTACTAAAACAGTTAATCAGGAATCTTAGGAAGTGATAAAGGGCAAGTTTAAGAAAATTTCCCTTCCCCTGCAAAGTAAACCCAGGGTCCTAGGAAAAGCTGGATCCCCACATGAATGATGTAAGTTACAATCTACAGCCGCTGACTGCCAGACCATCCAGGATTCTACATGCAATGTTGGGAATTCAAACAAGCAAAGTGTCACGTGTTTTTCCAACCACAGGAAGTGTAGGAATCCAATGGGCCTAACTCACTCTCAAAAGACACATTGTAAGAGGAAGATTGCCCTAAACTTTATATATAGCTCAGGATCAAGAAACACAAGTGAAGTGGGATTTAACACGCCCCCTCGAGCAGGGTGAACTTTGACAAACCACTGCGAACGGATATCGAGGGAAAGGCCCAACATCGACATGGGATTCAACACGCCCCCTTGTGTGCAGGGTGAACTTTTTGACAAATCACTGCGAAACAGATATTGGGGACATAACATCGATGTGGAATTCAAGACACCCAACATCAAATAAAAGTTTTGGCTATGATATCATATAGAAACCCAATGGGCCTAACTCACTCTCAAAAGACGCTTTGTAAGAGGAGGATTGCCCTAAACTTTACATATAGCTCAGGATCAAGTAACACAAGTGATGTGGGATTTAACACGCCCTCTCACGCATAGGGTAGACTTTGACAAACTACCGCGAACGGATATTGGGGAAAGGGCCCAATATCAATGTGGAATTCAATAGGAATGTTTTAATATAATAATAATTATTGTTCTTTCTATGTTCACTATTATTATAGATGTCAAATTAGTAAATTTAGAACTCCTCATATTACGTCAGGAATTAATATTTCTATATCAAACTCAACTTTGCAATTTTATGGTAAGCTTAATCACACTACTCACCCCTGAAGTTTGAGTGTGGGTTCGGTCCCACTTTGCCCCCTGATGTTTTAATTTTATAGGGGGTTTGGAGGCACCATGAAGTTTGACCATTGTTTTACTTCGGTCCTCATGATTTCAATATGAACACGAGACACCCTGAAGTTTCCTAATCGTTCTACTCCGGTCTAAATCATTATCCTCATTACAATTTTGGACGTCAAGTAATCACGTGTCTTGCACCTTAGTATTTTAAGGGGGCTTTATGGGCATTTTTAACCTTTTCCTTCCCCTTCCCCCAATAGTTTATATAAAAAACAAATATATATATATATTTTATGCTTGCTTCTTGGTAACAAGGACTTTTATGCAATGTTTCATTTCCGATTCCACAAAAATAATAGTAGTAGAATATATATATATATAGAATGCCACTTAAATAGTCGTACGTGCGGCAAATGATTGTTTGCCGACAAAACTGCAACAAGAATAATAATTTAGGCCGTAGTGAGATAATTAGGAAACTTCAGGTGTTATGTGTTTAAATTGAAACCACAAGGGCCTAAGTGAGATATTGGTCAAATTTCAGTGGTGCAAAGTGTTAGATTTTATAGTTTGTCCCCTCAAGTTTGCATTTCTTATCAATTTGGTCCAATTGAATGACTTCGGCCAGACTTAGACGTGTAAGTAGAAAAGTAATGAAATAAAGCGAAGGTTATACTCTATGAAGCACGGACACAGACACTGACACGGACACGATATGGACACGGCGACACTGCAATTTCTCAAAAATCCCGACACAGACACGGCGGGGACGCGTCAATAAAAAATTCATATTTTTTATATATGTTGGCCTAATTAGCGAAATACATGTGCCAACAACTTCATTCAAAAAAAACCATTAAGCCAGTAATTATAAATATTCAAAGTTCAAACCAACATCACAATTAAAAAAATCCCATAAACAAAATCAAGAAAGACAAAAAAATGACTCAAGGTCGCTTGGTTGATTATCATCTTCACACCCTTCATCGATGAATAAAATGGTTGACTTTCTGTCTTTCTCCTTTCTCATTTCTCCAATTGTTAAAGACCCATTTAATGGGATTATTTAATATCAAATTATAAGATACAACTCTTAAATAACAATGTAATTATACTAAGTAAATAAAAAAAAAATTACAAAATTGACCCTAAAAAAAACTAATGCCACAAACTTTTGAAATGTCCGATACATTCATCTTACGTGTCAATGCTGCGTCGAACGAGTGTTGGTGTCCGAAACGTGTCAGACACCAACACTTAGCCTCCGGCGAAGTGTCGGTGCTTCTTAGGTTATATTGCACTTTGGACCCTTGAAGTTCGAGTTTTATTGCACTTTGTCCCCTACTATTAGCTCCGTCCAACGACGGTATGGGAAATGGCACAGACTTGGCTCATTTCCTAGCCGTGCTTAGTGCTTGTGGCACCAAACAGCACACAGATTGGACAAAGTCGGTGCAAGTGTTGGGCAAGGACAACAACTTGTTAGTAGAACGTAGGTAAGATGGTGCTA
Source organism: Eucommia ulmoides (assembly GCA_016647705.1). Taxonomy (NCBI): domain Eukaryota; kingdom Viridiplantae; phylum Streptophyta; class Magnoliopsida; order Garryales; family Eucommiaceae; genus Eucommia; species Eucommia ulmoides. Next base: position 12,423,309 of record CM028327.1, on the reverse strand, counting down.
AGTTGTGGTAACTTAACTTGAGGGTTGTTTTGGCTAAGGCAAAGGGGTTAGTATTGGTTGCCAGCTACTGTGGCTTATATAATTAGGAGAATAAAGCTTATTTTGAATATATGAATATATTTTTCTCTTTCCCTACATCCTTTTAAGTAAAATATCAATTCAAAATGTCTATTTCTTTTTTTCTTTTTTTTTTGGGTACAATTCTCAAACTAGTTTGTAACTCCTTTTTTTCCCATCTTTTCTCCTCCAGCCAGCCATTCCCCCTTTGTGCTCATCTCAATCTAGTCACCACCACCTCCCCAACCTTATTTTTTGCTTTTAATTTGTCTCTATGCTGGTGCTGACAAAAGAGAAAGCTATGCATATCCCAAATTTACTTCCCAATACCACGAAGAGATAGTTCAGTACAACTTAAAAACCGAAAAACTGAAGTATCTTCGTGTCATTTATCAATACAACAAGAGGCGTCATGGGTATTAACCCTTCCAAAATGTTAGAATACGTAGAGCAGAAATTCAGAAAAAGGAAAGGGGGGGCAGGGGAAGACAATGTTGTTATGTACCTGAACAATCCTCAAGTTCCGAATGACAGCAGCTATTAAGGTATCATCAAAATCTCCTCCCGTCTTCAACAACTTCCTCACAGAGCCATCAACCTGAACATTCATAAGAATGATCAAAATAGAACCATCAAATTGAGAATGCAACTGGGCCCATAATGCACCATTTCTCTTCTTTGTAATTGTGCATAATTGTTCATTGCATACGAAATTGTTCATTTCCTTTCCCTAAACAAATGCATAGTAAAACTTGGAACTCTTGACAACAAACCTCAGGTAGTTCTACATTAGCATAACGAAACCGAGCAGCTCGCCGAAGATCAGGAATACCATCTCTTTCTCTGAGATCCTTCACAAAACAAAGCCCATAACCACAGATTATGGAAAACTGTGACCTTCAAACTTAAACCAAAGGAAACTAAATTACTTTTAAGGTGAAGAAAACCCCTTCAAAAGAAAGAAAGGCAAGCAAAGCAATATAGAACCTCAGAAGGAAAGGAGGCCACAAAAGGCCAGGGAATTCAAAGAGTGTAAAAGAAACATTAAAAAAAAAAGAACATTAGCAACACATTTTCTGGTGAATGAAAATCCGTTTTAAAAAATGGCGAGTGAAAAACTAGTTCAATTAAAACTCCATAAGGGAAGGAGGCCAGAGAAGGAAAGGGAAATTAAAATTTAGGTCCAAAAGAAACATTCTGCAGGAAATAAAAGGCTAGAAAAATTTACAGTCTCTTGCCTCAGACCGGACATCAATGAGTACAGCCTTATCTTCTCCAGTCAAGAGCTCCAAAGTTGACTTAGGACATAAATCTCCAGCGTATCCACCATAGGTCAATTTCCAGTAAGAACCCCTGCAGAGATCTGATGGAAAATGTAATTTTCCACAACATTATGGTGGTCAAAGAAAAAAAGCATAGATGAAAAAAATATATATATATAAAAGAGGGATATCCAAACCATAAAGTGGCGGATATTCCAAGAAAAACAACAAATTGGACAATTGGATCACTTGGGTCTAAGCCAAGACTTTTCTCCAACCCCTCTAGAGCAATGTAAACCTGCTTTTAGAGAACATGAAATAAGAGAAAAATAAATAAATAAATAAATAATTCATAAATGAATATATGATAACAACGATACAGCCAGCTTCAACCATAAATTTCCAGGTTTATAAAGGTTTTGGGGATTGATGCTTCTAGATGTAAACAATAATCTAAAATTCTCAAAAGCCGTAATTTTGATTTATACGACAATTAACATTTCTCTACCGTCCGAGAAAAGTTAATCGGGCCAACACATGTCGCACTGAGACACTGCTATTTCATCATACGGTTTTCAATAGGGACTACTGAAGCATGTGCCTCTCAAGTATTTCGACACTACTAGATATAATATAGAAAGACGAATGAATGCACCTGCCGAAAAGATGTCCCAACTGGCATCAAGATTTTCATTGCCCTTTCTTCGGACGAATTTAGCACATTCTGAATCTCTGAAGGAAGCAGCTCCTTTGCGGACCCATAAGCATAAAGAACCAAAGTTGCCCCTTTCCCTAGAGAGTCTTCAACTGAAACAATTGTACGCCTCAATACATCAACAGCAATAATCCCCGTTTTACTTGAGGCTTCATTTAAGTCACCGGAGAATCCAATCAATTTATCACTTGCTAATTTTGCTGTTCGATCAACAGCTGATGTCACTTTATTAATAGCATCATCAACTGCTTTATTGGCTCCGTCAAAAGCAGATTTTACCGATGAAGTGATTGTATCAAGTGACAATTTCAAACCAATTTCTCCTTTATTTAGTGAGCCAAGAATATCTTCAGCATTTGTATTTGTGCTGGATAATGAATCGGTATCCAACATCGAAGAATCTAGACTGGTTATGGTTTCAGGACCAGCCGGCTTTGATAAAACATCAGCATCTTGGAACAGTTTCTCAGTAAAATCCTTGACTTCCTCGTCTTGGCTAGATAAACTAGGCTCTCCCATAAATCTGAGATGCCCCAGTTCTTCATTTATACTACTGTTTGAATAACTGAAGTTGCCTGAATAATTTAGTTTAGTGTCGCCTAATTCAGTTTGGAAAGAAGGCGGCATTTTAACATCCACGAAGAAAGATTTAGCGGCTTGTCTTCTGAGGGATACTCCTTCAAGATGAAATCCATCAGACATTCCAAAAGCTACCTTGTCTTCTGCAATGCATCTAACTTCCCATGTCTTCGCATTCCCAGAAAATTGCCGTAAATGTCCATGATGAAAAATCTATGATATCAGAAGTTCAATTCATTAATACATTTTAGGGACCTAAATCCTAAAGAAATTGCAGAATGATAAGGAACAAAATAGTATCGCCAACATCATTTTAAATGTCAAAGGAATCAAAATATAAAAACTCTTAACGGCTTGTTTGGTTGGATGGAATGAAATATGAAAAAGAATGAAATGAAAAAAGGAATGGAATGGATTCATTAATGAAATCACTATTCAATTATCTTGTTTGGTTGTTATATTATGTTTAAAGGAATAGAATAATGAAACATATCCCATAATGCCCTTTTACATATTAATTTTGAGATCAAATTCATTCACACTATATAGCTAATAAACAATTATTTGAAAAAAATGACTACAAAAATATTAGTAATATCCAATATGAAAAATACTCAAAATCTACCAACAAATAAATAAAACGACACATCAAAAACTTATAAAATGTATAAAAAAAGATGAATAACCAAAAGATTAAAAAAAAAAAAAAAAAAAAAAAAAGAAGAAAGTTTTAAGTGCTAAACAAGGTATGGTCCATAAATACATCTCAAAATATTAGTCCATATTTATAAGAGAAAAAATCTTTCAAATTTAACTCAAATGGAATGGGCTTTTTTAGAATCCCATTTTTGATTCCAATGAGTTGGGCTGATTCCAACCAATGAGATGTTGAATTCAATTCCATCAACTTTCATTCCAATGCAATCAAATTTTTTATTCCATTGGATAAGCAAACAAGAGAATCGAAATTGAAAGTGGAATGACAATTCCATTCTACTTTAATTCCATTCAATCAAACGAGCCGTTAAAAGTATGAGTCTTTATTGGCCAAAAATTTGAACTTTTAGCAATATTAATGAATGCATGAAAGGTGAAAGTTGTATAGCATAGCTTTTTCCATTAACAAAGGATTATAATTTTTTTTTCTCTACCGTGTCTCCATTCATTGTTTTAATTTTTGATTGATAAGATATTAAAAGTAGGAAGTGTTAAAGGGTAGTTAGGTTTTTCTGTATTAATTAGGGTTTCCCGTACGGTTTAGGTTTTACCGTATTGTTTCCTAATTCTTATTATAAATAGTGGGAGAGGCTAACACAATAGAGTAAGCCTTCTCGTTCTTTTAATATCACATTTTTACTTTATCATGGTATCCAGAGCAAGTTATGGGAGATTGATTCCATAAATCTGTTCAAATCAATTTTATCTTTTCTTTCCCTGTCTACTGTTTATACGAAAAAAAAAAAAACACTGCTGAAACCCTAGCAGCCCACAAACTGTCGCCGCCGCCGCTCCCCACAATCAGATCCGAGCCTCGCCGCCGTCGCCGAGGCTACTCTGAGCCTCTCCATCACCATCGCAAACCATTCTTGCATTGTACCTTTGTCGCGAACCAAATCTCATACTCGTTGTCCACCATCGACGTCGCCGAACCTTTGCCGACCCTCGCCGACCTTCGCTGGCCTTCAATTGAGCTTGAGACTATCGTCTGCTGGTTTTGGTTACTGTTCATCGTGAACCAACCTTTGCCATTGGTGAAATCAAACTTAATCCACCTGATGCTTCTAGTTACTATTCATCGCGAATGAGATATGCTTCTGGTTACTGTTCATCGCGAACCAGATCTGCTTCTAGTTATTGGTCATTGTTCATAAGACAGCCCTACAAATGTTCGTAAGTATTTTTCTGATTCTCATATTTTTCGTTTAAGCCCTACAGTTATTTGTATTGCTAATTTGTTTCCTTTGTGCACGTTATTTGTTAGTTGTTGTATTGGAGGATACTAATGTCGATGGCCACACCTCAACCATTAACAACCCGTAAGTTGAATAGAACCAATTATTTAAATTGGTCTAAGGCTGTGAAAATAGCCCTAACTGGATAAAGGAAACACCGTCACCTCACGGAATCCGCCCCGACATCAGATGATAAAAAGTATGATGACTGGATTCAGGCTGATGCGCAGATTGTAACATCGTTGTGGAATTCAATAGAGCCTCAAGTTGCTGATATCTGTACTCATCTAGATACGTGCAAAGATATATGGGAGTATCTTCGTATATTATACTCTAGTAATCTCACCAGGATGTATGATTTATCGGTAGAGTACTTCCAACTTCAGCAAGACACGCAATCCGTTACAGATTATTTCGCCACATTCAATCGCCTCTATGAGGAGATGAATACTATCCTACCAATGACTATCGATCTGAAAGAAATGCAAAAGTAACGTGAGCAGATGGCTGTCATGAAGTTCTTGGCTGGATTACGTCCAGAATTTGAACCAGTCCGATCTCAGATTCTTTCTAGTGCTACTCTCCCCACCATCACTGAAATGTATTCTTGCGTCTCGCGTAGCACTACCAAGGATAATATTTCTGGCTCAAGTTCGTCTACGCCATTTGAGCATTCAGTGCTTGTTACACAGATTCCTACAAGAAATCGAGGTGATGCACTCAGTGGTGTTCGTGGTGGTTTCTCTCATAGTGGCCATGGTGGTGGCCCTCGGGGTGGACGTAGTGGCCGTGGTCATGGCTCCTTTCGTCAGTGCTCCTTTTGTGGAAAGGAGAATCATACTAGAGAAACATGTTGGGATTTAGTTGGCCGTCTACCCAAATTCGCCAATGTAGTGACGTTTGATCCAGCTAATCCTACTATTCCAGAATCTCAGGCGGCCAAGGACATCTTTGATGAGGAATATGCTCAAGTCCTTCAGTATATGGCATCTCAGCAGGCATCTCTTCACATTGTTTCTTTAGCTCAACGAGGTACTTCTTCTACTTGTCGTTCCGTTCGCCCATCCCCTCCCACACCCTGGGTTATAGATTCTGCTGCCACTGATCACATGTCAGGTACATCTTCCTTATTTTTGCATATTCAGTCATCTTCTTCGTTGTCTCTTATTACAGTTGCTAATGGTTCCACTGTCCCTATCCGTGGCATTGGTACAGTGGAACCCTCACTCTCCTTATCTCTCTTCTCTGTATTGTATATCCCTTCGTTTTTGTTTAATTTGATGTCAGTTAGTAAGCTCACCAAATATCTTAATTGTTCTGTCTCATTTTTTCCTAATTCTGTCATTCTCCAAGATTTGAGGACGCAAAAGACGATTGGCACAGGGCGTGAGAAAAATGACCTTTATTACCTTGATCATGACGAGAGTCCTGCTCACTCACCTACTGCTTGTCCTGCTGTTGCATCCGCTCACCAGATCCATTGTCGTCTTGGTCATCCCTGCCTTGGCAACCTCAAATTACTTGTTCCTAATTTAAGTCATTTGTCTTCATTAGAATGTGAGTCTTGTCAATTGGGTAAGCATCATCGTATTTCATTTGCTTCCCCAGCTCATGTTCGAGCATTGAGTCCTTTTAGTTTAGTTCATTTAGACGTTTGGGGTCCTTCTCGTGTTACTTCTACATTTGGTTTTCATTATTTTGTCACATTTGTGGATGATTTTTCCAAAGTTACTTGGCTTTATTTAATGAAAGATCGTTCAGAATAATTCTTTATTTTTCGTACGTTTTGTGCTGAAATTCAAACTCAATTTAATGTACCAGTGCGTATTCTTCGTAGTGATAATGCTCGAGAATACTTTTCTCAGCCATTTACTTCTTTTATGCCGCACTCTGGTATCTTGCATCAGTCTTCTTGCCCTCACACACAACAGCAAAATGGAGTTGCTGAGCGTAAGAATCGACATCTTTTAGAAGTGGCCCGTACTCTTCTTTTTGAGATGAACGTTCCCAAACACTTCTGGGGCGATGCGGTTCTTACAACTTGCTTCCTAATCAACCGGATGCCGTCCTCTGCCCTAAAAGGCAAAGTTCCCCATTCCATTATTTTTCCCCGTTCACCCATGTTTAGTTTATCTCCTCGAATATTTGGGTGTATCTATTTTGTTCATCAGTTGACTCCCGGCAGGAACAAGTTAGATCCCTGTGCTTCAACATGTGTCTTCCTCGGCTATTCTCGCACACAGAAGGGTTATCGATGTTATAGTCCATCATTACATCGCTCATTTATGTGTGCAGATGTTACATTCTTTGAGTCCACCCTTTACTTTTCTGCCCCATCCTCTCGAGATGATCTGGATGTTACACTTCCTTTGCCAATTGAACCAAGCCCTACACTATCTTCCTCAACTCCAGATCCTATCCCTTCCTAGTTGTTCTTTAGCCCCTTTGCAGGTATACTCTCGTCGCCAGAAGGAAGCTTCCACTGTTGTGCCCATCGATTCTGTGCCCTCAGATTCTTCTCCAGCAGACCCACCCATGTCTGACCTGGACATGCTTATTGCCATTCGGAAGGGTAAGCGCACCTGTACTAACCATCCTATTTCTAACTTTGTCTCATATGTGCACCTATCTCCTTCCTACTCCTCTTTTGTTGCTTCTCTGCCCTCTATTTCTATTCCTAAGTCTGTTTCAGAGGCCCTCACTCACCCTGGTTGGGCAAAACCAATGGAAGAAGAAATGTTTGCCTTACATCAGAATGACACTTGAGATCTCGTCTCGCTTCCGCCTGACAAAACTATAGTTGGATGTAAATGGGTGTACACTGTCAAAGTTCATCCAGATGGCACCATTGATTGCCTCAAGGCTCGCTTAGTTACTAAAGGCTATACTCAGGTCTACGGTCTTGATTACTATGAGATTTTTTCTCCCGTTGCCAAGCTCGCTTTTGTTCGTTTGTTCATCTCTCTGGCTGCCACTTTTCATCGGCCATTACATCATCTCGATATCAAAAATGCTTTCTTAAATGGCGATCTAACTGAGGAAGTATATAGCGTAACCTCCTGGGTTTGTTGCTCAGGGGGAGTTTGATTTGGTATGTCGTTTAAAGAAATTTATTTATGACCTCAAGCAGTCTCCTAGAGCATGGTTTGAAAGATTTAGTAAAGTGGTCACTGTATCACTGTATTTGGTCTTCGGCGTTGTGGAGTCGATCATTCTGTCTTCTACAAACATAGTAAAATCAGGAGAATATTATTGATTGTGTATGTGAATGACATCGTGATTACTGGAGATGACCACAGTAGTATTCAAGAACTGAAAAAGTGTTTGCATAGTAAGTTCCAAACCAAAGATTTGGGACACCTAAAGTATTTCTTGGGGATTGAAGTTGTTCGATCAAGTTAAGGCATTTATCTGTCTCAGAGAAAATATGTCCTTGACCTATTGAGTGAAACAGGAATGCTAGGAGCAAAACTGATTGACTCGCCTATGGATCCAAACACCAAATTAGTGTCAGATCAGAGTGTACCACTGATAGATTCAACTCAATATAGACAGTTAGTTGGGAAGTTGAACTACCTGACAGTTACTAGACCAAATATCTCCTTTGCTGTTAGTGTTATCAGTCAATTCTTGGATCTCCAATGGTTTGTCACTAGGATGCAGTGATTTGTATTCTCCGATATCTGAAAGGTGCTCCTGGTTGTGGTTTGCTATATCAAAATTTCGGTCATACTCAAATGAAGGGCAACACAGATGCAGATTGGGCCGGATCACCCTTAAATAGGAAATCTACTATTGGGTATTGTATGTTTGTTGGTGGTAACCTTGTCTCTTGGAAGAGTAAAAAGCAAACGGTAGTGGCACGGGCGAGTGCGGAATCGGAATACAGGGCAATGACGCATACCACTTGTGAGTTAACGTGGTTGAAACATTTGTTGGAAGAACTTGGATTTGAACACACTTCACCGATGGACCTGGTATGTGATAATCAAGCAGCAATTCACATTGCATCCAACTCAGTCTTCCATGAGAGAACAAAACACATTGAAGTTGACTGTCACTTTATTCGGAAAAAATTGTTGCAGAAGCAGATTGAGACTAAACATGTAAACTCAGTTGATCAGTTAGCTGATATATTTACTAAACTGTTGGGGGGTTCAAGGATAAAGTACATTTGTAACAAGCTAGAAGCATACAATATATATGCTCCAGCTTAAAGGGGAGTGTTAAAGGGTAGTTAGGTCTTTTCTGTATTAATTAGGGTTTCCCGTACGGTTTAGGTTTTACCATATTGTTTCCTAATTCTTATTATAAATAGTGGAAGAGGCTAACACAATAGAGTAGGCCTTCTCGTTCTTTTAATAGCACCTTTTTACTTTATCAGGAAGAAGTATATGTAATGTGTAACTGGGATAGGTAATTTCCCCGTTTGGTACCTGTTTCCATTCCAAAAATTCTCATTCCATTCCCATATTTTTGGAAATTCTGTTTAGAAATAGCGTTTGGCAATTTTTGTTCTCTTCCCATTCCATTCTTATTTGGGAATTGTACCCATTTTTTTCTTAAGAAATGAAAAACAAAAAAAAAAGTTGTTTCTCATTATTTCCATTCCATTCCCAATATATGTTACTGTTCATCTGCCGTCGCCGGCCACCGTTCGCCGCCACCGGTGCCGACGCCGTCCGACGGCCATCTCCGGCGACCGTTGCCAATCACCTCCGGCCGTCCGCCGCCATCACCCACCGACCGGTCACCGTCGCCGCCACCATCACCCACCCGCCGGTCGCCGTCACCGCCAGGCCAAAACCAAAAAAAAAAATCAAAAAAAAAAAATTTAAATTGATTTTAGGATAAAATCGTTAGCGAACGCGATTCTCTTCCCAAAACAAAAAAAAAATTATCGTTACCAAACGCGATTCTACTCCCAAGAAAGAAACAAAATTATCATCCCATCCCATCCCATCCCACTCTTGGAATGGAAACAGAAACAGTTACCAAACGCCACCTTACTTTCCCCTCGACAATATATATTTACCAGCTACGTCCGTAGCACAAGGCATAATGAAGCTTAAAATCAACCACTTAGCAGACGCAGGGTGCATTTGGCTATAGGATTTGGGAGAAATTATGATTTTGATAGGGGATTTATGAAATTCATAAGTTAAAATTATTTGTTTGGCTAATTAAAAAAAAATTGTAATTTTTTTTTGGAATTTCGAAATGTGATTTATGGGGGAGTAAAATGACATTTCGAATACCTCCTAAATATGTATTTTTTTACAAATCCTTCCGAATGACGTGTCCTTCTTGAGATGAAATTACATCAAATAAGTAAATTTTCAAGAAATATACCCAAACAAAGAGAAGAATGTTGGGGGCTTCTATATGGTTCTAAATTGTGGGCAGTAAACACGAATCATGTCTATAAAATTAGTGTGATAAAAATGAAATGCTATGGTGGATGAGTAGGAAGAAAAAAATGGATAAAATTAAGAATGAAACTATTAGATAGAATTTTGGAATAACATCCATCGAAGAGAAGATAAGAGAAAATGCGATTTACTGCAAGTGCAGGGCAACAAGAGGGATAGATATGCCTAAAAAGACTTAGCACGAGACTTTTAGAATTCATTTGATGACATTAAACCCGACTGAGGGAATGCGATTTACTTCAAGTGCGGGGTTACAAAAGGGAGAGGTATGCCTCAGAAGACTTAGCACGAAACTATTAGAATTCATTTGATAACATTAAACCCAACTGATAGAATTTAGGAATAACATCCATCGAAAAGAAAAGAAGAGAAAATAAGATCCACTTCTAGTGTGGGGCTACAAGAGGGAGAAGTATGCCTAAGAAAACTTAGTACGAGACTATTAGAATTCATTTGATGACATTAAACTTGACTGAGGGAAAGGCCCTTGGTCGATCACTGTGACATAAATAGATTCATGTAGCCGACCCTACTCAAGTGGAAAAAAGGGTTCGTTATTTTTGTATACATAAACAATGTATTGGCAAATGTGATATTCTAAAATTCAAAATTTTAAAATGCCATCATTTGGAATTCCATGAATTCATGAATTCCTTGTGCAAATGCACTAAATTCGAGTTAACCCTAATCCTATAAGTTATTAAGCACTACCTCAAGTAAAAGAGTCAGAATAAGAAACAGGAGTCCAAGACTAGAAAAGAAAAAACCCTACTGACCTGGGAATGAGAGGGACACCTGGTGGCGGCTGAGCAAACAGGTAGCATCTTCATGCAAGCTATGACGCAATCAATGCGAAAACATTTTCAGCAAACGCCCATTCTCTGCTCAAACCCAAGCAAGACGCAGCAAGATTCAACAGTGAAGAATATCAAAGCATCAAATTTGGTACAATCCACCAATAAAACAAGAGATTTTGGATTAATTCTTGAAATCGATTTTCGCGACTCAATTCGAGGTGACAAAACCAAATATTGACAAACAAACTAAAAGAAAAGGCATTATTTGGCTCTGAAGATTGTTCTGAACTGGCAATTGATGTCAGCAGTGAAGATGTGCAATTGATATATGTTTGGGAATATAATCCAATGAAATGACATAAACAAGCGAAGCGACATGGAAGGGGTGGTGGAGGATTTGATTGGGAGAATCGTGTGGCTTTGTGAAGCCGTTAGCTTCATCTTTTTGATCCCTATCTGCCACTCGTTTCTTCTGTGGGGACACTACCAACGTAAAACTATGCAAAATTAGTTTCCTACACTACCCGTTGTACCAAAAATCAAATGACGGATTAAGTTATATTTTGAACGGTTAGATTATTCAAAATGTATAAGAATTTACTTTAATTACAATTTTCTATATTTTTTAGCCAGGGACATCTCCCTCATCTAAATCATTGATCTCTCTCTCACAAAGCTTCCACGATTATAGATTCAATATTTCGCACAAATCTATGATCTTCTCTCTATGTACTAATTTCTCGCAGATTGCAACTTTGATTTATCCCTTAAATTTTCGATCTTCTCTCTCTGTTATGATTTCTCACATATCGCAGTTTTAATCTGCCGCTCAAATAACTGATCTTCTTTCTTTGTTCTAATTTCTCGTAGATTGCAATTTTTATCTCTCACACAGTACATCGATTTTCTTTCTATGTTCTAATTTCTCTCGAATTGCATACGCAAATCGCAAATCGATTTCTCGCAAATCGCAATCTGCGAGTCGATCTCACTCAAATTTTTCTCTGCTAATATGTGAGTTGATGTAATTGATCGGAATTGGTTACATATAATTAAGATTGAAAAATGACCACTTGCGAGGTATAATTTTATTTTGGTTAATTAAATTGGTTGTCTTTTGTTATGATTCTCTTATCCTATTGTGCAAATTTAATTTCAATACATTTGGATTTGAATATTTTATTTTTTTTGGAAAAAAAACTTGAAGTTACATATGTAATTTTGTTCTTTGTACTTTTTTTCTCTTTTTTTTTTTGGGTTGTAAGAAACTAGCATTTGGGGTAACTAGTATAACTTTAATATTCAATTTATGCATAGTTAATATTTTTTGTCAGTTATGATCTGTTCACGACCATTTGTCAAGTGGATTTTTTTTTTTTACAGGTTGATGAACATGTCAAAATTGAATAAATGTTGCATTTATTTTATGTATTTTATTTTCTTTTATTTTTCTTTGTGGGTGTATATATATATATATATATATATATATATATATATATATATTATTTTATTTTATTTTTGTTGGTATAAAGAATGAGATGGGTTGTCTTTATTCAATCAAATAAATTCAATTATGTCAATGAAATAAGTGATTTGCTACTAAGGTTTTATTTGATTATAGTGTTTTTAATCTCTTTTTAATTTCTACCGTTTCTCGTATTTGAAAATGTACAAAGTTGTGCAATTTTAAATATAATGATATAAATATAGTTATTTAAATATTAAAAATTATGATTGTTGTTGATATTTTGTTGATGACTATTAAATTTGTTCAATTTATATTTTCTTGTATGAGTTCAACTTGATGGTATGGTTAATAGAAATTTTTGTATTTTACATTTGTTTAGTTTAAGATAGTGCTTTAGACGTGGGTAAAGGCTAGTTTCTTCAATCTGACACACGAATAGTATTACATATGTGATTTAGGTGGATAATCAAAGAGTGGTGGTAAAAATGATGTATTATTATTTTAAATATATTTGTATTAAAATTAAAAAAAAAATGACTAAATTATACTTAAAAAATTGCTCAAATTAAATTATGACAACAACCTAAATAAATTAAAATCCTAATCTCTAAACCCATATTCCAAAACCAAGAAATTAAAACTAATTAACCCAACCCCCCAAAAATAATGTTAACAATCTAACTCAACCTAAACCTAAAACCAATTAAACAAAATCAGATTATTCATAGAACACATAAAATCCAACTCAAACCTAATCATATAGAGAAAGGCAAAGAAAGGGTGAGAAAACAGGGATTGCCCTAGTGCTGGAAGCGCAAACGAAGTTGGAGAGAGAGAGAGATGAGGTCGAACATCCGAGCAAAAGAAATTATCTAACTTCTTTTAGGAAGTCAAAACGGTATTTTTGGCAAAGCCAATTTGGGTTTTCACCAACATAAGTAGCAAAAGAAATTTCAAAAAAAAATTCTTAAAGACCAAAAAGTTTATAAAATATTTTCATTGTAATAATGTTGGCCACATTATTGATGTTTGTGTTGAAAGTAATTGACAAATGCTAATGTCAAAGTAAAAAAGATTTGGGTACAAAGGGAACCTTGGTTCCGAAAACTAACCTTCCTGGACCCAAGTAAAATGAGTACCGTTTAGGAATCATTTGAGGTACTCTTTGTAAGTTAGTCTCAAAGCAAATATAAGTAAGGACAAATGGTTCATAGATAGCGGTTGTTCACGACACATGACGGGTGATAAAGATAAATTCACATCTTTGACACCTAAATATGGTGGACATGTGACATTTGGTGACAACTCTAAGGGTAAAATAATTGGTATTGGTAGTGTTGGTAAATATTATTTTATCATTGAAAATGTTTTACTTGTTGATGGTTCAAAATATAATCTTTTAAGTATAAGTCAATTACGTGACAAAGGTTTTAAATTGACATTTTTTTAAAATCAATGTGTCACCAAAGAAAATGATGATCACACAGTTTTATTCGTAGCATCACGTTTGAAAATATTTACACATGTTCTTTTGATGACTTATCTTCACAAAACATTTCATGTTTTAATGCATTTACCAAAAATAGTTGGTTATGGCATAAATGTTTGGGCCATGCTAGCATGGAACTTATTTCGAACTTATCTAAGAATAATCTTGTATATGATTTACCAAACTCTAAATTTGTTAAAGATAAGATATGTGATACATGTCAACTAAGTAAACAGGGCAAAAGTTCATTTAAGAAGAAAAAGTTTATTTCAACTATTAAAATTTTAGAACTTTTGCATCTAGATTTATTTTGGTCCAAATCCCATTGCAAGATTGGGTGGTAAGTATTATGCATTTGTTATTGTTGAATTTTTTTTCTAGATGTACACGGGTTCTATTTCTTGCTAAGAAATGTGAAGTTGTTTACATTTTTATTAAATTTTGTAAACGTAATGAAAATGAGAAAGGTATGTGCATTAAAAATACCTAGAAATGATGAGATGGAAAAATTATGTGAAGAAGAAGGTTATGGACATAATTTTTCAGCTCCAAGAACTCTAAAACAAAATGGTAGTGTAGAGAGGAAAAATTGTTCTTTACAAAAAATGGTTCAGACTATGCTGAACGATCATTCCTCACCTCAATACTTTTTGGCGGAAGCTGTAAATACAGCTTGTTGTGTATTGAATCGTGTTTCAATTCGTCGAGATTTGAATAAAACTCTATACGAGCTACGGAATGGTAAAACCCCATTATCTTTTACTTTAAAGTATTTGGTTGCAAATGTTTTATTCTTAATGATAAGTAAAATCTTTCAAAGTTTGATGCTAAATCCGATGAAGGTATTTTTATTGGTTATTCAACTACTAGCAACACTTATAGAGTATATAACAAATGTACACTTGTAGTTGAAGAATCGGTACATGTTGTTTTTGAAGAATCTAACCCGTTTTCATCTAGAAAAGATTTGAAAGAAATTCAGATTTGATTGAAAAATCAACAGAGCAAGTTAAAAATGCTGAAATAAAAACCGTTGATGAAGATTTATGGAAGTACAACCATCCGAGAACAAATTGCCAAAATCTTGGAAAAAGGTGAACAATCATTCTATCGAGGAAATCATTGGTGATATTGATCGCAATGTAAGTACTAGATCTACTTTAAGAAATATTATGAACAGTTTTGCTTTCTTATCTCAAATTAAACCTAAAAATATAAATGAAACAATTGACAATGAGTCTTGAATCTTAGCAATGCAAAAAGAGTTGAACCAATTTGAGAGGAATAAAGTTTGGGCACTAGTACCAAGACATAATGACCATCCCGTTATTGGAACAAAATGGATTTTTTGAAATAAAAAGGATGAGTCAAGTGTTGTAATTAGAAATAAAGCAAGATTAGAAGTACAAGGTTTTAATCGAGAAGAGGGAATAGATTATGATGAAACATATAATCCGGTAGTTAGACTAGAAGCTATACGTATGTTACTTGCTTTCACTTTTGCTAAATATTTCAAACTTTTTCAAATGGATGTTAAAAGTATATTTTTAAACGGTTTTAAATTCCAAGATGTTTATGTTGAACAACCTCCCAGTGAAAACTTTTCAAATCATGTTTTTAAATTAACAAAAGCACTTTATGGTCTCAAACATGCGCATAGAGCTTGGTATGAGAGATTAAGTAGATTTCTCCAAGATAAAGGTTTTAAATAAGATTTAAGCAATATAAATTTGTTTATTAAAGAATCTGAAAATAATATCTCACTAGTATAATCTATGTTGACGATATCATTTTTGGTGCTACTAATGAAATCTTGTGCTAAGAGCTTGCTAAGCTTATGCAGGAAGAATTCAAGATGAGTATGATGGGAGAATTAACTTTCTTTCTCAAGCTGCAAATTAAGCAAACAAAAGACGGAAAATTCATAGATCAAGTCAAGTATACCAAGGACTTAATAAAAAAATATGCATAGAAAACTCAAAGGTATACAATACATCGATGAGTACCTCAACAAAGTTGGACACCAATGAAAACAAAAAGGAAGTAAATGAGAAAGAATACCGTTGTATGATTGGTAATCTTCTTTATCTTATGGCTAGTAGACTTGACATCATGTTTAATGTGTGTCTATTTGCTCGTTTTCAATCTTGTCTTAAGGAATCGCATCTAATAGTTGCTAAATGCATTTTGTGATATTTTCTTGGTATATGTGATTTAGGATTATGATTTCCTAAGAATGAATATCTTGATATGTTTAGTTATTCTGACGCGGATTTTGCTGGTTGCAAAGTCAAGCGTAAAAGCATTAGTGGCAATTCTCATTTTCTAGGACACACATTTGTTTCTTGGTCAAGCAAGAAACAAAATTATGTGGCATTATCCACTGCCGAAGCCGAATATATAGTGGCTGAAAATTGTTGTGCTCAAGTACTTTACATGAAGCAACAACTTAGTGATTTCGGTATTGATGTTGCTTGTGTTCCAATCTTATGTGATAACACTATTGTCATATGTTTGAGCAAAAATCCCTACTCAACATTAATGAACGAATCACATTGAGATTCGACATCATTTTGTTCATGATCATATTCAAAAAGACGATATCACTTTGAAATTCATTGACACTAATAATTAATTAGCTAATATATTTACTAAGCCTCTTGCAAAAGAACAATTTTCAAAAACTTTATGTGGTTTAGGTATGATGAGAGAAATAGATGTTTTGGAACGATGTTTTGTAAACTAAGTTTTCAAAAATTCTATTTTGAGAGCATATATGATATAATTCTTCAAAATTGCAAAAATTTTGTAATAAACCAAAAATTGACCTACATTATGATTTTGATATTCAAATTGATGTTTATATATATGTTGATCTCTAGGTTTTAAAGAACAATTAAAGGTTGATGTTTTTTGTGGAATTAATTTGTTTATTGAGTGTTTTACAAAAGAGTTCCATAATATTGATTGTGTTGAAGATATCATGAAGAAAATGTAAGATGGATGCATTGAAGAAGTGAAAAACTGCGAAGACCTTGAAGAAATTAGGTGAAAATAACTCTATATATTTATACTCTTAATGTAATCCGAATTAGGATCGCACACGACACTATTAAATGAGCTATCTTTTTGTGTATTGATATGATAGAATTTAGGATCCTAATTATTTTTTTAGTATGTACTCCTTATGTGAAATTGAAAATAAAAATTGGCCTACTTGAAAATAAGGATTAAAGAATAAATTGTTGAAGTTTAGGGTCAATTCAGTCAACCGAGAAAAGTAATAGTTTAACTGAATCAAACAGTAAGTTTTGGAGCAGAATTGGTGAAGGTAATAGTTAACCCAACACCGATCGATCAATCGATCTGAAGGGATCGGTCAATCGTTTGAAACAGTGAGATTTTTGGAGTAAAATATAAAGTCCCTGTATCGATCGGTTAACCAACCAAAGGAGATCGGTCAATCGATTGGTACGCAATCAATTAACCCACCGTGCTGGAAGTTTGGAAGAAAAACTATCTGCATTAACTGGTCAACTGACCAGAAGAGGATCGGTCAATCGACTGGAGTTTTTGGTTTAGCCTAGTTTCTATACTGTATCAATTGGTCAACCGATTTCTAGGGAAAGGTCAACCAACTGTTTCAGTTGAGATTTCGAGGAACTTAGTCTTTCTGTAAAAAACTAGCTGTTTTTTATGATTCTAAGAGAGAATTTCAGAGAATCTGATTTTATTGAAGATATGGTACATATATTTTATATCCTTATTGATTTAGTCCACATAATTAATGATTCTCTCAATTTAAATAAATAAATAAATACTTCTTATCTTTATGATTGTTAAATGAGAAATATTTTATGGGATTATTTGAGAGATTTAGAAATCTATTTTGATGTGGAATACCCCAGAATTGAATGATTATGTTATATGGGGTCTAATAATACCTTTTAGAGGCATATCTTTTGAAAAGTAGCCGTTGGAGGGCTTCATATTGGTCTATATATTTAGACTTACGGGATTAAAGAAAAATATCAAGAACATCAGTTCCTACATTTTTCTAAGAGTTATTATTCTGCTGAGATTTTTCAAGAGATATATTGTGTTAAGTTCTTGATCTAAAGAGCTGATCTATTTGGCGTCACCGACTTGTGCTATCTTGCGATTCTGTTTTCAATCTTCAGTGTCTTTTCGGTGAGATCTTTCTAAGCTATTATTCTTAATTGTGATTTCATATTGTTATTATTTGCTTGGTTGTTAAGATCATTTTCAAATCTAAAAGCATGAAAAATCTTTTTAAAACGATTTTGTGTAATTATTTGATTACGTGCTATAATTTGTAATACCCACACTTGTTTATTTATCAGATATTAATTTGCCTCACATTATATCTATCATGTAGTAAATTTTAGGACATCAATTGAGTTTATCTGTATTGAGCTAGTAGAAACTCCTTGTGGGAAGAAACTCGTATTTTTAGTATTTGTAAGTCTGAGCAGATTAGATACGGTAGGGCCGGTGTTTAGTAAGGGTAGCTAAGTTTCAATCTTTTCCGTTGAAAAAGATTAAGGTTTGATATTTGTCCTAAGTATAAAAAGGTTAAACTATTCTTTTTTCTTGAAAAGAACTAAATCCTGATTCTCACTGAATTCAATTAATTTGAGTGAATTGTAAATATTCCATCCTTACTTGGGAAAATGATACTTGTAAGTGTGGTGAGATTTTAATTCTTTCTATAATAGAATTAGGTTAGTCTTTAATTCAGTAAAAGATAAGGTTCTTCCTTAGTCTAGAAAAAGAAAAATTATAAAGGTTGATGCTGAGCCTAGTAAAAGACTTGTTGTAAAAGTTTGGTTCTTACCTAGTAAATGAATCAAGGGGTTTAGAGATTGTGAATCTCCGTGGAGCTCAGAGGACTAGATTGGGCAAAATTAGCTTACTGAACCCGGATATATCTTAGTGTGTTACATTCTTTATTTTCATTATATTGTGTTTGGGTGTGAACCTAAAATCAAACATTTATCCACTGCATAATAAATATAATAATTGATTTAGAAAAAATTGATTATTTGATAATTAAGTATTAAAAAATTTATTCATCTAATTTTTTTTAACCTTTCAATTCACTCCCTCTTGGGTATCTCATTAGGCCAACAAGATATATATTTCAAAATTATTTTAAAAGAATTTCAAAACCATGCTCTTCAAAATGATCAAAAATTTGATTTTCATAACTTGAATTCTTGAGGCGATAATGAAATTTGTTTATGTGTGATATTGATCAATTCTAAGATTTATCGGATTGATATATTCACTAACAAACTACAAAAAAACTAAAAATTAAGTAAATTCATCGAAACAGTGCTTGAAATGAAGAACGAATCAAGCTGAATACTTGCTGGAAAACTTCCAGCATAGGCGATCAACTACCAAAGGGCCAAATAGTCGACTACTTGTCCTGATGGTTGATAGTTGGGGTGGTTATAGGAATTCAATGCAATTTTTATGACCTAGGGTTTATATCTTGCATTCATTGCCTATAAATATTCACTTTCACATAACATTTCATCCACACACTTCTTGGAAGGGAGATTATCTTGAAAGGAGAATAAAAAACCCCAACCCTAGCTTGTGAGATTCTTGAGATTCTTGGTGTGAATCCATGGCACCGAGAAGATCTAGGATAAGTCAAGAGGAGTAAAGCAATGTTCCTTAATTCAATCATCATCCCTTTTCTCGTCTTGAACATTAAGAGCAATTTTAGGTAGATTTCTCTCATTGAAAGGTGATTACCGGCCGTCCTGTTATTTTCGATTCGCTTTCTAATTATAATCTTCATACTCGTACCTATCTTACACTTTGGTTGGGATAGATTTGTTGCATTATCTTTACCTCCATACACCATTCTTGTTCAAATATTCTATGCAAACCTTGTTTATGAACATGGAATTTATACATCCTATGTTAATGTTGTTGAAATGTTATTCATTTATCGCTTGCTTGCTATAATTTTTAACTTTACAAGAGGTGATATTCAATCCAAAAGAAAAAATAATTGGTTGAACCTTACTTAAATTTCAAAGAATGGGATGTTTTGGCTACACTCGTCGAACCTTCATTCCGTCCCGTTCATGGAAACTCTGTAGCAGATATTCCCCTTAAATTTTGTCTACTTCATTCTATTATTAACTACTATGTTGTTCCTAGATTAAGAAGTCATGCTCACATAGGTTTCTTCGATCTTTTATCCTAAATAGCTTCCTTGATGACACAAGAATTAATCATGCTTTTGTGATTGGTAAACATATGCTAGCACAAAAGAAAAAGAACAATGTCTCGTTACCCTACGACATTGTTCTCATCACTATTTTCAATCCTTTTTATATACCTCTCAACAATGAAAATCCTTCTACCATAATTTCAATGCATGAAATTCTTGATTTCTCTATGGTTGCCAAAATGGGTTAGAAGTTTGAGAATGGTTAATGGAGAAAAAATGTAAGAAATGAAATTGATCACTACATTGTCGGATTTGCACTCACAAATACGTCAAATATGCTTAGAGTTGCGAATCTATCTCAAGAAGGTGAAGCAAATGTCGAAGAAGAAGAAGAAGAAGAAGAAGAGGTTGGAGAAGAAAGAGATGATGAGATAGAAGACGTTCCAACTCAAGCCGGTGGAACCTCTACTTATGAAGTGGGAAAATGGTCAAATTCTCAAAACTTTCAATAGAATGACCTTGTCTCATGTATGGACAACATGCGTATGTATTTTGAGAGTTATGTGGATAGTCTTTTAGATCATTTTGATGCTCATGCACATAGTGTAGACGAGCGGTTTCAAATGATCATAGGATCACTCTCACAAGTCATGCATCACTTCTACACACACTTTCCACCACCACCATCTTAAAACTAGTCTAACTTCACTTTTTGATGTAACAAAAAGGGAGAAAGACTTGGATTTGATGTTTTGATGTTTACGTTGCACTTAGTATTACACCTAGTTGTTTTTTATTATGCATCTAGTATTTTCTAAGTTTATGATTATGTTCTAACTATTGTAAGACAATATATTTTATGTGGTGTATTATTGATATGTGTTGTGCTATGTTGTTAATATATGTTGATTATATTGATTATATTGTGTTGAGAATTATAATTACTTTTCAAGCCTAAGAGAATGAAAAATTGAGATTTCATGGATAAATTTTCAAAAACCGATCTCATTCTCAGGGGGAGATAACAAAGTGATTATCATTCTTAAAAAAATCAAATGAGTTGTCATCATTAAAAAAGAAGAGATTGTTGGCCTAAGTGGTTTTAATCATAGGATCTTCGAAATGGGATTTTGATGATTATGCCTCATTTGATGTTTTAATATTCTAATGTTGTTTCTAAGTATAGATCGTTCTTATATTATGGAAATACATCATGGAGATGCATTCAAGGCAAAATGTATGATTTATTTAACCGTAATTTTTTATTTTGATAACATCACTCAAGAATATTGAACTAAGAACTCTATAGATTGCACGCTGCGCCCCCCTTCCCCCCCTCGAGAATACACACATTTGTGATATATTTATCCAAACATGTTTAATATAATTATATATCACAATATGTGTCATCCATTTGATCATATTATGCTTATTTGGCGATTTCACGTTTTGATCACAAAAATGCTCAAAATGCTTAAACTTGAATTCTATGTGATCATATGGTGAATCTCAATCACTCTTTATACCCCCTATAAAGAACGATCCAGATTGATTATCTGATTTAACATAAATATAAAATAAATATTTTATATAAAATATATAAATTTTGATTTTTTATTTCCTTTTTAATTTTTATTTCCTATTTTACTCCTTTCTTCCTTATTCTTTATCACCTACTAACCTAGCCCCTAATTTCAGCCGTTTAGTTTAGCCGCACAACCACACTCTCTAAAGCCTAGCCCTCAAGCCCAATTCTTTCTCTCATCTTCCTATTTTCTCTCAGGATCTCTCATTCTCTGCCTAAATTAGTCGACACCATTCCCTCATGGATTTGCAACCATCGGTACATCATCATCACACTATCTCTCTCAGTCCCCAAGCTCTCTCCTGTCTTCTTCCATCTCACGTCGCGCCCTCCACTACTGTCCCCATCAACCATCGTCACCCTCAATCCCAAAATCGAACCCTACGCCAACTCTCTCTTGTCCTCATGGATTTGTAGCCACCGGTACATCATCATCGCGCTATCTCTCGTAGTCCACAAGCCCTCTCCTGTTCTCTTCCATCTCACGTCGCTCCCTCCACTACTGTCCCCATCATCCATCATCACTCTCCATCCAAAATCGAACCCCACGCCAACTCTCTGTCGCAACTTTCTACCGAAAGTAAGTCTTCTTGCTACACTTCTCTCCATCTCTCTCTATGTCTTTCTAACAACCTTTACCATGGCGATGTCACCCAAATTTACAATTTATTTTCCATAATTTTTGTTGTGCATTGATTAGTGTCAAGGTTTATGGATCGATTTTGATATTATGCTTTGGTTTAATTTCAATTCGAAGGAACTCAATTTGTTGTTTTCTGTTTTTCTTTGTATACTAATTTTATGTTGGTAATCTTAATTTTTTTTCTTCTGTTTTTTGTATTTCATTTATTGAAATCTATCAACAGTTAATCAACAAATTCCCGAGCTTCAATTAATTTTTTGCCGATTTTGGCATCTGCACAAGACTACTCTAACTGCAAATATTATAGGTATTTTAAGTACTTCTTTAATATATCGATATGCATATTTTTTTTTTCAATGAATATATTTATGGGGTGGGATGATTATGTGGGCCTTCTCAAAAATCTGTTTTTGTTCTAAAAAAATCTGTTTCAGTTCAGGGAATAGTAGTGTTTTAGTGATTGTATTTATTTATTTTAATCTGCGGAAATAGATTGTAAATTTGAGAGTGTTGTTGTTCGACATCAATTGAAACAATGACAAGTCGTTCTACTACACGATGTGTGTCACGTCATTGACTTTTCGTTCGTAATCCTCCAGCTGTACTTCCTTGACAGAGCTGAGTTACTCGGGAATATGTGATGGGATTTTCAAGATGGTTAGTTATCTATTTGAATTCCATTAGTTTTACTTATAGTCTTCCTAAATAAATTCATGCCAAGGCTTTCGATGGATCTGATTTTGATCTGAATCCAATTAATCAGTTATTTTTATTATATTTGTATTGTTCTTAGTTTTTACTTGCAATCGGGTTCAATTGGTGTAATTCTGTATGTATTAGATTTTAGTTAGCAATAAGCGTTTTGATTGTTGTAATTGAACGAGAATGTCGTGCAAATAATTGTTGTCTTTTCTTTTAAAAAAATAGTTAACTTTATAATATTAGTTATTATTGTTATGTTGATTTAAAAATCAGAGTGTTTGAGAATATTGTATAAACAAAGCAAGATATGTTATTTTTTAAATGTTGGTTTTTGTTGTGTTGACTTGCAAACCGATAGTTGATAACTTGGAAACAAATGGTGTTTTGTCATTTTTTTTTGAAATGTTGGCTAAGTTTTATTAATTGTTATTGGTTATTGTTCTATTCATGTAAAAACAAGAGTTGATATAAACAATAGGAGTTGTCATGTTTTTCTAAATTTGTACATGTATTATTAATTTATGTTTAATTGTGGTTCATTAAAATTATTTGACGATGAAAAGCAAAATTTAACAATTTGATGGTTTATTTATTTTATTATTCAAATTCTAATTTTTAGCATTGTTTTGTTCGTTAGATTTTTTTATTTTTTTATACAATTTGTTTCTTTGTACTCTAAAATATGCTTTTAAAGTTATTCCACTTCAAATTGAAAGTTTTTTTTTTTTTTTTTTTTTTAAAATTAAGATATTTTATTAAGTCTGTGCCTTGAGGCACGGGTTATCCGTTTGTATGTTATAAAAGTGTTTAGGATGCTAAACGATCATGAATTGAGGCCAAAAACCAAGAATAGACGAAAATGACACTTGTGCTGAAATTATAACATAAGTAGTCGACTACCAAGACCATAAGTAGTCAGCTACTGACTGACCGTGAGCTTTCTCTCTCCTTCTCTATTTTCGGTCAATCATAGCTTGTTCTTGATGAGTTTTGAATGTTTGTATACCTTATTTAAGGTATCTAGTATCATAACAATCATTTAATTTGATCAAAGTATCATTGGATTAAATCAATTGATCATAACCATTTCAAAGGTTCAAGAACTAATTGGACATATTTTTGGCATGAACTCAAAATTGATATTACATGTCAAATCTTGTTTCCGTTGCTTCAATCATGTTATTTCAAGTTTATATGATGTGTCTACATGATATATATGTGCTTGATTGAAATGTATAACATTGTATCATGTTTAATTGACATTTTGTCATGACAACTATGAAAACTCTGTTTTTTACTTGTTATAAATGTTTTAAGTGTTGAACCTACTTGGCATTCATGCTATAATGATCTAATAACTTGTATAGATGTATTATAAGTACTATACATCATTAAAATGATTGTATAATTTGTGCATAGTGCTTATACTTCTCAAAATACATCAAAGACTTGATTATACAAGTTGGTAGACAAGGATATATTATTAAATGCTACCAAGAATACTTTTTGATTTATTGGTAGCGCCATGTATTTAATTCTATACCATACATTGTCTCCCATTAATGAATACCTACCTCTTGTCTTTGAAATTATAATAATATTCAAATTCTTTGATCCTATATTATGCATTAAATGATGGAAAAACTTTTGCAGTTGTCAATATATTATTGTCTACTCTTTTGTTCAAAGACTTATTTGTATCTTACTGATTTCTTGACCCAACACATTGTGTAATACATGCTTGGAAAGCTAATTCAAATTATTACCTATATGCATTGATTACACAAGGGTCCTAATTCTCTAGTAAAAGAAAATATGGCATCAATCAAGGGAAAAAGCTGCTGGATTTTTTATATTGTGATGGGAAGACTTAGTGCTATGGAGTCTATTTGACATTATCTTCTAAGGGACATGAAGCAACGGTCATAAGAGGTTTTTTGCTTGAGTCTTGGCTCTTCCTAACACATTTCTTGCTATAAATAAGAAGGCCAATCAACTAGAAGAATAATCAATCTCACACACGTGATTCAAAGAAATATATTACAAAGTTCTTCAAGCTTTCAAGTAATTTTTTGAGTAACATCACTTTCATTCTTCTTGATTCATATTCATTTGAGTGATTGTTATATTTAGCTTCATAAACACTTAGAGATCTTTGAGTTCTTTATCTTGAGAGTGTTGAAATCCCATTTCATGAGAACTGGTGAGATTATTGATTGTAATCTTGAGTAAGAGTCTTACTTAAGATGATTATTTTGTAAGTGAAATATATTCACTCTAAATTGAAAAGTCTTGAGATACGAACTTTTCAAGTGGCGATTGTAGAATGTTTGATCTTCACCTGAAAAAGGATTAAAAATAGTAGATTAAAATCTGCAAAGGAACTCGGGGGAGTAGATGTAGGTAAAGGGTTGCCGAACTACTATAAATACTGGTGTTAATCTCTGTAACTCTACTCTTTATATTTCTGTTTTTACTTGTGTTTGTGATTTCTTATTTGCTTGAATATCCGTTTTGCATTTAAACACGATCATATTATCACAAGTTTGATTTTAGTAGATTAGATTATGAAAATTTGCCAAACCAATTCACCCCTTCTTTTGGGTAGTTTCTTGGGCCACAGAAACCTTTACAATCTTTTTCACAGGTGCAAGATTAATCTAATTCTTTTTTAGGCTCAAAATCAAACATATTTTTTTTTCAAGATTGAAGACTAACCCTACGTTTTACACAAGCGCAAGATTAACCCTATCTTTTTCACAGGCTCAAGATTAAACCTATCTTTTTCCCAAGCTGAAGACTAACCCGGATTAGGCTAGTTCCCTTTATGCATAACGCACTCTTGCTTAGACCTAATATGTTTAGGTATAAGGTACAACTCACAAATATAAAAAATATAGATGTTTCTTCTCACAAGAGTTTCAACACCTCAATTCAAAATTAAACTCAATTAATGTCTCGATAGGCTAGTGATAGAAATGTGTAAATATACTAAATATGATTTGTAGGAATTAAAGCATAAATATTTTTACAATCAAATTTTCAGACAAAATCATTTTAAAAATATTTTCAATTATTCATAAATAATAACGAATTTCAATCACAAGAATAACAAGCTCAAATACTCAAGACATATATATATATATATATAATTCAAATTCAACATGATCAATTTGAGCAAGTAAAAATAACTAGAGAGATCTCACTGGGTTTTCTTTAAAAAGATGAATATAATAGCAATGTAGTTTTCAAACCCGGATTTTTCGCAAAGATATCCTTTTGAATAATCATGAATTTCTTCAAAAAAAATCTTTGAAAAATATTTCAAAATATATTTGTTCAAAAACTTCTCTCAAGTATATTTCATAAAAATAATTACTCTCTCTTTAAAAATCTGATTTGATATGTATTCTTGATTATTTGAAAGATATTCACAAATCTATATATAGATATTTTAAACAATACCTATAACCACTATATTTTGAAATATATACCAAAACATAACATATATAGACCCCACATATTAAATAAATTCAAATTAGCTTTATTTAACCAAGAATAGAACTTTTATAACACTCAATTTAGTCCCAAAAATATTTTGATTTAAAACCCCAAAGGATAGAAAGAAGTTTATCCGGCATAAAACACTAAATTGAGAAATACATGGACGAAATCATAAGTTATTAAAAATATATGATATATCTTTGAAATATAGTCAAAATTCATTAAAATAATATTTTCTAACATTCAAATTCTTAAAAATGGATGGAAGATCTTTGAAAAAAGTTATAGTCAAAGCGGATAGCTTACTGAATCGGTCAATCATCGCATAATGCGGTTGACCTTTTGGCCTTTAATGAATAGATTTTTATGCATTATACACTGAGCGGTTGATCGGGCAATCGAACATTTTAGGCTTTGAAACAACCGTTTGACTAGATATCCTAACAAAAAATGCGCCATCTTGAATCTTCCGATCGACCGGTCTTTGGGACGGTCGACTTTTCAGGCTGAAAAATATTTTACTGAATTTTTAAGACATTTTCTTGATCAAGGACTTAGGAAAATCATTTACTCTCTTAAATTTATCACTTCTTACCACAAAAATATTTCTTGTTAAATCCAAGTGTCGTGCATGATCCTAATCTGATTCCATTAAGAGCTCAAGAAGAATTGAGTTATTTATCTAATAATACGAAAAATTCTTCTTGCTTAAAAATTCTTCAATATCTTCATTACAACCATTTTGATCTTTATAATTCATTTTCATAAAATTTTATTTGAAACTAAAATCTGAAATACTTGATAAACACACTAGTTCCTTAAAATATCAATACTAATTGGTTCATCAAAATATTTAGGATCAACAATCTCTCTATTTTTTATGATGACAATTAACCTTAATATTTTTTCAAATTATATATATATATATATATATATATATATATATATATATATATATATATTATGCTATTAACTTTCTCTGTCATTTTGTACTATATCAGATACTTCTCCTATCATTTTATAAATACTAGATACCTCCCCTGTCATTTTGCTCAAACATCATTTACCTCTCTTATTGATTAAACAATAATAATTTTTTATTATAATACCAATTTTACCCTTGACAATTTAAAAAATAATTAAATAATAAAAAACTAAAATACATAAATAACCCTTTAATTTATATATATTCATCCCTACCTCCTACTATCGCACCCACCGCCACTACCACTTCTTACCGCCGCCGCCCACCACCTCCCACCGCCGCCACCAACCACCACCCGTCGCCACGTTCTGCCACCACCACCTCCCACCGCCGCCACCCATCCCCATTTAAAAAATATATATATATTTTTAACCATTTCATTAAAAAAAAATTACCCTTTCATTAACCTTTTTCTCTCTCTCTCCGGTGGTAGCTGTGGTGGGTAGTGGTGGCAACGATGGGTGGTGGTGGAGGAGTTGGGCGGTAGGTGTGAGAGGTGGCAGTAGTAGGAGGTGGTGTTGGGAGTTAGGCGATGTTGGTGGGAGTTGGGTGGTGGTGAGAGGTAAATATAATTATTTAAAAAATTAAGGGTAAAAAATATAATTTTAAAAATATAGGGGTGCTAATGATTTTTTTTTTTAAATAACCTAAGAGTAATTTTGTCTAAAGGGAGGTAAGTGGTGTTTGAGCAAAAAGACAGGAGAGGTCTCTAGTATTTACAAAATGATAAGAGAGGTATCTGGTATAGAGCAAAATGATAAGGAAGGTTAATGACATATACCATATATATATATATAACCCCCACTTCCCCCTGAATATGAGGACGAATTTTTGCTCAATTAAAAAGCATAGTGGGAAAACTTTTTAAGAATTATGCAATGAGATTTAAAAAAATTTCAAGATTAAAAATAGCTCCCCCTTTGTCATCTCAAGCTAAGCATAAAAACATTTCCTCTGTCATCTCAAAAAGTGGAGAAGGTAAATCAAAACATCAACTGATATGTGAAAAATGATTTTCATGATTCAATTTTGAAAATTAATCTAAGCAAACATCATTGTGCCTAGCCATTTCCAAACCCCGAATGAAAATTGATCTTCTGCCTAGGGCTTCATGAAAATGTTGGCAAATTGCTCGTGTGTGTCAACATATTCAAGAGAAATGTCACCCATTTGAATGTGATCTCGAATAAAATAATGACAATTCTCAATATGCTTAGTACATGAGTGATGTGTTAGATTTTTACTATGGCATATGGTACTTGTGTTAAGGAAATCCAACAATGCTAAGAAAAACAAGAAAAGAACTCGAACAAGATAAGAATTTCATCAAGAATGAAGAAATTTGGAGAGTAATGTGGATATCCACTGCTTTGTGACTTGAAATCTTGCTTAGTCTCTTCAAATCAACCAGATCTAGCGAAGTTATGAGGATAAATCTTCAAGTTTGAATGGACATGAAGGGTTTTGGGGGTTAAATCTTAGAGGAAAAAGGGAAATGAACTGAAAAATGAGAAAGGAACTTAGATTCATTGAACTTATCTTGTCGACATTTGGTCGACTAGTATTTAGGGTGGTTGACTGGCCCTTTTAACATTTGAGAAACCAAAATACCACCTCATTTTTTCGGTCGACCAGACAAGTTTAATTTTGACAATTTTGTCTATTTTAACCTCATTCATTTGTCAAGTATTCCACATAATATTATGATTAAAATAACACATAAACTACTAAATACTAAATTGGCTTTAAATATGAAAGCATTTAATTAATAGAATAATGTGATGTATTTGTCTCTCTAACAAAATTTATAAATTTATACTTAAGTAAATCAGGCATACCTTTATCATCCTTGGGAGCCACTGGTGTATGTACCTTATTTCCATGGTCAATGCAATTCTTATTCTCTTATGCAACAACTTTCCGTGTTGTCTTGTCATCTTTGAAGGTAACTCATTGATTTTTTTTGTAGTACTTTTGTGCGCTCTGGAAATTTCTGGTTTAAGGTCAGTCATAATCTCCTTGTCTTTCTTTGACACTTCTGATTAATGAGATTTGTTACGATCTACAATTTGAGCTTGTGGCTTTATGAAATTTTCCATTTTATGCCCTTGTACATTTCTTCCATTTATCCTCCTTGGCCCAGCATAATTCGCATTTATACCTTCATGAAAATTTTCTTTCCTGATATCCAATTGTTTCTAGATCCGATTGGATAACCATGCATTTGATAGCACTATTTTTCAAGGTGACCATATTTTCTATAATAGTATGTAAAAATATTTGACTACTTTTTAGAAAAATTATTAGAATTAGTTCTCAGTATAAGTGCATGATACTGATAATAATGATGTGATTTTGTCTTAGAGTCTATTAGTTTTTCAAAAACTTTAGGTTTTCCAGAATTTTTGAATTTTTCAACAATTTCCTTCAACTCCTTTTGAGTTTGTTTAAGCATGTGTTCCATTACGCCAATATTCATTTGAAGACCAAAAAATTTTCTTGTTGATAAATTCAAGATCATTCTTTGAGATTTGATAATCATTTTCAATTGAGTGGATTTTTAATATTTCTCTTTCGAGTTCACTCCTTGAATTTTCCAATTCAACATTTAAAGTTTTATTTAATTTTTCAAGATTTTTAAATTTGCAATCCCTTGTTGAAGATTTGAAACATCTTTTTTCAGAAAAGAATATTTTTCTTCAAGAGATTCAACATTATCAAGCAAGTTGCTTATTTAAAAAAAAAAAAAACATTTAAAAAAAATTCAATTCCAAAAAATTTAGCCAAATCTTTCTTTTGTTAGATAAAACAACATCAAACTTTTTATTTTCAAGAATCACAATCTTTTTGGAAAGTTTTTAAATTTCTCTAGCAAAAAACCTTGTAAAAATAACAAGCTTCGCAATAGCTTTCGGAACATCTTTGTCATCATTATTTTTATTATTTCCACTTACAAAACACTAATTCTCAGAACAAGCAAGAGACACATAATCATTTTCTACATTTTCTACAGTGCAATCCATGTGATTGTGTTAGCTAGAATGTGAAGTTTATTCAATTAATATAACTCTAGTATCAATTGTTGGTCCAAAGATCTACCCAAGAGGGGGTAAATTGGGTAGTTCAAAAATTAAACAAATAAGTTTAAAAATTAACAATCAAATCAATTCAATTTTCTTAACTTGTTATTATATTGTTATATAGCAGAAACGTGAATTAACTAAGTACACAAGAAAATAGATAAAAGACAGAGAAATTGACACAAAGTTTTATAGACATTCGACAAGCTACTATTGCCTATGTCTCTCCCCTAAGCTCCCGCAGATAATTCGCAATCTACTAAACCCGATCCCTTTCCCAGATAGAAACCAAAAGAACCCTGATTAGGCAAGACCCCTTTACGCCTAATCTACTCTCATTTGGACTAGGTACATTTAGGTCTAAGTTACAAGTCACAAATACAAAAAATATAATTGTTTCTTCTCACAAAAGACTCTACCACCTCAATTCAAAGTTAAATTTAATTAATATCCCAATAGGTTGGAGATAGAAATATGTGAGATACTAAATCTAATTTCTATACATATTATATGAAACAAGGTTTTTCTCTACTATTCTTTTGCAAAGGTAAAATTACATATTTGTCCTCCAAATTTGTAAAAACTAAAAGGTCAACTTTTTGACCTATTTTATTTATATTATATATGTGGCTATTTTATATATATATTAAAAAGTTCACTTTTTATTTTTTAAAAGAAAGACAATTTCTATATATTATAATAATATACATGTAAACATAAACAAATTTTTTGTACAACAATTTTGTTGGTCCAATGAGCTATCCAAGCAAGGGTGAATTTGGTAGTTATAAAAATTTAGATAAATAAATCTTTTAATACTTAATTATTAAATAATCATTTTTTTCTAAATCAATTATTATATTAATTACGCAGCTTATAAGTGTTTAATTCTAGGTGCACACCCAAACAAAATATAATAAAAATAAAGAAGACAACAAATCAAGATATATCTTGATTTAGCAAGCTAGCCTTGCCTAATCCAGTTAAGAACCAAACCCTTACAACAATTCTTTTTCCAGACTCAGAATCAACTTTTACAATTATTTTTTTTTAGGCTAAGGAAGAATTTTATCTTTTTACCAGGTTAAAGACTAACCTAATTCTATTACAGGAAGAATTAAAATCTCACTACACTCATAAGTATCATTTTTCTAAGTAAGGATGGAACCTTTACAATTCACTCAAATTAATTCAATTCAGAAAGAATCAGGACCTAATTCTTTCCAAGGGAAAAAAATAACCTAATCTTTTTATATTTAGGATAAAGATCAAACCTTAATCTTTTTTTACAGAAAAATATAGAAACCTAACTACCTTAACTAGACATCGGCTCAACCGTGTTTAATCTGCTCAAATTAACAAATATAGAAAATATGAGTTTCTTCCCATAAGGAGTTTCTACCACCTCAATACAGATAAACTCAATTAATGTCCTGAAATTTACTACGTGATAGATACAATATGAGACAAATTAATATTTGATTATAGATACAATATGAGGCAAATTGATATTTGATTAATAACCAAGTGTGGGTAGCACAAATTATAACACGTAATCAAATAATCACACAAAATCATTTTAAAAAGATTTTTCAGACTTTTAGATTTGAAAACGATTTTCTAATGATCTTAACAACTAAGCAAATAATAACAATATGAAATCACCATTAAGAATAATAGCTTGGAAAGATTTTACCGAGATAACACCAAAGATTGAAAACAGAATCGCAAGATAGCACAAGTCGGTGACTCCAAATCAATCAGCGTTTTAGATCAAGAACTTAACACACTATCTCTTTCGAAAAATCTTAGTAAAATTATAACTCATAGAAAAGTGTAGGAACTGATGTTCTTGATATATTTAATCCCAATCCCGCAGGTCTAAATATATACACCAATATCAAGCCCTCCAACAACTATTTTTCAAAAGATATGCCTCTATAAAACACTCTTAGACCCCCATATAACATAATCATTTAATTCTGGGTTATTCCACATTAAAATAACTTTCTAAATCTCTCAAATAAGGCCATAAAATATTTCTCATTTAACAATCATAAAGATAGAAAGTATTTAACTATTTAAATTGAGAGTCATTAATTATGTGGATCAAATCAATAGGGATATAAAATATATGAACCATATCTTCAATAAGATCATATCCCTCAAAATTCTCCCATGAAATCATAAAAAAAAAAAAAAAAATGCTAGTTTTTAATCGAAAGACCAAGTTCCTCGAAATCTCAACTCAAATAGTTGGTTGACTGATCCCTGGCAATCGGTTGATCAATTAATGCAGACCAATCAAAACAGCTAGTCGGTTAACCGATTATCTTCCGGTCAGTTGACCGATTGGTTCAAAGAGTTTTCCCTGCCAAACTCCAGCACGGTTGACCGATCGATGTAGGGACTACATCTTTTGCTCCAAAACCCTCATTGTTTCAAACGGTTGACCGATCCCTTCTGATCAGTTTACCGATTGATGTTGGTTGGTTATTCCCTTAATCAATTCTAATCCAAAACCCCCTGTTTGATTCAGTTAACCGATTTTTTTTCTTAGTTGACTAAATTAATCCTAAACTTCAAGTATTTATACTTTAATCATGATTTTCAATTAGGTTAATTTTTATTTTTCATTTCACATAAGGAGCACATATTAAATCACTAGTTAAGATCCTAAATTCTATCATATTAATACACAAAAAGATAAATAATTTAATAGTGTCGTGTGTGATCTTAATTCGGGTTGCATTAAGAGTATAAATGTATATAGTTGTTTTCATCTAATTTCTTCAAGGTCTTCATAGCTCTTAATTTCTTCAATGTGTCCACCTTTGCATCCTTAACATTTTCTTCATGATATCTTCAACACAATCAATAAATGGAACTCTTTTTTTGAAACACTTAACAAACACATTAGTTCTACAAAAAAATCAACCTTTAATTGTTTATTAAAACCTAGGGATCAACAAATTTTATGCACAAAGTATATTTACAAATTACACTTAAAAAAAATAAAAATAAAAATTAGTCTACCCATTTTTGTATTGCATACTTAAAAGTAAAACTATTTGGTATAAAGAAAAACTCAAACTATTTAATCAAAATATAAAATATAAAACTAATTTTTTAAAATTTAATCACGGTCATAAATTTGGATATTTAATTTAAGAATTTTTAAGTAGTTTTAAAACACATGTTAAAAATAGTGAATGATATTTTTTCACTCTATTTAGAACAAAATTTATATTAATTTGATGTTTTTAATAGTTGTAGATTTTATTTTTCTACTTTCATAATAGTTATAAATTTATGTTCTGTACTTTCATACATTTGGTGAGATTATTATCATCAATCATTTATTTTTTTAATTATAATATATAAAATAAATCAATAGTGTTACCTAACAGAGATTGAAATTCATGTGACTCTATTACTATTATATGACTTATTTGGTCATATTAACTATGACATTTTCAAATGTGTCGTTTATTGAATCTTACAATGTCAACACTTTGTTTCTAAATTTATTTCATTAATTATTTTATTTTTTATCATTAAACATAAACAATATATGCAAGAACATGCATTGTAAACAATTTCAAAATTGCAATTGCTTTATATTGAAGTAACCTTCATCTTCTGATTATGTCACGTACACATGCTTATTATAAAAAAAATAGGGATGTAAATTAGTCGTTGGATCGGGGTTGAACGATTTCATTCAGCCGATCAAAGAAAATTTATGGCAGCTCTCCTAACCGAAGCCGACCATGTAGCCTCATTACCTCAATCTAATTCGAGGTTGATCAGGCCGATCGAGTGCGTTGGTTGTTGGGTAACAAGAAAAAAAAAAAACAAAGATGGAATACTAAAAATTTGTAGATTTGAAAAGAAAAAAAAAAATTGTGGATTTGAGATGGAAATGAAGAAACATTCAAGAAACATATTAAAAAAATAGTAAAAAAAAAACTTATAGATCGTTAGATCGGAGCAGGAGCCATCGACGACGATGAACAACAGCATTGCAGGAATCATCGACAACGAGATTATTAGACAACATAAGAATCATCATCACAGGAATCATCGAAGCATGAATCATTGAGGACTCATCTATTAGGGTTTGATAGATGACGAGGGCTCCAGGATTGAGAGGGAGAGAGAGAGAGGAGAAGGAGGAGAGCGGCGCCAGGGTAAGAATTCAGAAATGGAATTATTTGAATATGATTAGAGTTATATTTATATATGAGGTCTTTTCATAATATGTCATGTTTTGGGGGGGGGTATTTAGTAAATATATATAATTAGGGTTTCTCATTCGAGCGGGTTCAAATGCATCGGGTATAGGTAGATGGGTACTCAAGGCGAAGTGTTTCTAGGTTCGGATAGGTCGGGTTTGAGTGGAAAAAAAAAATACTCATAACTAATCGACCCGCCATCAGGTAGGGCGGGTTGGGTTGGTACGGGGTCGGGTTTTCGGGTAATAATTACAACCCTAATTAATAGACATGATAAATTTTCCTTGCACCATATTTATGTTTTTTTTCCCCTTATCATCATTTAATCTAGAGCATAATATATGTATTCAATTAATTTCAATT
This sequence comes from Eucommia ulmoides, assembly GCA_016647705.1. NCBI lineage: Eukaryota > Viridiplantae > Streptophyta > Magnoliopsida > Garryales > Eucommiaceae > Eucommia > Eucommia ulmoides. The sequence continues at coordinate 12,388,241 of CM028327.1, read as the reverse complement.
TTTTAGTTACTTATAACTTTGTCATTTCTTTTTATGAGGTGACTTCCGTTAATGTTTTTAAACAAGTTTCAATGTTTAACATTATAAGAAATAAGAAATTTATATATACCATATTTTTTCATTGATTTAAAAATAAAAAATAATATATATATATATATATATATATATGTTTAGTGTGATCTTTAATGAACAAATAATGTAAAAGGTTATAAATTTGTCAAATCAAATAGATAACAGACACGTGTTTCGCACGTGCTCTCTACCTAGTATAGCAATTAAAGCATAAACATTTTCGCAATCAGATTTTCAAACAAAAATCATTTTAAATGTTTTTCAATGTATTAAAAAATAATAGTGATTTTTATCACAGGAATAACAAGCTCAAATACTCGGGATATATATATATATATATATATATATATATATATATATATAATTCAAATTCAGCACAATCAATTTGAGCAACTAAAAATAACTAGAGAGATCTCACTGAGATTCTCTTAAAAAAACGAATATAATAGCAATGTAGATTTCAAACCCAGAATTTTCTCAAAGATAACTTTTTGAATGATCAAGAATTTCTTCAAAAAAACATTTTAGAAAAATATTCATTATCCCTTTAAAAATCTGATTTGATATGTATTCTTGATAATTTGAAAGATGAAATTCGCAGGTCTATACGTAGGCATTTTAAACAATGCCTATAACATCTATATTTTGAAATATGCAAAAAAAAAAAAAAAAACATATATAGACCCCATATATCAAATGGATTGAAATCAACTTTATTTGATCACGAATAGAACATTTAAAACACTTAATTTAGTCCCAAAATATTTTGATTTAAAACCCTAAAGGATATAAAGAAGTTTATTCGATATAAATCACCAAATTGAGAAATACATGGACAAAATCATAAGATCATTAAAATATATGATGTATCTTTGAAATATAGTCAAAACCCATTACAATAATATTTTCTAACGTTCAATTGCTTGAATGGGTGTATTTGAAAAATGTTTTGGTAAAAATAAAAAATTTATTGCATTGGTCGACCAACGCATAATGCTGTCTACCGTTTGGCCTTCAACAGACAGTTTTTTATCCATTTCATATAGGGCGGTTAACCGTTTAGGCTCTAAAATAACCGTTTGCCCTACTATTGACCGGATAGTCTAAAATCCAAAAACACACCATCCTGAATCTGCGGTAGATCGATCTCTTGGACGGTTGACCATTCAGGTCGAAAAAATATTTTTCTAGAATTTTTAAAATATTTTCTTGATCAAAGACTTAGGAAAATCATTTATTCTCTTAAATTTATCACTTCCTACCACAAACTAAAAAATAAAAAATAAAATCTTGTTAAATCCAAGTGTCGTATATAATCTTAATTGGATTGCATTAAGAGTTTAAGAAGAATTGAGTTGTTTACATAATAATACAAAAAACAAATCTTGTTAAAAAATTCTTCAATGTGTTCATTGCAACCGTCTTGATCTTTATCATTTATCTTCATAAAATTTTCTCTTTCACGTACCGAAACTAAAATCTGAAATACTCGATAACCACATTAGTTCCTCAAAACAACAATGTTAATTGGTTCATCAAAACATCTAGGATGAATAAGTTTATTTGGTATTATCAGGAACTATTGATTACATGCTCATTTTTTATAAAATTTCAGATAAATTAACACGTGCCTGGCATTTAATTTTTTTTTTTATGTCTTGTTAAATCACTTCTATCACACTTCGTCAAGTTGAGATTATTTAATAATGTATAAGTATTGGTAAAAACTTTTCTGAGAAAAGAATTATTTTGTGAGAAATTGTATTGTAGCTTGAACTTAAGTTTATAACATTCAAGTGAGAGTTTTGTTTGAATGTAAGGATAATTCACTCAAATAGGATGTAAGGGAGTTGATTCTCACTTGGGAAGATGATAATAATTTAGTGGATTGAATTCTCCGCCAGATGTCGGGAAGTTGACATAAACAAAAGTAATTTGCTGAACTATTATAAAAAGTAGTTAATTGTTTGAAAATGTCACTAAACCTAGATTATATTTTAATATGCTCAATTCACCCCCTCTTGAGTAGTTCCATAAGCTAACAATTGGTACTGGAGATCGCTTAACTATATAGGTCAAAATCGAGCTAATAAATCAAATGGCCCACACAGTCTCTTGGACAGAGGATAATCTTATTTACAGTATTAATTGTGTTAAACCTATTTGCTCTAACATTACCAATAATTCTTGTTAGTGACCGTGATAATGATTATGATTAAGAAGTATCCCTTAAGGCCATTAAAAAACTAATAGTTTTCACAAATCACTTTGCTAAAGAGAACCTAAAGCTTAAACAAGAAATTAGTTTCCTTGAAAATCAAAATTTTGGCACTGTGCTATCTCGTAAACACCCTGACTTAGAACGTTATTGAGTCAGAAGAGTTTTCAAATATACTTCTTGAAATAAACAATTTAATTAATAACAATAAAAATCTTGCAAATGAAAATGATTTTATAAAAAAACGATGTTGAAACTTTATGAGAAAAAAATTGCAGCCTTGACAATTCTTAAGAAAGAAAATGAAGCATTAAAAATTGAAAATGATTATAGACTGCTAAAAAATGATTTTGAGTTTATTAACAATAAGAATTTTGGCCTTAAAGTAAATCTTGAAATTTATAAACGAGCTTTGGATCAACTAATAATCTTGAATTAAAAGAAGCTCGTGAAAAATTTAAAGAAACACAAGATTTTCCAAAACACATCTATAACTCGAATTATGCTTCTTCATCTAATCATAAATCTCGTGCACGTGTACACAAATCAGGATTGACAAAAACTAATAATTTTAGAACCCCAGGTTCTCTTTTAATAAAAACTTTAATGACCACTGGATTGTTAAATGTTTTTATTGTAATCAATGTGGTCACGTTAAGAGATGATGACCTTATCTAATGAATAATAATACTAATAAAAAAGCTTCCAAAATAATTTGCAGACCTAAGTCGTCCATAAGTGATCTTACTACAAATAAAGGTACAACCAAGACTCGATCAATGGTATGATAAAACTAGCTTTCAGACAAAATCGGAAATTCAACCCTAGTAGGAACGGATCAACCTCAAATCATGTATATCTGCTCAACAATAGGAAATGCCAATAACATAAGGAAGATAAACCTAAATCATATGTCATACCAGTTGATGAAATATACAAACAAAAAGGTAAAGTTGTAATAAACAACAATGAAGGTACATCTTACTCTTCCTCATTTAAGCTCATTAAACTTGTAAAAGAGTCGGATGCTCGACTTTCTAATTAATTGGATTCTTAAAGAAATGTTTACTCGCTTATGTGCTTTGTTGACCTAAAGGTTTACCAAAGAAGAGTGTGAATTTGGTAATTTCAAAAATTTAATCAAATTAATTAAACATTATCGATTTTCATTTGAGTAATTGCAAAAGCTTTATTACTCGGCACACACAAACAGATTAGGGATAGAGACAAGAGACACCGAAAATTTTATAGTAGTTCGGAAAACCACTTTTGTCTACGTCTACTTCTCTGAGCTCTCGTAGGAAATTCAATCCACTAAACCTTTTTTGATCATCTTAACAGGTGAGAACCAAACTCTTACATCCCGATTGAGTAAGTTCCTTTTATACTCAATCACACACTCTCAACTAGATGAGATACACTCAAAGTCCGAGCTACAACATCATAGCAATACAACAAAAAAAAAAAAAAAAAAAAATGTTTTCTTACAAAGAGCTTCTACCAACACTTGTAAGGATAAATTCAATTGATAGCCTGAACTAGGCGAAAGAATTGAACAACGCGATAGAAGTGATCCCAATTCAAAAAATAACCAATTCAGTATTCGTTTATTTATATATATGGATTTTATTACAATGGAGCATAGAATCACATATACCAGATAGTTCAAATCATTTTTAAACTCAAAAAAAAAATTCAATAATAAATATCAGTGAGTTCTTTAGAAAATTATTTTATCAAATTCAAATTTGATTTCAGAAATAAGCTCAATATATAATAATAATAATAATAATAATAATAATAATGATTTAAACCAATTAAACACACTTTTGAGCAAGAATTAATATCACAAAGAGTCTCAACACTTTAAACAAGAATGATATCACTAAAATCCTTATAGAGTGATTTGAATTGAAAGCTCAAAATCTGATTTCAAAAGATCTTCAATAAGTTTTTCCTTATAAAAACTTTTACCAATTTCTTCATAAGTGTGTTGATTTTTTCACAGGTTTTCTACACCACTCTTTCTTTGTCTTCGATCTTCTCTCTTTCTATCTTTCAAGATTTTCAGAATATTCAAACTCAGTAACACAACTTATTTCCAATCTCTCTCAAAATCTTATTTTTCTCTTTGGAAAAAGCACATAAATATAGAAAAAATAAGAGAGATATAAAGACATTTTTGTTCAAAACTTCCTTGATTTGCTCCCATAATCTCTTACTAGTTGACCCAAGGTACACTACTATTTTAATAATAAATTCGGCTCATATAATGTCCAAATTCGTGTCCAAAAAGTTTCAAAGATCTGGTCAAAATAATTGGATACAAGATTTTACGGAAAAGACTATACAAGAGGGAACAAAAGGGAGAAAAGTACAATCAATCCTAAAAAATAAAATTACTCCAGGAAGGCCTACTCAAAAGTTTGATATTACCACATAACACACACACACACACACACACACACGGAAAAAAAAGAAAAGAAAAGGAGCTCTAATATGAAGAAACCAGCCCCATGCTTATAAATGAATATTAGCATGTGATGTGTGAACCAATAATTGAAGGCATGTGATGTGTAAACCAATAATTGGAGGGGAAAAAAAAGGAGTACCGGATCACTTTTCCCATGGAAGCATACGTAACACTCATGTATATTCTGTAATTCAAATGGCAGCATTATATCGTCCAAAAAAAATATGGCAATCAAGTGAAATGGCAGTAAAGGAATGAAAATACAAATGTTACAGCACGTGAAATCTGAAGTTGATCCCGCTGTCATGCTTTTATGCGGACGACAAACGAGCCTGTTAATTACAAGAAAGCTTATCAAATATAGAGATGTACACCTAAATTTATACACACAAACTGAAACTCTTAATGATGCATGCAAATTCTACCTAATAGCATAATTATGTAAAAAGCTCACTTTGCTGAAAATTGACTGTCTGAAATACTCATCCTTGTGGTTATCATCCTTGTGTTTTAAGGACTAGGAGTCTAGGACCAATCATTTCGCCAACATCTAAGGCCATGTTTGATAGCCAAAATAAGTGTTAAAAAGTAAACAAATTAAATACTTATTTAATTAAGTTTGTTCAATAACTTTAATTAATATTACTTAATTAATTAAGTGTTACTTAAAATTTTAACTATGTGAGCCTAAATTTTTTCAATTGGACATTAATTATTTTTTTCCACTTAATGGGCTCAACCCCCCTTTTTTTTTTTTTTTGAGAATAAAAAACTCTCACAACCCTAGTTCCCTTGTTACTTTTATTTTACCCTCACCGATTAGATCTCATCCTTAAAAAATCTTAATTTTAGTAAAAAATCAAGATTTTTTATTTTTAGATCTCACATTTTCATTTTCATTCGAATTTGAATTTTTTTTCCCATGTTATCTTGATTTTAGTAAAAATTTAAATTTGAGGGTATTAATATAAATTAAATAATTTTCAGTCTTCAAATTTTGTACTTATCAAACAGATAAAAAGAATTTAACACTTAAAATTTTAATTTTATCAAACAAGTTTTTGGTATTTTCAACACTTAAAATTTTAGCACTTAAAATTTAAGTGGTTACCAAACATGGGCTAAGTGAACTTGACGAAGAAAATCAACCTTTTTTCAGCTAAAGTATCAAAACAATAAACAATCTACTTTACCACAAATCTCTCTCTTAGAGGCCAAGTTTTCCTAGAAAAGGAACTCGAGGCAAGGCATAGGAACAGGGTTTTAAAAACGACCAAAACCTGTCTGAATAGTATAGGGTAGGTCTTCTCATATACCCTGTCCCATGGCCATCTCTACTCATAGGATTTTTCCCAAATTTGGCCATGGCCTTCCCTATTTTTCTATCTTTCGGAGATTATATAGAAGCTAATCAAGAGCAACAGAAAAAAACGATAACTCACATGCTGGAAGGTTGGATACATCTGCAGAAACTGCACAAGGAATTCCCAAGTTTGAAAGTGCTCCCCTTATAATTCCACATGGGAAATAAAGATGCATGCTCGTCACTTGTGCTGTCTTGTTTTCGGCCATATCAGAAGGCCCTTGAGATACTCCAAAGTTCTCAGATGATGGATCAATTGAAACACGAGCAAGCCAGCGGAACTTATTATCTTGCAACACAAAAGTCCCCTGCATGCCAACATAAGCAACACTGTCATCTCCGGCAATTAAAACAGATGCAATTAACTTCAATTTATTGAACGTACTCTGTGATTTGTCTTTAAATTGTCTATCTGCTTCTTGAAGAGCTCGGACCAAAAGTCCTTGCATATGAACTTGATTGCCTCTAGGTGGTCATTGAATCGTGGCCTTTCCATGGTATATCTAAAAACACAATTTACGATCAGTGCCATCAAGGAGTGCAAAAGTAAAAATGTAAGCGGCAATATAAAATTATATATAAGTATAGAGAGAGTGAAAAGTTAACTGATGAAAGAAAGTCGCATAGACTTACTGCATCATCCGATGGCGCCTCCCTCATATTTCAGAAAAGAATTAGTCTCTCCCAAGGGAGAGAGGTTCATATGGGAAGACTTTGAAATTAGTGCAAATTACTGAACCCATTTGTAAACAGCAAAATATAAATGCAGATATGACTTTTTTGGTGTGATGAGGATGATCTAGTAATAGCGCAGTAGTTTTGGTGTAGGACCATAATAATATTGAAGAATGATACACTCGGTAACTCTAAGCAAAGCTACTGATGAATAATTCCGTCAATAGCAAAAGATACCCCAAATGACATGCTAAGAACATATATATAGATAAGTGAAAAATAAAAGGATACTAAGAAAAGAAATTCAAATTTAAGATTACAATTCACACATTCAAAAATATAATTGGCCAGACGAGCCCTTCTTGCACTCGAGTTTGTTGCTGGTGAAAATTTCACCTTTCACCCCATTAATGGCATTCATCAAATCTCCCCGTCCAAAAAGACTCCGGCAAGTTACGGTTGTGGTAGGACTCAATAAGATCAGGGACAAAACGATGGACCTCAACCTCAGTAATCTAAGTAGCATGAGAAGTAGGTTGGACATGCCACTAAACCAAATAACATTTGAAACCCGCCATCAGCCAATTAAATCACCTCATCATGAAGAATATCCACAATCTGATCCATAGGATATGGTGGCAATGAAGGTAAGGTAGGCCAGAAAACAGACACTTAGGCGAGGCAGTCTCAGTGTGCATATCAGACACCGACATGTTCGGGGCATTCCCATTTTTTTATTTTTTCAAGATTTCGACACATTGCTGACAAGTGAGAAACGTGTCTGGATACTCCGGAAGATGGTGTCACTATTTTTTATTTTTTTTTTGGCACCAGGTTTGCAATTACATTGTTATTTAAGGGGTTGATTTGTAATTTGGTATTAAATAAACCTTAATTTATATATTGGGTCTGATTGATTGGATGAGTCAGAAGGAGCTCTCAAGCCTTCCAGGTTCCAACAACAAAGAGATCCAAAGGAACCAGATTCCTCTCTCTCAAAGACCTGTTACATTTCACATAGACATTCAATCTTCAATATCGAGAAGAATTGCACGATGAGATCGCTAAGATGTTATATTCGGGAGGATTTCTAGAAACCCGTATAATGTGAGTTCTTACTCGTTTGCTAGTTGCCTCTGGTTGTAATATGTTGAGGACCACATTGCTTCAAAAGAAGAAGACAAATATTGAGAGATTCTTGCAGCCAATTAAAAGCACACAGAGAGAAAAGGGGGTGAAGATAGTTTTTGATGGATGGTCTTATCCTTCTTTTTCCATTAGCAAGGCCATTGGATTACATGTTGAGAGTAAATATCTACACATACTTTTGACTCCATGGGTTGTGCACACTCTAACCAAGCTTTACAATTTGACCAAAACGCGGAAGCAAATGAGATTACTTTTGAGGAGTGTTATTAGATAACGGATATCGTTGATGATGCTATGATTATCAAGAGTTTCATTATGAATCATTCTATCAGAATATCAATTTTAATGAATTTATGCCTCACGTGTTGTTTGCCGTTGTTGATACAAGGTCTGCTTCGGTATTTGTCATGTTGAAACGATTTAAACTCATCAAACATGGACTTCAAGCAATGGCAATTAGTGAAAAATGGAATTGTTATGGAGGATGATACAAAGGAAGGTCAATTTGTCAAAGTGAAGGTGTTTCATGATTTGTGGTGGGACGAGATTGATTTATGGTTCTTCTAGCGGGCCAATATATGATTTGTTGAGGATGGCAGTTACGGATAAATCTAGTCTTCACTTGATTTATGAAGGGTAGTAATATATAAAAAGTAAAGAAGACAAGTTATCGACACAGAGAAACAAAATCACGAGTCAAATTTTTTTTCAGTAGTTTACAATATTTTAATTGATCTATGGCCTAAAAAGCAACGCCACTCTCCATTTGCTTGGCACTCACTCAATCCTAGGTACTTTATCATGCATATTGTGGTTTTTTTTTTTTTTTGTATGTTGAACTGTATATATCTATATTTCTCCATTTCAATAGGTATTATAGGGAAGCATTGTCACAAGAGGTCCTTAATCGGATTGCCTCACACTAGGATGAGGAGATTTAGAAAGAAAGATGTGTCTAAAGTATCATTTCCAAAATTTCCATCATGTACGGAAAGTTTCTCAAAGTATGATTCCACAAGTAAAAAAGGAGATATGAAACCATCAATTTGGCGAGCTATCCATGGCTATTCCACCTATACTTCAAAGTATCACTTTAAGGTTACTTGGACAACCATCTTGTCTCCTTGTGTTGTGAGAGCAATTGGAATACACACTCTTTGATTTGTTTGGTGTGAAGATACAAATTGGCCCCTCAATGCACAGAAGATTTTTAGTATTTGTGCATAACACCTCCAACTTCTACCAAGATAAAAGCCACAATACGTGTAAGGTGATAACAAGATCTAGGTAATTTAAGACATTTTTTTCCATCTACAACCTGAGCCCTTTTTGCTTGAAAAACTGGCAGGCATATCCCTAGGGGCCGAAAATGGCATGTTAGAGGCAATTGGAGTGCTGTTTTGCGGATTCAATCGAACTTGAAGCCTTTTATTTGATGAGTATAGTATTCAGCTATAGTTTTCATGTCCAGCTGTCTGTTTTGCCATATGTTGCTATTTTCTGATTTTATTTCACCATTTTTGGACATTGCTGACTAAGCAATGGTTGTAGAGTTGTTCCTTTGTTGTCGCCATTGGTGTTTGTCGGGTCATTCGTTTTCTTGATTATTTGATTGATATAGACAAGGTTAAACCACCATAAGTCACAAATGATAACAAATCTAATTCGATTAGATCAAGAAGATTGAATGACTTGAATTATGGGAAAGTAATCTTATCATCCCAGGAAAAAAGAACTTTTTCCTCCCTCCCCCTCCCCCCGGTTCATCCCATATACATTATTTGTTTATCTTAATCCAGCAAATCATTTTAGAATTCAACTGATTATTTCAGTATCTAAACCATTAGTTGAATCCAAAGAACCAAATCAGAGGTTAAAAAACTGAACTCAACCAATAATAGAGAAATATCAAGAAAAACCACCTCGAGATTCAATTATTATCACCAAATACCAACGTAGTTAAATTCAACTCATGATATCAACAGCTAAATATAGGGTTGAATTCAACTACAAAATTCAGCAACTTAAACACACAAGTTTGGGTTCAAAACAACTAACTGATTGAAAATTAACCAAACACGTGTTGAAATCAAATTTGAATAGCAACAACAATTTTCTCATAATTCTTGGGAATCCAATGTGAATATATATATATATATATATATATATATTGTAGGGACATCAACTACTATTATATCTAAAATTAAACCAAACACAAAATTTATTGAAAACAAATTACAATAGCAACAATAATTTTTTTCGTACTCAATAGAATTCAACAACAGGGTAAAAACGTTAATGATATGGTAGGGGCTAAAAACTTTGCTAGCAAAATGGGACAAAAAAGTTAGAAGGGCTAAACTACAGGGCTATAAAGTATAAACTACCCTTACATTATTTGGCTTATGCAGACACTTTGAAAAACTTTCCAAGGGGGGACACAAGCTGAAGCATTTGACTAATGCATCACCACCTAAAAAAGAATGAAGATTGGATTCATGCCAATTCTATATGAAGGAACCCCAAGCAGCTGTGGCTGCTACAGTTGAGTTATTAACACTTCTGTCAATATTTGGGACTCTATTGCTGAATCTTTTCAAATCAGAGCTATTTTTCTCAAGGTCATAAGTTGTACGAGAAGAACTTAACTACTAAACAGTCTGGCGACTTCTTTCAGGGTCTCATAGGTGTCTAAAAAATTATAGGATTGGTTAATCCAGCATTTACTTTTTACCACTGACTTAGCACAACAGAAACGTCATTGTGAGGAGTTCATGATTGTTTCCTTGCTCTCTAATTTAGATTTTGATCGTTGGGGCACCAAGGACCACATTTTTTGCTAGTGAGACATTAATTACAACTGCTAATGCTTATTCTCACCTACTATCATCATCTTTAGAAGTTAGAACACAGTTCTTCTGTTTCTAGTTCTTTTGTGGTCCTTGGAAATAATTATGCATTGATATGGTGGTTGTGGTTCGGACTCTTGTGGTAATACTTGTAGTAATCGTGCAAGTTGTGGTACTTGTGGTGGTGGCTGTACCTGGGAAGTAGTGATAGTGTGACCATTGTGGTTGTACCAACTATATTGAGCCCTATTGTTGCCATCAAGTTCCAAGCGTGATCAGATTATGTATATAAAGATAATGTACACCAGGTATTTGACAATCATTGCTGCATCACTGTATCCACTTGCTTCCACTCCAACAATAACAATTCCTCCTCGTTCATATTCTAACGATACACCCAAACTAAAATAAGTGAGATGGTTCACCATAGGGTCATCCTGCCATCCTCTAGTACTTGGCAATTCAAGAAATATATTATGTTTTACGGAGATCACTGACACTGGAGCTGGCTCTCAATGTTAGGTTTATCTTGGGAATTGTGTTCTAATCCATCCACTTCTTTATCATTGCCTTCTATCGTTCATGCTCCTCAGTTTCACATTAATTTACTCTCAGTCAGTCAATTGACTAAAACGTTGAGTTGTTCGGTAAGATTTATCCTACCTCTTGTATTTTTAGGACCTCCGAATAAAGAAGATGACCGCTTCAGGGAATGAAAAAGAAAACTATATAATTTTGACCCAGATAAATCTTCGTAATTCATCAAACAACATGTCCAGACTTCCAAACAACTTGGTGCTGATGAATGCAAACTTTGTCATTTATTGTATGTCACTTGTACTCACTTTTCAATGTGCATGTTCCTGAACACTTTTAGGGTGATGTTATCTATACGGCTCCCTATGTGAATATTCATATGCCTTTTGTTGTTTTCTCTCTTTTTTCGCTTTACACCAGGGCATGTCCCCCCTTCATCTAACTCAACGCATTTGTTTGTATTGCATTTGTTCATGTTCTTGACCCCGCTCACAACAAATTGCCTCCTCAAACTCATAGTTGTGTTTTTCGTAGGGTACTCTCACACCGAGTACAGCTATTTATATTATGACCCCTCCTCTCGGAGATATTTTGTAAATGCTCATGTAATAAATATTCTTTGAGTCTTCGTTTTCACCAAAGATCCAACACTGAGTTAATCTTATCCGACTTCCAGAGTTCTCTGGTCTTCAATTTCATTTCCTTGTCTTCCTTTACGGAACTATAAGCAAATGGACGATAGGAACCCCGTTGCTTATGGTTCGGATTCATCCTTCACTCCGTTAGTGGCTATTGTTTCCTCCAGTCCTTCCATAACCGTTTTACTGCATATAGCTTTGTGCCAAGGTACAACAACCCATTGCTGTTTCTGTTTCTTATTTCTCCTTGTTTGGTGCCTTTAGCTTGTACCATGACATCTAATTCCATTCCCACATCTTAGAAGTATGTTCTTCTTATCCGAATAGAAACATGTATAGATGAGGATATGGGTCTTGCTATTCCTCTCTTAGCAATCATCCTGTTCTTTGCCTTTAGGTCTACATTGTTAGGTATCTGCCAGATGGAACTGCAGAGAGTTTGAAGGCTCAATCAGTTGCCAAGGGCTATCTATACGCAAAACAATCCTTGTCCGTGTCTGTGCTGCTTAGATTCTGTCTTTGTAAGTCACTCCTCAGCTTAAATCGTTGTGTTGATTGTTTAAAAGATGAAAGTATTAATTCTGAGAGTAAAATCTTCAGTTATTGGTGATTTGAAGCGTTATTTGAGGAGACAACTTCATACTAAGGATTTAAGGTTCTTCATTATTTTCTTACAATTGAGTTGCTCACTCGCAACAGTGTATTTACCTATCCCAATGAACGTATATTCTTCATCTCGTCTGAAACTGATCTTGGTTGCTAAACCCGCTCATACTTCAATGGACTTTCAGGCCAACTTATAGCTATCACGGGCACCATTTTTCTGATTCTACCCACCACCAGTGCTTGGTTGGAAAATTGATTTATGTATGACTCGTCCCAATATCACTTATATTGTTGGTGTGGTCAGTCAGTGTACGTAGGGCCACGTCAACCCCATTTTTAGGCCGTTCATCGTAGTTTACAATATCTTCATTGTGCTCTTGGACAAATCTTACTTTGTCGCCCGTCAAATTCATGGATTGATATTGGCTTAGTGATGTTGAAAAGGCTGGTTATCATCTTGATAGTTGATTTACTTCTCGCTATTGTACATTTGTCGGAAAGAATCTAGGTACTTGGCGTAAGAACCAGTATGTCGTTGTTGTTGCTCGATCCATATTGAAGCGGAGTACCTGGCCACAGCTCATACAACAGCAGAAATATTGTGCATTCCTTCTTCACTGTAAGACTTTGGCATTGATGTGTCCATTCTTATGAATGTTTGTGACAATCAAATTGTTATCTTCATTGTTAATCGTGTGTTTCATTAGCATACAGAAAGATGGCATAATCGATTGTCATTTTATTCGTGATTTACTACAGGAGAAATAGAATGTCACTCCTTACACTTGCTCGGTCAATCAACTCCGTGATACTTTTTACAAGCCTTTAGCCCATTGCTTTTTTCAAACTTTATGAGTTTACCCTTTTTTTATTTGAATGCTTCAACTTGACGGTGTATGTCATAACTTTTAGGTGGCTGTAAATAAAAACACACTTCTTAATTTTTCTTGACACGATTGTGAAGTATGGTTTAAAAATTAATTAATTTTTAAATTCGTAATTGTTAAATAAAATTAATTAATGAAGATTTTCCTTAATAGAAAAATACAGATGGAGTTAGTATAGTAAACTATTGGGCTTATAGGATCCGTAAAAAATGGCCAACATCAATAGCACCCTCTTGAGTTAATTGACCTTGAAAAGACTGCACCAACTTCTGAGTCATCTTTTAGGCTGTGGAGCAAAGCACCTGAGTCATCTTTTAGGCTGTGGAGCAACGACTTCTGCCTTTTGATAGCCACACTAGAACGAAGCATTTTTTGTGTTATTATGCCCTCCCATCACCACTTCAAACCTGCCTTCTGTTTCAAAAATGCTCTTCTTGAAGTAGTAACAACTTTAATTCAGCCTCAGCTTGATGGAGTTGTTCTCTACCATCAGTCCCCCCATTTTTGTAAGTCCACTTCACATTGCAAGAGCTTGCCTTTAGCCACCTCCACCTTTTGAAACACTTCCAAATTTCTGCTTGTTCAATTCGTTTGAAGTGTTTTTCACTCTCTAATTCCCACTCAGAATGTTGATAGGAAAATCCAATAGAGGCTTATCCCAATCTTCTGGAACCACCTCCAAAGTAAGGATCCAGTGTCCGCATATTTAAAAATCTGGAAGTTTTAGGAACATCATCTCATTTTGAAGCAAATTGAACTATGCGAGGGGAGTGATCCGAACCAGTTCTGCAGAAGTGAGATACTTTTGTTTGACTAATCTGTTTAGTCCACTCAACATTAAGTAAAACTCTATCAAGCCTCTGCCAGAGCCTTATAACATCTTCCCTCTTCTTACATGTAGTAAATCTGCTCCCATTAAAACCTGCATCAAGCAGACCACATCCATGGATTGTGGCGTTGAAATCCTGCATAGCATGCTACCCTACTTGCCTCCCCCCAAATCTTTGAATAGGATCTGCCACAATGTTGAAGTCACCTCCAATAAGCCAAGGTTTGTAATGAACCCCTGAAAAATAGCAGCATATGATACCATAGACACCAAAACAACCTCCCGCAACTCAACATGTTTAACTTCCAAGTGTAAAACTTGATCATGGCCCTACAAAAATGTTAATACTCCAATCTCCAAAAAACCCTGCTCCTAGATTTAGAAATGGAACAATCAAACCTCAGCCTCTGTTGTAAGTGACCCACTTGATCTGTTGCCATCAATGGTTCAAGTAGTGCAATAAACCTCAGCCTCTGTTGTGACCAACTTTTTCAGCCATCTGACTGTAGAGGGCTTGGTAGCACCCCTTATGTTCCAAATAAGGTTACTTATCATGAACAATGGACCTTATATGCACCCTTTGATTATGAAGCGTCTTTTTTTGCCTTCTCTTTTTTTCCTAGAGCCAACTGGTTGAAATTCTGTGTAATCTGACTTGGTAATCAGGTCAGATAAATTGATGAAACTGATATCCCGATCAATTCTGAATAGCATCAACAGAAGCATCCTTATAATCCCCTTCAAAACGCACATTTTCCTCAATCTCACCTTCCTCTTCTGAAGTCTGTTCCTCCACCACAGTGTCACTGTTCGCTTCCCCTTCAGTGGAGGCAGCATCCCAGAGGGAGCTTTTCGTATGCTCACTAGGAGTGTTTTTCACAAACTAGGGGCTTTGCTGCACCTCAAGCTGCACTTGAGACCCAACTGCACCAGAGCAAACCTAATGACTTGTTGAAGGAGAATAACCAGTCTTCTTGTCTCACCACCCCTTTTGAAACATCATCAGTCCCCTTGAGAGACTTACCACCAACATTATCTGGAACCTTATCTCAAGAACCATTTGGCTCAAAAGCCAATTTCCCTTCTTCTAAATTATCAACCTGACCTTGAAGTTGCTCTTCCATACCTCTACCATCCCTGGACTGCGGCCGAACTATAGTATCCTGCTCTTTGATTATTGGCTACACCACTGTAAGAACAAACTTAGTAACAACTTCAACTCTCACCTAGTCTTGATCTTTAGCTTTTACAGGAGGATTCAAGATCTTACACGAATTCTTTTAATGCCCTCCCTCAAGCAGCGGGTACAATACAAAAAGGATACATTAATATTAAATTAGTTTTCATTATCCATCCTTACCTAATCCCACCCCCAAAAAACGATTAGGTCTAGCCTGTCAAACTTGGCCTAGACATATCAACAATGACCACATCCAATTTGAGAGGCTTTGAGAATGTAATGAAATCCTTACAGGACAGTAGCAGGTTCAACATTTGCACCAAAAAATTTATCCCATTAAAACACACCCAAGGAAATTGATTAATAAACCACGTTTCCTTCATCCAAAATCTTTGGAAATCCTCTTCATGGTGAAGTCAAATTAGCAAGTGTTTAGAGTCCATTAATCCAATCTGAAAATCTACGCAAGCCAATTGAACAAAAAATGTCCTCAAATCTGATAGCGCTGATCTTCCATGAGAAAACTTACCAATCAAAGCGAACTGGAGCGGCGATGCTCGGGTTTCTACATCATTCGCAGTAAAAAAACACAGCCGGTTCCCCCTTGAACACCAAAGAAGTCTTCAAATCAATGAGCTTTTCCTCTGCTGCAGATTTAGTAAGAATTTGCACTAAACGATTTCTGAGCAATCAAAGAATGGGGAGGAGGTGGAGAGGAGCCTGGCTAAGCCATGGCCGATCTCTCTATGGATCCGAATAGTGCTACCGTCAAGAAAAAGATAAAATCTTAGTTTTTTAAAACCCTAGATTAGGCCTACAACTATGTGATTAGATTATATTCTCTAATCTGTAGTCCTGGAAGAATTGAAATTCTGCTATTGTAGAAAGGATTGCAATCCTCCTTCAAAATTCTGCCATTATAGAAGGATTGTAATCCTCCTAAAGATAGACAACTATAGAAAATGCTCATTATTATCAAAAATTTTCCTTTAGAGACTCTCACTTCCATTATTGATAGCTCAAAAATATTATACTTGCCTTTCCTTCCGCTTCCGCTACAGGCTTGGATCTTCTCACTCACATGGGTAATTGACCTTGGCGCTATGAAAGTTAGCAAGATGAGCCATTCATGTTTCAGGTGCTTAGTTTGTGAGCTCAAACATTTATATATACATAGCTCTAAGGTATGAAAGCTAAATATAAATTCTAAGGGCCCATTTGATAACATAATTCAACATTTAAAACTGAATACATTAAGTACATATTCAATTAAGTGCGTTTGATAAAAAATGAAGCAACCACTTATAATATCAATCTCACTTAAAAATATATGAAAAATTGAAGTGATATTTCTCTTACGTATCACTTATCAATTAAAATCATTTACCTTTTATCATCCCAATCATTTTTAAACCATCACCACCAAAAAATATAGAAAATAATATGTAAAAATAACAATGAGAAAACGAAAGAGAAATATTTTGAGACCGCAAGTTGTAAAAAAAAAAAAAAATAGTAAGAAAAACTTATACAAATACAAACTTATTAAGATACAAAGACAAGTAATTCATAAATTCATCACTTAAAAGTTCATAAGCCATAACTCAAAATTCAGCACTTAATGTCCACACCTCATATTGTCGAAAATAGAGTATCCCCACAACTTTATATTGCTTATATTATATCCATATGTGCATTATAGACAATAGTGATATTTTAGGCACTTGAGGAGTGACCATGTTGAAACTCAGGTTAGGTGGTTTGAACCAGTATTATAAAGGGCATTGCCTGAGAATCTCAAGATGAGCCTTGAGGCGGGTGCATTTGCAAAATTCCCCAGAGATAGGGTAGTAGTGTAAACTGCATATCATTTGGGTGTCAACCAGGAGGGATGGGCAAAGCCCAACTAGCACCAGGTAAAGTTTTATTGGGCTATCAAGCATATTCTTAGTTAAAATTCATAGATATTATCAATTGTTTTATTTTTTCCGTCTTATAACTGTTTACATCTAATTCTTAATACATTCCATTTTTATTAATTTTTTGGTATTTTTGATTTATATTTCTTTTAAAAAATTTGTGGGGTGCTTGCATCTTACGCCTCATAACAGACAAGTCAAACTGCTTTGCCTTTTACAACATTGGTTTGAACTCTAACCTTTGATATTCTATTAGGAGTGTGATTCGTGTGAATCACTATTATAAATACATGTCTCTTAAATATACTTCACCTACATACTCCCTAAGCAGAACATACTCTCGCTATACATTCTCCAAGGCCACACTACCACCTTTTGATTCACGAATGTGGTATCAAAGGATAAATTCTACTGCTCTAGTAGCCAACCTATGTCCAATCACCACATTGAGGACCTACATGGAGGCGAAATTTGCAGCAATGAACAAACGGTAATCCGGCATCTTCTGCAATAAGTACACCTTTATCAATCTTCATGGACTGCACATTTTACAAGGTGGGAAATCTATACATGGGCGGAAATCAATACATCCGTCGGGCATTTGAGAAACTTAAAAGACGCTCTATGAGAAATGGGATAAATTACACCGTCAGGCTTCCATATTTCAATAGGAAATCAGAACTACAAATTAGATCAATAATTGGAACTATATATTACAGTTTGCATCAGTGTAAAAAGTAGCATGTATATATAGCCCAGAAAACTTGTCACACCAGATTTGCTTCAGAATTTGCGAAGCACTAGCCATTTCCCAATGAATAAAATTATCAACTTCCACGATTACAACAAAGGCATAAGATCTGTCGAAAAGGATCAAGAGCAATTACGTGTAGGTATTATGGTTGAGTACCTTTCGGAGAGCTGGTGACCGACCTGGTAGCCAATTGCCTCGATCCTGCGAGCAGCGAGCTCAGGCTTTTCTGCGTAGAATCCATTGCAATATGTTGAGACTATCTCCGTTAGCAGACTCTCCACACAGCTCTCCGATACCTCTCTCCCCATTTTCTCCCCCTCGTGCAGTGAAACGTAAGGGTCTGTTTGGATTGAGCTTGTTTGGTAATTTTAAAGAGGAGACGAGACGTTGAAATGAAAAAAAAAAAAAAAAAAAAAAAAAAAAAAAAAAACAGTTATCAAGATATCCTCGACAAAATTACCAAATATATATTTTTTTAAAAATATGTTACAAAATAGTCTTTTTGTGATAATTTTATCCCTTGTGTTATATTCAATACGAGCGTTGTGTTATATTCAACACAATCTCATATCATGTTATTTTCAACACAATCACAAATCGTGTTATATTCAACACGATCTCGTGTTGAATATTACACGAAGTCATGTTACATTCCAATTTTTTCATTATTCAACACAATCTCAAATCGTATTATATTCAATAAGATTTCAACACGAGATCATGTTACATCCCAATTTTTTCATTCAAATTAATAATTCTTTTATCCTACATTCATACTGATATTTAACACAATCTCATGTTTTATTCAACACGATGTCTCTCTCTCCCCCTCTCCCCTATGTAAACTCAAGAAAAACATAGTAATGGTTCTATCGAACAAGAAGTTAAAGCAACAGCTCAAAGCCGCTAAAGTCGAACTATTAGTAGCATCAGAGGGACAATCCGGCTCCTCGAACGTTGACCCTAATTTGTAGGCCAAACAACAATCGCTCAAATCTCTTCTAGATTCCGCATCACAAAAGTCTAGATTGTCAAAGAGAGTGAAACGCAGAGAGAAAGGCCTTTCTTCGAAACAAGGCGATGAAATTGATTAGGGCAAATCCATGTTGTTACCGGGAGCATTTTTTCCCGTGAATCATGGGAGATCGTTGGCGTCTCCCATGTTAAAGAGTTCCGAGGAGAACGCTCGCGGCTATGTTCTTTCTCCCCATTCGAGTTTGAATTTTTTTTGTTTTCAATTTTAAATTAAATTGTAGGTGAAATTTATTCTGAAATTTGTTTTTTATATGTATGTAGAACTTAAGATTGATTTGGATGGAGTGAATGGTAGGGAGAGGGAGAGGAAGATGGAGAAACTAGTTGCTCATAACGTGAGGGTGATTTAATATAAAGAAAGGTAAAATGGGTAAATCAAAATACATAGGACTTTTTGGTGGATAGTAGTTAGGATCATTGTGTGAATATATATATATATATATATATATATATATGTATGTGGGGCCATATGGAAGATTTTGTGTTTTATGTGGATGTTTCGGTATTTTTCCCTAAAAACAAAGGCACACACCGAACAAGTTCTTTACACAATCAGGCCTTAAAAGTTGACAAATCACCAAATGTGGTCCTTTTTTTTTTTTTTTACACAATTGGGTCTAACCGGCCTTGACATGGCCAGTTTTCCCATTTTTTTTTGTGGCTTTGTGAAACCGGCTTTGTCAAGGTCGGTTTCACATTTTAGGGGCTGCCAACTTGGCAGCGCCCCCCCCCCCCCCCCCCCCCAATGCCCCATACCCCCATCCCCATCACTTATATTTATTGATGATTGTTTTATTATATATTTATATTATGATAATTTGAAAGTTTATTTAATATTTCAAAAGATATTAACAAAAATAATAATAAAACTGACCATTATACTAGTGAACCTATTTTTTTTTTTTGTACAGAAACTGCGTTCGTAATACTATGTAATAAAACTTAGAACACTAAAAATGAACTAGTGAATAATTTTTAAATAATCATCAAAGTTGGTCGAATGAATTTTTTTACGATTTGTAAAACATTGGAAAATGTTGTAGACTCAACTGCCTAAATTAAATATTTTGATTTCTAATTATTTTCTTGAATTTTATTTATTCTTAATTTTTTTAATTATTAGGGATATAATTTTTTTGAGATTATTAAAAAAATGGTAAAAAAAATTAAAAAGGTTGAAAATTAATTCCAGAGGTAGGAATCATAAATTGATTCCGGCCTTCCCACGACCGGAATCTTAAATGTGTGTATATATATATATATTTATTTATTTATTTATTTATAATTACAATTGTTTTTAATATTTTGAAAATAAAATAATATATAATTCATATGAACGCCAAAAAAAAAAAAAGGGCCAATTTTGGACATAAATTAATTATTGTTTTTTAATTCGAAATTTCTAATAAAACATTTTTTGTAACAAAGTTGGTAATTTTCTAGTAATTGAAATAAGTCATTTTATTAATTGTGTAATTTTTAAATTACATTAATACAAACAAAATCTAATCTAGTCAGTTCTCATAACATGGCCTTTGTGTATTCTTTCTCGGCCTCCGACCAGGCAGAGGCTCGTCATCTCTCGCCTGTGTCTCGACTTCCCCACCATAGCTAGCATGTTGATGTAACTTTAGTTAAATATTGTCTTTTCGCCTCTCTGCCAGCTGCGTAATGAAACCCATATTCGAATCCCCAAATATCCACGGCATATGTGATACTTGCCATATAGGACCGCTATGTGAAATGGGTTATTGGGGTGGTGGGAAATCCGTCAACACGCGGTAAACATCGTCCGTTGGAGTATGATAGGGGCCACCACTTGACGCATACTGATGAAACTCAGATTCTTGTGGATCGTAGAACGCTGATATTGAAGCTTCTGTGTGCCCTTGCCAAGAGCTATAAGGCGTCTGGGGGTCCAGAAGTATGAAGCTCGCTGGACGAAAGATTACCATCGGGAAAGGCACGGAAGGTTAGGCGGGGGACGGAACAGGCACTGAAGGATGGGAGGGGGACGGAATAGGCGTCGAATGATGGGTAAGGGAGGGAACAGGCCCCTAAGGTTGGGTAGGGGAGGGGAATTGTTGTTGTGTGGTGCTCGTCTCCTCACGATTATAATATCTAAGTGTTGAGTTACAAGTGGATAGCATATTTTGCATTTGAGGAAGATCTACAAGTTGTACTCTTCCACTACGTACATAATCGCTAAGTTCTTCTTGTATTTGGAGCATCCCCTAATCCTAAATTAAACAATATCCATAAGTACAGTTACATTATAAATGAATAATGATAACAATGATATAGTAATAAATATTCTAATTTACTAGTATGCGTGTCATAACCGCTGCTCCACGATACACTTGGTCCGGGCGTCGCTATGGATTACTAACAAATATGCGGGTGACGCGTCGATACCATATGTAATAAGGATCGTCACGCGCCATCAGTCTGAATGTAGGCTCTCATGTAACAACCGTGGCAAGCCTGTTGTGCCACGCATCAATGTAGGAATTGTGATATCCTGCCCAATTCAAATTTGATCGACCACGATGATCGATCTTGTGGTGTTTGTCGTCCTCTAAGATATAGACAATTGTCCTATCAAGATTCATTTGTGACATCCACTGGAATCCGTAAGGACCACGTGGGAGCACTATTTTCCCGAGATCACGTTGTCGCCCTCTGTCGTTAACTGCAATCTGTGTGGTCTGATTATAGGTAAACGCTTACATACCCAAATCTATGAATACAGAAAAACAAATATATATAGTCAATGTTTTAATATAATATGCCTATATATATATATGTGTGTGTGTGTGTGTGTGTGTATTAAAGAACCTACAATAAGATTAAACATCCAGCAATTTGGTTCGCCGATGGCTTAATAGCTCGACACAGCTCTCTGCACAATACTGCTAGACAAGCAGCACCCCAACTGTAAGTCCCAATGGAATCAAAGTCTTGTAGTAAGGGCAGGTATATAAGTTTCACAGTTGTGGTCGATTTGTCCAGGAATAATACTCCTCAAATCATGTGGAGTATATACGCCCAAACATATCGCTTGATTGTCTCATCGTCTGCATCATCTGGTAATTGGCTAAAGGTCTCCAATATCCAGTTCAACTTCAGCCCATTATCTTTGATTTGTGTCACTGGAGGCGCCACTCCAATAACATCCTCGCACGTATCTTGCCAGCTACTAAGCTTGTAATTATAATCTATGCCGATCACGGCAAAACCCTCGATAGGGAGGCCCAATAAAATTCTCACATCTTGTAACGTTACCGTGCACTCCCCGCCCGGGAGATGGAATGTGTGCGTCTCTTGTCTCTATCTCTCAACTAATGTCGTGATCAAGGCGTGGTCTAATTTCCTACTGCCGAGACGATATATCTCGTAAAAACCTGCAATGTGTAAATAATAAATTATCCTGGGGTCCAACACCTCACGCCAATTTCCTAACCCCGTTCGCCTACACGTCAATAGCGAAACACCATCCTGCCCAATATAATATAAAAGAAAACTTTTTTAATTATAACAAATATGATGTAATATTTATGAATTAAAATTATTACTTGAAATTTGTACCTCCGAATACCAAACAGTAGAAGACCTGTGGTTAGTTTGATTTGTCAATAGTCTACAATCAATGGGTCCAGCAACGGTATCGTCCATAGTAACTGAAAAATATCGTAACAGGTATACACTAATAACATTTACCAATAAAAAAATATAACAGTAACATTAAATAAATATTCCATTAGGTAATGACATTAAACTAAACTATAATAATACTTTATATAAAAGTAGTATTTCTACTGTACGACTAAAGAAATCTTACATAATAACTGAAAATTTCATGATAAGTATATACTAATAATATTTAGCGATTAGCAAAAATATAATAGTAACATTAAAATAAAGATTACTTAAGGTGATGACATTGAACTAAACTATAGTAATAAATTATAGTAAAGTAATATTTCTACTCTACGACTATTGCGGAAACACAACTCCGTCCACGGGTCGTTGTCTTTGGGGATATCTTGGTTTGTCATGGCCAGTTTGCGTACACAAACTGCATCTGTTAGTCAACGTTCTCCTCAAAATGTCCATCTCGTTTTGAATTCTTGATGTAGATGGTCGTTCACATCTAACAGTCTTAAGACGGTGTGGATGAGGAACCATGATTGGCATGTTCATCTGTGGCCAATAAAATTCATGTGGCATCAGATTGAAGTAGTTCTGTCAAATCTGTGAATATACTTTTATTGTGTGCGTAGGATCCATAAGTGAAAATTGATCCTCTCCAACAACAGTACTCACAGCCATCGTGTGGGAGCATGGAAAGTGATATATGACATATTTACCACAGGAATAACTAAGTTCCGGTCTAAGGAAGACAACTTGTTGATTGTGTCCCCTAGAATCTCATTACCTAGTCTTTACTTCAAAGCTCCCATCAATCCTGTGGTAATTTAAATTTACAAATTGAACGACTTCAATGAATGAAAATAGGAAAAACTTGAACTCAAAACAAGTAATGTAAAATTACCTGTTGAAGCTAACACATTCGTGTGTATTTCCCCTTACTTTATTCTTCCTTAGTTCCTCGACGACGTGGTGAGTATACTTAGCTTCATTGGCATTATCCCTGGCTGTCTCACAATGTCGCTCATCAAAATATTTAATAGTGCAATAAAACGTAAACTGTTGTGGTGATTGGAACATTTCTCGCCCCCTTAAGCACGTTGTTAAATATTTTAGCGAAATTTGTAGTCAGTATACCCCAATGTCTACCCTCATCGTAGGACAGTGCCCATTTTTTGGCTGGTATTTTTTCTAACCAAGCCCTGGCCTCTGGTTTAAGCTCTCCAATCTTCTCTATGATCTCATCAATTTTCGAATCTAATGGGCACTGCCGACTTTCCAGACAAGGTCCTTCAATTGTTGATTCCGATATATTTTGATGAAATTGCTTTGGATGTGATGTAGACAATATCGATGATGTCTACGTGGTCCTCCGGATAGATTCTCCTAAATATCCCGGACAATAGACTTGATGGATTGGTGTTGATCCGATATGAAGGTGACATCAGGCAACTGCCCAACGACATGAATACAGAGTTTCGTTAAAAACCAATGCCAACATTCATATGTCTCTTCCTCCACAAGTGCAAAAACAATGGGGAAGACTCTGTTGGATGACAGAATGCCAACAACGGTAAGCAATTTGCCTTTATACTTTCCTCTAAGAAATGTGCCATTAATGCAGATCACCGGTTGATAATACTTGAATCCTTCTATTGCGGGCTTGAATGCCCAGAAGAACTTGTCTAATATGAAAGAGCCAGGGGTATCACTAGGAAATTAGTAAAATTATGCCATAGTACTGGGGTTGAAATGTTGTAAGGTAGCAATATACCAAGGCAACTTTTCATATGACTCGTCCTAATCCCCAAAAATATCCCTACTGCTTTTGTCCTCGCTAACCAAGCCTTACGATAGGATACCATGAACTTGTAGTTATCGCACATATTCTGTCTAATGACAGTTATCTTGAGTTCGAGATCATGCTGCAACATTAATTGATGCAATGATCCTTGTTATTTTGATGCAGTGATCCTTATTATTTAAAATTAAAGTATACTTATAAAACTATTTAAATTGATGACAATTATGAACTTACAACAATTTAGTTAAGCAATATATGAGTAATCATTCTCGAATCTAAATTGGAATGATCTTGATTCGTCTTCAAAGACAAACATGTATGGTTTCTACTGTATCTAGTTACCTCAAAGTAATCGTGTTTCTTTTTCCAAACGGCACGCAACCGCCACCGACAACCATTTTGGCACTCAACAATCCACTTCCTCAGCTTGCTTTCCCTAATGATGTACTCACCATTGACTTTCATGTTGTACATCTTCACTGCTTTTTGAAGTGACTCTTTATCCTTAAAAACCATCTCGACGCTAAACTCCGGGTTTTCAAGATCCCATGTTTTTATGTTAGATTTGCACTTATAGTCTCTAATAATGGTTGTATCTCCACATTCGTATTCTGACATGTACGGGTCTCATAGGTTATCATCATCGACATCATCAATCTCGTGGCGATCCACAGGTCAAGCGTCCCCTACAGCTGCATCGATGTCATCCTCATTCAAATCATCTACTAGGTCGTTTGCCATCAACTCCTCATTAACATTCTCATCGAAATGGTTGTCCACTACTAATGGATTATCCATCGTTATCTCAGGCTCAGCTACTAGGAACTGCATTTGTCGAATCTCCACAAATACGAGACGGGCCTCGCTCGAAACTACCACTAGGCCTTATCTCGACCTGGTAAACCAACTGCGATTGGAAGTTTCCAACATAGTCTTGCGAGTAACCTAAGCCACTAGGGCCCTACGTCGGCCTGGTAGACCAACTGCGATTGGAAGTTTCCCATATGGTCTTGCGAGTAACTTGAGGGATTGTACTGGAAAGTGCTTGGAAAATTGTTCAAATTGTATTCTTCCGTTAGCATCCTACTATATGACCCTACTTCGTTGGTCAACGCAAGACCAAAATAGTTTGTTCCAATGACTTCCTTCTCCATGTAAAATTCAACTGTATATACCCCATGAAATTGCAAAGGTATACGCAAGCACACTGTAAGCGCGTCGTCATCCTCAACCAGATACAGTCTGATTTTGTTAAGTTAAAATCGATTATTGATAAAATTGAAAACTTGCACCACAGAGGTATTTGTAATAAATTAAACTCATTATATAAGTTTAATTTGTTACAAATACCTAGCCGATGTAGGTTCTTAACTTCATCAATAATCGACTTTAACTTATCAAAATCAGACTACAACAATATATTGATTCTGAAGTGAAGTTGTAAAAAAATCCTTGATGAAAAACTCCTTTAAAATACTTTCCATTTGCTAAGTTAAGGGAGAAGATGAAAGAAATTTGGCAGGTAAGAACTCTTCAAAGGAGGATGAATGAAATTTTAAAAAATGCAACTCATTCACAATTGGTGAAAAAAATTACAACCCACTGCCTATATATATATACTTTGATTCCGGCCCTACCAGGACGATTTAATTTTTATTTCTCCATTTTTTTTCAAATATGTTTTTTTACCAGTTTTGAAATAATTTTGAAAAATATTTATCCTTAATAATTAAAAAATAATTTTAAGACAAATAAATTTCGAAAAAATAATTAAAAATCTAAATCTTGGAAAACAAAATTGGGAAAGACAAAATAATTACCCATGTATGAAAGAAAAAAGGAGAAATAAAAATTAGAAATAAAAAGGAAAAAATATTTAAAAATGTAAAATAAATAAATATGATGTACGTTGGACAAAAAAAAAAGAAATATTCACATGACATGGAATCAATTTTTTTTCCCTTTTCTAATAGTAAGATGTCGAATCATCTTTATAGTTTTTGTATGATTTTGTCGTTGTTTATAATTGTGGTGAAGAATCATAAATGTTTGTAGTGAGATTATGAATCTTTATATATATATATATATATATATATATATATATATATATATATATACACACACACACACACACATTGTTAAAATAAGCCCATATTTTAATAAATTTGTTTAATTTTTTTCTTTTTGTAGTACTCAAATATCAAATCTTATCTTTCCTTTGGCAACAGTGACAAGAAATTTTTGTCTTCAGAATTATAAATGAAGTATAAGAGTGCAGAACTTTAACTTTTTAAGTTTTGTATGGCTTTTGGTCAAGATTCATTTTTTTTTTTTGGCAGTATAGAATCATAAATGAAGTATAGGGGTGCAGAACTTTAACTTTTTAGGTTTCGTATGATTTTTGGCCAAGATTCTTTTTTTTTTTTTTTTTTTTGTCAAGATTCATTTAAAGAAAATTTAATTCTTTTCTCCATTTTTTTGGATTTTTTTTTTATAATTTTTGAAAAAACAAATCGAAATAAATATATCTGTAATAATTAAAAAAATTGAAAATAAATAAAATTTGAGAAAATAATTAAAAATCATAATCTTTAATGTTTTTATTCATTTATAAACAATTTTTCAAACAATTTATATTCTTTTAAATATATTTATATTTAAAATTTGACAAAGTAATTAAAAAAAAATTAAAACTGAGAAATTTATTTATTTTTTAAAAAAAATGTTGATTCCAGCTGTGGGAAGGCCGGAATCAACATTTTATATTTTCTTTTCTTTTAATTTTTTGAATATTTTAAAAATTAAATATCCTTAATAATAAAAAATTGATTAAAAAATAAATAAATTTTGAATAAATAATTAAAAATCAAATCTTTAAGAAAAAGGGAAAGGAAAAAATAATTTCAAATGTAAAAAAGAAAAAATATTTTAAATAATTTTAAAAAATATATGTAAGAATCTAATAGAAAAAAAAATAATTCACATCCATTTTTACAGTCATTTCACATCTATCCTTACGGTCAATTTTTTTTTTCTTTTACAGTAGTCAAATGTCAATTTTTTTTTTTCTTTTGTAGTACTCAAATGTCAAATTTTATCTTTTCTTTTGCAACAGTAACAATTAAAATTTGTCTTCAGAATCATAAATGAAGTATAGGGGTGCAGAACTTTAACTTTTTAGGTTTTGTATGGTTTTTGTCCTTGTTTACATTTTTTGTCAAGTTTCTTTTCCTTTTTTTTTTTGGTAGTATAGGATTGCATAAACTTTATAGGTTTTGCAGTATAGAGTGATTTTATTTTTATTTTTAATTAATTTTTCAAATTTTAATTCATATTAAAGAAATTTTAATTATTTTCTCCATTTTTTTGGATTTTTTTTACAATTTTTTTTTAAAAAAAAATCGAAAAAAATATATCTGTAATAATTAAAAAATTGAAAATAAATAAAATTTGAAAAAATAATTAAAAATCATAATCTTTACTTTTTTTATTCATTTATAAAAAAAAATTCAAACAATTTATATTCTTTTAAATATATTTATATTAAAAATTCGACAAAGTAATTAAAAAAAATTTAAAAATGGAAAGTTTATTTTTGTTTAAAAAAAAAGGTTGATTCTGGCTATGGTTAGGCCAGAATCAACATTTTTTATTTTTTTTCTTTTAATTTTTTTGAATATTTTAAAAATAATTTTGGAAATTATATATCCTTAATAATAAAAAATTAATTAAAAATAAATAAATTTCGAATATATAATTAAAAATCAAATCTTTAAGAAAAAGGGAAAGGAAAAAATAATTTGAACTATAAAAAAGACAAAATATTTTAAACAACTAAAAAAAAAAATGTAAGAATCTAATAGAAAAAAATAATAATTCACACTCATCTTTATAGTCAATTCACATCTATCCTTACGGTCAATCCATTTTTTTCTTTTACAGTAATCCAATGTCAATCTTTTCCCTTTTGCAATACTCAAATATCAAATCTTATATTTCTTTTAGCAGTAGTGACAATTAAATTTTGTCTTCAGAATCCAAATTCAAATGTTCTCTGATTCTCATTCTTTACACACACACATATATATATATATATATATATAAATTCTTAGAATAAAATTGGTTTTAATATTTTTTTTTTCCTTTTCTCTATTTTCAAATTTTAATTTTTTTTCTATAAATACTTTTCATTTGTCTTTCATTTTTTTAATTACATTCATCCCATTCTTACTTAGAGTTCTTTACAATTTTGTGTTAATTTAAAATTTTGGAGTTTTAGCTTAATTTATCATTTGAGGTTAGTAATAACACCTTATTTTAGTTAAATTATTTTTATGTAAATATATGATTTTTAGGTTCGAATTTGTGTAATTATGTTTTTACTTTTATAATATATGGTTTTACCTTAGATTTTGTATACTTATATTTTTATCCTAAATATAGTTATATTTTATTTGTTTCATAAATCAATTCAAATGGAAAGCGGATGTCGTAACGATAAGGGAAAAGGTAAGGAAAAAATGAAGATCCATTGCACTGGTGAGGGTTCAGGAACAAGAAACCATGCTAGGTACCAAGATGAGATAGTTACGTGGTATGGAATTCAAAAACGCCGGTCAAATGTCATATATTGGAGAGAAGACAAACCGCCCCACCCACTACTATGATATGACGGCCGAGAGAGGTTGTGTTACGCACAAGACGTGTGCAATTATTGGGATGTTATTACAGATATCACTAGTATTCAACGACAATTAGATCTCTCTGGCGCATGAATGAATCTTATCACCAGAAAACGAACTTTCTTAGTACAGGGTGATCCTTTCAAATAAATTGTTCGATGGATCAATCGTCCTTACCACGAGACTTACAACTATACCGAATAGGGCAATGATAGTGAAGAGGTAAAAAAATGACAATGGCCAACGCTAATGGCAAAAAGAAATCTTTATGAGGTAAGGACTTATATGTATGACCTAAAGATTCCGAAATTAAGGTCTTTTGAAATTTTGAAAAACGAACAGGATAACATCGACAAAATTTGCCACGCGTTGAAACGAGAAATAAAATAAATGGAAAAACAGATTCATGTCAAACGGAGACTTAACCAGATTCAAAAGACCAATGCCCCAAATGCAAACAAGTAGACATTAAAGTACTTTATCGATCCCAAATACACCGATGACCCAGCACTGTCCGATTACAAAGACGGAGAGATTCATTACGAATGGTTTGATAAAACTAAGTAGTTATAGATGCTATAAAATTCAATTACGGGTACTATTTTGTAATTTATGTAATTTGTTTTAATTTATTTTTTATTTTTTTTATGATTAATTGTACTGTTTAACGCGTTTAATTTTAGTATGATGTTTATTATTTTAAGTTGTTTTGCGTTGAAGATTATATTTTTTCATTCATGTGATTTATAAAATAAATTTAAAATTAACAATTTTACATATTAATAATTATAAAAAAATAAAAAGGTAAATTCATGGTTAAAAGCTCATATCAAATACAAAACACATAAATTATAAGTATTAAAATATCATTTTAATATTATATATATATATAAGTAATAAAATATCATTTCAATAATGCTTTGATCCAATTTAGTACGGTTGATTGAACTATTTAATTTAGTGTTTATATACATATGTGTATATATATATATATGAGACTTTATGCCAATTGCAATCACTCTAAACAAATTATTGGATCGAAGTTAGAAATTTTAATATCTTGTTTCACGAAAATAAAATGTACACGGTCAGAGATCTATATCGTTCAATGGGACGTTACTGGATTTTGGAAGACGAATTTTCATACTCATTAGATCCAAGAGCTCGTTACTCTCCATACTGGGTTGCAAAGATGCGGGAGGAATACACTTATCATGTCAACCAAGCACAAGTTATGGTAAACGGATGCAGGCAATACAATATTCCAATAATGCGTCAATTAGCCACCACAATGCCAATAGACACGCCATATGATCTTCAGATGGAGTTGCATCACTACCGCGAAGAAAATAACCGAATGCAAATTCGGATTTTTTGACACGAGCTTCAAATGGCGGCACGTGAGTGTCTACAAGAAGGTTTAGTTGCCAAAGCGCATACTTACATGAGATGCTCAAAGAAACCTCAATATCAGTCGGATATTGAAATGTCTGATGATGAGAATAATGTTTAATGTTTTTGTATTTGTGAATTGCAATTTCACTATGTATTTCTTTTCAAGTCCAATGTATCATTTCTATATTAAATTGTAATACGATTATAGTCAATTTATATTTTCTTCATTGATAAAAAACTTAATCAAATTTAACAATTTTTTGACGATTCGTAATTTGGGTACATAATCAATAATTACTGATTTTTGTACATAATTTTTTTATACGGTACATTAACTGCTGAAATGTAAATATTTTTATATATAAGTTATTGTATATGTTGGTTGTACAAAGACCATACATAAGAAAGAAAAAACATAAATACAATATAATAACGAAAATTAAAAAAACTCATAGCAAATACAACACATGAGAAATACGGTACAATATAACTTTAAATAATAATCACAGAAAAACATTAAAAAAAAAAAAAAAATCAACTGCCCAAATATTTTTATTCTTCATTGGATATGTATCCCTCAGATAGATATTCATTATTGGTTATCACGTTATGGTATTCGTTCGAAGATAGTAGTTTGTTACTTGCAACAGCCATTTCATTTGTTAGTTGGAGTAGATAGTATCGACTCCTGCGCAACAACATTTTATTATTCTCTAGGCGAATTCGTGTAATAGCATATTCAATCTTGATTGTGTCATCAATTATACATCGTTGAGGCATCTGAAGACTTCGACGACGTGGAGCTGGTGC
This sequence comes from Eucommia ulmoides, assembly GCA_016647705.1. Lineage (NCBI taxonomy): Eukaryota > Viridiplantae > Streptophyta > Magnoliopsida > Garryales > Eucommiaceae > Eucommia > Eucommia ulmoides. The sequence continues at coordinate 12,356,715 of CM028327.1, read as the reverse complement.
ATTAAGTGCTCTCAAACAAGATACAAGATTGTCAAACTCTTTCACCCTGTATTCCCATTCTTGGCGTAGCCCAACGCGATACTTTATCGGACTGGTGTCTTGATCGCTCCAGTAATCGTCATGATATGGTTTTAGAACCCAATGACTCAAGTGATCCCAAGGTCCAGGCCAACCTCAAACACCATATGAGTTTTCCTCACTTGAAAAACCATATGAGCTTTCTTCACTTGAATTCATATTTGAAGACATCACAAAAATTATAGAATTAAGAGTTCCAATACAACTCATCCGACCAATTTTGACGATTATTTAAAAGTTATTCATTAGTCCATTTTTAGTATTCTAAGTTTTATTACGTAGTGTTACGAATGCAGTTTCTATATAAAAGAAATGGGTTCATTTCTTTTACGGATCGAACATCTTTTGTTAACTCAAAGTCGGCAAAAGAACTGTATCATCATCGAAACAACTCATTCCGATCAAATTTTACGATTAATTAAAAATTATTCAGTAGTCCATTTTTAGTGTTCTAAGTTTTATTACGTAGTGTTATAAATGTAGTTTGTATACAAAAAAATATGGTTCATTTCTATTGCGGATAGACCATCTTTAGTTTTTTTTTTTTTTTTTTCCACTTTTATCCCAGAAACTTTGGGTTTCAACTAAAAAATGTTAATTATATTTTTGCCCCTTTATTTAATTTTAGTTTTTTTTCCTTTTTTTTTGCACTTTCATCCCTGAAGATTGCACAATTAATAAAGTGACCTATTTCAATTACTAGAAAATTACAAACTTTGTTACAAAAAATATTTTTTTCATAAATTTCAAATGAAAAAATGGTAATTAATTTCTGTCCAAAATTGGCTTCTTTTTTTTTTTTTTTCTACGTTCATACGAATTATTTCCGGAATCAAAATTGATTCCAACGGCTAGAATCAATTTATGATTCTGACTGCCGGAATAAATTTTCAGCCTTTTTAATTTATTTTTTTTACCTTTTTTTTTTTAATAATCTCAAAAAAATTATATCCCTAATAATTAAAAAAAAAAAAGAATAAAAAAAATTCGAGAAATAATTAGAAATCAAAATATTTAATTTAGGAAGTTGCGTCCATAGCATTTTCTAGTGTTTTACAAATCGTAAAAAAATTCATCAAAAATAGCTCATCCGACTAACTTTGACGATTGTTTAAAAATTATTCAATAGTCTGTTTTTAGTGTTCTAAATTTTATTATGTAGTGTTACGAACGCAATTTGTATACAACAAAATTGCTTAATTTCTGTTACAGATAAGCCATCTTTTGTTAAATCAAAATTACCAAAAAAACTGCATCGTTATCGAAACAACTCATCAGACCAACTTTGACGATTATTTAAAAATTATTCACTAGTCCGTTTTTAGCGTTCTAAGTTTTATTACGTAGTGTTACAAACATAGTTTCTATTAGAAATAGAAAAAAAAAATATAGTTAAATTCTGGCCCTATCAACTTAATTAATTCTGGCCTTAGAAGTACCGGAATAAAAAACATTAATACAAGCCCTACTTGGGCTGGTATCAAATGGGGTTTAATTTTATAAAAAACAGTCCATTCCAGAATTATATTCGAAACTATTTGAACAACTTTTCTAATAAAATTAAATTTCTAAATAACTTTTAAACTATTATAAAGGACAATCCGTCTCCGTCACTGTTCAACTACAACGTTGTCGTTCGCGAATCAAGGTTCATCGTCGACGTTCGTTGTTCGAGATTCAAGGTTCATGATTCATCCATGTCACCGTTTGCCGTCGCGATTCATCTTTCAAACCTTGGGTTTCAATTAAAAAGTGTTAATTATATTTTTGCCCCTTTTTTTTAATTTTAGTTTTTAGTTTTTTCTTTTTCTTTTTTGTACTTTCATCCTTGAAACCTTGGGTTTCAACTAAAAAGTGTTAATTACATTTTCACCCCTTTATTTAATTTTGGTTTTTTTTCTTTTTTTTTTTTGGACTTTCATCCATGAAACCTTGGGTTTCAATTAAAAAGCGTTAATTACATTTTCACCCCTTCATTTAATTTTAGTTTCTACTTTTTCTTTTATTTTTGGCACTTTCATCCTTGAAATATTAGGTTTCATAAAAGAATTGCGTTTTTATGGGAAACATAATTCCTTTCTGCGTTTTATCATCTTTTGGTATATAAGGTTGTGTATACAATTTTCATAATTTATTTATTTACAAAAATAATTAAACTGTAAAGAGCTAAAATTACAAACAAGTTTATTTAATATTTTTTTTTATGATTAATTGTATTGGTTAACGCGTTTAATTTCAGTCTAATGGTCATTATTATTATTATTATTATTATTATTATTATTATTATTATTATTATTATTTTTGTTAATATTTTTAAAATTAATTATATGTTACAAAATAATTATAATTTATAATTAATTTTTAGTTTAGAAATATTAAATAAACTTTCAAATCATAATATATATATATATATATATATATATATATATATATATATATATATATATATATATAAAATAAAACAATCATCAATCATCAATAAATATAAGTGATGGGGGTGGGGTTGGGGCATAGGGATGGGGGTATGGGGCATTGAGGGGTGGGGGTACTGCCAAGGTGGCAGCCCTTAAAATGTGAAACCGGCCTTGACAAGGCCGATTTCACAAAGCCACAAAAAAAAGGGGGAAATCGGCCTTGTCAAGGTTAGTTAGACCCAATTGTGAAAGAAAAAAAAAAAAGGGGGGGATCTCATTTGGTGATTTGTCAACTTTTAAGGCCTAATTGTGTAAATCGAACACTCCCAGGTAGCATTAATTACTGAATATTCCCATCTGTTCTACAATGCACCGATTAATATTTTTGACCATTCACGGATAATTTTACCTTTCATTAATTAAGCGTCTAATTCTTATGCTAACTGACTCCCTGTAATCGTGGAAACCATTCAATGCGCCATAATTTTTTTTTTTTTTGAAAACATAACTTGAAGAATTTTATGTCAAATGTTAATGAAAATTCGTGTTTTAATTTTAAAAAAATGCCCTTTGCACAGAAAAGGAGAATCTTTTGTTACAATAGAAGCAGAAGTTATGTGGATCATTCAAGAATCGAATTCAATTTGCTTTATAAAAAGATACCAATGAACTTCTATGAAATGGTAAATTCTAATCTTCAAAATGATAAATCAATGTCATTTTTTGGGCTACTATTTTGTAATCGACGTTCATATTATATATAACATTATATCTGTAACATAACATGGAGGGCAATTTGTGTCTCTTAACGTGTTGAATGTAACTCCGGCTTATGTTCCATACCTGTTCCGCAATACACAAGATGTTTTCTCAAAAATGGTTAAATTTGTGTCTCTTAACGTGTTGAATGTAACACCGGCTTATGTTTCCACACCTAATCCGCGATACACAAGATTATTTCCCAAAATTGCCAATTTTTAACTATTCAGAGATACTTGGACCAACGTGACCTTTTTGTTTTTGGAAAACGCACCCTCATAATCACCAATTTCTTTTCAAAACTTTCCATCTTATACTATTCTTTGCTCACAAACCCTAATACGTAACCCAAAACTCATTTCTACTCTGCTTTCTCTCGTTTTACTTGTCTCAAACCGGCGACAATGGTGACGATGAGAAGAAAAATAGTGACTAAGAATCCTAAAATAGTAGATGATCCTGTAAATCTATCGAATACAAGTAGTGTGCACTCTTTCTAATTTTTGTTATGGCTCAACAATGTATGTTCGATACACGATCCCTATTTTCTGAACATTATTCGTACGAAAAGTTCTGTTATTCTTCTAATGCATAGGAAAACAATGGCAAAAAATTCAAGAAAGCAGATTTTTTATTGTATATCACGTTCGTAATCATCTATTGTACTATTTGCGTGTTGTATGGTCATATTATCTCCTTATCGTGTTCGTAATTTTATACAGATTGTTATTGGAGTTTCGTCTGTCTATTTTGTCACTAACTTTCAATCGTCTTCTTATGTGTGACATCAAATATGTTGAATATAGTGTCTGTGTAGATTGTAATACCTTATTGACAAACTTATTACGATTTTCTTTAATGTATATAACTTTTCAAACGTTTTTCATATAATGTTGAATGTAACACCTTTATTGTATTCAATAAACATTACATTATGTGTGAAAATAATGTTGTTTATAACTTCAATTATGTTGAATAAAACATTCACAAGGTGTTGAAAATAACACCTTAAAGTATTATGACATATATCGCTTGCGTTTGTTCTGAAAACGATGTCCTTATTGTGTGGTTAGGTTGAATGTAACATTCGTGTTATATGTAACACCATTATTGTTTATGAAATGTAATGTCTTAATGATTTGTCCAGATGAGATTTTTTTTTGTTCTTGGCACACAACATACAACATCAACAAGTGAAACCTATGAAGTAAGTGGTAAGTAATTTTCCTTCTTCCATTAACTGTTGATTGATGTTCATATCAAATCATCTCTTATTGTGGGGTATATATCTTTATAATTGACTACGTTGCATTTCTTTTTTGTAGATTCGCAATCGAAAAATGTTGAGCGACCAATAACTATTAAATACTGCTCAAATCTGTCACAATTTTATTCGATGATCAAGTCTCTTTTGTTTTGAGTACGATATCTGGCGGTTCTAGGAATGACTCTGTTTTTGGAACACTATAAGTATGCTCCAATGGTGGGAATGTGGGATCAATTCATTCCATAAAATAGACTCCCTTATAGTGAATATCATTCGCTCATATCAACCGCATCGCAAGGCACTTAGGATTGGATCAAAACTTGTTAGATTTACGAGCAACGACATCCAATTGATATTTGGATTACCACCAGGACTGTTCAACTTCCAAGACGTTATGCGAAAAAGGGAGGTTCTAGATTCTTGTCACGTCAGGGCTTAGTTACAAACAAGTTGAGTGCTATTGAGATAAAGAACGAAATTCAGAAAGCTATGGTCAATGATAATGAGAATGATGTGCAAGATGTGGTTTGTCTAATTTGCTTGCATCTGATAACAACTTGTTTTTTTCAAACAAAAGTCAGGCCGCTCGTGTATTCGTTCTTATGTTTGTTAGGAATTTAAGGACAATAGCGACTTATAACCGGGCAGAAGGAATTCATTCAACTTTGATGTCCTCCATTGATTTCGGTTATCGCAGACTTGAGACTGTTACTGGATGTGTAATCGCATTACAAGTAATATAATTCCATGTTTTATCCATCATTCACTAATATACATAAATTTTTTCTATGTTTGTTCAATTTTAGTGATTTGGTGCATTTTTCATTCAGTTTTAGCTATGCAAAGGGAGTTTTCTATTCCACGCTGGGAAAAATGGGACATGATGAAACTTATTGAAATTGCATCTTGTTTGCAATTGTCTTGTCTGTCTGATGATCAGGTATACATGTTATATGTAACATGTTCTATGTTATATATTTGTGTTATATATAATATCGTCATACTTAAATATTGTTGAATGTAACACTTCTAAACTGTTGTCCAGGTTAAGGAGGCTGACATCAAAGAAAGTATTGTTGAGATGCAAATGTTTATTGTGCTTCTGATTAATGGTCATACCGAAGGAGAATCATCTGGTCGGCCTGACGCACGTAAAGACAATGAGAAGATTGATTCGTCTAAATTATCATCTTTTGATCTCAATATTTCGTAGCAGCTTACTACAAATGTTGCAGAGTTTTGGGGGAGGGGGGGTCCCAAAACTTGTCTGAAATTGTTGAAAGAAATCAACAACTTGTTCATGACTGCGAACATTTGAGGGTGGAGCGCAAAGAATTGAAAACAAAATATAGGAAAAAAATAAAAAAAAAATTGAAGGAAAAGATTGAAATTTTAAGGTCTGAGAAAACCTGACGGACCGATTCGCTACTTGAAATAGAGGTGCATTGCGTTACGCAAGCGAAAAAACATGTCAGCGACAAAACAGTACTTCAAGAATATTTAGAAGAGGCTGTTGTGCATTTTGTTACATAGTCCATTTGGAAGGAGTGGGAATTCAGGGAACAAGTTGTGGAGATTGGGATGTTTTATCATACGGAATTGGAAGAATGTGATTCTGTTATCGTTTAACAAGCGCATGAGATAACCGAACGTGAGGATGAACCATTCTTTTAATGTCAAAATCCGCTTGAGAAACTAATTACACGAGGAAATACACGTCGAAACACTTAGACGACAATCCCTACATCACTCGTGAAAAATGTGAAGAGCCGTGTGAGGACACGAAAAATGGGTAAGAGGTCTTCAACGAATATAAAGTTCTCACCAAATGGACAAGGAGACTTATAAAAGCTTCTAAGATAAAAAAAAACAAAAACTAGTGAGCATAAATCAGACAAAAGATATTGTGGTGTACCAAGGAGAATCCAACAATCCTAACGCGATTCGGATGAGTCGCGTGTGCTACCTCCACGAGATAGTGTTGTGGCTATTATATTATGCCAAACAGACTGGGAACTCTTTCAGCTCATTATACAGATGGAAGGGTCCACATAAGTCTCATTCTCCTATTTTTATTACGTTTCGTCATCATTTGTGTCGCATATTACGTGTTAATCCATTAAAAAATTTACCTTCTCATTATATAATTAGTGCATTCGTTTGGGGTAGATAATTGACATTTGCACAGGTCCCTACTGTGGATATTATTGGTCTATTATGGGGAAAAAAAAAAGTTAACAAACATTGTGAGTTAAATCATATAGTATTATTCTGTATGTGTTGCATACGACATAAGTAAATCATGTAGTGTTCGTTTAGAAAATAGCTGACAAACCTTGTGATTAAATCATATAACATCTTATACATTTTCGGTGAGTGCGCGTATGCCAATCCATTCAATTTTTAGACCATCGTCTCTTTAAATGTCGTGCTTGTACCAGTCATTGCATTTCTTAAATTCATATTTAAGTTATGCAAACAATATGCATGGTGACAATGTGAAAAATGCATCACCGTATCCCTTCCAAAATCCCGTTATAATGGTTAGAGATGTATGTTATGACGAGATCCAGCTCAACAATCTTTTTGAATTCTGATAAATATCAGAACCAGTTGTCATCATCCATATCAACTATGGAAAATACAATTGGAAACATCCCTGCATGATCACAAAAATATATAAGAATTGTTGATCCTAAGATTTTAATGGACAATTAAAGGTTGATATTTTTGGTGGAACAAAAGGTTTGATTAAATGTTTCAGTTTATTAGTTTATAATGATGAAGATGATAAAGAATTAAGAGGTTGAAGAATTTGAAGAACTTAGAGAAAAATAACTCAGGTTAAAATTTCAACTCTTAATATCCCAATTAGGATCACACACGACATAAAAAGATTTTTAAATGATTTTTATAAATATGTGTGTTTTTAATAGGATCCTAATTAGCAAAATTATTTGCTCCTATGTGTAATTTAAAAAGAAATATTTATAATTGGTTAAAATTGAATTTAAAGTATTTAGTGGAGCTAACCAAGAAAAGAAACTGGTTAAAGGGGCGAAAATGTCAATTAGAATGAATCAAAAACGAGTTTAGAAAAGTGATCCAACATCTATAAGTCGACAGGTAAGTCGACCGAACAACAAAGAAAAACTCTCGGTATCTCTTGGTCTACAGGTAGGTCGACCTGTAATTAAGAATGAACTCTGTATCTATAAGTCGACAGAGCGATCGACCTATGAAGAGAAATGGAACTCTCTGAATCTCTAAGTTGGCAGATAGGTCGATCGATGGGGCATAGAATCTTTGGCTTGGCTACATCCTGAATCGAGCTGTAGACTGCTAATCTTGGTCAGTCGACTGGTGTGTCTGTTTCAGGATATTATGGAATTCTGGATTTCAATATGAAAGAAGCCGTTACTAGCCATTTTTTTGTTAGAATTCATGAGAGATTTTAGGGATTTAATCTGATTTGAGATATGCTACACATATTATGTTATCCCTATTAATTTGGTTCATTAAGTTTGAATATTTTTCAATTTGGTACATATAATTGTTTCTATTCTATTTAATTGTAATTGAGAAATATTTGGAGGACTTAATTGAGAAATTTAAAAGCTATAATTAAGTGAATTGAACCAAAATGAAGTCTTAATGATATAAGGGGTCTAAAAGAGCGATTAAGTGTCTTGACAAATGGGTATTAGCCGTTAGAGAGCTATTTTTAATCCCATTTATAAAGACTTGCGTTTTTCATATTATTAAAAAATACAAAAGAGATCAAGAGATCATATTGAACTTTTCTAAGAGAAATCATACTCAGTTTTTGTGAGAGCTTTTCTAAGAGACATTCTTGAGAATCATTTGCTGCTACTGAATCTGAAGTAACATCGCTCTAATTATTTTTTTGGTGGATTCCGGGTGAGATATTTCCAAATTACTTTTTATATATTATTGCTTGAATAATTTTTGGAATTTGATCTTTAGAAATTATTTTCTGATTTTTTAGTGAAAAATATTTTTTAAACAATTTCTTAAATTAATTTGATTTCGTGCTCAATTACGTGCTACCCATTTTTGTTTAAAATCAGATTTTGAGTTTCTTATTTTTCTATCACTAGTTTTGGGATATTAATTGAGTTTTAATTTATCTGGGGTGGTAGAAGCTCCAAGTGAGAAAAATCACTTGTTAATTTTTAATTGGTAAGTTGAGTGACGGATTAAATACTATTGGGAGTATTTTAATCTAATAAGGGTAGCTGGGTTTCAGTCTCTTTCTGTAAAGAGATTGAGGTAGTAATTCTTCCTGAATTGAATTGATCTGTGAGTGAATTGTAACGGTTCAATCCTTACCGGGTAAAAGGATATTTGGAGTGTTTTGTGAGGTTTTTATTTTTTAGCCTTCGTGTTAAAAAGAATTAGGTTATTCTTGAGCCTGTAAAAAGTAGATGTTATTCCTGAGCCTGTGAAAATGAATTTGTAAAGGTTGATTTTGAGCCTGTGAAAAGAATCTTTATGAGGGTTTGGTTCCTACCTTTAAAGAAATCTTGAGTTTAGTGGGTGCGAATCTTTGTGGGGCTCGGATGACTGAATTAGCCTAGAGTAGCTTGGTGAACCAGGATATATCGGTGTGTACTGCATTATTTATTTCCTTTATTTTCTCTTGTGTTGTTTGGGTGTGCATCTAGAGCTTATTACACTTATCCACTACTATAAAGATAATAATTAATTTTATGATAAAATTAATTGTTTGATTTTTGAAGTATTATTATTTGGATTAATTTTCTAATACTACCCAATTCACCCCCCTCTTGGGTAGCTCACTGGGCCAACAATTGGTATCAGAGCTGGTTTAGCTCGACATATTTAGCTAACAATGATCACATGGCGCACATAATAGGCACACTAGTCGAGAGGCAGTCTACGCACTGACCACCTTTTTTTGCAGGTGAAAGTTATTCGTTCTAGAAAGACAGAATAATAGCCTTCCTTCTAGCTACAAATTACGATGTGTGGCTAACAATCGATGATGGTCCGTTTATTCCAATGGAAAACGGAGTTGAGAAAAAGAAGGAACATCTAACTGCTTTTGATAAGCAGAAACTCTCCATAAAATCTCAGGCTATTAAATTTTTATTTTGCTCTTTAGATGCTAATGAATATTCTAGAGTTTCAGGTCGTAAATCTGTAAAGGAGATATGGATAAGTTACAAGTTACCCACGAAGGGACAAGTCAAGTGAAGCAATCCAAAATCAACGCTCTTATGAGAAAATTTGAGTTGTTCAGAATAGAAGAAAATGAATCGATTCATGAGATTTATACTCGCTTCAACAACATATGCAATAACTTGAGTCAACTTGGAAAGCCATACTCTATGGAGAATATAGTACGAAAGGTCCTAAGATTCTTAACAAAAATATGGGAGTCAAAGGTGACAGCAATTGAGGAAGCCAAGGATCTTGGCAAATACGGAATAGATGATATCATAGGCAACTTGATGACTCATGAATCGGCGATTAAAGGATATGAGGATGATACTAGAAATAGCAAGGGGAAATCCTTGGTGCTAAAAGCTCAGAAAATTGAAGAAGATGACAATGATGATGAAAGTCTTGACAGTGAGCAAGAGAAAGATATAGCGCTTCTCACAAAGAATTTTAGAAGAATGACTAGGCACATATTCTATGGGAGAAGAAACCTTAACATGACTAAAGTGGAATATTACAACTGTCACAAGACTGATCACTTTCAAAATGATTGTCCCAAACCTAAGAAGGATAAAGAAAAGAAAAGGAAAAAGAAAGCAAAGAAGAGTAAGAAGAAATCCATGAAGGTTACTTGGGATGATACTGATTCAAGTAGCTCGAAAAAATCAGATAGTAAAGATATGTCCATGTTTGCATTAATGGCAACTGGTGGTGAGGTAACTAAAAGTTCAAGTTCTTGTTCTTTAGATTTTGATGAATTATTTGATGTTTATCAAGAACTTTCTCATGATTATAAAAACTAGTGTTCTAAAATAAATACCCTTCAAAGTACAATTAATACATTAAACAAACAATTGATGGACCACGAATCTGAAAATAATGAATTGAAATCCAAATTGATGGATTTGCAATCAATTGTTCTCAAATTCACCGGCGTTGAAAATAACTTGAAAATGATTTTAGGAAGTTCACGTGGAGTTTTTGATAAAACTGGTATTAGATTTCAAAAAAATCTTAAACAAAAATGTTTTCATAAATTTTTTTCTGAAACCAAGGATCTTGTTAGATGTTTTAAATGTAATATTGTGGGGCACACTATTCGTAGATGTTTTGCTAAAATATTTAATTGTAGACAAGTTTGGGTTTTAAAAGGAACTAAAATTGTCCCGACTAACAAGATCGGACCCACTTAGACTGGGTACTACTTAGGAACTATTTGAGGTGCTACTTGCAAGTTATTCTAAAACTCTATTGCTAGTTTTGGTAGTAAGTTTTATACGTTTGTTATAGTTGATGATTATTCTAGACTTACTTGGGTATTTTTTCTTGCTAAGAAAAGTGAGGTTGCTTATGTTCTTGCTAAATTTTGTAAACGTGTTCAAAATGAGAAGTAATGTTCGATTATTAACATTCGAAGTGACAGAGAAAGAGAGTTTAAGAATGATGATGTGGTAAGTTATTGTGATGAGCATGGTGATGCTCATAACTTTTATGCACCAAGATCACCGAAACAAAATGATGTAGTGGAAAGGAAAAACAGGTCACTTTAAGAGATGGCCAGAACGATGCTTAGTGAAAATTGCTTACCAACCTACTTCTGGGCCAAAGCGGTAAGTACAATTTGCCACGTAGTGAATTGAGTATCAATTTGTAGAGGGTTTAACAAAACTCCATATGAAATTTAGAATGGTAAGACTCATAATATTTCCTATTTTAAAGTATTTGGATGTAAGTGTTTTATTTTGAATGACAAGGATAATCATGGTAAATTTGATGCTAAATCTGATTATGGGATTTTCCTTGGATATGCTACTAACAGTAAGATTTATAGAGTTTATAACAAACGTATGTTAGTAATAGAAGAAACTATGCATGTTGTTTTTTAGGAAGCTAATCCATTCTTGTCGAGAAAGGTTTTGGATGATGATGATGCGGGTATTTTAAATAATCAAAATCAAGGTGATAATGTACCTAAGGAGTCCCAACAAGAGGAGGAACCTAAGGAAAAGGATTCGACTTTACCAAAAGTTATAAAGACAGTACCAGGACATTCGATAAAAGAAATCATCGGTAATTTTGAAAGAGGTGTAAGTACTCGTTCTTCTCGTAGGGATATAATTAATTTTGCTTTATTATCTCAAATTAAGCCTAAAAATATAGATGAGGCATTAACTGATGAATCTTGGATTTCCGCCATGCAAGATAAGTTAGTTTAATTTGAACGGAACAAAGTATGGTGTCTTGTTCCGAGACCGAATTTTCATCCAGTTATTGGTACTAAATGGGTTTTTAGAAATAAAAAGGATGAATCTGGTATGGTAATTAGAAACAAAGTAATATTAGTGGTACATGGTTATAATGAAGAGGAATGAATTGATTATGATGAAACCTATGCTCATGTTGCTAAACTAGAAACAATTAGAATGCTACTCGCTTTTGCATGTTTACGTAATTTTTAGTTATATCAAATGGATGTAAAGAGTGCATTTCTAAATAGTTTTCTAGCAGAAGAAGTTTATGTAGAATAACCCCCGAGATTTGAAAGTGATAAACTTCCCGATCACGTATTTAAACTTCACAAGGCTTTATATGGGCTCAAATAAGCTCCTAGAGCTTGGTATGAGAGACTAAGCCGATATTTAATCGAAATTGGTTTTTGAAGGGGTATTTGTGATATAACACTATTTGTGAAGTAAACTGATTCTGATATCTTATTAGTACAAGTATATATTGATGATATTATTTTTGGATCTACTAATGAGGATTTTTGCCAAGAGTTTGCTAAGATAATGCAGGTTGAATTTGAAATGAGCATGATGGGAGAGTTAAATTTCTTTTTTGGACGACAAATTAAGCAAACCAAAGAAGGAATATTTATAAACCAAGCCAAATACACCAAGAAGCTGTTAAAGGAATATGACTTGGAAGGCGCTAAAGAGTATAAAACTCTCATGGCAATGGCTATGAAGATAGACAAAGACGATACGGGTAAAAATGTTAATGAAAAAATGTATCGAGGTATGATTAGTAGTCTGTTGTATTTAACTGCTAGTAGACCTTACATTTTAGTGTTTGTCTTTGTGCTAGATTTCAATCTTGTCCTAAAGAATCGCACTTGACTGCGGTTAAGTGAATTTTTCGATATTTAAAAGGGATGACTGACCTAGGATTATAGTATTCTAGGGGGAGTGATTTTAAATTGGTAAGTTACTGCGACGCTGATTTTGCCGGTTGCAAAGTTGAGCGAAAAAGTATAAGTGAGTCATGTCATTTGTTAGGATATGCTTTAGTTTCTTGGTCAAGCAAAAAACAAAATTCAATAGCCCTATCCACTACTAAGGCTAAATATATGGAAGATGGTAACTGTTGTGCTCAAATTTTATATATTAAGTAATAGTTAAATGACTTTGGAATTTGTATAGAGGAGGTCTCGATCTTTTGTGATAATAAAAATGCTATTTGTCTAAGTAAAAATCCTACACAACATTCACAAATTAAGCACATAAAGATTAGACATCACTTTATTCGTAATCACATTCAGAAAAGGGATATTGTTATTGAATATATTGATACCTCCGACCAGCTTGCTGATGTTTTTACCAAACCACTAGCGGAAGATCAGTTTGTAAAAATCATTCGCGGTTTGGGTATGGCTAGGCATAATGATGTTTGCCTATAGTAGAATTATTGTGTGTTCCCTCCTCCCTAAATATTTTTTTTTGAGATGACAAAGGGGGAGAATTAGTTGATGTTTTATTACATATCTTAAGGGGGAGTTTATTTTTATTGATGTTTTGTTGATTTTTTTTAATATCTTCATTCTTATACTTAAATGAGTTATAAAACCCGTCCTTAGATTCAGAAGGAGTGTGGTTATATTATTGTTTTAAAGAAAATATCAAAGTTAATTGTCATCATAAAAAATGGGGAGATTGTTGATCCTAAGATTTTGATGGACAATTAAAGGTTGATGTTTTTGGTAGAACTAATGGTTTGATTAAGTGTTTCAGTTTAATAGTTCCTGGTGATAAAGATATGTTGATAAAGATGATGAAGAATTAAGAGGTTGAAGAATTTGAAGAACTTAGAGAAAAATAACTCAGGTTAAAATTTCAACTCTTAATATCTAAATTAGGATCACACACGACACAAAAAAAAATAATTTAAATAATTTTTATAAATATGTGTGTTTTTAATAGGATCCTAATTAACTAAATTATTTGTTCCTATGTGTAATTAAAAAAATATATATTTATCATTAGTTAAAATTGAATTTAAAGTATTTAGTGGAGGTAACCAAGAAAAGAAATTGGTTAAAGAGGCAAAAATATGAATTAGAATGAATTAAAAACAAGTTTAAAAAAGTGATCCAACATCCATAAGTCGACAGGTAAGTCGATCGAACAACGAAGGAAAATTCTCTGTATCTTTCGGTCGACAGGTAGGTTGACCTGTAATTAAGAATGAACTCTCTGTATCTATAAGTCGACAGAGCGATCGATTTGTGAAGAGAAATTAAACTCTCTGAATCTCTAAGTCGACAGATAGGTCGACCGATGGGGCACAAAATCTTTGGCTTAGCTACATCCCCAATCGAGCTGTTGATTGCTGATCTTGGTCGGTCGACTGGTGTTTCTGTTTCACGATATTATGGAATTCTGGATTTCAATATGAAAGTAGTCGTTACTAGTCGTTTTTTGGATAGGATTCATGAGAAATTTTAGGGATTTAATCTGATTTGAGATATGCTACACATATTATGTTATCCCTATTAATTTGGTTCATTAAGTTTGAATATTTCTCAATTTGGTACATATAATTGTTTCTATTATATTTAATTGTGATTGAGAAATATTTGGGGGACTTAATTGAGAAATTTAAAAGGTATAATCAAGTGAATTGAACCAAAATGAAATCTTAATGATATAAGGGGTCTAAAAGAACAATTAAGTGTCATGATAAATGGGAATTAGCCGTTAGAGAGTTGTTTTTAATCCCATTTATAAAGACCTGCGTTTTTCATATTATTAAGAGAGACAAAATAGATCAAGAGATCATATTGAACTTTTCTAAAAGAAATCATACTGAGTTTTTGTGAAAGTTTTTCTAAGAGACATTCTTGAGAATCATTTGCTGATAATCTTTGCTGCTACTGAATCTGAAGTAACATCGCTCTAATTATTTTTTCGGTGGATTCCGGGTGAGATATTTCCAAATTACTTTTTATATATTATTGCTTGAATAATTTTTGGAATTTGATTTTTAGAAATTGTTTTATGATTTTTTAGTGAAAAATATTTTTTAAACAATTTTTTGAATTAATCTGATTACGTGCTCAATTACGTACTACCCATTTTTCTTTAAAATCATATTTTGAGTTTCTTATTTTTCAATCACTAGTTTTGGGATATTAATTGAGTTTTAATTTATCTGAGGTGGTAAAAGATCTGAGTGAGAAAAATTACTTGTTAATTTTTAATTGGTAAGTTGAGTGACGGATTAAATACTGTTGGGAGTATTTTAATCTAAGGGTAGCTGGGTTTCAGTCTCAACCTGTAAAGAGATTGAGGTAATAATTCTTCCTGAATTGAATTAATTTATGAGTGAATTATAACGGTTCAATCCTTACTGGGTAAAAGGATATTTGGAGTGTTTTGTGAGGTTTTGATTTTTTAGCCTTCGTGTTAAAAAGAATTAGGTTATTCTTGAACCTGTAAAAAGTAGAGGTTATTCCTGAGCCTGTGAAAAAGAATTTGTAAAGGTTGATTCTGAGCCTGTGAAAAGAATCTTTGTGAGGTTTTGGTTCCTACCTTTAAAGAAATCTTGAGTTTAGTGAGTGTGAATCTCCGTAGGACTCGGAGAACTGGATTAGCCAAGAGTAGCTTGGTGAACCAGGATATATCGGTGTGTACTGTATTGTTTATTTCCTTTATTTTATTTTTTGCTGTTTGGGTGTGCACCTAGAGCTTATTACACTTATCCACTGCTATAAAGATAATAATTAATTTTAGGATAAAATTAATTGTTTGATTTTTGAAGTGTTATTCTTTGGATTAATTTTCTAATACTACCCAATTCACCCTCCTCTTGGGTAGCTCACTGGGCCAACAAGAATTGTGATATATTTCATTTGATGTTGAATGTAACATTGTTACATATAATAAAATAAAATTTACGATTGTACCTTGATTTCTATTCTTCGCTTTTGCCGCTAACAAATTCCTTTCGTATCGATCAATTAGGAAAGTGCCATCAAGAAACACCATGGAGCGACAAAACATAAACCCATGTATGCACGCTTGAAACGTGATGAATATTCTCTTGAAATGTCTTGTGTCCACATCGAATTCTAATGCAACGTGACTGCCCGGGTTTGTCTTCTTATATTTCTTAATGTATCATCTTAATTGGTCGTAAGAGGATGAGTAATCCCCAAAGATATTATTCTTGGCCTTTTCTACCCCCATCTTCGTATTCCGATATGATATTTCTAGGTCGTATTGTTTCCTAAAATTATCAACAACATCCACCGAGTAAGTTTTTGGGTTGACGGGCACCTAATCAGCCAAACACGACGGAATAATGTCTAAACTCAATCATTTGTTCTTGTTTGTGCGAAACGCAGCTCTGCATGTGTGTTCTTTTACTAAATTTCGAATATAGAAGATACTGTTTTCATTTTTTACCCATCTATGCACGAACCACGGGCAGTTTTTTCCTCCCACAACGAGCATGCAGCCGTCACAAGTGTTTTTTCATTCCTAAGATAATGAAAATTAAACCTCACCTCTACAACAAATTTCTTCAGCACCATATGAAATTCACTTCCCTCTCTCCCCCGAATTTCTGTCCCTCATCTTGAATACCATCAGCTCATCTAGCGGAAAGTAGCATTTTGTCATTGCTTGACTATAACATACTACCGTAGCTACCTATATAATCTATTTCACAGTCACTGTTTCCATTACCACAGTTAGTTGCAAGTACAATTGCACATGTCGAAACACCCGTAGATCAACTCGAATCACTCACTATTTTTTGTACACACACCTCCATAAAATCAATCTTCATGTGCCCAGCTAGCAAAAATATTTTGTCATGATCGTTCTGATCATCAAGCACATACTTTGGAGGTCCGGGGAGCGAGTATGATAACTCAAACTTTGTATTGCATAGATCTGACCATTTATTTATTATTTTTTTGATCGACTCACCCAAATTGTTGACGCTCTTCATCCTTAGAACTGTTGTCATGTTCTCGTATTTGCACATTAATGCAATGGATGACGTCATTTCTATGAATATCAATCACATGAATTATTATTTGTGTAAAATAATGTAATGCAATGTAATCTAACATTGTCCATTACGTGTTAAATATAATATTATTCCATTATATGAAAACACTGTGGTATGTTCGTGTGGAATATAACCAACTATATCAAGTGATTGTGTGCATGTTGAATGTAACATTATTATTTTCATTTAATTACCGATTTGATGTGATTGTGTTGAATGTAACACTCTCTATTCGACCAAAAACACTGGGATTATGTGATCGTGTTGAATATAACCTCAATATACTATGTGATAGTGTGAATGTTGAATGCAACATCATTGCAATCATAAAAAATAGCATAACTCATCGTCTAAGAAAAACTTATGCAGATGTTGCATATAACATGTTAAACCCCGTGAACTGATCTAGATGGATACAATTCGTACATATGTCACAAAGAAACAAACCTATATTGATTCATAGATTGGGTGCATATTGAATGAAATAAATGAAAATGTATCAAAAAGTATGAATTCTTTCATGCATTACACTCGTGGTGCATTACTTTGCAAGAACCAAAGATCTATGAATCAATATCGGTTTATTTTTTTGTGACATATGTACAAATACAACCTACTCTGATTTTCAAATGAATGTATTGTTACGAAAGGAAACTCAGAGCTAAGTAAGGTACACTTCATTGTATGAATCATGCAGCGGTAAATCTATAATCTCGTCGTCAATTGTTTTTGAAAACAGGAGTTATCGATTCATGAAATCGATGGATGATGACTTCTTGGTTTAATATAAACTAAATGGGTTGAATTGGTGCACAATAACATCTTAAACTAATGCACATTCTATAGGACTAAAGTAGCTCAACATTGATTTTTGGTAGTAGTAAGAATCAAAGTTGTAATATAGATTAGGAAACAAGAGATGAGGGTGAAATTTGCATAGAGGTAATTACTATTGTTGATCTTAAGATTTTGATGAACAATTAAATGTTGATATTTTTTGTGGAACTATATATTATTGAGTGCTTCAGTTTATAAGTTCCAATGAAGATATTATCATGAAGAAGTTGAAATGGATGCTAAATACTAAAGAGACTGACAAAAATGACGGATACTAAGAGTTTAAAGAAATTGAAGAACCTAGAAAAAACAACTCAGTTTAAATTTTAACTCTTAATAATTCCTGATTAGGATCATACACGACACAAAATATTTTTTACAAATATATGTGTTTTTTATAGGATTCTAATTAGTTAAATTATTTGCTCCTATGTGTAATTGAAAAAGAAACATTGATAATTAATTAAAATTGAAATTTAAGAATTTAATCTAACCGAGAAAAGAAATCGATTAAAGGGACGAAAACGTCAAAGAAAATGAATTAAAATCGAATTGAGAGAAGTGTTCCAGCAATGGTCAGTCGACTGATAAGTCAACTTGAGGTTATAAGGCTAACTCTCTGGATCATTCGGTCGACAGGTGAGTTAACTTATGGAACTCTCTAAATCTTTTGGTCGACAGGTAAGTCAACCTATGCTTAGAGAATGAACTCTCTGGATCGTTATGTCGACAGGTAGGTCGACTTGTGAAAGTCTCTGTATCGTTCGGTCGACAGATAAAGGTTAGGCGGTCGACCGATGGACGAATAGTTTTTATCTTAGGCTACGTCCTGAATTTGGCGGTCGACCGGTGGGTGTTGGTCGGTCAACCGACAACCTATTTCAGGTTTTGAGGAATTTCAGATTTTATTCAAAAACTAGCCATTAATAATTTACTTGATTGATATATCTTAGGGATATGGATATATTTAAGATATGATACTCCTATTTGAATATTCCTATAGATATGATTCAAGTATTTTAGATATCTATCAATTTGGTACATGTAATTCTTTCTATCTTATCTAATTGAGATTTAGTAAAAGTTTGAGGGACTAAATTGAATGTTTTAAAATATATATTTAAGTGAATTATACCAGGATTGAGTCTTAATGATATAAGGAGACTTATGTAGTAATTATTTGTCATGATTTATGGTAACTAGCCGTTAGAGGGCTTGTTATAAACCCCTATAAATAAACCTGCATTTTTTAGGTTTAAAAAATCCAATAATCCAAATCAATCAAAATTCAAGAGTTATTCAGTTCTTGAGCTTTCTGAGAGTCATCATTCTAAAATCATACTAAGTGCATTGTGAGATCTTTCTTGAGATTTGTTCTTGAGAAACATTTGCTGTGAATTATTACTACTACCGATTGAAGTGTTATTACTATTCTAATCAGTATTCTTTCGGTGGATTCCTGGTGAGATTGTTCCAAGTTATTTGCTTATTTTCTATTATTATTATTATTATTATTATTAGTATTTTCTTAGAAGTTGATATTTGAAATTATTTTCTGAATTTTTATTGAAAAATATTTTTTAAAATAATTTCTTTAGAAAATTTGATTCCATGCTAAATTGTTTGCTACCCGATTTTTTTTTTTTATTATTTAAAATTAGATTTTGAATTTTCTCCCTTTACTTCTATCACCAGTTTCGGGACATTAATTGAGTATTAATTAATCTAAGGTGGTAGAAGTTCCGAGTGGGAAGAACTTATCAATTTTTGTAATTGGTGAGTTGTGTGCGGATTAGATACTATTAAGAGTGTCTAATCAGGGGTAGATGGTTTCAATATCTTCTGATAAAGAGATTGAGATTTTGATCTTTGCCTAGAGTATAAAAAGATTAGGTTTTAATTCTTACTTTATAGAATTGTTTGTGAATTGTAACGGTTCAATCCTTACCATGTAAAAGGATATTTGGAGCGTGTTTGTGTGAGGTTTAATTCTTGAGCCTAAGGTATAAAAAAAATTAGGTCATGATTCTCCCTGTAATAGAATTAGGTTAATCTTCCGCCAGGTAAAAAGATAGAGGTTATTCCTTAGCTTGTGAAAATGAATTGTAAAGGTTGATTTTGAGCATGCGAAAAGAATCATTGTGAGGGTTTGATTCCTACCTTTCAAGGGATCTTAAGTTTAGTGGGTACGACTCTCCGTGGGGCTCGGGGAACTAGATTAGCCAAGAGTAACTTGGTGAACCAGTATAAATTTCTGTGTGCTGCATTATTTATATTATTTATATTTTGTTATTTGGGTGTGCATCTAGTTGATAACACATAATCCGCTGCTATAAAAAATAATAATTAATTTTAGGATAATATTAATTGTTTGATTTTTTAAGTGTTATATTCTGATAATTTTTAATATTTTTCAATTCACCCCCCTGGGTAGTTCATTGGGCCAACAACTACTATGGCTTCCCCTTTAATAAAATGTCAAGGGCTTAAAACACTGGATTCCCTTCTTTCTCATCTTTCACTTTAGCACCTAAACTTCTAAACAGTTCATCATTATTACCCATTCATTTTAAAGGACTATCCCAACTTCCATTTTTCATTTGTGTCTAAGCCATTAGGTTCATATCAAAAGAAGATGGTAGAAATAATTAATTAATCAATCAATTAAAATTAGAACAATTTCAAAATTTTCCTGTGAAAAAATAATTTCTTCACAACATCTCTACTGAGTATGAGTCACCTCTACCTACATATTACATTGTATGATAAAGTCAAAAAACCTCATTTATATATATCCTTTGATAATATCATTCCCCGTGATACCAATTGGAATCTCATTCCAATTTTCACACTTTCCTTCCCAAAGTCTATATTGAATTATATTAAATCTAATCACATAGGACATTTATCTTTTTGTTGAGAGTGATACATCCTATTTTGCATACTTGAATAGTCACACATATATTTCACTATACCCAACTAATACTTTTGAAATTTTATGGTTAGAATCCAACACTCAGTATTATCAAAATATAAGACACATATATGTAATCTTCAGTACCTCAAGCCTGAAGATCACAAGTACCATCATAACTCTGATATTCTATTTTGACATTAAGCAAAACTACCATGTGGAATATCTAATATGATCACATTCGAGACCCTTACCACTCTTGTAAGTCCCCTTGTGGTTATTCTAGTGTCTCACACTAATGGTTTAGACTCTTCATTTTCATAAGATAAAACACCCCACTAGTGTTGATTGTTAAAGATTTGTTTAACAATCCAATATCAACTAGGAACATTTGGGATACACGTTATTGAAATGCCCTATGATATAAACCTTTTAACCACCATTAAAAGTTAAGATATTTTGAACTTTATATCTATGGTTCTGCATCAATATGATATTGAGGAAGCCAAACTTTGTTCATTAGATATGCAACTTTAGGATAAAGATAAGATGAATCTTTATGTCTTTGGTTCTTGCAAAGCAATGCACCACGGGTAGACCTACTGACATTGCACCTAAAATAATTTGGAAGAGTAATGGCTTAGGAAAAATGTGTGAACCTCGCTAGACATTCATTCTCTGATATTTGTAGATGCGGGAAGACTTGTTTAGTAAGTCTTCCCATGAATCCTAACATATTACCATTAATATAGCAGATTTGATGGGATATGGTGTAATGGGCCACTATTTAGGGAGTGTACGCCGAGGATTTACACTCTCGAAGTATATGACTACTCGCAAGTATATGAAGTCAAAGTTTTAGTATAGTGTGATCGTGAAAGATCGGGTTATTGTATCCATAGGGATTAGTGTCGTTACTATCGAATACTGCGTTTGTCGTGATCTAACTTTATCTAGGCGGAAAACAAATGTATTTAATTAATTAAACTAATACTAATATAACTTAAATTAACTATACTAATATACTAATATGTTTTAGGGTGAAGAATTGCCTAGGAATTAACGTGTTTACAAATACGTGTTCGATCTCGATTGACTTACGTTTATAGTGTTCGACCTATTTGACAATCTCGGTACGTAAACTCCACCACCACCTCTCCCGAGTATAAGAAGGGGGAATACATGAC
This sequence comes from Eucommia ulmoides, assembly GCA_016647705.1. Lineage (NCBI taxonomy): Eukaryota > Viridiplantae > Streptophyta > Magnoliopsida > Garryales > Eucommiaceae > Eucommia > Eucommia ulmoides. The sequence continues at coordinate 12,334,752 of CM028327.1, read as the reverse complement.
TTCGAGTCAACGAAGAAGTCCTCATCAACGTTTTAATGACCCTAGGTCACGTGAGTCTCGCCCAGCATCATTGATTGCACACAATCGAACTTCCTCCCGGTTAACTGGATCGTCGCGTTGTATTTACCCTATAAAAAATCTCCATTCTAAAACTCCCTCGCCACCTCTCTCGAGTTTAAGACGAGGGAATTCGCGATTTCGTGTTAATGAATAAGTCCCCATCAACATCTTAACAACCCTAGGTTGCGTGAGTCTTGCCCCAACGTCATCGATTGTCTACGATTCAAACCCCGATCGGGTTATAAAATCATGGTGTTTGTTTATCCAAATATGAATTCGGGGTTTGTCAAAACCCCATATTCTCCATTTACCATTCTAAGCATAATAAACAAACAATACGATAAACACAATCAAACTACGAAGAACAATCATAAACGCAACACCGAAATCATCCAAACAACGTATTTATGAATTATATGTTAATCCCTACTATAATCCATATTTAACTCAAGGCCATAGCCGCATATACAATAAAATAACGAGCTAAACATGCTCACATGATCCTAAGATAAAGAAATAAGAAAAAACAATCGAAAAACTTAGCCTCGTCTGAAGATAAACCACTAAGAATGCTCAACGATCGATTCTCCGTCTTCTCCACTTCGGGATGTGAGCTCCACCTCTAAAACACCTAAACCTAAGCCTAAATATATCCAAAGATGCCCAAATGGCCTGGGGGATCAAGAAAGGGAGAGAGGGAATTGTATTTATAAGTAAAAGATCTCAAAATATCTAAATAAAATATCTAGACTGTGCAGAGGCTCACCGCTGCGGCGGTGAGTAGGTCGGTTCAATAATTACTGCGGCGATGAAGACAACGGTGGCTAGGAAGAGCATTCTGCTGGAATTCTGCCCAGGCGGTGGATTTCTCCGCCTAAGCGGTGGGCTGTCAGTAGCCAATTTCCATTCTCTGCTTCTTCACCGCCGCGGCGGTGGGATTCACTGCTGCGGCGGTAGTTCGTCAGTAGCATTCTGCCTTTCTCAGCATCTTCACCACTGCGGCGGTGGTCTGGACGCCGCAGCGGTAGACTTGTTTCATAATTTTGCCTCTAAGCTTGTTTTTCCACCGTTCTTTCGATCGCTTTTGGTTCGATCTTATCGTTTTTGCTCCAATTTCTTATCTTTTTGCCCCACACACCTGATTTATACAAAAAGTAAGAAAACTGATTAAAATGTAATAAAATACTATATAAACGCTCGAAAACTAACTTAATTCGATTTGAAAATATGTAGGTGGATCACACCTATCAGAGAGAAATAACGACTATTTCCTTAATAAGAGAGAGACATTACAACTACCCTTGAGCAGAAATGACGGTGTTGATTTGTCTCGAGATTAATAACCGTGATTAGGATTAAGTGCTGAGGCCCAGGACATGCTTTCTCTCATTGGGGTGATAATGGGAGCAAATCTGCTCTAGAGCAATTATGCTTGAAATAGTAATTTTGATTGAAGGAAGTAATATTGTTTGGTGTAATGTAGACATTGCATTTTGTTCTACCCAGTCAATGTCGAATTATGTACAAATTCAGATAAATTTTAAACTTAGGTTTAAAGGGAATGAATTTCTACTTTGGATCACACTATATAATACAGAAGAACACCAAAAAATGTAAGAAAATACAAGAACTATTAAATTGGACTGAATTCAACTAAGTAAAAGTTTCGGGTCAACCTAAAAAATCTTAAAATTTAAGGGTGTCTAAAATGACATTATTAACGGTTGATTTTCACTAAATCACCTTTAATATGAATAAAAATTAGTTACTACCCTTTAATTATAGGATACTTTATCAATTTACCTCGGTTACCTACTTTAATCCTGAAATATTTACTATCACTGGTTTCGTCTGTTTAACAGCAAAAATATTGTTTCATTTATGCATATTACATCAAATACTATCAAGAAACAATTCAAAGGCCTAAATCAAGGCATGGAAATGTCATGACAAATCCAAGTTACACAAGATAACTAAGGATTAAGACTCGATTTGAAATTGATCAAACTCAAGTTATCTTGATAAACCATCAAGGCCCATTGAATCAAGGGCCCAACCCACCAATTAATGACTCAAAAATTAGCATTAAAAGACCAAGACACCCCTAGGATATTCTCTACAAAATATCTAGGGAAGGAACTAAGTCACTCAAGAGGTAACTAACCGTTATCGAAACTAAACCAATTCGGTTTGCCACCTAAACAAGGCATTTACTAAGCATTAAATGCCCATCCCATCAAGCATTAAATGCTTGGGATGACATGGATAGTCCATATTCAAGGAATGAATATATTTTGATCAAAATATCTTAGAGTTAATTGAAATCCTTGAAATGTGACTACCCGTTATCGAAACTAAATCGATACGGTTTGCCACCTTGCATAAACTTAATCAAGACATTAAGGTGGAGTTTGGTAACCGTTTCATGCCCATCCCATTCAGTGGGATGTGAATGGTATGGGATGAGAATTTTGTTTCCTTCTTGAGAACATAATTGCGTTTGGTAATGATAATTTTTTTTGGATCCAGGAATATAATCGCGTTTGGTAACAAATTTTATCCAAGAAATCAAGAATGAATAACCACAATCAAGAAATCATCATGCAATCAAACCCTAAACCTCAAGTGAAATCGAAATCCTAAAATCCAATTGAAATCGAAATTGAAATCAAAACCATTTTGACAATCGAAATCGATCGATTTTGAAATGGAAATGGAAATTCGAAATTGATTTCGAATTGGAAATTCGAAATTGATTTCGAATTGGAAATCGAAATTCGATTTCGATTTCAAAATCGAAACCCTACAAGCACCAGACGAAGATGACGACGAAAGAGACCGGATGAGGAGGACGACGGACGGAGGTTCGATTTTGAACCAAAGGAGGACGACGACGAAGGTGACATGAATGACAATGATGACGAACCAGGGGAGAAGGCGATGATGAATATGCTGCAGATTGACTATGGAGAATAACGATCGAAGGTGAATGTGAAGGTGAAGGTGATGAACATGGTTGGAGATGATGAACAAGGTTGATCTTTTTTTTTTTTTTTTGTTCGACTGTTTTTTTGGGTTGGGAATGAGATGGGAAATCTTGGGCACAACTTTTTTTTGTTTCTCAAGCCAATATAAAAAAGTGGGCACAATTCTAGGATGGGAATGAAATGGGAACGAAAACAAAAAAGTATGATGGATTACCAAACGCTATGCTCAAAACTTAATCCCAAAAAAGTGGGAATGGAATGGGAATAGTTGGGATGGGAGTGGTTACCAAACGGGGCCTAAGTACCCATATCATCAAGCATTTAATGATTGGGATGACATAGATTGGGTAGGTTCAAAGCATCAAGATATTTTGATCAAAATATCTTAGGGTTAAATAAAACCCTTGAAATGTAACTATCGATTACAAGGAAAACTGAGTTAATTCGATTCCAATTCAACCAATTCCAAGTCCATCAAATCAAGGGTCATCATCAAGCATTAAATGTAAAGTGACACCTCAAAACCAAATGCATTGAACCTTGGAAGCATTAATGGTAACCAAATCAAAATAGTAAAACTAACTGATACTTAGCCACTAAACCAAACCGGAAGTGTCACATCAAGCCAATAATGCACCCATGTGCAACCAATCACATTGGATATTGTGTAATCATTTCCAATGATTTTCAATCAGTACTAATGATTGCCAATGATTGTAAGAATCTGTTAAAAATTTGGTAATCACTACCAAATCTTTAGAGAATATTCCACAATCTTCAAAATTCGTTCAAAACAATTCAACAATGCGCAAGATCCCTGACCTATATATACAGGGGCCTGTTTTCACAATTTCATTGGTTGGAATCTAGGCTTTCTCTCTCTAAACCTAGACAAAGCTATCGGGTTCTAGGGTTTCCAACCATTTCTCTTCAATAACACTTCAAAATTCTGCTAAAATTCTTCCCTAGAGGAAGTTTTTGAGGTTCTTGGAGAAAAAACTCAAGAAGTTGAAGGCAACTAATCGAGGACAACCAAGAAGATCAAGAAGGATAAGAAGGTTACACTTGGTATGTTTCTTGATAATCCTTTTATCTTGTCTTTTATATATATATATATATATATATATATATATATATATATATATATATATATATATATATATATATATATATTACTTGTACACAGCATAATCATGTAGTATCCAAGCTTTAATTTCATATATATAACCTATATAACCCGTAATCAAGTAAAAAAATGTTAAATTTATGTTATAATCATCAAACTATGTCCAAATCATACGAAATTATATTAGGAACATCAAGAACGTTTGAGAACATCTTAAGAACATGTGAGGACCAAAATCATCTGAGAACATGTTAAGAACATGTGAGGATCCCAACAAAACATCTATCACATCATGAGTTGTGCATTGTCTCTACGATTCTTTCATGAACACTTCGAACCGAACTCTTACTAATTGTTAATACCACCATATACTGTTAATAATTGATTTACTTTATGCTAAACGTCAAAATCACAGCCTGACACTAAGTCTTCGGGCTAGTGGACTGACACCTTATATATATTTATCTATATACTACACCGACAGACCCATGTGGATAAAAATTCAGGATAAATGGTGGACCTCTATTCTTTTGGGGATATATGTGACCCTTCTTCTGAAACCTTTCCCTTTTTCTTAGTTATGAGTAGGATTGGCATATATATATGGTATTTTCTGTCATTTTTAACTAACAATTCAAAAACAAATACTAACTTGTCTAAACAAATGAGTTCGATTAAGGTGTTCTTGACAAAATCAAAGAGATCATTCACATATAATGTTGTGATTTATATCTTGTTTAATAATAAAATCAACTAAAACCAATCATTTTCACCTTACATAAACGAACTACGTGATGATCTGATTCTCATTAATATCAGATACATAGGTAACCCACGTATAGGTTCGATCACATATCTAAATAATTTAGTCTTAGTTTGCATACTGGAATTACATGTTGACCTGATTCTTTGTGTTTAGTGGGATATGTATGCAACCTTTATAAGGTTCGGTCTTTAAAAAAATACAAAAAACATTTTAATTTCATATAGTTTGCATGCTGGAACTACATGTCGACCTGATTCCCTATGAAAATAAGGATATGTAGCAACCTTTATAAGGTTCGGTCGGTTTAAAAATACCAAAAATATTTGTTTTTCATTCTTATATATTGTTATTGGATTGTCGCTCCTAGTATAGTTTAGTTTAGTTTTTACCTTTTTTATGCTTTCATTTTCAATTTGTTTTATCTGTTGTTGTTGAAAGACAATTAGTTTACTATTTTCATTACATATAAAAATGCATAAAAAAGTAAAAACTTTAGAAAATGGAATTATTTTGTTAACAAAAAAAAAAAAAAAAAAAAACTTCTTGGACTTTGTTTAAAAGTGAATATTTATTTAGACTGAGGTGCCGTATTCGGACGAGTGTCTTGGGGTGCGTAATACCTTCTCTGAGCATAATTAACTCCCAAACTTAAAGAAATTTCTGATACAAAACTTTTATGAGTAAAAAAACGGGTTGTTTCAAACATGAAAATGAATTCCTAAAAATATCTCGGTGACCTAACACACAATTTAACCCATACTAGATGAAAACTCCTTTTCAAACATAAAATCCCAACCTAAAGAAGTTTTCAAAATCGAATCCTAGAAAAGCCCTTGAAAACCATTTTAAAAAATGAATGGATTTGAAGGACTTAGAGGGGGAGGAATGAAAACTTTGTTTCTCTTTTCTTCCCAATCTCTACTTTATCTGCTTTTAAAATTCGGGATACGTCAGTTGACAACTCTGTTGGGGACTATTAGAGGGTCAAGCCTAGTAGAAGTCTAAATCAATATTCACAATTAAATAAAATCCGAGAAATATGTCCTTGATTTTCAAACATAAACAATTTTCTCCCAAAAATAATAATAATAATAATAATAAATAATAATACTAAAATAATAAAAGATTAATAAATAATAATAACAATAATAATAATAAAAATGATAATAATAATAATAAATAATAATAATAATTTTTTTTTTAAATTAAAATTATTTTTACATACTTTGTTTATACTAGCATGCATATGTTTACTGTCTTTATTTATTGTCATTTACATTAATGTCTTTTAATATCTGCATTTAATTACAGTCTTTACATTCCGACATTTTTTGTATATATATTCTCTTCAATGTACGAGCACTCACTTTACATTGCATATCATGATAAAAAACCCAAGTCGTAACCCTCTTAGGGATAGAGAGGTCAACAGTAGAGACTGAAGTCGGCGAGGTTATGACGCTGATCTAAGCTTCTAAACCCTTAGGATAGAAAGAGGAGTTGGTAGAAAGAAAGTCGGGTAGGTTTATCCCTCGGGATCCAGCTACGAAACTCACATTGCTCGGACAACCAACGATGGATGTTCATCCGAGAAGGACGCCAGAGATTTGAAGGTCTGGGAACCGAAACTTTTTAAGATGTGCTAGAAGAAAAACCATAACCACATATAGTACGCCTAGGATAGAAGATAACCAAAACAGTTTTAATTAGTCCTTATGTCTAATTTAGCTGTTAAATTGGACGGAAATAAGGGCAAAATCGTAAATTTACAATTTTTATAATTTTTATTATTTTTTCTTCATGATTATTTCTTTTTCTTTTAACTCCTCTCTTTTTTGTCTTTTTTCTTCTTCACTGAAGATCCTCCTCCACTGCCATGCCTTGCCATGGCCAGCGCACCAAAGTAAATCCACCATCGTCGTGCTCAGTTGCCATCAAACCAGGTCCACCGCCACCGTACCCCGCCGCCGCGAACCAAATGGAAATCGTCGAAGCGACGTTAAACGATTCGTGCCCCGCCCTCTCTCTCTCTCTCTCTCTCTCTCTCTCTCTCTCTCTCTCTCTCTAGATCTGCAGGGGCAAGGTTCAACGTCGATCGTTGAAATGAAACCCTAGAAATCAATAAGTAGATCCGAAAAATATCCACGAAGAAAGTAGATCCAAAAATACCCATTAAAAAAAATCATCTGAAAAAGCCCCAATATTTTAAATCTGGAATTTGCCCTGTATCTTTAGGGTTTATGGTCATACTTGGCGCAAAATCGGAACGACGGACCCATTTTTTTAATACGCCATGATCTTTTGATACTGTCAAAAATTGTGAAGCAATGGAGAAGAAGCGGTGACAATTGTGAAGCTAAAAGTGCCGGTGTAATCATTGGAGAAGAACCGGGTTGGAGATGGTTGTCATTGAGCTTGAGCCTGAAGATCTGGACCTTGTTTTCGTCGAATTCAAACTGCTCTTTTGAATTTTTTTGTTTTCTGGGTTTGAGTTCGAAATCAGGCTCGGATGCCAATGGAGGAGTTGTTTTGTCGGTTTACGTGGGCGTAAATGTGAAGGCCATGGAGGAAGAGGGTTGGGAGATCGATGACAGAGAGAATTACGGTGAGGAACATAGAGAAGGAAGCGTGGAGGCTGAAGTTCCATTTCATTTGGTTCGCGGCGATGGGGTACGGTGGCGGTGGACCTGGTTCGATAGCAGCTGAGCGCGACGATGGTAGATTTAGTTCGATGGGCTGGCCATGGCAGAGCACGACAGCCGAGGATCTTCGGTAAAGAAGAATAAAGACAAAAAAAATAAAAAATAAAAAATAAAATAAAAATAAAGTACAAAGAAAAAAATAAAAATGGTAAAAATTTTAAGTTTACAATTTTGTCCTCATTTTCCTCTAATTTAACATTTAAATTAGACAGAAATGTTGATTATTTTTCATAATCACAATAAAACGGAATTAATTAATAATTGTACACATACATGGATTATAGGACATAACAATGAAGAACAGTAATCGAAAGCGTACATGTCTCAACTATCGTAGGAGATTGAGTCTGTCGCAGCGGATTACTAACTAGGTCTTCCTCCCTATGATCTAGATTTCGTGGTGGCGGCTCTCAATGGGAATAAACCCTATATACTAGATTAGGGAGGTGACCTAATTATATATACTAGAGTTTCACGTTGGGTCCTCCCATAACGGGTTTCAACGAAACCCTAAATCTACACTTGTCATTTAACTAAGTTTCTACATAAAAGATGTCACAACTCAAATCAAAATATGATCACTGATTATTTGGGCTACTTAAATAATAAACTATTCATTAATTCGTTTATGTAAAACAATTAATTCAATTAATGTTTGCCTATAAAAATATTCCAACATTTTCCTACTTGGGCTACATTAATTAAATGAATTTAATTTTGAAAATAAGACTCTCAAGTTAATAATAGAAAAAAATTATTTTTTATATGGCCACACCTATTGTTTAAAGAAATGATAGTTTATAATTAGTATCTAGATAAACTTATCCGGTCCAACATGATCTTAATATTGGATTATGATAGTCTATATGTTAATCTCAACAAACATAAGACTTTCATATTCACAAATACTTATAATTATATCGACATGGATCGTAAGTCCAGTAGTGTAGTAAGAAACCAATGTTAATATGTGATCATTATATATATGCATTGTTTCTTATCGGTCATCATTACAATTTCTTAACAAAATGAAATTGTAATTGTAATTTCTCAACAAAATAAACTATTGCAATTTCTCAACAAAATGAAATTGCTAATTGCAGTTTCTCAACAAAATAAAACTGTTGTAATTTCTAAACAATATGAAATTGCTAATTGCAGTTTCTCAACAAAATAAAACTGCTGCAATTTCTTAACAATATGAAATTGTTTGACTTTAACAAATCATCTGGCACTAACAACACATCACAAGATTTCAAAATAGTGATTAGTGACAGCCAAAAGTATACAACTGTAATTCTTAAGGCACAATATCTTAAGATACCATATTGTATAATCAATTCAAATAACATGATATGCAACAATATAATATGCAATAATGATGATTATCAAATAAATTTCAATTTTGCAAAATGCATAAAAATAGTTGTCACAACAGAATCAACAAAATAAAGAAAAATAAATAGAATACAAAAGCTCCCACTAAACCAAAGAATCAAAAGACTTAATGACACTTATATTCACAACATGTTGCTTGAACGCTATGGGCCTTAAACCTTTAGTTAAATGATCAACAAGTATGGACTCGGTTCTTATATACTTGATCACAACATCTCCTTTCTTTACCAAGTTCTTGACTATAATATACTTTATTTCCATACGCTTGGAACCTGTACTGATCTTATTGTTCTTGAAGTAGAACACAGCTGCATTATTGTCACAATAAATCACAATAGGTCGGGAGATGGAATCAACAACTTGCAGCTCTGAGATCAGATTTTGTAGCCAAACAGCTTGAGAGGATGCACCATAATAAGCTACAAATTCAGCATACATAGTTGAGGATGCAATTAGACTCTGTTTGATACTTTTCCATGAAATGGCTCCACCAGCTAGAACAAAAATATCCTGAAGTAGATTTGCGATTGTCTGAACAACCACCAAAATCAGAATCTGAGTACCCAATCACTTCAAGATTATCAATCTTTCTATACACAATCATAAAATCCTTTGTTCTTTGTAGATATCTCATGACTTTCTTTGCAGCAACCCAGTGATCATGTCTAGGGTTCGACAAATATCTACCAAGAACATTAACAATGAAAGCGATATCAGGTCTCGTACATACTTATGCATACATTAGGCTACCAATTGCACTGGCATAAGGAACAGTTTTCATGACATCATTTTCCAAATCATTCTTTGGACATTGTTCATTACTGAGTTTATCTCCCTTTACAACAGGTACATCACTTGCCTTGCATGTCTACATATTAAACTTTTTAAGCACACGATCGTTATAGGCTCTCTGAGATAGTCCGAGAAAGTTTCGAGATCTATCACGACGAATCTCAATACCCAAAACAAAATATGCTTCTCCGAGATCCTTCATGTCAAAATTAGCAGACAAAAGACGTTTGATATCATTCAGGAGATTCACATCGCTACTAGTAAGTAAGATGTCATCAACATAGAGAATCATAAAAATGAACTTGCTCCCACTAATTTTCATATAGACGCACTGATTAAACTTGTTTTCTACAAAACCAAAAGATGTCATAATTTTGTCAAATTTTAAGTACCACTGTCGAGAAGTTTGCTTGAGACCATAAATGGACCTTTTCAATCTTCATACCATGCTTTCCTTTCCATTTTCCTTAAATCTCTCAGGTTGTGACATGTAGACTTCTTCACTTAAATCTCCATTGAGAAAAACTACCTTGACATCCATTTGGTAAAGCTCTAAGTCAAAATGAACTATCAACGCCATAATTAGCCTAAAGGAATCTTTGGTGGAAACTGGTAAAAAAGTCTCTGTAAAATCAATGCCTTCTTACTGTGAATATCCTTTAGCAACCAATCGGACCTTGAATCTTTTAACATTCCCTTTGTTATCTCTCTTAGTCTTGAATACCCATTTGCATCCAATGGGTTTATATTCCTTGGGAAAGTTAACAAGTTCCCAAACATCATTGTCTGACATAGACTTCATCTCATCTCCCATTGTAATTAGCCATTCATTTGCCTGATCGTTATTAAGAGCTTCACGATAAGTAGTCGAGTCCACATCTTTTCCAATGTCATATTCTCCCTCTCCAAGGTAAACACAGTAATCATTAGAAATGATAGCCTTTCTAGTTCTTTGCGATCTTCTCACTTGTACTTTAGAAGATGACTCATTCGCAGCCTCATTGGTTAGAGAGATCTCATCTGCAATAGGCGTTACTTCATCAGTAGGAAGAGTGATAATATCCACACCTCACTGAATCCCCCGATCAATAGCTCCATCATAAGAGGTGACTTTTGAGGTTGGTATAGGCAATGAAACAACATCAATAGGTTCCACTCTTTTATCAAATGGAGAGAGAATGACTTCAGCAACATCCAACTCTAAAAATTTTGCCACTTGAGATTCAACAACTCTAGTGTCATGAGTCAAACAGTAAAATATGTATCTTTTTGAGTGATTAGGATACTCTATAAAGTAGCATCTAGAAGTTCTTGAATCTGACTTCTTCATAGAAGGATCGTACAATTTCACCTCAACTGGACACCCCCACACTCTAAAATGATTCAAATTGGGTTTTCTGTTTGTCCATAGTTTAAACGGTATTTTAGGCACTGATTTGCTAGGGACGCGGTTCAGAATATAGGTTGCTGCTTTGATAGTTTCACCTCACAAATATTCAGGAAAATTCGATCTGCTCATCATGCTTCTCTTCATTTCCATAAGAGTGCAATTTCGCCTCTCTACTACGCCATTCTGTTCAGGACTTCCTGGCATAGTATATTGAGCAACAATACCGTTATCCTGTAAGTACCTTGCAAAAGGTCTCTTCTATTGTCCTGCATCACCATGTTTCCAATAATACTCACCACCTCAATCAGATCTCACAATTTTGATGACTTTCCCTAGCTGTTTTTCAACTTTAGTTCGAAAGATTTTAAACATTTCAAGAGAATTTGCCATTTCTTTGATTAAATAAACATAACCATATCGGGAGAAATCATCAATAAATGTAATGAAGTACCTGTTGCCACACAAGGTAGTCGAGTAAGGCCCACTAATGTCTGTGTGAATAATCTCCAACAAATTTTGACTACGAGTAGTATTCTTCTTCTTGGTCTTGGTCAATTTTCCTCTTACACAATCAACGCAAACTTCCAAGTTATCAGAATCAAGAGGAGGAAGAATCCCAGAACTAATCAAGCGATCTACTCGTTCCTTAGAAATGTGCCCTAACCGCTTATGCCACAATAACGAAAATCTTTCCTTCGTTAAAGGTCTTTTAGCAACAGTGTTTTCAACATTATAAGAACATGCAAATAGCAATGACAATCTATAAAGACCATCAGATAAAACACAATTGCCAACCACCTTAGAGTCATAAATCATCTCAATTTTTTTATTTGAAAAAATGAAATAGTATCCAGCTCTATCAAGTACTGAAAGAGAAATTAAATTCCTTCTAAACGAAGGTACACAGAAAACATTGTCTAAAACAAGCTGAAAGCCAGAGTCTAAATTCAAAACAGTAGTCCCGACGTGCTCAACACCAATCCCGATATTACCGCCAATTTTAAGCTTTGACTCTTTCTCACTTGGCTTCCTCAGGTTTCTTATTCCCTGTAAGGAAGTTGTAACATGAACGGTAGCACCACTGTCAAGCCACCAAAAATTTAAAGGAACATCAACTAAATTAGATTCAAAATAGACATAAGCAGATAACATACCATGTTCCTTTTTCTTCTCTAGCCAGTTCTTAAACTTAAAACAATTAACCCTCTTATGGCCCTCCTTATTATAGTGAAAACACTTAATGACTTTATTCTTGACATTTCCATTTCTCTGCTTCTCACTCCTATTTTTCTTGAAATTCTGCCTTTTCTTGTGACCATGGAAGTTGAGATTTCTAGTCTTTTCACCCCTCTTCTAATTTTTCTGCTTCCTAAGAGTAACAAAATGAGCATATTCATTTTTTTCTCTTTTCAGTTTTTCTTCTTCAACCACACATTTCGTGATCAGATCGTTTACACTCCAAGTTTGATTCTGAGTGTTATAGGCAGTCCTGAGTTGGTTAAAAGAGGTTGGTAGAGAGTTGAGAGCATGATGAATAATGAATTTATTGGGAAGCGGGATGTTTTGTGCCTTCAATTTAGTTTGAAGATCCACCATTCTCAAGATGAATTCATGAACGCCTTTTGTATCATCGTACCTCATATTCATCAATCCATCCATAAAATACCCAGCCTCGGCATTGTCCAATGTCTGGTATAAGTTTTCCACAACAGTGAGAAATTCCTTAGCCTTTCTGCTCTCAAGTATTCCTCCAAGGAGATGATCAGCAATTGACATCTTGCTTGAAATGAGGCTCAAACGGTTCGACCTTTCCCAATTTACATAATGAGCTTTCACGGCTTCAGTGCTCTCATTAGTGGGTTGAGGAGGTTTATCCTCACGTAAGGCTAAGTCCAGGTCCAGGTCCATAATTCCCAAAGCGAACTCTATGTCTAACCTCCATTTCTTATAGTTCGACCCATTTAGAGTTTCAATGGTGGCATTATTGTTGTTCACAGAAAAAGAATCTGTTTTTCACAGAAAATTGTAACTTGATCAATTATGGGTAATAGACAAAATGCTCAATTAAGTATAGGTAATACAATATAAGAATCAATTGTATTATTATAAACTCCCCTTTAGGCATAGTCCACAATAAACAGTTATTCTTTAATCATGAGGATTAACAAAATAAGAAAAATTTACAGATTTAAAAATCCATTCTCTTTGGGTAGATTGACCTTCAAATCCATATATTTCTTTCAAAACATAATGAAACAAATAACCTTTCAAAATTTATTCCCTTTGGGCAAATAAATTTATCAGATTATTTATCTCACATAATATCCTCATACAATTAAATTAATTTGTACAATAATCCTCTTTGGGCAGATAAATCTATAAATTAATCTAAAATTTTTCCATCAACAAAATAGGAACGTGAAAACTTGCAAATTATATTAGTTAAATCACTTTGACAAAATAACCTCAACAATTCACAAGCAACCGTTCCAAATTGAGAAAATTAAATTTTATTGCCCAACAATTAAATTAATTTACACAATAACCCCCTTTGAGTAGGTGAATATACAAATTAATCCAAATTTTTTCCATAAACAAAATAAAAACTCAAAAACTTGCAACATTAATTTTGGTTAAATCACTTTGGTAAATTAACCTCAACCAATTCACAAGCATCCGTTCTAAATTGAAAAAAATAATTTATATTGCCCAATTACAACAGTGCATATTAGCGACATATATGCATATGATCAAAATAAGATGACGTACGTCACAAAATGTACTTTCAGTAATCAATGATCAATTATAATTGCAAGAATTTGAACAACAATTTTATTATATTTTTAAACTAATTATCAAACTAGTTTTATACGATTTAAAACTAATAAGGAGAGTACGCATCAATAAATCATAATTAGGGAGAGTGAATACTACAATTCCGTTTCAAATTATCCAATATAATTTTTGGAAAATTTTCAACAAAAAATAAATCCTAAAAATAATTTTAAGCTAATTAAATCGTATAATAAGTAATAATTAACTAAAAATTATTTTTAATTCTCAAAAAATAAAATAAATTTTATAGAAAATTAGAGGACGAAAAAACAAGTGCACAGAAAAAAACGGAACCCAAAACGGGTCCCGGATGAGTTTCCACGCGCCCCACGCGCCTCCCCACGCAAGTGGGGATCACTGCCCTCAGCTGGAGGTCATCTTCAACCTCTAGCCGGGTCTGCAATCAGGTCATACGACTCGGTTTTGACCCGGTTTGCTTAATCCCCCAAAAAACGCATTTTTTCTCTAATTTTTTTTCGTGGTTTTATGTATATTTATGTTTTACTAACATTTCCATAACAATTAATTGAAGGAAAACATATACAATCATCCCGAAACATGAAGAACAATTCGCGGTTTTAGTTTTTTCTCACTTATCGATGGCCAAAAAGCTAAAACTCGATTCAAATCCTTATTTATACCGAATGTTGTATGGGGTTGTGTCTAATACTAATTTAAAACCTCTCTATAATGTCTAATTGAATCAAAACATCATCAATCTTGCTTGATTTTAAAAACAAATCTCGGTTTCACTAGGGTTTCAGCCGAAACGTAAACCACGAAATACTTTCTTATTACACAACCAAATAACATGTGTAATATATCAAATTAAAGCTTGAATCAAGAGGAGTAAAAGCCCTAAGTTTTTAGTCTCAATAGAAGCAAAAATATACAAAAAATCACGGCCCCAAGTTTCGGTTTCGGTAGTGTTCTAGGGTTTGTAACCAAAACTTGAAACACGAAATTCTCTCTGATTATATAACCAAATTGAATGAATCTTACATCAAATTAAAGTTTAAAATAAGAGGAACAAAAACCCTAGTGTTTCATATCTAATTGAAACGAAAAATCGCATCAAATCGTGACCACAATCTTCAGTTTCGTGAATGAACAAAAATAAAAAAAAATTTGAAAATTAATTATAGATCCTAAATCATGTATGTAGGCTCTGATACCATATGTTGATTATCTCTCATAATCACAATAAAATGGAATTAATTAATAATCATAAAAATACATAGATTATAGGACACAACAATGAAGAACGGTAATCGAAAGCGTACTTGTCTTAGCCATCACAGGAGATTGAATCTGTCACAGTGGATTACTAACTAGGTCTTCCTTCCTATGATCTAGATTTCGTGGTGGCGGTTCTCAATGGGAAGAAATCCTATATACTAGATTAGGGAGGAGACTTAGTTATATATACTAGGGTTTCACGTTGGGCCCTTCCATAACGGATTTCAACGAAACCTTAAACCTACACTTGTTACTTAACTGAACTTCTACATAAAAGATGTCACAGTCCAAATCAAAATATGATAACTGATTATTTGGGCTGCTTAAATAATAGACTATCCATTAACCCGTTTTTGTAAAACAATTAATTTAATTAATGTTAACTCATAAAAATATTCCAATATTCCAACAAGAAATACTAATTAGAATCATGATTACAGATACATGATTTAAAATTTTGGTTTTGGTTCCTTAAAGTGATAAATTAGACAAAAGTACTAATTAAAATCGTGATTAAAGATATAGAATTTAAAATTTTCCAATCCTCCTTATGAGATTAAAAATGTCTTAAAATCCTAATCAAAGGAATAGTTTTTCATACCATTTGTCTTGATTTCTCAATTATAGTAAAGTTTTAAGGCAATAACTTTAGGAAGGCACTTCCCTAAGGTGGATTTTAAGTTAGATTAAATTGGAAAAAAAAATTGAAGAATTTTTTTCTTTTTTATCCACATCAATTTATAAACTTAATTCCGTTTTAAAAATATGCATCCAAGAAACACCAAAAATCCAAAAAAAAAATAAAAAAATCCCTCTTCATCCAAAATCATGAAAAAAAAAAAGTCGTCTTCAAAATCATTTGTTTTTAGTTTCTAAAAACAATACTCTCAAAGGGGACTAGAAAATATATAAAACAAAAAAACACGCCAAAAAAAAAAAAAAACATCTAGAAAACTTGGGAAACATGATTTATTCTTTTCTTTTTTCTTTTTTTGAAAATAGAAAAAATTAGAAGGTAAATCTCGAAAACAAATTACTACCTTTTTTTTTTTTTTCCCATAAAGCAATGAAAGCAAAATCATGTTTTTTTTTTTCCTTCTTTTCTCAAAGTTTCAAAAGACCATGTTTCCAAAACAAATATGTTCGTTCTTTTTTAAACGACGTTAATCATTTGTCAAATCATGTTTGCTTTCTTTCTTTCATCATTTGTGTTTCAAAAAAAAATTCCATGTGTCTAAGACGTCAATTCTTTTTTTTTTTTTTTTTTTCAAATTAATCCACTTTAAGATTCATCACATTAAAATTCCCTGGAACCAAACTTGTTGATTTCAAATATGATAGAGAGGTGGTTATAAAAGGGGGGACATTAAGTTTGGACCTTAGATTGTTGAGCCGAAGGGAATTTAGCTTTTGAGATGGATGGCCATCTATAAGTGGGTGTTATGTGTGAAGTTGAGATGATCCAAAGCCGACCATTAAAAAGGAAAAAAAGAAGAAGATAGAGAGCATTCAAGTATGGGAAAATGGCTCACTAGTCAACATATATGTATCAAAGTAACTTTCAGTTTATGGGTGTAAGGATATCCACTATCTCGGTATCCTTTTCTTACAAGAAACCTATATTCTGAAAATAATAATACTAATAGTATGGCAAAAAATCTTTTTTCTTTTGTTTTTTTGAATTATTATAGGGGTTATAGAGCACAAATCTCTGCATTTCTTTTTCAGTACAGCCATGAATGACAGAATAAATGGCTTTTGGAAATTCTGTGAATTCCAGTCAATATACCCCCCTTTACACCTCAAAATCATCACATGTATAATCCAACTAGGCAATATGCACCATTTCCCCCCCCTTTTCCTCTTAATTATCATCGCAAATTGTATAAGGGTTCTTTGTGAATAAGTCCATGAGTTTATATTTTTTGCCTATTCAGTTCACGCGCTACAGTAATTTTTTTAGAATTTGAAAGTTACTGTACTATATGAAAGTCACTACAATTTTTCTATGTAAAAAATTGGAGTGACTTTTATGGCATTCAATAACTTTGAACTTTTAACAGAATTATTAGATTTCTTAAAAAATTACTGTACTTAGTAGGTAGTAGGTCGGGTGAATAGTGCCTATTGCCTAATTATATTCATACATACACGCATGCATGCATATATGAGTGCATATATTACTAAAAAAGGAAAAAAAAAAAAAAAGGAGTGCGAAACTATGCGGAGTTGGAACAGGGAGTCTAGTATTGTCTGGAGGTTTGTAAACAACCCATGATGTCCCTCCCTCACCGTGGCCGCCACCACCAACAAGCAACAAGAAGACAGGTGGTGGTGAAAA
This sequence comes from Eucommia ulmoides, assembly GCA_016647705.1. Taxonomy (NCBI): domain Eukaryota; kingdom Viridiplantae; phylum Streptophyta; class Magnoliopsida; order Garryales; family Eucommiaceae; genus Eucommia; species Eucommia ulmoides. The sequence continues at coordinate 12,317,116 of CM028327.1, read as the reverse complement.
AAGACTAGAAATGAAAAAACCTCCATTAATGATCGGCTTCTATTATTCTATTGAGTGGTTATTGGTTTTGCTTATTAAATTATGACAGGAAATTTGGAACTGCTTACTAGAACCAAATGGCTTCTGAAACTGTTAATACATATGATAGATTTGCTAAATGGAGAACTATAGGATTGAACTAATAATCGTCAGGTGATTTAGTGAATATTTGATGCATTTTGCAGGAGCATATAGAGTGATTTACTTAATTTGCTCGGAAGTATTAAGTTATCATCATATTGACCCCATTCACATTTGCAGTGATTCCTTTTGTGTCAATTTCTATTTCTTCAGACAACCGAAGAAAGTAAGAATACGTAAGCGTTTGTTTTTTAGAATGGGCGAATGAAGCCGACATGAAGTTTTGGATTTCATGGTATTTGTCTTGTTTCTCTTCTAGTGGGGGAGTATACAGTCTGGTTTTGCATATTTCATTTCTTCCATTATTGCCCATCAACATCTTTTAAAAAGAAATCCAGAAAATACCCATTCGGCTGACTGTTTTGATGTCCAAATTACAATTTAGACCTCCAAATCACAGTTTATTTATCAATCCAAAAAGATTACATTTTTGGCCACACGCAAAAACACACTTCAAAACACACACAAACACAGATTCAATTGAGGGAGTGGACCATGATATTATCAGTAAAAGATATTTTTACTAAGCATAGGCATCAGGGTTGGCCTTAAGATAGGCCTCCACTGCCTTGAAGACTCCTGCAGCCTTTTCCTTTCCTTCTTTGATCTCTTCTTCTTTGATCTCAACACCGGGCTTAGGCAGGTACTTGCTTATGTTCTTGCCATTGGATCCCCCGTCTGGAGATGACTCGATCTTGATCTCGTAAGAGATGGACTCGATCTTGTCCATTAGAGCATCTCCTTCGATCAATGTGTAAGCATATGTCATCTTTTCTTTGTCCAGTGTGTCGATCCTATGCTTCACGTACTTGAAAGGGCTACCTTAAAACACCAAAAAAAAATAAAAAATAAAAATGGGTTTAGTACAAGTTTGTCAAAAATTTGATGAAAACAATTTAAGTTTAATCCGACCTTCAGCAAAGTTGAGTTTCTTGATGGTTCCTGGGCCTCCGTCTCCTTGGATAATCTCGACGTTTTTGATGGCTTGTGGGGCTATTTTGGGGAGTAGATTGTCTGCGTCGAGGATCAGGGCCTTGAACAGCCTGTGGGCTGGGATGGGGCTGCTGAATTCCTCTGTAAAAGTGACTACAGCCATTGTTATAATTGAATGAAAATTGGAAACACAGTTGATGGAATCGGAATGATGTTGAGGAATTCATCAAATGGGTATTTATAGGTAGGAAACTCGATGCGCATTAATGGCTTCCCTCTTATTTTTCGGTGCAAAATCAAAGTTTCTTGTCTGCACCAGGAAAGCAAAATCAAGAGCTTTCATGACTGATTTCTCTTTGAATAGATTAGATGATTAAGCTATTGTTGATTTAGTTGGATTTCAAGTGAGAATAATTACCAAATATTAAAAGAGGGAGTTGGAATGGTGTACTTTTCCCAACTAACTGATTTAAGAAGGTGACTGATGGCATTAACCCCATGAATTAAATGGCTTGCTCTCCCTATCAAATTTGAATTAGGGACTTTTGCTTGCTGCTCCGATTATTGCATCTTCATGCCTTTAAACCATTTCTTTTTGGGGAACAATTTTAGTTTTAGCCCTTTTTTACCTTTTGTTTTTGCCCGCGAAATTGAAAACACTATTAATGATTTTGGATGTAAAGCGGGTTGTGTTCAATGTCACGGGCCGAGCCTTTTGAGGCTAGAAAGTGGACCGTGCGGCGCTAACTAGGGGATCGCCTAGTAGCAAGTCTGAAGATCAGAGGATTTTAAATAGTGGAAACGGTTTCAATAGCAACGAGTTTCCCTACAACAACACATGTCGATAATGTAGAGAATAATACAATTACAATAACAGCAACAATTGTATTAATATCAAAGGTTACAAGGTGTGAAAGATTTGAATGACTTCAAGAGCATGTCCTCCCACATAGTACTTTAAGTAAATAAAATATAAGTGACCACAATAGATATCATTATGCTCGAGGAGTCATAATGATGTCTTTTTACAAGAAATGAAAGAAATAAACTAAATTAAGCTAATCTAAGCTAAACTAGTTTAGAAAACAAATGAAAAGGGTCACAGACAAGCGGCCATATGCGAGAACAAGCACTAGACAAGTTAAGACCGTGACATTCTCCCCCACTTGAGCTGTCGACGTCCTCATAGACTTCTTCTGATAATGCTTCTGATTTGGTCTGCGGTTGTAACATCTTCTGCTGTCTTCAAGATATGTTGGCTTTGTAGAGATTATCCACTGAATGAGGATACAGTGGCTAGTCTGTGACAATCTCACTAGATCCCAAGTTGACATCAAAACACTTGTGTAGATTGAAGCACGAATCAATACCCCTCGGAACATTCCACAACTAAGTATCATGCTTGAGAACCTGTGCGGCGGTATCTTTGGAATATTGGAATTGAAGTGTTGGATATAAGGTTGTAGAACTCAATGCTTTATCCACCACTACAACTGTTGTACCTTTGTTCCCTAAATTTTCGACCTTAGGCACATAAAGTTGGTACTTTCGTCTTTCTGGATGTAGTCCCACCGAAAGCAAGTGGGTCTTCGCACTGTTGGCTAACATAAAAGCGGATTGGCCCAATGGGAACTTGATATCTGTAGATTTTTCCCCATCCGGATGAGGGGGAAACTTCTTTGGAACTTATCTTGGAGAAACAATTCGAACATAGTCAAACAACCCTTTTGTTGGAATCAAAGGTGGTACTTGTGGGTTAGTTGCTCCCCCACTAAGCACTAGAAGGTCGTCTTGATATTCCTCCATCTCAAGCTACAGAGCCAAAATGGATCTGTCTTCAATTGAATATTACGTTGTAGGAATGACACACGATCGATCTCCCATCATACAAAGCGAATCTACAAAAGGCATTGAGACCGCCTTAGTATCCATAAAGAATTCCATCCCCAATATCACTTGAAAATCATCCATGGGAACAATGATGAAGTTGAGGAACTCATCCCACGAAGCAATCTTCGTGTGTACCGTGTTGGCGACTCCAATCACGGGACTCGCTTCAGAATTCATGGCCTTCAATCTCCCTAAGTGTTTTTCGACACGTAAGCCCAACTGATTAGCTTCCTTATCGGACATAAAATTGTGTGTAGTACCAGTGTCAACTAAAGCACAAGAATTCTGCCAATTAATTCGAAGGTCCACGAACATGAGGTTCTTTTTCATTACCTTCTTCTTCGTGACCGGCTATCGCTTCATGGCATTCAACAAACGAATGGTACCCATTTAATGAGCATCAGACTTGTCTGAAGTTTCCTCCTCCTGCTATACAATATATTTTCCCCGACGTTCATTTTCTTCCTGAATTGATGCTTGCAGCGCAGACAAAGCATGTTTATGTGGACAATTGGATACATCATGATTCTTGTTGCACAAAACGCAAGGAGTTGGATTTTTATGGGCTTGTCTGCCCTAGTGAGGCTTCTAGTTTGCCGAACCCAGTGATTCCCCTGAGTTGTTGAACGAATGACCAAATTTTGAGTGCTGGCCTCAGCGCGAACTCCTTAGAGGACTCCTTGAATTAGAATTTGAGATGGGGTTGCATCAACGTCTTGGTGGGCTTCCTCGAGATGATGGACCTCCACTTCCATCATAATGGGAGACATTCTTGTCTTTCATCTTGTCATGGTTAGTGGTAGGTTCAGGAGAGTAATCAATTACTCTTTCTGCAGCAGCAACGACATCAGATAAATCAATAAGACGTTGTCTTTGTATTTCTTGACGTACCCAATCTTTCAAGCCATCTAGGAACCAAAACAACTTATCCTCTTGGGACATTGTACGAATGTCCAGCATGAGAGCCATAAACTTCTTGACATAGACTCGGACATATCCAGTCTGTTTCAGCTCTCTCAGTTGTCATCCAGCCGTGTACTCGACATTTTCTGGAAGGAATTGTACCTTAAGTTAACCTTTAAGGTCTTCCCAGGTATTGATAGTGCAGCTTCCCTTTAGGATGTCTACATATTTGGTTCGCCACCATAATTTAGCATCGCCACAAAGATTCATGGAAGCTGTTGTCACCTTTTCTTCCTCGGAGGTTACTCCGGTGCCCCGAAAGTATTGTTCTACATCAAAGAGAAAATTTTCAAGCTCCTTGGCGTCTCTTGAACCGCCATAGGATTGAGGTTCGGGAAAGCGAACCCTCGAAGTAGGTTACCTGGAGTCTCTAGCAAGAGCTCGGTACACAATGTTCTTCAAGTCGTCCAACTTGCTTCAGAGATCAAGGACTGACTGTTCCATCTGAGCATGATGGCCAACGGATGTCGCGGCAACTAAGACCATCCGTTCGATTAGGTGATCGATTTGGGGGTTCTGAGATGTCTTCTCCCCATTAGCATCGGGGCTTCGCAAAAGAGCTAGAGCAGCGTTAATGCGGGAAACGCTTTGTTCAAGCGCATCAAGACGATCTTTTGTCGACATGGAATTTCACCAACGTGGTCAGGCAACGGATCAGTCCATTACTCTGATACCAAGTGTCACGGGCCGAGCCTTTTGAGGCTAGAAAGTGGACCGTGCGGCACTAATTAGGGGATCGCCTAGTAGCAAGCCTGAAGATCAGAGGATCTTAAATAGCGGAAGTGGTTTCAATAGCAACGAGCTTGCCTACAACAACACATGCCGGCAATATAGAGAAGAATACAATTATAAGAACAACAACAATTGTATTAATATATAAGGCTACAAGGTGTGAAAGATTTGAATGACTTCAAGAGCATGTCCTCCCACATAGTACTTTAAGTAAAAAAATACCAGTGACCACAATAGACACCATTATACTCGAGGAGTCATAATGGTGTCTTTCTACAAGAAATAAAAGAAATAAATTAAACTAAGCTAATCTAAACTAAACTAGTCTAGAAAACAAATGAAAAGGGTCATGGACAAGCGGCCATGTGCGAGAACAAGCACTAGACAAGTTAAGACCGTGACATTCACCATGTGACTTTCTAATAGTTATATTTTTGTCATTTCAGTACTCTACTAAAATTAAGATGTTTTTAACTAACTGTTACCAAACAATTATTTAGACTTCTCTCTCGGTTTTTTAGAAAAATTGTTGTTAGATAAAAATGCTAGGTTTAGTGAATGATGAAATGAAAAAAATATTCTAATTTAGAAGGTCACATGTTGAGTAAAATCTATTTTCTGTACATAATCAATAACGTCATATTTAATTTTGTGAAACAAATATAGAATTCGAGGGAACAAATGTGTTATTTGACAAATCTCAGGGTCCACGACCCATACGTCAGGGATCAAAAATATAATTTTTCCTTCACATAGTATCTTTTGTTACATTTTGCCACTTCATGTGGTTGTGGTTGGTGGTGTTGGGACTGCGACAATGGTCACCAGATGCAAGGTCAGGTGACCAAAGTTTGACGGTGGTCCGACGATCGGTTGCTAGAGTCCGGATAATTGTGTTTAAATTATTAAAAAGATGCTACAAATATATTAAAATACAATTGTAATCACCGTCGAAAGTGTATTTTTCAACGTTAAAAGAAGTATGATAATTTATAGGTTGAATCATTTAAATGTGTCACCCCCTTTGAAGTATCCAACTAAAACTAGTTGATTTTGAATTTGAAGACAAATTTATATTATTTGATTTTGAATTTCAAAACTTACAATTAGAAAACTCAAAACTCATATCCTAATGGTTATTTAGTGTACTAGAGTTATGTGTTAAAAAAATAAAAACACCCTTCCCTCGAGGAAATTCCACATAGACTCCCTCAACTATAGTGAAATTCCACATACGTCTCCTTAACTTTCACAATAACCACGACGACCCCCTGCCGGAGCTATTTTTAAGGAATTGCCCATTTTGCCCTTACTAATTCAAAACCCAAAAAGTAATCAAATAATCTAAGATAACAAATGACCAAATTGCCCTTATCCCTTTCCTTTACAATTTCTTTTGAATGGATAATTTTTTTTTTGTTTCCATTTTTTATCCCATTCTTGAAAAAAAAAAAAAAAAGAAGCCAAAATAGAAACAGAAGGGATGAACAACGACGAACAACGACAAAGAGACGACGAAGCAGTTCCAACAACAAAACTAAGAACAAAATCAAGGACAAATTGAACCAGAAACAGAACAAATCCAACAACAAAATGAAGAACAAATCGAAGAAATAGTTCGCCGTTCGCCGTTCGCTGTTCCATTTTGATTTCGAAAACGAAATCGACATTTTGAAATCCTGTTATAATCGAAATTGATTTCAATTTCGAAATCGAAATCGATGACGAACGAAAGAGGACGAACCCGTGGCGACAGACGACGAAGAAGAGGCGACGACCAAAGTGATGAAGACGACGAACAAGAGGTGACGAAGACGATGAACAACTACCGTCGACGAACCTTATTTCGGCGAATGCAACGACCAACTACTGGCGACGAACCCCATTTTGGCGAACACGACGAAGAAGAGACGAAGAAGAAACACAGAAGCAGAAGACATGGAATGAGGAAGAAGCACAAAAGCAGAACAAGGAAGAACGAAACAGACACGATGGATAAAAGGAGACCCAACCTCTTCATATACAACAGCTTTCTAGATGCGATCAAACAGTCCGAGCACTTCGAAGAAGTCGACAAAGTGACGAATGACATGGCTGCCGAAGGCCTGCTCCGCAATTTCGGTGTTCGCCGTCGACGGTGGTGTGGTGGATTTGGGGCTTGAACAAGAGAACATGGATGAAGACCTAAAAAAAGAAATACTTCCCATAAGGTGTGCATAAGGTGAATTTGATGCTATGAGCACTTTATGAAATAAGTTGAAACATTTTTTCAATTTTATTTTGTACTCTAGTATAACCGCTTCTAAATTATATTTGAAATTGAAATGTTCAATCTCCAGAGGGATTTTATTTGATGAACCATATCTATTGCAATAAATTAGAAATTTGATTTGAATTTTTTTTGAAACATAACAAAAACAACTTTTTTTTTTTGAGTGAATTATTATTTGTTTTTTTGCGGGAAAAAACAAGTTTAAAATATTTTTGAAAAGAAGATTTTTTATTAGGTGTTTTGAAAACATGATTTTTGGAAGAAAAAAAAAATCATTCTTATCCCCCCCCCTTTTTTTTTTATTGAAACTTCTATTACCTGAAAGAAGAAAAAAAAAAAAGAAAAAAAAAAAGAAGAAAGTATTTCCCTTTTTTTAAGTCCTCACAAAATAAAACATTATTTATAAGTTTTATTTAAAAAAACTTACCAACAACTCCCATTAAAAAAAATTAATGACCAAAACGCCCTTAATTTACAAAAACCCAAGTACTAAAATTCCAATTATCAATTCTCTCCCTCATTTTCTCTCTCTCCGACAACGAACAACATCATCGCCCCTCGCCGCTGTTGCGCGTCGCTACCCTTGTCGTTCATCACCGTCACTTTTGCCGCTTGTCGTCATCTCCGTCTCCATGACCTTATGATGTGTGATTCTTCCTATTCGTCTCCGTTTTTTTGCGTGATTCTTCTTCTTCTTTCACCATATCTTCAATTTTCACTGCCATTTACTTTGGTTTTTGCTGACCCAATGATTGGTCTCCTTCATTCTGTGGCCTCTACTTTTAGATCGCGTTCATCCTTGTCGCCCACCATCACATTCATCCTCATGCCTGCCTTGTTGCTCGTTGCCGTTGCAGTTGCCGTTGTCGCCTCGCTGCTCGTCGTCGCTTCTTCCACTTTGATCTGAGTAGATGTACCTTCTCCGCCCTAAGTAAATATACTCAGATCAACTTAAATCTGAGTAGATTTGCCTTCTCCACGATCAATACTCTATGATTCCAAATTGATTCGATCAGATAGAGAGAAGTCAGTAGATTTTATTCTTCGTAAATTTTTAGAATTTCTTGACCGTATTCGTTGTTCAAATTAGGATTTCTATGATTTCGTCATCGCATTTTTCCATCCTATTTCCACTCTTAACAAAAGTGTTGGGTCTAAAGTGTAAATTTAAACAAAATTTAAACCATGTTAAAAGAGACAAATTTATGCCTTCGATTCTCACATTTAATTGTTACATAATGTTTGAAAAAAGAAAATACCAAAAAATTCGACAATTTGATTAAATTCGGCAAGAAATAAGGTTTCGGGCTAACAATGAAATTTCTAAAAGTTAATAGAGGATCAAATTGATTAAATTGCAATTGAATTTTCATAAAATATCACTTTTGGTATAGTTGATCTCGGATTTCACCTTTTAATTCTAAGAAATTTTGCCAATTACACTTACTTTTCATTTTGGCCAAAACATTGTATTTTTAACCTAGTTTATCAAATTGACGACCAATTGAATGCTAATTTTTTAAATTGAATATTCCAGTCTTAGATTGGATAGTTTAACTTCATCTTTAGCATTTTAATTTCATAAAAAATCCAAAAAATTACATTTTTTTTGTTAAAAAGTGCTCATAGCATCAAATTCACCTTATGTACACCTTATGGGAATAAGACGAAGCATTGGGATTCCAAATTGGAGTGAAATTAGCCATATTGGGAGTCCTTCAAGTCATTACCTCGAATTGTAAGATTTAAGGAGGTTGAAATTCAAAGTTAACCACTTAATTCCCAAAATAAGGGCTAAAATTTGGATTAACACGAAATATGGGGGTAGTTGTCCAATAAAGGTCAGCTACCACCGCCTCTGGAGGGTTTGCGCACTCACCAAGGCACGCACCCTGGTAAAGACACAAAACCCTCTACCTATAAATATGAGGCCAGCCCCCACCATTTCATTTGCTCATTCTATTGCTTATGCACCTACACCAAGTTTCCAAAGCTCTTTTTCTCTCTCTAAAAAACTCTCTCAAAGTTAGATTAGTTAGCTTGGGCAGCATTTGGTTAGTGTTTCTATTTTTCTGTTTCTACTTCCAATAAATTGGGGTGAAATGAAAATTTTGTTTCCATTCTGGAATATTCCAAAAATAGAAACATGTTTGGTAACAATCATTGTCTTGAAATTGTTTCTTTTAATTTATGAGAATAAAAATAACAAGCAAGTTTGGTTGCAACATTTGTTCTTTTTTTTCTTCTTTTCTTTAAATGTATGGTGGCCGGCAGAGTAGTGGTGGCCGGGGTATGGTAGTGAAAGTAGCTTTGTGGGAGTGAATATGAATCAACATTTTTTTATTTCTCGGATTCTTAAGGAATTTAAGAAATAGTCCCAAACTACTCTAATTTTTTTGAGAATAGAAACGTATTTATCAAAAGCGTTTTTGTCCATTAATTCCAAAATTTTGGGAGTAGGAACATGAATCAAATAACAGAAACAGTAACCAAATAGAGCCTTAGATTCTTAAAAAAATCTCTACAAAAAGAGATCAAAAAATAAAAAACAAGAAGAAAGAGAAGAAAAAATAAAGACAACATGAAAGAGTGGAAGAACTTCCTTCATTAGAAAGGTAACTTCTCTAAACCCCCTTGATCAACTCTGTCTAATAGATGAAAAAAAGGCTAACCGCTATTTTCCATGGGCAGTGCTATGATCAGAGAATGGCTAGGGCTTATAACAAGAAGGCTCGCCCACGAGTTTAAAGTGCGGATAAACTGGTATTACAGAAGATATTTTTGTTCCAAGAGGAAGCCAACGGGAAATTCACGCCAAATTGGAAGGTCCGTTTGTTGTTAAGAAGGTCCTAGGCTATGATACCTTAATACTTCAAGAAATGGACGAAGAAAAGTTCCCGGAACCCATCAACTTAGATGCAGTTAAAAAGTAATACCCCTAAAATATATATATATATATATATATATATATATATATATATATATATATATATATATAATAAATTTGGACTCGCAACTGAAAGGTATTGAGGGTAAAAAAAGATAGAAAATGTGAGGACTCGAGGTTGCAGCGAACACCCGAAAGGGTGCTGTAGGCAAGAACATATGGTTCATAGTAAGATACAAAACCACCGACCCAGTGAAAACCCAAAAAGGCACTGAGGTGAAAAAATATGGAAGCCAATCTTAGTGAAAACTTGAGAGGGAGCTAAGGGAAATAATGGAATAAAAAGAAAAAGGGGATAGAAAATTGCTCATTTATATAACTAACACTTCAATTCATATAAGATAAAGAGCAGATGTGTAAAACCTAAGTTGTAGAACATACGTCATAAATAACCGCATTATAGAACGTTGGAGAATTTTAGGGTAAAATTTTTATTGATAAAAACTCAAATCAAAAGTTGGGGGTCAAATTGGGAATTTAGAAACGCAAAAATTTAAACTTGAGATTTAAATTAGCAATTAGAAATCAAAAGTAAAAATGTTAAGGGCAAAATTATAATTTTGGAACTTTGTAAAATGGAAATACACTGAAATGAAGATCCTAAAGGAACTGGAGGGAGGAAAGTGTAATTTAACCTTTTTTTTTATATATATTTATATATAACCATCCGATCGACGGACGATCCACCGGCCAGAGCAGGGGCGATCGAGGGGGGCGACGTGTCGAGCTGAGGATCACTTTGATCACTAAAATCATGCAATAAAAACCCTTCCCCATGCAAAGAAAGGAGGAAACCGGAGAAACACTCGAGAAATTCTAGAGAGAGAGAGAACCAGAGCGGAGGGGTCGTCGGTTTTTCTTGAATCGACGTTCCTTCGGCAGCGTAGTTGTGTGGGCATTGTTAACAATTCTAGGGAGAGAGAGAGATTGGTTCGGCCGGTGGCATGGTTTGTTGACGGAGTGGTAGTGCACGTGTTAGCGTCGCCGGTGAGCGGAGTTGCGGATCGCCGTTCGACCATCGACGATCGTCGGGCAAGTGAGTATTTATATGTATTTCTCTAATTAATTGATAGATGTGTGCATGCATGAGCGTGACGAGTTGGGTCGGTAAGTTTCCGGCGGTGTGGGGGTGTGCTCGGTTTTTGTTTTCCGGCAGCATGTGGGTTTGTGTGTGTGTGTTCTGATTTTTTCGGCTACTGTGTGCGAGTGTGCGTGTGTGTGAAATGTATAATGCATCGACGAGAATCCAGCAAAAAGGAAGGAAAAAATCGAGATAGAGAGAGAGAGAGAGAGAGAGAAAGATCAACGGCGGTGGCGGGAGTTGGTTGCGGCTGCAGTGTGCCGGTGTGTGTGTGGGTCTCCGTTAGCAGGGATCGTTGGGTCTCCGGTGTGTGTGTGGGTCAAGTGTCGTGCCTGTAGAGGATCATGGGATGGGAAACGTGCCAGTCATCTAGTCAGTAGGGGACCCTAAGATAAGGTGTTAGTAGGTGCTTTTAGTACTCGCGTAATAGTTAATTAACGTATGTTAATTATTGGCATTTCTCTGGTTGACCTAGTTAGTTGTTGAAATTGATTTTGTGACTGATAACAAGTATGGAAGGGGAAGGTGAAACCTCTAGGAGTGTGGGACCCCAGAGGCAGATGGAACCCCCGAGGCAAGTGGAGCCTTAGGAACAGAGAGATAGGGAGCAGGAAAGTTTGTAGATTGTGGGATCCCATACGCAGGGTGACAAGCTGCAAGGAAGTTTAGACGTGGTCGAAAGAATTTTGCAGGCCGCTGCTCAGCTAACAGAGCAGTAAGCGAGGTTATGGAAAGTCAGAGGGCCCAAGGTGGTACCGCCACATCTCAGGCGGTACGATTGAAAAGGTTCAAGGAGTTAGACCCTCCGGCTTTCACCAGGACAGCGGGTCCAGCTGATGCGGAGAATTGGATCAGAGGCGTGGGGCATGTATTTGAGACGATGGGGTTTGTCGACGATAGTCGAGTTCCCTTTGCCACTTTTCAGTTGAGGGAGGAAGCCGAGCACTGGTGGGATGAAATGAAAAGACTGATTACCGGTTCTGGTGAGGAGATCACATGGGACAGTTTCGTCGCCGCGTTTAATGAGAAGTACTTTCCCGAGTCTTATCGATTCCAGATGGAGGAGGAATTTATAGTCTTGAAGCAGGGAAAGATGACTGTTCAGCAGTACGAAGTTAAATTCGATGCTTTATCCCGTTTTGCCCCTGATCTGGTAAAAACGGAGGAGGGAAAATGCAGACATTTCCAGAAGGGACTTTAGTTAGAGATCCGCTCCAGGTTGACAAGCAAGCAAATTAAGAACTATGCAGAGTTGGTGAATACGGAAAAGTTAGTAGAGAGTGATGTACAGGAAGCCGCCGAGAGTTGAGAGCAGTACAAGAAAAACAGATTTGAGTCGCCTAGCAGATTTTCGGGTGGCACTTTGCAGAGGATGGGCAGTTCGACCGCCAATTGCTCGGGCCTCATCATTTAGCCAATCCGCCAGGAATCGTGGTTCCCGGCAATCCTACCCTAGGCAACAACAAATTGCATTGGAAGTTAGTGCTGGTCCACAAAGGCAAGAACGGAATCAGCCCTCGAGTCAGGCTGGGGGGGATAAATGTTATCACTATGGAGCTATGGGTCACTTTGCCAGAGACTGTCCTGTGGGAGTCCCTATATGTTTCCATTGTCATGTGCCAGGTCATAAATCTACAAATTATCCGAAACTTGCTTCTACATTCGTACCTCCAGCAAGCAGTATGGGTAGTACGGGTCCTAGTACCGCCCAGGGACTTGGTAGAAGATTGCCGGGTAGACCTCCAACGCGAGGCCGTATTTTTGCTACTACTCGACAGGATGCTCAGGCTACTCCCGAGGTGGTCACAGGTATCATATCTTTATATGCTAAAGATGCTCGTGTGCTTATTGATCCCGGTTCTACGCATTCTTTTGTTTCGGCAACCTTTATGATGCAAGTAGGTAGATTTCCCATTTCTTTATCCTACCATATTGTTATTTCTACTCTAGTGGGTGAGTCGGTATGGATCGATAGGGTGTATAAGGACAGTCCACTCCGATTTGGTGATAGAGAGTTGTTGGCAGATCTATTACCCCTGAGTATTCACAATTTCGATATAATACTGGGTATGGATTTGCTATCTGGATATCATACCACGGTGGACTATTTCAAGAAGGAAGTGATATTTCTAATCTCAGGCGAGCCAGAGTTTGTATTTATTGGAGATAAAATTATCACTCTTGTCAGTTTAATTTCAGTGTTAGAAGCCAGGAAATTATTAAATAAAGGCTGTCAGGGATATCTTGCGCACATAATTGACACTAGTCATAGAGAAACTCCGGTGGCAGATATTCCCGTAGTCTGAGATTTTTCTGACATATTCCCGGAAGAATTTCCAGGGTTGCCCGTCGATAGGGAAATGGAATTCACGATCGAGTTAATTCCAGGCACTACCCCTATATCGATTCCACCTTATCGTATGGCACCTACTGAGTTGAAAGAGTTGAAGGTGCAGTTGCAAGATTTATTAGACCGGGGGTTTATCAGGCCCAGTGTCTCCCCATGGGGTGCCCCAGTGCTGTTCGTAAAGAAGAAGGATGGCACGTTGAGAATGTGTATTGATTATCGGCAGCTGAATAGGGTGACGGTTCGCAATAAATATCCGTTGCCAAGGATCGATGACTTGTTTGACCAACTTCAGAAATCTAAAGTATTCTCCAAGATAGATCTCCGATCGGGGTATCACCAACTGAAAGTCAGGGGGAGTGACGTGGCAAAAATAGCCTTCCGTACGAGATATAGACACTATGATTTCATAGTTATGCCTTTTGGATTGACAAATGCCCCTGCAGCTTTCATGGATTTGATGAACCGTATCTTTCAACCTTATTTGGACCAATTTATTATAGTGTTCATAGATGACATTTTGGTCTATTCCCAAAGTAGAGAAGAGCATACAAAGCATCTTCGGATTGTATCGCAGACGTTGCGGGAGAAGCGGTTGTATGCGAAACTTAGTAAATGTGAATTTTGGTTAGATCATGTGGTATTCTTGGGTCATGTCATTGCAGGAGATGGTATTCAGGTAGACCCGAAGAAAGTTGAAGCTGTCGTTCAGTGGGAAAGACCGAAAAATGTGACTGAAGTTCGAAGTTTTTTAGGATTGGTGGGTTACTATCGACGATTTGTGCAAGGATTTTCCCTTATAGCTACGCCGTTGACCCGATTGACTCGCAAGGAATCCAAATTTGAGTGGACTGATAAATGTGAGCAGAGTTTCCAGGAGTTAAAGAGTAGGTTGATATCGGCACCAATATTGTCCCTTCCGTCCGAAGGGGTGGTTTCGTAATTTATAGCGACACGTCACACCAAGGGCTGGGATGTGTTCTGATGCAGCATGGTCACGTGATTGCATATGCATCTCGGTAATTGAAGAACCATGAGCGTAGTTACCCGACGCACGATTTGGAATTGGCTGGAATTGTGTTCGCCCTGAAGATTTGGAGGCACTACCTGTATGGCGAGATATGTGAAATATACACCGACCATCAGAGTTTGAAGTATTTGTTTACTTAGAAAGAATTAAATCTGAGGCAAAGGCGTTGGATGGAGTTGATCAAGGACTACGATTGCACCATCCATTACCATCCAGGAAAGGCTAATGTTATAGCAGATGCTTTAAGTCGGAAATTGACAGGCTCAGTCGCCCACCTTCGTGTTGCCCATGCTAACCTGTATGCAGAATTGAGATCGATATGAGTTCAGTTAGCGGTTGGTCAGACGACAGCACTGCTTGCAACTTTGACTTTGAGACCGATGTTGATTGACCGCATTACTGAAGCTCAAAAGTCAGACATTCAATTGGAGAGGATTAGAGATGAAGTAAAAAACGGTCACAGAACTGATCATCATATCAGGGAAAGGGACGAAGCTTTAATGTGTGGAAATAGGCTATGTGTGCCTAATGATGTCAATTTAAAAAAGGATATCTTGGAAGAGGCACATAGCTCCGCGTACGCAATGCATCCGGGGAGCACTAAAATGTATCGAGACTTGAGTGAGCATTATTGGTGGATTGGAATGAAACAAGAGATCGCAGAATTTGTTGCCAGGTGCCTTGTGTGTCAACAAGTAAAGATTGAGCATCAGCGTCTAGGTGGGTTGCTGCAACCCCTACCTATTCCAAGGTGGAAGTGGGAGTATATCACGATGAATTTTATTTCGGGATTACCCCGTACCCAAAAGGGGTATAATTCCATCTGGGTAATTATTGATAGGCTTACCAAGTTCGCTCATTTTCTAGCCGTAAAGATTACATTTTCTCTTGAAAGGTATGCCCAACTGTATATCGATGAGATTGTTAGATTGCATGGCGCACCGGTTTCTATAGTGTTGGATAGAGATCCGAGATTTACTTCGAGATTCTGGCCGAGTCTCCAGACTGCTTTAGGTACCAAGCTGAAATTTAGTACCGCTTTCTACCCTCAGACAGACGGCTAGTCATAGCGTACGATTCAGACGTTGGAAGATATGTTGAAGGGATGTGTTCTGGAATTTCCTGGGAGCTGGGACGATCACTTGCCGTTGATGGAATTCGCCTACAATAACAGCTACCACTCGGAAATTGAAATGGCTCCATATGAGGCGTTGTATGGTAGGAGATGCAGAACCCCCGTTTGTCGGACTGAGGTAGGTGAACGTAAGATGTTGACGTCGGACATAGCCCAACTGACAGCAGACAAAGTAGAGGTGATTCGAGAGAAGTTGAAAATCGCTCAAAGTCGGCAGAAGAGTTATGCAGACAAACGCCGGCGGGAGTTAGAGTTCGAGGTAGGGGATCATGTGTTTTTGTGTATTTCTCCGTGGAAAGGCATAATGAGGTTTGGAAAGAAAGGAAAGTTGAGTCCAAGATACATCGGACCATATGAAATTCTAGAACGGGTTGGCACAACAGCGTATAGACTCGCGTTACCGCCAGAGTTATCTCGACTGCACGATGTTTTCCATGTATCGATGCTTCGAAAATATGTGCTAGACCCTTCTCATGTGTTGACCTCGCAACCGATCGAATTGGAAGCTGATTTGTCCTACGTTGAGGAGCCGGTCCAAATCCTAAGCCGTAAGATCAAGTATTGCGAACGAGAACGATCCCGTTAGTCAAAGTGTTGTGGCGCAGTCATGTGGTGGAAGAGGCGACATGGGAGCGAGAGGAAGAAATGAGGAGCAAATACCCGCATTTGTTTGACTAAGGTAAAAAATAAAAAATAAAATAATAATAATAATAATAATAATAATAATAATAATAATAATAATAATAATTAATAAATAAATAAAATTTCGGGACGAAATTTCTTTTAGGAGGGAAGAGTTGTAAAACCTAAGTTGTAGAACGTACGTCATAAATAACCGCATTATAGAACGTTAGAGAATTTTAGGGTAAAAATTTTATTGATAAAAACTCAAATCAAAAGTTGGGGGTCAAATTGGGAATTTAGAAACGCAAAAATTTAAACTTGAGATTTAAATTGGCAATTAGAAATCAAAAGTAAAAATGTTAAGGGCAAAATTATAATTTTGGAACTTTGTAAAATGGAAATACACTGAAATGAAGATCCTAAAGGAACTGGAGGGAGGAAAGTGTAATTTAATATTTTTTTTTATATATATTTATATATAACCATCCGACCGACGGACGATCCACTAGCCAGAGCAGGGGTGATCGAGGGGGGCGACGTGTCGAGCTGAGGATCACTTTGATCACTAAAATCATGCAATAAAAACCCTTCCCCATGCAAAGAAAGGAGGAAATCGGAGAAACACTTGAGAAATTCTAGAGAGAGAGAGAGAACCAGAGCGGAGGGGTCGTCGGTTTTTCTTAAATCGACGTTCCTCCGGCAGCGTAGTCGTGTGGGCATTGTAAACAATTCCAGGGAGAGAGAGAGCTTGGTTTGGCCGGTGGAGTGGTTCGTCGACGGAGTGGCAGTGCACGTGTTAGCGTCGCCGGTGAGCGGAGTTGCGGATCGCCGTTCGACCATCGACGATCGTCGGGAAAGTGAGTATTTATATGTATTTCTCTAATTAATTGATAGATGTGTGCATGCATGAGCGTGACGAGTTGGGTCGGTAAGTTTCTGGCGGTGTGGGGGTGTGCTCGGTTTTTGTTTTCCGGCAGCATGTGGGTTTGTGTGTGTGTGTTCTGATTTTTTCGGCTACTGTGTGCGAGTGTGCGTGTGTGTGAAATGTATAATGCGTCGACGAGAATCCAGCAAAAGGGAAGGGAAAAATCGAGACGGAGAGAGAGAGAGAGAGGACGATCAACGACTGTGGCGGTGGTGGGAGTTGGTTGCCGCTACAGTGTGCCGCTGTGTGTGGGTCTCTGTCGGCAAGGATCATTAGTCCTGTGGCATGCCGTCGGCAGTGGCATGCAAGCATAGTTGCATGCATGGGTGGTTGTGTGTGTTGTAGGGTGCGTGGGTGCGTGAACAGTAGCGTTTGGGTGTGCGGTTGAGCTGCTGAGACGGTCGGAGGGGGGTGTCTGAGAGAGGTCGTAGGTGGTGCAGGGGCGATAGGAGAGTCGGCAAGGAAGGGGAGGCCACCGGCGGTCGGCCACCATAGAGAGAGAGAGCGGTCGGCCGTCGGTCTGCAAAAGAACCGAAAACATAAAAAAAAAAAAGAAAAAAAAAAAGGGAAATTGCACAATTGACCCCAACAAAAGGAAAAAAATTCAAATTCGAATCCTAATCCTTTCGCGACCCGTGAACGATTCGGGATGGATATCGTTTCCCGTTAAATTTATTCCAGTTTAGTTAAATTCAATCTTAACCTAAAAATATTTGTAACCGGAGTAATAAATTTAGGGTCGTTCAGATTATAAGATTTCTGATGTAATAAATAACAGAACAGAATTATTAATATAATAACAAATCCCAGAGATAAAATATGGGCAATGGAAAAATGTGAAACTTAGGGCCTGCATTACATGACTAGGTGATTTTTCATAAAATATTAACTTAAGCCCTATCATTTCTAGGTTCGCAGACGCCAACACCTCGGTAATCTGCGGACGGTGGGGTTTTTGTAGCACCAGAAACGAGGTGAGTGTACTGCCTTCTCGCCAAATTATTTGTATATGTACATACATGATGAAAAATGGTTGTACTTCAATTAGATGCTTTTAAAACATTATGTGATGATTAGACGATATTATTGTGTGATGTTGATCCGCTTCGGCGGAGTGATGTTTATCTGCTTCGGCAGAGTGATGTTAGACGTTTGTACTGCGCAGTAATGATCCGCTTCGGCGGAGTGATGGGTGTTCGTAGGAAGGCATATCCTGCGGATGGTACGGTAACGTTGCAAACTCCCGATCGTGAGGTTAAAACGATCACCATGGCTAGCCAGTGTGTGTTGTGGTGGAGTAGTGGTTTGTGATGTGATGTTTTGTTTATATTGGGTGATTTATTATTTATTTATACTGTATGGTTTTAGAAATGGAACTTAAATATACTACTTCATTTTTACTGCATATATGATGCTTATGCTGAATCTATGTGTAAATGTTGTTTTATCTAGAAAATATTATTATTAAATAAGAATGGTTTTATTAAGAAGGCAGTACACTCGCAGGTGAAATGGTTAGGAGTTGGTCTCCTACTGGCACGGGGTAGAGTCTGTCGATGGTATAGCAAGGAATTAAAAATTTTTGGAAAATGCTGCCTGAGGCGAACCTAGGAAAGGTTCATCGTTTGTCTTTTTTCTTTTCTTTTATTGTTCTAGAAGGGAATTCAGGGATGGGTGTGTCTCTGGCTTGGAAAGATGTTTATGACCTGTATTTTGATGTTTGTATAATTATGAATGCATATCGTCGCTTTTTAGTTGGTTTGTCGCTTAAGAAATGTCGTGTCGACGTCATGCCGGCCCCACAGGTGACGGGTGTCCGGGGTGGGAAAAATGACAGGAACCGAGGAGAGAAGAAAGAATGAGGAGACTATAAATCCTCATGCAATGTCTCTTATCACCTTAAAGACCCAGCAGTAACCAACAAAAATCAAGGATAAAGTTGCTACTGACCATCAATCGCTCGATTCTAAAACCTGACATAAGAATTAAAAGTCATCCCAGAATTGCCAAGATGTAGTTATGGCATGGTAGTAAAGAATTTTCTCCACTGCATCAAGTTCAATAGGGAGGCAAGGGACTTGGAACCCTATACTTTCTCAAGGCGGTCTTAGAAACTTATCATTAAAAGCCGATTTCACAAGAGCTCGTGTGTCATGACACAATTTTCATAATAGAATACCCAATAAGAATGAAGTGCAAGAGTATGCAAGTTACCGAAGACAAGAAAAAAGACTAAATGGCACCTCTAAGGCCGCATGGAGCAGTCAACTAAACGCTAGACGATGGAAACTAGAAAAGGTATGAGATTCTTTTTACCAAACTCATTGGGTTGAACCTTGTGAAATGCAGGAAGACAAGCATGATTTCCACAACCAGAGGCATTAGGTAGAATGAATTAAACAATCAAACATTAAGCCTAAAAATAATTGCGGCAACTGATCGCTTACCATCTCGTTATCAAATGGAATTAATAATCTTAGCATTTTCCACCAGGAATTTGTAAGCACCACGGTCAGAAGCCAGGCCCATTTCATCAAATTTTGGCTTATCTGAAGGAATCCTATCTTCATCGTTCATCAACCTTGCCCACAAGTTTTGGCATATTTTATACGATTCGACTTTCTCGAGTCCATTTTCATTTTTCATCACGTCGGCCAAAAGTTGGGGGCTCATCTCTTTAAAATCAACTTCCCCAAATGAAGTATAACTTCGTCGTTCATCAACCCTCCGGCCGCAAGCCGGGGCATATTTCATGTAATTTGACTTCTCAGAGAGAATTGTATTTTCATTTTATCATCCCCAACATGAGTTGAGGCATATTTCATAAGATTAGGCCTCCTCGAGATGGAACCTATCTCCTTTAGCCCTAGCCATGGGCTGGAACACTTTTCATCAAAATTAATAATTTCTATGACTCACTTTACGCCTAGCCTTGGGCTGGGGCATATTTCGTCATGATTAATCTTTTTTTTTTTTTTTTTTTTTTGTTTAATTCATTTTGCCCCTAGTCATGGACTAGGACACATTTCATATGTTATCACATTCAAACCCTCTCTGGCATTAGGTTAAGGGTACTTATCATCATCATTAGGTTTCATCTTCAGGATTGAGACTGAGACGTCAGCTTATGATCCGGTCTCCATGAGAATTGTCTTCTTCATTCTTTTGCTAATGTCTAGGATGCCTTTATCGATTTCTTGAATTCAGACCCTTTTCCTACTCCAATGTCGAATTTGAATTTAATTTACGTGCTTTGGCCTGTTCTTCAGTATAAGGCAAGAGTGTGAATCTAATTTATGTGTTTTGTCCTGTTCTTCACTATAAGGCAGGAATTTGAATTTAATTCACGTGTTTTTTCCGTTCTTTACTATAAGGTGAGAATTTGAATTTAATTTACGTGTTTTCCCCATTATTCACTATAATGAGGGAATATGAATTTAATTTATGTGTTTTGTCCCATTCTTTACAATAAGGTGGGAATGTATTTTACGTGTTTTTGCCTCATTCTTCATTATAAGGAGAGATTTTGATTTTATGTTTTTCATCGACCTCATAATAGGCAGGATTTTCATGTTTTCCCCGATCTCATAATAATAGGTGGTATTTTCATGTTTCTCCCCTGACCTTATAATAGGTGGGACATAAATTCATTTGCATAATTCATAATCATTATGTGTTCCCCAACCTCATAATAAGCGGGATTTTCATGTTTCTCTTTGACCTCATAATTGGCGGGACATAGATTGATTTGCATAATTTATATTCATAATGTGTTTTCCGACCTCAAATAGGCGTGATTTGCATAATCATTTACACGTCTATTCCTCGAACTCATAATAGGAGAGGTTTATCTGAGACCTCATAATAGGAGGGATAATTGTTTTTAAAGGTTCTTTCTGTTTCCCACCTCGTAGAAGGTTGGGATGGTCGAACTACGTTTAGCCTGATCCTTACATTTTGCCGAGGTACATAGGAAACCATCTAATTGGTACGGTCATATTTTTAATTTAATTTGTCTTTATCTCCATGAGATGATTGTAATTGGCACTTTTTGTCTTCCTAAGAAAGCGATGTGTGTTTTGGTGTTCCAAGGTCCTTAGCCCTTGGCAATACCATTTTCATTTTCTTCCCTTAAAAGGCCGACCTAGTCTAATCGAGAATCGATTATTTTCTTTTTAGTCATTCTATAGGAACAAAATGGAGTATGTCTCCTATCTTTATCACCACAAGTAAACTCGTATGACAAAAAGGAGCAGTTATAGACACCGCATTTTGTCCCATCCATTTTCTCTCTTAATAAAGGTGTCGGGTCTAAAGTGAAAACAAAAACTTTAAACTAAGTTAAAATAGACGTATTTACGCCTTATATTCTCACATTTAATTTTTACAAAATGTTTGAAAAAAGAAAATACCAAAAAAAACCGACAATTCGATTAAATTTGGCAAGAAATAAGTTTTCGGGCTAAAATTGAAACTGTAAAAGTTAATTGGGGACCAAATTGATTAAATTGAAAGTTATTTTCATAAAATATCACTTTTTGTATAGTTAATTTTGGATTCCACACTTTAATTCGAAAATATTTTGCTAATTACACTTACTTTTTATTTTGACCCAAAAATTGTACTTTTTTGGCCAACTTCATCAAATTGACGACCAACTGAATGCTAATTTTATAGATTGAACATTAAAATCTTAAATTGGATAGTTTAGTTTCATGTTTATCATTTCAATTTCATAAAAAAAAACAAAAAAAACAAAAAAACAAAACAAAAAGTACATTTTTTTTGGGTTAAAAAGTGCTCAGAGCATCATATTCACCTCATGTACACCTCCCGGGAGTAAGACGAAGCATTGGGATTCCAAATTAGAGTGAAATTAGCTATATTAGGAGTCCCCCAATTCATTACCTTGAATAGTAAAACTTAAAGAGGTTGAAATTAAAAGCCACCCACTTAATTCCTGATATATGAGGTGCTAAAATGCACATTAACACGAAATAGGGGTAGTTGTCCATCAAAGGTTGCCTTTGGAGGGTCTGCACACTCATCAAGGTGCACGTCTTGGTGAAGGAGCAAAACTATCTGCCTATAAATATGAGGCCACCCCCCACCATTTGATTTGCTTATTCCATTGCTTATACACCTACATTAACTTGCCAAAACTCTATTTCTTTCTCTAAAAGAACCTCTCTCAAAGTTAGATTAGTTATTATAGATTTTTAGAAAAAACAAAATATCTACAAAAGAGATCAAAAAAAAAAAAGAAAAAAAAAGAAGGAGAATAAGAAAGAAAGATAACATCAAAAAGTGGAAGAACTTCCTCCATTAGCAAGGTAGGTTCTCTAAACCCCTCAAAACACTATATTTCCTTTTTTTTACCCATCTAAGGAGGACAATAAGAACCTAAAAAGTTCATCCCCAAGTGAACACTAAAAAACAAGTTTATTTTTTGCATTTATTTTTAGTTATTTACTTTCCCGCACTTCACTTTTCTTTTTTTACTTTTTCACTCTGCATCTTTCTGTGCTTTACATTTTCTCACTTTATTTTCAATTATTTATATTTCTGCATTTAAATTCAGTCATTTACATTTTATGTTTCGAACATTTCCGCATTTTAAATTTCTTGCACTTTTTCTTTCTTTTTATACATATACATATATATACTTACTATATTAAAACACAAAATAAAAAAAAAAATAGAAAAAAAAAATATGGTCTAAACTAAGAACTTTGAAGGGAGGGATTTCCATACTCCATTTCTCGGTTTCCCAAATTTGAGAGAAACTTGAAATGGTGGATTAAGGAAAACTCTTCCCCTAAGTGATTTTAGTTGAGATTATTTTGACAAAAAAAATGTACAAATAAGATTATTTTTTTATTTTTTTTGAAATTTTGCGTTTTACTATTATATATATAAAAAAACTAAATTTCTTTGTTTTCTTTCAAAACAAAAGAAACCTCTAAAAAAGTGTGTTCTTTTTTTACTTTAAAAGTCTTTCTCCATAAAGAGAATGTTTTTGCTTAAACATATTTTTCTTCATTTAAGAAAAACCAAAAGAGGATGTTGCCATAAAAAACATTCTTGAAAATTTTAATATTCTTTTCTTTTGTCTTCATTTTTATAGAAACCCCAAAAATATTTTTTCTAAAAATGTTTTTTTCCTTCATAAAATGAAACCCAAAATGTGTTCCTTAAACATTGAAAATATTTTTCTCTATTTCAAAAAAAATAAAAATACCATGTCTTACAAAAATATATTTTTTTAAAGATTTTTACTCACTTTAAAATGTTTTTGCTTCATAAGAAAACCAAACCATTTACATATAGAAGTTTTATTTAGAAAAAATTAAACATATCACTTTAAAAATGTGTTTTCTTCATAATATGACCAAAACTGTTTTTTTTTTTCATTTGTTTTAGAATAGGTTCGTTTCACTTACCTAAACAAAATATGTGTTTTCCTTGATGATGAAAATCTAAATAAAAAATCTTATTAAGTTTTCCTCATAAGATGCCAAACCTTTATTTTCTTTAAAATATTTTTTTTCATAAAAAAATTCAAAAATATTTTAATTGTTTTCTTAACAAACGAAACTTTTTTTTTTTTTTTTTTAAGGTAAACATTTTGTCTTAAAGGAAAAGTCTTTTCATTTTAAAATTTTTATTTATTTTTAATTTTACATAAGCCTTGCCATCATAACTTAAGCTAAAAAAAAAAAAAAAAAAAAAAAATGGGGGATGAAGCTTGTCGTTTTCAAATGTGGAAATGGAGTTAAAATGTTGGGATTAATGTATATTTTTTCTTGAAAAAAATATATTGTCAATGTTAATTCAAATGTATCATCTATTTTTCTTTTTTCTTTTTTTTGAAATACGCAAAAACAGTAAAATAAAAAAGCAAAGTTTTTTTTTTTTTTTTTTTCAAACTAAGCCCTATCTTAGAGAAGTGTATTTCTAAACCCACTATTTTATAGATTTCATTTCGTTTGGTAAATCATAGTAGGGATTTAGAATGCCCTCTCTTAATTTAGGGTTTATAGTAAAACAAAAAATGTTCAATTTTATTTGCAAACAAAAGTTTTTTCCCGTTTTTTGATTTTATGGATTTTTTCAGTTATTCTTTTTATAATATGACATAATGATCGTACAACAATATCACAAAAATATAATAGATACAACAATATATCAATCATAAGTAAAAATGATAACGCCATTAACAAAAATCACAGTTTCAAAAAAATTCATTTATGGTATTTAATTGTATCCTAGAACCCATGCATTGAGCGGGTACCTTCTCCCCAAGGCTGCTGCACAACGCACATGGGGAGGAGCATGGCCTTGCAGGGACATGCAAGGCCATGCCCCTAATCTAATATCTTGTTTGGTTGCCATTATATGCTTAAAGTAATTAAATGATTAAACATAACAAAATTTTTATAATACCCACATACATATTAATTTTGAGGTCCAATTCATTCGTAAATATACCAATAGTAAGTTCGTAGTGTAATTTTCATCAAAGACATACCAAAACAATTATATGAAATCGTTTATATATTAATGAGGGTAAAAATTTGCATGTCAATAGCTAGCACTTCCTTTTTCAGTTTTCATTCCTCACTTTCTTTCTCTCCCAGAATTATGAACTAAAATATATATTTTCTCTCTCTAACTACTCAATTTTTTTCACAATTTATAATCTCATTTTTTTTCTTTCTCTAGTTCATTTCTATCTCTAAACTGTTTTTAACAACATTCTCTCTCTAGAATTGCCTTTCTCAATAATGTATCAATAATTTATAATTTATTTGCATAATTTATATCTGGTATTTTTTTCACTTGAAAATTTATATCTATACTTGTTTTCTCTCTATATTCTTTTTACAATTAATGTATTAGTCTCTCTAAAAAATATATTTCTACTTTTTTATCACCTTTTTTTCATAATTAATTTTATTTATTTATTTTGAGTGTGAAAAAAACCATTCCAATGGAATGAGTGTCATTCTACTCCTTGAAGTAAGAAATGTCATTCTGTTATTTTTTATTCCATGGAATTAAAGTTTTTCATTCCATCATTTAATCAAACAAGATAATGGAATTTGTGGTGGAATCATGATTCCATTTCACCTTGATTCCATCCCATCAAACATAACCCTAAGGTTTAAATTAATGGACAAAGCTCTTACGGCACGTTTGATTGGATAAAGTGGAGTCAGGATATAATGGAATGGGAGAAGGAATAGAATGAGAAAAGAAATATAATGAATTTGTCAATGGAATCACTATTTCATTATCTTGTTAATGTAATAATGGGCTTGGCCCATGTGGCCCATTAGGACAAAACCCTAACCTCTATTTTCCCTACAAATACCTGTGTATAACATTATAGTCTATGTATCTTTCTCATAATATCAATACATGATTCATTCTCCCACGTTTCAATCATCTTAACATGGTATCAAGAACAAGCCTTTCCTGAACCTGTTCGTAATAAAATTTTTGTAACCCTAACGTTTCCGCCGCCGCCGCCCATATTCTCCCGAGACTTTCGCCGCTACTGCAGACTTCATCCCTTCTCTGCTATCAGCAAGCATCATACCACCGACTTCGTCTTACATAGACTAACATAACACTACCAAAATCACTGCCACCAGAGTCTAGACACGCTCTCACGCACCTCCAAGAGCCAGCAATACTACTACTCTTCGCCGTCTCGGATTTTGGGCTCTACCGCCTCAATTAGGGCTCAAAATTCACCACACAATATACCATCAGAACCATCTCGACGAGACGATTCAAAAAACATAAGGCTCATCACCAAATTACTGTTCACATGCCCTCATGCCCAGAAAATAGGTGGTGTGTCAAATCCACACGTAGCCTTCCCTTGCCTTCTGTCCACCAGCTGCCACGTCAGCCCTAAAATCCCAGTCAGTAATCCACGTCAGTGCTAACTCAGCACCTAGTCAGTGTCATGTAATCGTTGACTAGTACCACATCATCATTGACATGTGCCATCTCAGTGACACGTCAGCGCCACATCAACGTTGAACCGTGCCATATCAGCATTAACCCATACCACATCAGCATTGATCGCTTGCCACGTCAGTGTCCTGCTGTCTCCTCAACCCCTGCCACGTCATTAGTACTTTCTTTGTCCCAATTCAGGTATTTGTTGATCGGTTTTCTAAAAACTTGGACCGGTTCTTAGGGTTTTTTGGCATTCTGAATCTATTTTTGGCCTCCGTTTTTTGATTTGGTAATCATAGAATACACTTCCTTCTTTATTTAAGTGTTTTCTACACCAGTTCACCTCATCTTTTGCTCCTATAGCTGAATCTGATGCACCTCAAGTTATCACAATTGTTCTGAATGAAACTAATTATGTTGTATGGGCTCAAGAGATGTCTATTTTTCTCCGCGGATGACGATTGTGGCGTCTCGTGACTAAAGATATCACTAAACCCGAGCAGACATGTAAGACCCAAACTTTCGTGCATGCATATTCATTAGCCATATTTTAGAACATTTAGAAAAATAACAAGGTATAATATGTCATTTATTACTCAATTTAAAATTTTAAGGAATGAATTTGAAATTTTAAGAATATGAAATTTTGAAAAGGGTTTAAATAATAACCTAAAAGAAAATTAAGAGGGGTTAATGTAATTTTAGAAAAATTAATTTATATATATATATGCATGCCGATGGGATCAAAAACCAAAACAGAGAGAGAAGAGAATCAACGTGGTAGTGTTTAGGGTCAAGAAGAACCACCATTTTCATGCATATAGAAGTGGTTTCATTCATGCAAATGGGGAGGAGGAGCCTCAAAAGAAGAAAATAAAAAAAAATAAAAAAAAAAAAAGATGATCGGCGGTGGTGTGTTCGTCTGTTTTGTTCGGTGGTGTGTTCGGTCGGTGGTGGATGTCCTTTCAGTGCTGGCATGTGTGTGTGATCGTTATTGTTTATCAGAAAATAGTGTGCGTGTGAGTGTTGCCATTGTCGTGTGTGTGTGTGTTTGTTGTTCGGTCCGACGGTGTCGTCGACGTTTTGCGTGTGTATGTGTGTGTTTTGTGTTTTTATGTATGTGTGTTGTGTTCGACTGTGTGTGTGTGTATGTTCTGACGACGATGATCATGAGTCTGTGTCCGTGTGTATGTGTGTGACTGTGTGCTCTGTTTGTCGATAGTGAGTGTGTGTGTGGGTGTCCTGTCTTGCTGGCGGTGGAAGTGATTGGAGTGTGTGTTCTTCTTGCTGTCAACTACGTTTGTGTGTGTATGTGTACCGTCGTTCAGTTTGTTGCCGGTGGATTTCGGTGTTCAGTCCGGTCACAGTGGGTGTGACTCTTCGGTTGTCCCTTCGACGGTCGTCGACGATTTCATGTGGGTATGTGTGTGTCATCGTCGGTAGTGGTCATTAGTCTGGTGATGTATTGTTAGCAGTGTGGGCGAGATTGGAGCAGGTGTCGACGGCGGTGAGAACTCAAACCGAAACAGAGTTTTGAAAACATGAGAAAGAGGAAATTGGGCGTGATTGGAGCAAGTGTCGACGGCGGTGAGGCTTCACATCCGGAACAACAAACAGGAAAAAAAAAAAGATAAAGGGAAAAAAAAAAAGGAAAAAAAAACAAATCAAATAAAAACCAAAAATCTAAAAATCAATGCCATGGGCGATTCGGAACAGGTAAAAAATTCAATCGGTTATTATTTTTGTTAAATTAAATTGTTAGCATTAAAAAGTTTCGCGATTTTAATAGTAATTTTTGTAGTCGTAATAATATTTTATTAATCGCTAATCAAAATAAATTGGTATAGTGAATATTAACGTAGCAAAACAGACGAAATAAAAATTTTGCATAATTAAATTTGGGGAAGTAGGAAATTGTGCATTTTAGGGCCATGCATTTCATATTAGGGTTGTTTTAAATAAAATATTAATTTAGGCCCTATCGTTATTAGGTTCGCAAGCGCTAGCGTCCCGGTAGGTTTTGAACAATGATAGTTTTGGACGATTTCGCAACTTATATGGATCAAGTTGGTTTTGGTTTTAAAGATGGAAAATGATTTTTGGATCAGGTGGGTTTTAAAGGTGATTTTTGTCCAATTGTGCTATAATTTTCTCCTCGTTAGGTGGGTATGACCTACGAGATGTGAATTTTCTTCTCGTTAGGCAGGTATGACCTACGAGATGTGGATTTTCTTCTCGTTAGGCGGGTATGACCTACGAGATGTGGATTTTCTTCTCGTTAGGCGGGTATGACCTACGAGATATGGATTTTCTTCTCGTTAGGCGGATATGACCTATAAGATGTGAATTTTCTTCTCGTTAGGCAAATATGACCTACGAGATGCAGATTTTCTTCTCGTTAAGCGGGTATGACCTACGAGATGTGGATTTTCTTCTCGTTAGGAGGATAAGACCTGTGAGATATAGATTACCTGCTAGGTAAGTCCTACAAGGTGGTTTGACCCGTCAAGAGTGCAAATCATGCGGATAATACGGTACCGTTGCAACTCCCGATTGTGAGGTAAAAACGATTATATGGCTAGTAGGAAAGGATGTGGGAAGTTTTTTATATTATGTTGAAATATTCGGACTGGTTAGTTTAAAATATTTGGATTGGTTAACTTAAAAATATTTGTATTGGGTATTTTAAATGCATTATTTATTTATATCGGTGGCAGTTGGAAATTGGTTTCAAATATGGTATGCAGGGTACGTTATTATCTTTATAGTATTTCATTTCATTGGTGATAGTGGAACTGGATTTTCAACTGAGTATGTGACTATAAAATATTACAATTTTTGAAAGGTGGTATTTAACAATTGTACTTGATCCATTTTTTATTTTTACTTTTTATTATTATGAAGACAGTACACCGATAAAAACTTTTGGTTTCAGGTACCACGACTAGGAGTTGGTCCACTACTAGCACTAGGTAAAGTCCAGAGGTAGTGTCGTTCTGGAGGTGAGCCGGTCGGATGTGAACCGTGGAGGGTTCAAGTATTTTTGTGTTTTTGGTTGTGAATATTTGGGACTGTTGTATTACCAAATTTTGAAATGGGTAGTTATATATACATTTTTTTTGGAAATAAAATTTACAGTAGCGCGAGTATGTATGTATATATGTATTGATGGATATTCTTGGATGAGTCAGGTAACATTAGGTCAACGTCACACCCGGCCTTGGGTGACGGGTGCCTGGGGTGGGGTGTGACAAGACGGACAACGAGGATAAGGCCAAATATAGTGATCGTCTAGAGGAATGGGATAGAAAAAATCACCAGATTCTCACATGGTTCCGTGCTACTATCATTCCAGAGGTCAAACTTCAATTTGGTACAATCCAGACAGCTAAAGAAGCTTGGGATCTTCTCCAGGACCACTATACCAAGGCAAACATCTCGAATCGGTATCGCCTTTTCTCCACCCTCCATAGTATGCGCTAGGAACCTGGGTAAACCGTTAATAGTTTCTTATGCCAGATAACTGCCGTATAGGATCAGTTGGCTATCACTGAGCCAACCTGGGAATGCACAAAAGATGCCACCATTTATGCCAAATATTGAATAGAGACACACATTATGCAATTCCTGATGGGCTTGAGGGAAGCATTTGAGCCTGTACGAGCTTTAATCCTCCACAGGGGCACGCTAGCTTATCTAAAAAATGTCCTTTCTAATCTACTCAATGAGGAAACACGTCTTGTGATACTACAAAGCTCATATACAGATGTTACCTAGCATCGCCAGTTACTCCTGCAACACTAGTTAATCTTGCAACACTAGCAGGGAAGCCAAACCCATCCCAGAAGCCCTTATACTATAGGTATTGTTATTTACATGGGCATAAATTGTTCAAATGTCCTTCTTGCCTGTGTAAGGTCTGCAGATAATCGGGCTACTATCTTGTAGATTGCCCTAAACTTTCATCTGGTAATCAGTTAAATGGGAACCAGTATCGCTCTCGAGGCTCTCACAATCGATCTAATTTTAATCCAAAGAATGTTGTTGTTGTAGCCACTGATGTTACACCAACTTCATCCAGCTCTCTACCTGATTGGAGTGGTTTTTGTACTGCGCTTACCGAGGCTCCAAATAAAATTGGTAAAAATGTAGTCATGTCAGCTAGACCAAGTACATCTCGATGGTATTTTGATTCTACATGTTTCAATCACATGACATCTGATTCCTCTATCTTTTCTTCTAAAACCCGTGATGAGCATGAACTTACTATTCACACTGCTAATGGATCAAATATGTTGGTCAGTCATACTGGACATGTTGACAGTTCTCATTTATCTCTTCCTGATACATATTTGGTCCCTAAGCTTATGCTCAACCTTATATCTGTTGGACAGTTATGTGATCTTGGACTTGGTTTTTATTTTTCTTCTACTGGTTGTCGTGTACAGTACCCTCAGACAGGAAAACTCCTTGGGACCGGCCGTAAAGTTGGACGCCTCTTTAAGCTCACTCACCTCCAAGTCCTATTCTCATCATCACCAAACCAATCAGTTGCATCCATCCCAAGACTTTCACCCGTGGAATTATGGCACTCTCGGTTAGGTCACACTTCATCCAGTTACCTTCATTCTCTTATTTCTAGTGGTTAGTTAGGTTCATTTTAGTATGAGTCTTTCTATTATATTCATTGTCAACTTGCAAATAATCAGCTTTACCTTTTAATGAGAGTCAGTCTGTTTCTCTTGCACCTTTTGATTTAGTATATTATGATGTTTGGGGGCCTTCTCCTCATGCAACAATGGGTGGTGTACGCTATTTTGTTATATTTGTGGATGACTATTCTCGATATATATGGTTGTTTCTTATGAAAAACATATCTGAATTATTTCAAATATATTTTGATTTTTCTTCTATGGTTCAAACTCAATTCTCTCAGAATATCAAAGTTTTTCACTCAGACAATGCAATGGAATACAAAGACCATGCTTTTCTAAACCTACTTCACAAAAATGGCACTCTTCCCCACCGCTCATGTCTTGGAACCTCCCAACAAAATGGACGAGCCGAACGCAAACATAGACACATTCTTGACACTGTTCGTGCTCTACTCATTTCTTCTTTATGTCCTGAGCGCGTTTGGGGTGAGGTTGCCTTAACCGTAGTGTACACAATCAATCGTGCTCTTTCTGCCACAATCCACAATCAGTCCCTATTTGAGTGTCTTTTCGGTAAGCCTCCCGATTACTCTGAACTCAAAGTCTTTGGTTGCGTTTGTTTCGTTATTCTTAAACCACATGAATATAACAAATTAGAACCAAGGGCTCACCTATGTTGTTTCATTGGATATGGTATTGAACATAAGGGGTATCAGTGTTGGGATCCTATTTCTAAAACTCTCTGTATCTCTCGTCATGTCATTTTTTTGGGAATATCAAATATTCTTTTCCTTACAGTCATTTGACATGTCTACCATCCCTAACTCCAGATTTTTTTACTAATCCATCTATTGAGTTATTTTCTGAGGATCCAATTTCAGGTACTATCGAGTCCACCTTTGACCCACCAGCTGATTTCACTCCTCCAGATCCAGCTCTATCTCCAGAACCGCTAACTGACCTCACCCCTCCGACTCAATCGGTCATCCTTCAGGATATTCCTATGTCTGATGAGTCTGCACTAACTTTCTCTGAGGTCCATCCTCTAGATTACCCCCGCAGATCTACCAGGGTAACTCATCGCCCCTCTCATCTCCATGATTTCTATTGTTTTTCTACTATACTTCATCTGCATGAGCCTCAATTCTAGAAGGAGGCTAGTACTAATCCTCTTTGGAAGAAAGCAATGGACGAAGAACTTCAGGCCCTAGCCAAAACTCATATTTGACCGATATAAAGCCTTACTTGTTGCCAAGGGCTTCGCTCAGGAATATGACATTAACCATTTTTTTTGCTCCAATGGCGAGGCTCATATCTGTTCGTACACTTCTTGCCGTTCCCACCATTCGAAAGTGGACTCTTTTTCAAATGGAAACCTACTTGAGAAAGTCTATATGCATCTACCCTCTGGCCTAACTACCCTTCAAAATAAAGTTTGATGTCTTCGTCGTGCTCTGTATGGAATGAAACAAGTTTCACGCCAACGATATTATCCTTCTTTTACTGTATGTAGATGATATGGTTATTATTGGAGATGATCTACGTGGTATTTCTGAACTCAAACAGTTTCTTAGTGGCCAATTCGAGATGAAATATCTTGGCATACTCACCTATTTTCTTAGCCTCGAAGTCTCATCCAATTCAGATGGATATTTTCTCTCTTAGGCTAAATATGCCCTTGATCTTCTTTCGAAAGTTGGGATCACTGACTCCACAACTGCCACTACTCCTCTTGAGCTAAACATCAGACTTACTCCACTCGATGGTTCACCTCTTCAAGAGGTCACTCTATATTGCCAATTGGTTGGAAGTCTTGTATACCTCACTATCACTCGCCCCGACATTGCTTATGCTGTTCACCAAGTCAGCTAGTTCTTACCCGCTCATCGGACCACTCCTTCATATCCTTCTATATGTCAAGGGTACTATGTTTCATGGATATCATTTCTCAGCTTAGTCTACTACCATCTTACAAGCTTATTCTAATGCCGATTGGGCTGGTAACCCCACCGACAGACGTTCAACTACTGGTTATTATTTCATTTTGGGTAACTCTCTCATTTCCTAGCGTAGTAAGAAATAAACTGTGGTTGCTCGCTCTAACACTGAAGCTGAATATCGTGTTATGGTTGATGCAACTCAAGAACTTCTCTGGCTTCGATGGTTACTAGCTGATATGGGTATCTCCTCTCCTACTGCCACTACCCTACACTATGACAATAGGAGTGCTATTCAGATCGCTCACAATGACATCTCCCACGAGCGTACAAAACACATTAAGACTGATTGCCACTTTATCTACCATCACATTCACCAGAATACAGTTTACCTACAATCTGTCAGTTTAACCGATCAAACTGCAGACATTTTCACTAAGGCTCATCCACCTAGACGTTTTCACTCTTTGGTTTCCAAACTTAAGTTCACCTCCCACTTACCGCCTTGAGTTTGAGGAAGAATGTTAATGTAATAATGGGCTTGGCCCACATGACCCATTAGGACAAAAACCTAACCCCTACTTCCCCTATAAATACCTGTGTATAACATTGTAGTCTATGTATCTTTCTCATAATATCAATACATGATTCATTCTCACACGTTTCAATCATCTTAACAATCTTGTTTGGTTGTTTTTGTATGTTTAAAGGAGAATAATACTCTTTTACATATCAATTTTGAGATCAAATTTATTCACAAACATATTTAATAATAATTTGTTTTAAAAAAAAAATAACGACAAAAATATGATTAATATCCCATGTGGAAAATGTTAAAAATCTACCAACCACTAAAATCGTTTTGTTCTTAAATTTTTGTTTTTACTTTGGGAGCATAAATATATTTGTTTCTCAAATATTTATTTTTTAGGAATAAAAACACATTTGTTTGTTTTCAGTTTTCCACTTCCATTTCCTATATAATTTTTTTTTGTTATCAAATTTTTATTTCTGATTCAGGAAAACAATTA
Organism: Eucommia ulmoides; assembly: GCA_016647705.1. Taxonomy (NCBI): domain Eukaryota; kingdom Viridiplantae; phylum Streptophyta; class Magnoliopsida; order Garryales; family Eucommiaceae; genus Eucommia; species Eucommia ulmoides. Next base: position 12,283,458 of record CM028327.1, on the reverse strand, counting down.
GATTTTTTGTTCCCAGATTTTTATTTTTATTTCAGGAATAATAACATATATTTTGTTCTCAAATTTATGTTTCTATTTCTGAAACATGAACTAATTTTTTACTTTCAAATTTTTATTTTTGTTCAAAATATAAGTTTGTGAACAAAAAATATATTTTTGTGTAGGAAACATAAACATAAATCTGGAAACAAAAAAATATGGTTCTATTCCCAAAAAAATCAAGAACAAAAAGAATCTATTAATTCTATTTCCGAAACAAAACGTAATATTAAAAATAAAATCTATTTTCTTTTTCAAAATAAAAGTATAAAAATGAAAACAAAATATTTTATTTCCGTTATTTAATTAATAGATATTTTAATTCAAATTAATATAGAACTAAATTGATAAAATTAATTTGCAAAAAATATCGAAGTCATTTTTAAATTGAGAATTGTAGACCAAAGTGAGATGAGATATTTTAGGCGTAACCCCCCCCCAAAAAAACTACCCTGAACTATGGAATCCGATTCCGTTCCACGAAGTATGGAATCTATCCCCAAACTTAGAATTTTGCTAGTTCTCGAGCAAAACACTCACACTAAAATGAAAAACATAACTAAATTAAATAGCATAAACAACCTAAACACAAACAATCTAAATATAATGATATGCGAGTTTTTAATTCAGTTATTGACCATAACATTTTTCCCTCAACAACCCCCAATCATATCAAGTTTAGGTGGTAAAGCGCACTATGTAATGTTCTAGAATTTTAACAGTCAATAATGGTAAACGCCATTCTAGATCCTTTCAACGTGTGTGTGCAAGCCTCAATAATATAACTAACAATCGGATTGGATTATCGATCAACGAAACTCACGACTTTAACCGTAAAGGATTGGGATATCCATATGCCTAATTCGGTTCCACTCTCCACTAATGTGGGCTTGGAAGTTCATGAAGATCAAAAGGACTTGGTTCGGTTTGGAGCATGGCCAAGGGTATATCGGGAACATAAAATAGGTTAACGTTCTTAACTCAATGATACCCAAGGCACAACGCTTGGCACAAACTCACACTTGAACCCCCATAGATTAATTGAAACAACCCTGAACATGTATTGAAGACCGACGTACTCACTTGTAAAAAGAAATGGAAATTGAACTATATTTACATATTTTTATTTTTTTTAAACCACACCCCCAAACTTATTCGATTATTATAATTTCATTGGTGTAGTTAAAACGAAAGGAAAACAACAAGTAAGTACTCGAATACCAAACCAATAAAAAGTTCGCTCTAAACCCAACCGTTCACTTTAAGTAGCATAACAAATGCTAACTTGATTTACTTAATTTGTGCCTTAGGCTCAGCTACAATGGTTTGGAAAAACTTTTAATTGGCCAAGGTATTTGTTATGTGTTCAGAATTGAAACGGCTATCAGGCTTTGACAGGGTAATGAGGGACACATGATATTACATGGTAGGCTTAAAAGGCTCAGCGATCAAAATGAATGCCTAAATCATATCTCCTAAACTCTTCGCCTAGGATTTTGCCTCGAATTCCCCCCAAATCAAGTTCTAAAACCCTTATTGTCATGAACTTGGCTAATGGATAATCGACGTCAAATCAGTTGGATAGTTATACATTGAGTTTATGTGCTCGTGCAATTAGGATCCACAATAACTTTTACTAAAACGAGGCGTCAAGCACACAGAACACACATGAACGAGTATTATGCTCGATCTCAATAAACAACTAGGGGATAGATTCATCATCAGGTAATGGCCCAGATGAAGTACAAAACTCAACACATATACAACAACTACCTTAAACAAACATGCATATAATAAAAACAATATAATATAACTGACAACATAATAACATACTAAACATTAAATGTCACCCCCAAACTTAAAATGGGCAATGTCCACAATGACCCATCAGCGTTCCCAATGAAAGCATAAAACATTATAATAAAGACGGGGTTTAGAACACGTACCTAGGAGGCGAGAGAATCTCGCCTACGAATCAAGTCGGCAGTGACGGATCTAATTTATTTTTGAAACTTTGGGTTGCCTCCCAAGAAGTGCTTGATTTAAGATCTTCGGCTTGACACGACGAAGGGCTCGTCAAAGAGCAACTTCCACTCGTAGTATGTGTCATACAACACCAGATACGTGTCTTGATTCAGAACGCCCCCAAGACTGGAGAGATGTTGAAATGTATGGATCAAGCTCTCAACTTGATTCAACTCTATCTCATGTGCTTGAGTTGCTTGAATGTACGGTGCAAAAGGCGGCGAAGGACAAGTGAGCCACATTGGATCCTCATAAATGTGATCGTCTTGGATCGGTAGTGGTAACACATGGTGGATCTCAAATGGTGGATAATCACGAGTATTATCTTGTGATTTTGCATCGTCTTCAAACTGATTCAAGTTCCTCCCGATTGTTTTCGGTTCCTCATGGTGGCTTTTAATGCATATGGCGTCTATGTCTCTCAGAACCATTACTTCTGACTCAGCCTCAATAAAGCAGATTACCCGACTGGTTTGTGTCTAAATAGACGTTACGGTCGAATCAATTTTAGCGGAAGTAGCCTCAATTCTGTCAAGACGATCCTCATGCTTGTTGAGCCGGTCATTCATCTCCCTCCAGAAAGCCTGAGTCTTCCCCATAAATTCAACTAATATCTCTTCCAGGGTTGGGGAAAACTCCAGATCTTGGACCGGGGTATCAATCCATGGTGCCATAGTAGTGAAACAATCCCCCAAGCTTTGGTAATTTGGTGAATAATTCCAACTTTGATAATCAAAACCTGCCAATTCCTCCAACGGCCAAAGGGATTCTTCCACGGTTAGGTTGTAGAAGAAGGTGGTACTATTTTCTCCTTCCACCCACATTCTAGTTGCGGCTTGTAACCCGTCGAGGAAATTCAATAATTGACACTCCCTCTGGAAACCATGATTTGGAAACCGAATGAGAAACTTCTTGTATCGATCTCAAACACAATAAAATGGCTAGGAAACTTGTTGAAAGAAATGCAACAATATTTGTTGATCTAGCATCTTCAAATACCATGCATGAGAAATAAAAAACAAAACTACAAACCAAAATTATAAACAAAATAAATGCCTAAATTAAAATTAAGTTATTTACTCACAATATCAACAACAATCTGAAACACAATTCCCCAGCAACGACGTCAGAAACTTGGTAGCATGTAGATACGTCGCTATTTTACACTGTAAGTGTACGGGTCAAGTTTAGTAAAGTAGGAAGAGTAAGGGTTATCGTATCCATAGGAATTGGTTGAGATTATCGTTGAGTACCTTAATTATCATAACCTAACTTTATTTAGGCGATAAAGATGTAGTTTATATAATAATTATATACTAATCTAAATTAACCTAATTAAACTAATATTACTAATATAGACGTTTATGGGAGTAAATTGTCTAGGGATTAATTTCATCCACTTAAACATGTTTATTTGAATCTAGTTTACATTAACGGCGTTCATCCTATCCGATAATCTCGGTATCGAAATCTCACTAACTACCTCTCTCGAGTGTAAAGTGAGTGATTATGTGACTTCATGTCAATGCCGAAGTCCCCCTCGAGCGTCTATACGATACTTGGTCACATGAGTCTCGTCCCAACGTCACGGATTGCACACATTCTAACACCCTCCCGGGTCGTTAAATCGTCACGTTGTGTTTAACCGTCCAAATTCGGGGTTACCTCTCTTGAGTGTCAAACCCTAATTTCTCAATATATCTAAACAAGCATATAAACATGACAAAACGGTAAACACAATTGAATAAACATGAACAACCATTAACAAAACATCAATTTTATTCAAACAACGTTTTCATGAAGTTAATCGCTCCCTAGACAATATATGTTTAGCTACACTTGGCCATGACCCAATATACTATAATACATAAGCTAAACATATACAAACTACCAACCAAATCTAAGAATAAAAAAGAGAAATGAGGAGACTACTTGGTTGATAGGGTTTTGAGCTCTCAAACCACTCCCAAAATGTTCTTGGGTGTGGGGGTGAAAGGGAGATATATATAGGATTTCAAAATATCAACAAAATATCTTAAAATATCTGTAGAGTGACCACTGCAATGGTGGATTCACCGCTGCAGCAGTAGGTATGTCGGCAGCTTCATCGCTACAGCGGTGGGATGATCGCTGAGGGGATGAGTGAACAAAAGGTTTTCCTGTTCTATTGACTGCTGCAGTTGTGAAAATACAAAGAGTTTAGGTAACTCTCTGTACTTTGACCGCTGCAGTGGTGGGGGTCACAGGCAACTCTCTGTAATTTTCACTGCTGCAGCGGTGGGCTGCAGGTCTGAACTTCACCATTTTGCTTGTTTTTTCCGCTGTTCTTGCTCCGATATGATCATTTAAAAACCATTTTCATCCCTTTTCACCCCAAATACCTAATTTGTAACAAAAAGAATAAAAACATATTAAAACATATAAAAACACTATAATAATACTCGAAAACTACCAAAACCGGCTTGAAAATAAATAGATAAATTATACATATCAGAATCCAATTCCATCTATTTTTATTCCAATGGATTTTTTATTCCATTGGACAACTAAACAACGAAATTGGAATCAATGGTCGAATTGCGATTCTATTGCACCCCTATTTTGTCCAACCAAACACATGGTTTGAGAGAGAATAAAGAGAGAGAAAGACCACAAATGACCCCTATAAATGGAAATTAGGAATGAACTCAAAGGGAATATTACTGGTCCAATATAGACTACGTTTGAGTATACCCCATGGGTTTAAAGAAGATCACAAATTCATTCACTATGTTCTATCTCTTCATCCTCTTCTCCCCATCTCCTAACAAAAACACAACCCGTCGGTCGACCATTCAAGCCGAAAAAACTTATTTTCTTAATTTCAAAATATTTTCTTGATTGAGACTGTCACGACTCGGTCTCCCAGGCTCACCACTAGATTTCTCCCTTTTTACGGACAAATTTTGGTAAAAGACAAACCAATTAATTACCACTTTATTACTATTCATTACTATTACAATATTTAGGAATATCGAAAAATTTAAATATAAATCCAAATATATTTATCTTTGCGGTAATGTTCATGCAACACTATTCATACGTACATGTACTATTTCACAAAGTACTGTACGCTGTACTATTCATCGACAACAAGGTACTGGACTCAGTGAAATTATTACAACAATTAAAAGTTTAAATATGTGAATAATAGTTAATAACAATTAATTTGACTAATTTCACAACAATTAACAATAATTACAATTTTTCATAATTAAATAAAAATCCAAATATAATTTTTGGCGCAGCTCTTTTTTCATAGATTTTGCAATAAATACTGTAGGGGTATGAGCTAATGCTCCATATAACATATAGTTGAATGCGTACTTAGAACATATAGAGATGGCTCTTTGGCAACATATGCATAGTCCTATGCCAAATAGTACTAAAAGATTATTGACACTGTTGTCCTCACCGAGTATCTGAAACATAGGGTTTGTCAAACATATTTGATCTTTTCCTCTTTAACAACTTAATATCGAGTGCTTATTATTGAAATGTACTTTGTATTCCATTCTTGAACTTTGTGTAGTGTGAATGTTATGATTCTATTTTGCTCCAATACATGCCCCTTATTATTTTCGATAAACAGAGATTTAGAGGTGCAATTTTGTTTATGTGTTACTCCTTCAACCTTATTCCCCACTAGTTATAAATAATAATTGGTAGTTTTCTTGATGCAGATCCATGATACTAGTGTGCTTGTTAGGTTACAATTGGCTTGGGAGGATTTGAGGAGTTACTTAACATCTAAAGGGCGCAAAAAGTTTGAAGTTTATGTATCATGGCTGAAAAAGATTAAATCATCACATTCTACGCATAAAAACAATATTTAAATAGATTCGCTCAAACTTTGAAAAAAGGAACATGCAATAAAGTGTGATCTAGGTATTTGACATATATGTATCTATATGTATGCATTATGAATCTATGCATCCTATAGTCTTGTCTTGCTCACCTTTTCTTGGACATGCATATATGAATCTTCGTACTATTTTTTACATTTCACTACTTCAATTAATTTTCACTAATTCTTTTAATACTTAAAATAGCCCTTGTTACATTCCATTACTTCAACTAAGTTGCACTACCAATGAATATAAAGTTAGTTAAAATTCAAAAAATTTAATAGAAAATACCCCTTGTCACATTGTACTACTTCAACATGGTGACGGTGGTCAAGAAATTAAGTTTATACTCTAAGTATACTGAACAATAATGCGTATAAAATAGAGTTGTTCTTATGGTCTAATCATACAAATTTTGTTTTGTATAGTTATTTCACCAAAGATAATAGAATGGATAAGAGTTGGATGTATCAATCTTGGGTGAGAAATGCATACATGGAAGGAGTGAAACATTTCTTGATTTAGCATTTTCAGATGCTAGTTTAAGTGGTAAGATCATGTGTCCTTGTGTGAAATGTGGGAATGGCATGTGAGTTGCATATGAAATCGCAATGGAATATAAAAATTTATTGGATCTCATGGGGGAGCAATGTAAAGAGTTGAAGAATGAATATGAACAATTGAAGGCTATGTTCTTACAATTGCAAGGGGTTTCAAGCAATTCTTCTAATGTGGCTAGCATTCCCACCACACCAGTGGAACATCAAGAGCATTCAACACCAACTGTAGAGAGGAGATCAATTCGGGTAATATTTTATCTATTGGTGGATTTTATTTATTATTTTTGTTTAGTTCAGTTCTCTATAACAGTTCTGAAATTTAAGAGTTAGTTCAGTTCTGTATTTTAGTTTAGTTCGAGTACGAATTCTGGAATTAGAATTTCTAAAACAATTCTCTAAAATTTCTAGGAACAATTCCAGAACAATTTCCTAGGAACTGTAACTGTTCCTAGAAATTTATCAACTGAATTGTATTGAAATTTCTGGGAAATTTATTTTTTTGGGAACTGTTTTGTTTTATTTTAACATTACATTATTTTTTGTTTTGTTTTTCATTATTGAAATAGAATATGTAGAGTGGAGCGTTAGTGTTGTTGAAGAGCATAACGAACACAATGGAAATTATGGCAAAAGGTTATGTCCATAGTATATACTTATCGGCACAAGTAGGTGGAGAAGAATTAGGGCCAATTGGTGTGAAGTAAATATCCAAGTCCCGGTCAAATGGGATGAACGTCTAATTAGGCCTTATGGACTTTTCGTAACAATTGATAATGCAATTTGAGCACTTATTGCATGGTCATTGTCTTTGGTATGTTTGTTTTGAATATTATGAATTTTATTGAATATTATTAAGAGTTACGACTTATTGATTTTTTATGTATATGTTTCTTTTATATAGGTTTCTTTGGATGAAAATTGAATGTATGGATGAAGACGAATGTATGATATGTTATAAAGCATTAAACTTTAGAACTATGTTTTTGTTGGTAGAGTTTTTATTTTATGAATCTTGTTTTGGTTGTAAGAAGTTTTTAATTTATGAATCATGTATTGGGAAACAAAACAAGTTGATATTATTTTTTGGTTAATAAGTAATGATTTATGATTTCTTCCTCATTGTTAAAGGATAATTTTCTTTAGTTAGGTTGGTCTTTCCCATTTTGTGTATCTCTAGGGTTTTTAATATCCCATTTTTAATGTAAAAATTTGAGTTCTTTATGTATTTTGTATTGTGAAGAAGTTTTAGTTTTTATTATTTGGATTTAGAGTATTTTAATATTTTAAAATAATTTTAAATTATAATAATAAAAAAATTATATACTTTTTGGGACACTAAAAATTATTTTAAAAAATGAACAAAAATTATATTGAAACACTAAAAAGTGTCCTATAAGACAATTATTGGGGCATAATGTACTATCGCACTAGTTTATATTGAAACGGTCAATAGTGTCCGTATATGTTGGTTATCTTTGACAATTTCGCGACACATTCTTCTGTCCTAATAGAGATTTTTCACAACACTCTGTAGTGCCCTAATGTACATAATTTAAAAAATACAAAATACTATAGAGGCAATATATAGTGTCCTAATAATTATCTTATAGTACACTTATTATTTTTTTAACAAATTCAAACAAAAAGGGCACTGCAAAGTGCCCTTATAACCTATTGGGGCGGCGTTTTATGGGCACCAGTCCAAGTGTCTCCAAAATCCCAAGTATTGTCATAGAGGATCTATCGCGACACTTTTTCGTGTCTCACTAGATCAATTTTACTGTAGTGAAACTCAAATAAAATCCAACTTAAGGGACTAAATCAAAACTTATATCTTAAGCAAGACTTTTTTAAAATTAACTCTATTATTTGGAACTTCCGGCCGACTAACACTTATTTTTTCCCTTCTCTTTTTAATTTGTGCTTAGATTTGTTTCTCTTCAAGCCCTAGAATAAAATGGCGGATCAGCTTATTGATGATCAGATCACAGAGTTTAAGGTAGCTTTCAGCCTCTTTGATAAAGACGCCGATAGTCTAATCCTCGCTTTCATCTCTTCTCCTCTTCTGTGTCTATGTTGTTTTTAGATCGATGGCATGATTGTTGATATTTTTTTTGTTATATTAACAATTGTTTTATTTGCAATTTGATTCATTTCTCAAGTCCTTGTTCCTCTACATCGTATTTGTTTGCGGCTCGCTTATTTCTTGTTCGGTTTTCTTTGTCTAATCTTTACTTGATCATCGAAATTCCTAGCTGCGCTAGATATATGTGAATATTAATTGCTAATGGTGTTTGTCTATAAGGTTCAAAGTGTTGGGTTCAGATGTGACAAAAATATGAAAATAGAGAATATGCGGAAAACGGAGAAAATGACAAATACAAAAGTGACACAAGATATAACGTGGTTCGGCACAATTTGCCTACTCCACAGGCGAAGAACAACGACTAGTTTCACTAATATGAAGAAAAATTACACAAAATGAGATAAGTTCTTGAACTCAAGAACTAACAACAAAATCTCCCCAAAAATTTCTCTCAACAAATACACTATCTTTGGGTATGGACAGACAAAATTCTACTATAGAATTTCCAATACACCAAACTGAGATATTTCTCACTCTACTTCTCAAAGGCAGAACCTCTGCCATTTTATAGGCAGAGGGAGGAGAGGAAATCAATTTCCTCTCATTCAAATTGGCCAGCTCCTTTCTTCAAAGTTGGCAACTTTTCTTTTCACAACAAATGTCAAAAAGACAAAATAAATGCATTTGTTCTCCCTTCTCAACCAAACCATGTGAATGGGAAAAAAAAAAAAAAAAAGTCAAACATTTCAACCACTTTTACAAAACTCTTCACAACTTTTACTTCCAAAAATTTGTTAGCCAATACAAATTCCCTTTGTCAAACATAATAGCTTTGATTGTTGAAATTTGAGCCACAAACCCAACAATCTCCACCTTGGTGAAGTTTTCAACCAAACAAAAAATTTCTTCATATATGAAGACATTCTTCCTCATACTGTCTTCTCCAACAAAATCTCAATTTTAGAGATTAAATCCCACCAAGTTCAAGAGCTCTTTTGAACTTGTTCACAAACATCAACTCGATGTAACAAAATCCGCCGGACAGACTCACTTATTTTGACAAAGCATGAATATGGAACCCCATATTCTCTGCCACAATAAGTGCCTCACAAATTTGTGTTTTTCATCTGAAAACAACCAACCTGTTTTCTCTGAAAATTCTCTTCCACAGACTGAAAGAGTACGAACTCGCACTCCACCAAATTATCTCATCCGAAGCTCCACCTGCTTCTAAGACCCCAAAGCACCTGTAGTACCAACTGTACCACCTTGAAGAACATAAAGGTCGTCAATCTCTTTCCCTGTCATTATTGTTACGGACCTCTGCTCACCATTAAAACTCCACCTCTCGCAAAGAACCTGCAGCCTTTGGAATCCAAACTACTCAAGGACACAAGACTCTTCTGCAAATCTGGCACATGACGGACACCCGTCAATGTTCTAAGAACTCTATCATTCAATCGGATCCGAATTGAGCCTATCCTAACAATCTTGTAGGAAGTACCATTACCCATCAAGACTGTGCCACCATTGACCGACTCATAGGTGGTAAACGCATCCCTATTAGGGGACACGTGATAGGAACAACACGAATCTAAAATCCACTTGTCTTTGGAGCGAATTTGTGGAGCTGTAACAGAAAGAACAAATTATGAATTTTCATCCACACCAACATTCGCCTCTACATCTGTCCTTTGACCATCGCGATTTTTTATCTTAGGGCACTCCGTCTTATAATGCCCAAACTTGTGACAATAATAACATTTAATATTTTTCTTCAATTTACCGCCGTCTTTCTCGAAACCTTTCTTCCCTTTAACGAACAGGCCTGCAGCCTGATCATCACTACCATCTCCATTTAACTTAGTCCTCAACTCTTTCGAGTTTAAGGACGCCTTGACGTCGGTCAAGGAAATTGAATCTCGTCCATATAACATGGAATTTACAAAGGAATCATATGAAATTGATAGTGAACACAAAAGGATAAGAGCCCGGTCCTCCTCATCAACCTTTATATCAATATTCTTCAAATCCATGATAATTCAATTAAAATTATCAAGGTGCTGGTGTATGGACATTCCCGCCTCCATCTTAAGAGTGTACAACCGTTGCTTCAAATACAACCGGTTCGTGAGAGATTTCGTCATATACAAGCTTTCTAGCTTGTTCCATAGCCCCTTAGTTGTTTCTTCATTTGCAACCTCCCTGAGCACTGCATCTACAAGAGATAGTTGAATTGCACTTTGTGCCTTTTCTTCTATCTCTGCTGCCTGCTCCTTGGATAACTTGGATGCCTTGTCTATATCCAAAATTTTTGCCAAGCCTTGTTGTCGTAAAAGTGCGCGTATTTTGATACGCCACAAACTGAAACCATTTTCTCCATCAAACTTCTCTATTTCAAATTTCGCAAAAGCCATTGAACCTTGGGCTCTAATACCACTTGTTGGGTTCAAAAGCGACAAAAATATGAAAATAGAGAATATGCGGAAAGCGGAGAAAATGGTAAATACTAAAGTGACATAAAATATAACGTGGTTCGGCACAACTTGCCTACTCCACGGGCGAAGAACAACGAATAGTTTTACTAATATGAAGAAAAATTACACAAAAAGAGATAAATTCTTGAACTCAAGAACTAACAAAATCTCCCCAAAAATATATCTCAACAAATACACTATCTTTAGGTATGGACAGACAAAATTCTACTATAGAATTTTCAATACACCAAACTGAGAGATTTTTCACTCTACTTCTCAAAGGCAGAACCTCTGCTATTTTATAGGCAGAGGGATGAGAGGAAATCAATTTCCTCTCATTCAAATTAGCTGGCTCCTTTCTTCAAAGTTGGCAACTTTTCTTTTTACAACAAATGTCAAAAAGACAAAACAAATGCATTTGTTCTCCCTTCTCAGCCAAACCACGTGAATGGAAAAAAAAAAGTCAAATATTTCAACCACTTTTACAAATCTCTTCACAACTTTTACTTCAAAAAATTTTCCAGCCAAAAAAAATTCCTTTTGTCAAACATAATGGCTTTGATTGTTGAAATTTGAGCCACAAACCCAACACAAAGTACCAACGACAAGTACGGTGGCGTCGAGATTCTCGGCATTGCGTGGGTCGATGGTATGTTTTCTCTATCTGCTCTCTTTCTAAAATCAGTGTCTTACCGAAATGAAAGGGTAGAGAAGATGATGAAGGAAAAAGACTTTAACCCATTAAGTTTCACAAAATTTGCAAATAGACCATATTCAATTAATTAGACAAAATGACTAAATTACCCTTAATTTCAAAATGAACTGACACAATTATCCCTAATTTTAACTGTTGCACTTTAGTCCAAGACCATAGGGGGTAAGTGTCTAAAAATACTACAGAGAGGTAAGTGCAAATCGACTAAATTACAGGGGAGTAAAATGCTATTAACCCATATTTTCAACTTGTTACATGACTCATTTATTTATTATTTATTAGCTAACCCTTGTTAAAAAATGAAAAGACACTAACCTATTTCCATACTTTCTATGCAGTAGTCAATAGTCACGTTAATTAGGGACACAATGATCGAGAAACTACGGTGACATTTGGTAACCGTTTCCATCCCAGAAATTCCTATTCCATTCCCAGATTTTTGGGATTTCTATTTGAGAATAACGTTTGGTAACCACTCCCTTTTTTTTTGTTTTTATTCCCATTTCATTCCCAATTCCTAAAAAGGACATGCTGGGTATTATTACAATTGTTAGTGAGACCCCCTTCAAACTTTGGTAGTCTCCTTTTATTTATTTATTTATTTTTCTTCCTTTTTTTTTTTTTTTTTTTTTTTTTTTTTTTGTGTTCTTGCGTCTGGTTTGTGAGTCCTTCTTCATGCCATCTTCTTCGGTATTCATTTCGATTTCGATTTCTTGTTTCAATTTCGAAATCGAAACCCTAAGGTTCGATTTCGGTAGTGTTCTTCATGTCATCTTCTTCGATTTTGATTTCAATTTCAAAATCGAAATCGATTTCGAAATAGAAATGATTTTGTTTCCATCAATCTTCTTTGTCATCTTCGTCTTCATCCATTAATCTTCTTCATCTTCATCTTCGTTCGCGTTTGCTTTGTCTTTGTTCGTGTGCGTCTGCTTCGCCTTCAATTCCGATTTCAAAACCGAAATTCTATTTCGATTTCGATTTCAAAATCGAAATAGGGATCGATTTCGAAATTGAAGTCGGGTTTTGATTTGTGATTGTTCTTGAATTTGTTTTTAGTGTTCTTGAATTTGTTTGAAATTGAAATTGGGTTTAGATTTGTGGTGTTCTATTTCGGGTTTTGGATTTCGAAATCGAAATTGTTCTTGGTGTTATACAAATTTGTTCTTGGATTTGTGATTGTTGTTCTTAAATTTGTTCTTGATGTTCTTGAATTTGTGGTTTAGAGTTCGTTCTTGATTTTTAGGATAAAATCGTTACCAAACACAATTATGTTCCTAGAACAAAACAAAATTTGTCAATACCAAACGCGATTCTCCTCCCAAGAAGAAAACAAAATTCTCATCACATCTCATCCCATTCCCATCTCACTGCATAGGAAGGGAACAAAAATAGTTACCAAATGGGCCCTAAAAAAATGCACCACGTGGTAATTGTGGGAAGTTGATGTTTCTGTGTAATATTATACAAGTGTAAAACAACAACAACCCAAAAAAAATAAAAATTATTGACTTAAATTTGTTTTGTTACACGAAATTCTGAATCTATTTCGAACATTAATGTAAGATCCGATTTTGCATGTGCATATATTTAATTTAAATTGTAGAAGATCTAAAAAATATTGGGGTTTATTGTGTTATATAAATTTGACTTTAAAAATTTTAAGGGTCTAATATGTTATTTAAAGTCTCAATTTAAAAGTCTTGGAGATTATTGTGTTAATTTCAATTTGATTTTTTAAAAAAAAAATTAGGGGTTAATATGCAATTTAAAAATTTATTTTTAAGAGTTTTGGGATATAATTAATATTTTTTTTTTTTTTTATTTCAAGAGGGACAATTAGTATAAATAAATAAATAAAATGTGGTTGAGATTTTTCCTTCTTAAAGAAGAAAAGAAATCCCAACCATATATGTGTATATAGGTTTGTAAGTTGACAGGTGTACGTATTTAATAATTATAATAATAATAATAATAATAATAATAATAATAATAATAATAATAATAATATATACATTTACATTAAGAAAATGAAGCACTTTGGAGTTTGAGCATATATATATATATATATATAAGTTATAGGTTTATATATATTGAATGTTTTTTAGCGAGAAAATTATCGATATCGGTTAGGATTTCGGCTTCGGATTACATGTCGAATTTTTAACTCTTTTAATATATGTATAGTCGCTCTTTTGTGCAATTTATGTTATTATTATTGTTGAATTATAATTATTAATCATCATGAAATAATTATGATTGTGTGAAAATTATGTGTGATACATGTCTATATATTTATTTGTTGTATTAATTAGATAAACGTATTAGACAGGTTGAAATTCTACTAAACTCTGGTTCATAACCCCACAGTTTTGATTGTAAGGCCGGTGAGATTGAAACTGTGCCAGGAATTTTATTTGAATTTCTATTTAAATTGTAATAATTGTATTTATTATTTACTGTTGTAAAATTGACTCGATAAATCGATAATTATAATTATCGTCGTCGTATTGTAAAATTTCTCGAATTTTTATTAAATGAACTATTGGTCATTCGGCTTTAGTATTAATTCTCTAAAGGGAGAAACCGCATGGCAACCCTAAAAAATCGGGTCGTTACAATTAATAATAACTAAAAGAGAAGATTAACATTATACACCTATTTTATTTTAATATTAATAATAACTAACAATTAAACATCAATAATAAATTACGATTCAGACTAAAACTTGTATCGATATAGAATAAAGAGACATAAAATGGGTTACATGCAAGTAATAAAAAAATTGTATTGTAAATCATATGAAAAAATGAATATCATTTTACCCATATTATTGATTGTCATTAAGAAAAATAAATATTATACATTATTTACAAATACATACAATTTATATACCTACATAAAGCTTGCAATAAATTATCTCTTCTATTTCATCTCCACCTTCAAAATAAAATAAAATAAAAGACATGAAAATTACATGGAAATATAATATGAAAAAAAATTAAAAAAAAAAATCAATAATTACCACACAACTTTGTGTGGAGAAACATTTAAAAATAAAAATAAAAATGAAAATCTATTGATGTCTTAATTTTACCTTATCAACTTGATAAATTGTGATAACAATCAATAACGCCTTGGGACATGAACGATTAGTGGTAGAAGTCAACTATTTTGAGCATAAATTGGAGCAACAAAAATACATAAGAATTATTAGCTACAGTAGTAAATGACAAATTTACTAAGGGTTAATTATATTTTATCCCCTGTAGTTAGGTCATTATGTATTTATCCCCTGTGGTATTTTTTTTATCACTTATCCCTCTATGCTTGTGGAGTATTAATGACAAAAGTCAACAAAAATTAGTTAGTTTGTGTTAAATGATATTTATACCCTTAAAATATTTTAGTAAGTACTGCTTTTATATATTAAAAAACTTAAGGGACCATCGTGCATTTTTTTCTTTAATTTCATCTTCTTCACTTCCCTCCCCACCCCCATCTCCAGCAACCCAACCCCCACCTCTGCCCCATCTCCGACGACCCACCCCCACCCTTGCTCCATCTCTTGCGACAACCTGCTGTATGAGCCCGATATCGGTGCCTCCACTCCTCTGACATATGATGGGTTGCACGGCGGCAAGTTTGGACATAAGGCGGGCTCGTTGGACTGATCAACAGCGGAGGGAGAGACTTGGGTGGAGGTGAAACCTTGCTGATCAACGGAGGAAGAGGGTTTTTGGGTACGTACGCCAGAACAAAGAACCAATGGGGGAACTAGCAGGAGCTAAAATCGGTCTCTCCGGGATTGGTTCTACGAACTTGGTCTACATGAACGAAAGCTTTCTGATTGTGGGTCCGATATTTTCATTTTGGATGGGCCGCAACAAATTGATCCTGTTCAGATTATGAATCCCCAGGTTTTGAATGGACTTTGAGTGAGACGTCACCATATTAAGGATTTCATCGGACGTAAATGGAGGTAAATTCGCCAAATAAGTAGAGTTTGTGCCCTGTAAAAAGTTGAGAAGAGGTCTGATACGCGTTTCGGCCAAATCCGGTCTGTAAGCAGCAGAGGACGAGTCTAAACAGTCGGAAGAAAGAGAAGGAGAGACTTTAATTTCTCTCTCCAAACCCCATCTACTGAGAGAGTAATATATGGTCTTTAGAGACGGCACAACCAAACCCTACCTGTGTTGCTAGGTTTTATTGCAGAGAAGCCAACAACAATGGTGGTGATGTTGGTGGTGTTAGGATTAGAGCCCTACAAACATATGATCTTGTACGTATGGTTGAGTAACAATTAAATAAATAAAGTATTAGAGTTAGGGTTTATTATTATTTAGTAGGGGTAAAATAGTATTTTACTTGCTTTCTAGGTTTTTCATTGTACGCTTATATAAGTATTTCTTTTCTAGGTTTCTATTCAGTATTTTTGTATTCATTATTCAGAGATAATAAACCCTAACCGTCATTTCTCTTTTCTCTCTTGATTTTTCATGTTATTCATTGATCTTCACATGGTATCAATTGCTTAATCTCATGAAATGAAGTTTGATTCCATCCACAAAGACCGCGAATCGTACAATTTCGATGTTTGTATAGATCCGTACGACTATAATTGTTGATGTTCGTACAGTTTTGGCTTTTGCGCAATTCTAATTTGGTTTTCTCTATAGCGAATCATCGATTGGTTTCTGGTATTTGATTTTCTTTCTCCATTGCATTAGATTTGTGTTTTCATTTGTTGGTATTTGTAATGGCTTCCGAAAGAGATGATTTGCTTCAGTCAATTACTGTAAGATTGAATGAGAAAAGTTTTTCATATTGGAGTTATGTGATAAAAAAATTTCTCAAAGGCAAAAAGATATAGGGCTATATTAGTGGTACGTTGGTTAAACCAAAAGATGAAAGAGCTGGAGATTATATAACTTCGTTAAACACTTGAGAGACAAATAATTCGAAACTCATTGCCTGGTTTAACAACTCTGTTGATCATTCAATTGATATGCAATTGGCTAAGTACGAGTATGCCAAAGAGGTTTAGAATCATCTATCAAGGCTGTACACACAGTCTAATTTTGCAAAATAATATCAATTAGAATCTGATATTCGAGCACTGAAACAGAATGATATGACTAGCCAGGAATTCTACTCCGCTATGACAGATCTCTGAGATTAATTGACTCTTACGGAATCTGCAGAATTACGATCGTGTAATCCGTACATTGCTCGTAAAGAAGAACA
Source organism: Eucommia ulmoides (assembly GCA_016647705.1). NCBI lineage: Eukaryota > Viridiplantae > Streptophyta > Magnoliopsida > Garryales > Eucommiaceae > Eucommia > Eucommia ulmoides. The sequence continues at coordinate 12,266,422 of CM028327.1, read as the reverse complement.
ACGTTTGGTCCAATTTTTGATGGCGTTACATGATGATGTTGAGGGACTTCGTGGGACAATTCTGCACTTTTGTTTTAACCATACCTATGAAATCATACTAATCGAATAAGTTTGGGGGGGTGGTTAAAAAAAAAAAACATATGTAAATATAGTTAAAATTTACGTTTCTTTTGACAAGTGAGTACGTCGGTCTAAAATTATTGTTTAGGATTGTTTACAATTTTTCTATGGGGGTTCAAGAGTGAATGTGCCAAGCATTGGGTCTTGGGTAACGTTAAGTTAATAACGTTAACCCGTTTTCTATTCCGAAATATCCTTGGCCAAATATACCAAAATCGAACTAAGTCCTTGTGATCATTATGAACTTCCAAGCCTACATTGGTGGAGAGTGGACCCCAATCAAGCATATGGATATCCTAGTCCTTTACGGTCTAAGTTATGAGTTTAGTTGGCGGATAATTCAATTCGGTCGTTGGATAGCTATATTATTGAGTCTCGCACAAACACCTTAACAGGATCTAGAATGACGTTCACTATCATTGAATGTCGAAATTCTAGAACACCACATGGTGCGTTTTACTGCCTGAACTCGATATGACTGGAGGTTATTGAGGGAAAAATGACTTGGTCGATAGAAGAATTCAAAACTCGTATATCGTTATGTTTAGATTGTTTATGTTTAGGTTGTTTATGTTATTTAATTTAGTTGTGTTTTTCATTTTAGTGTGAGTGTTTTGCTTGATAACTAGCAAAATTCCAAGTTTTGGGGTATTTGATAGGTGTGATTTACCTATCTATTTTCAAACCGAATTAAGTCAGTTTTCGAGGGCTTTTTTTATAGTATTTTATTACGTTTTAATTAGTTTTTATTTTTTTTGTATAAATCAGGTGTGTGGGGTGAAATGGTATGAAAACGGAGCTTAAACAATCAAATCAGACTAAGAATTGTGGAAAAACAAGCACAAAGGCAATATTCCAAATAGCAGCCCACCGCCACGACGGTGAAAATGCAGAGAGGGCCTAATCTTGCTGGACATCTACCACCGCAGTGGTGAGATCCACCGCTGCAGTGGTTAAATTGCAGGATGGTCCCTGATTCCACCGCTAACTTCACCGCCTAGGTCGTGGCTTAACCCACATACCCACTGCCACGACGGTGAATCCCACCGCCGCGACGATCAATTCTGCACCAGATTTAAATATTTTTTAATATTTTGAGCCCTATAAAACCCTTCATCTCCTCATCTCTTCTGATTTTTATCACCCCCTAAGCCCCTTAGAATATATTTAGGGTGATTTTGAGAGATTTTTTAGGGAGAGCTCACAACCCGAAAAAGAAGAAGAAGAAGGAAATGATTGTTCAACGGTTTTAGCGCCAAATCTTCAGATATTGGCTAAGTCGTTCGTTTCTTTTCTTTATTTTCTTACTTTCGGTAGTTGTTGAGCATGTTTAGTCCATTTTACATTGTATACATGGTTATAGTCATTGGCTAAACATGAGTTGTTTAGGGATTAATATAAATTTATGAATTTGTTGTTTGCTTGTGTTTGTGTTTTGTTAACGATTGTTCTTCGTTGTTTTGATTGTGTTTATCGTTCTTATATTGTTTATATGCTTATAATGATATATAGAAGATACGGGGTTTGACTCTAGAGAGAGATAGTCCCGGATTTGGACTACGTTAAAAATAACGAGACCATCTAATAACCCGGGAGGGAGTTGGAGAGTGTGCAATCAATGACGTTGGGGCGAGACTCACGTGACCTAGGGTCATTAAGACGTTGAGGGGGACTTTTTCATTGACACAAATTCGTGTATTTCCCCGTCTTACACTTGGGAGAGGTGGCAAGGGAGTTTACGAACTGAGATTGTCAGATAAATCAAACACTGTTAACGTAAACTAAAATGAGATCGAACACGTATTTGTAAACGAAGTTAATCCCTAGACAATCTACTATCTTAAAACTATCTCAATATAATATTTATAGTTTAATTAGATTAATTAGAATTTTAGTATTAGTTTTTATTAATTTTATATACATTTTTATCGCCTAGATAAAGTTAGGTCATGATAAACACAGTACTCGATAATAACGATAACCAATTCATGTGGATACGATACCCCTACTCTCCCCATATTTACTAAAACTTGACCTTATATACTTGCGAGTAGTTATACGTGAGCGATTAAATTCGTGGCGTACAGAGAGAATTGGGATATACCCCCATTTGCACCCAACCGACTTGAGGCAACATGGTAGGACGGGGGGAGCAAGATAAGACGATGCCGGCCCTAGGAGATGTGGTGAAATTTCTAGACGATATTCTTGAGAAAGGTCATCACTGGATCCTGTTGGCTAGGAGTAGCACTGCAGGGCGATGCCCGTTGCTACCCGGACCCTGCTGGCTAGGAGTAGCGTGGCATGGTGATGTTTGTCAAACCTAATAGTTCCAGTTGTGGGGTACTGAGGATGAACTGCTAGACGATGCCACGTACAAGGACTCTAAAGAGGATAGTGTTGACGAAGGCCCCCTCGATGAGGGCGAGATTGACTCCACTTCTCCTCGCACGGATGCCCCTCACAACAAGGGCGGAGAGGACTGAGCTCGAACCAGTACTCTTTCAGGACTTAGGATTTCGTAGACTCATTTTCTCTTATTCCTATTTTTCTGCACCTGAGCGCGTAAGCTTTTGAGCAGCATAGCCAGGGAAGTTCAGAGTCTACTCTTTTCTCTCGACATTTTTTCTAAGTCGCTTTCTACTTGGTCCTATTTTTAGAGTTGTAAAATTTTAAAAAACAATCATCTCTGCCCAGGACCATGGACCACTAGCCCCCCAATCCGGGACACGCGTTGATTATAAGAAAATCATGTCGTGGACTTAAGAGAAGGGTTTCCTAAGGTACTTGGTCCTCTCAGTCTGCGAAGGGAAAAATGCGGCGGTTGGACCCCCGTGGGCGGTCATTGGGGAGTTCTCCATAGTCAGGCTCATTCAAGAACCCTTTCAGGTTATCTCCATTTCGTCTTGGAGCACCTTCCTTTTTAGAACGCTGGACTTATAGTCGACTAGTAGGGAGAGGTACTTAACTACAGGCCCTTAGACCCGATCAATGCTCCGCCCATGGTGGATGTCCTTTATTTATCCCCGGGTACAGACTATTGACTTCTGGAGAGGGTCTGGTTGTCACCCTCAATGTTGAGCACCGAGATGAGACTTGTGGAGAGTTACTTGCGACGCCGAGAGTCGGGATGTTAGGTGGAGAATCACCTGCAACTTAGGGGGTAGAATGCAATCGTGGAGAATCACCCACGATGCCAAGAGTTAAGATATAGATCAAGGGATCATAATGCATCCGTGGAGAGTCACTCGCGACGCCGAGAGCCAGGATACAACTCAGGGGTCAGAATGTGACCATGGAGAATCATTCGCGATGCCGAGAGTTGGGACCGAATTAGGGGGTCAGAATGCTGTAGAGAAGAATCATTCACGACGTCGATAGTCCGGATATGACTCAGCGGGGTCGGAATGACGTTGACCAGAGAAAACACAAGGCACATTTCACAAAACGCATTCTTTATTTTGATAAGCAAAACTACAACACTTTGTACAAACTAGAAGTTGTTCACAAAAGTGGACCATCCTTACAGAAGTTGCACTTCAGCTAGTCAATGTTCTGTGGGTGCCTAAGCTGCACATTCTCTTCTATTTCAAGATCGTATGTACTCGAACGTGTGACCCTAGTGACTCTGTATATCTCCAGAGCTGAATCCATCGTGGATGTGGTTGATTTCACCATCTACGTACTGGTGATTCTCCCTAGCCTCAGCCCTCCAGGGTGGCAGATAGTTGCAGTTTCCCCTTCTTCTCTGGGCCTGGGGCTCTCCCTGTGGTTCATCCCCATTAGGCTGCTCCTGATTTCCTCTCCAAGCGTAGTTTCAGAGATAGGCTCTTCGAACATGAGTTTCAATCTCCTGTTGGAGATGGAAACAATTCTCTGTGGAGTGACCTCGATCTTGGTGGAACTCACAGTATTGGGTCATCGATCTCCCAACCGACCTTCCCCTTAGAGGCGGCGGAAGAGGAAAGAAGTCTTGCCCTGAGTTTTCTGTGAAGACTGTAGCCACCAAGGCCATGAGTGGAGTGAACTCTAGTTGGTGATGACGTGGAGGCGGAAGTGACCTCCTATCTCTAGGCAAGGATCTGAACTTCCCTTCAGTTCATAATCTTCTTAAGCCTTGGGCTTGATTCGAACCTTTATTCCTTGGTTATCTCGACTTGTTTTCTCCTTCCTACTTTTTCCTGGATACAACACGGAGGTCAACACTATTGAATCTAGTCCTACGGTCTAGAGCTTGATCGAATGTGGGAGTAGGGTTGGAGTAGAGGTCATAAGACAATCTCTGATGTCGGAGCCCGTCAATAAAGACATTCAATACAACAGCCTCAAGAAGGTCATCACACATATTGGCTTCTCTGTTGAAACGCTCAACGTAATCACCCAATGATTCAGTGGGATCCTACCGAAGAGTAAAGATATGAGCCACAATTCTCGGCCTCCGCCGGGAGCAACTGAAACGAGCCAGGAACAACTACTCGAGTTCCCTGAAGGTGGAGATGGACGCTGGCCTCAAACTCTAGAACCACGTTCTTGCTATACCTATGAGGGTGATGGGAAAGGCTCTACATCGCAAAGTTACAGAGGCTACTTTCATGTCCATATGAGACTTGAACATAGACAGGTGGTCAACGATCTAACATCCCATCATACGGACTTATCTAGGGTTGAGTGAAGTGCCTCGGCGCTACTTTTTCTAGAACCTCATCCGCAAAGAGATAATTCACCTCAGGAATAACACTCGATCCTACCCGGCCTCCTTGTACCTCCTGGAGATAGGCTTCCATGTTGACCAGGAGGCACTCCACAGTATCCCCTGCCCGAGGCTCTCCTTGTATTCGACTACCAGTAACTCTGGTCGCAGGGTGATAGGAAAAAGGTGAGTAGGATCCAACTTTATGCTCATGCCGATCTCTGTGGTTAGACTTGGCAGGTCGATGAAGAGCTCGACCATTAGGGGACACCGACATATCCTTTGGCACAGATTTGTGTGGAAGAAAAGGTGGAGATCTCGACATTGTAAGGGGCCCTCTCCTATCCTGCAACCTTAGAATTGCGAGGCGGAGGGCGGCCCTCAGGCTCCTGCCCATTCGGAGTGTCCAAGAAAATATTACGGTCTTGAGGCAGCTCATCCGGTGTTACGGACTGAAGGGCTGGTCCACCCTGAGTAGGGGGTGGTGGCAAGTAAGCGAGGAGGAGTTGTACATTCGACTTGAACTCTTGCATTTGGCATTCAAGGAGATCAAGCCAAGATACTTCCATAGCTTCCGAGGTCTATCCCGTAGCCTCAGGTGGGAGAGTGGATGGTCTTACCTGATCATGGAGGGGGAAGTTATCTTCGTTGCAAAGAGTTGGGGGGTGTGCCCTTGGATCTTTGGACATGTCTTCTGGTTCTTCTATTTTGTGTCTATCTAACTGGACCTTGTAATTACCCAAGCTCAGCTGAGTAGAGAGCAGTAATCAAGGAAAGACTTTTTATTCGATTCCCACAGACGGTGCCAAATCGTTTGTGCATAAAACTGGTATACACCTCAAGTATGGTCCAGTCGAATGACAGGTTGGTCCTCTTGCTGAGGTGAAGTCGTTAGTTGAAAAGTCCCCGAGTAAGTTGTGTTGGGTCTTGGGATGACTGACCTGCTATGTCCAGAGTCCTACTCCTCAGTGAGTGTACCTGCAAAAGACTCGGATCAGGGTTTGTCCCGATAAAGCCCCTCTGGCGTGGTAATCAGTGCTTAGAGAGAAAAGGTACAATAATGCAGCAAGTAAACAAATGAACTCGCGCGTAATGTAAAGCATATTCAAGCGTACCCCGGACTTGCACAACCCCCGATATATATAGGAGTTGGAAATGATTAGTCTGGCCTAAACATAGTTAATTAGTCGAAACTCTGTGTTTAGCCGATAATCTGTTGCATTTAGGAGATAATCGTTGGGCTTGGGCTTTTGGGTCCATTTGGCGAAACCCGTGGGCCTTTGTTAGGCCTTCGGCGATGAGCTAGTGGAGGAAAGCGGAGATCCATGGAGTCTTGGAAAAGAAACGAGCCGGAAGGAAGAGTCAATCGAGGTGAACGACTGAGTCCCTAAAATTGATCGCTCAGGGCACGACATAGAGCTCAGAGCGGCACATCCCTGCGGGGCTCCTTGCTCCTCCCTAGGTGCAAATGAGATTCCAGGGAAGAGCCGAGGTCAGCGTATGCACCAGCGTGACATTGTGGATTATGGAATACATCCCCGTCACCACGAGGACAGACACGTGGCTGCGTCCCAAGTGCTAACCCGGAGGTGTCCAAAAATATCCTCATCACTTATAATAACATGTGATTTTTATTACAACTTAAAATTACGAGTAGAAATAATAATAAAAAAAAAATAAAAATGTAAAAATTATTTATGTTTTTATATTGTTCTTACTTTCCCACGTTTTTGTAGATATTAGTTTTCAAAATATAAATTTTAATTAAATATTTTATTCAAATTTAGTGTAAAGGTGTGGTGCCCATGGATACCAAACCACACTAAGAATTTCCCTCGTTTATAATAGGCTACAAAGATAGAAATTAAAGAATCATAATAGACTTAGGGCTTGTTTGATAAAAAAAATTAAGTACTTAAAACTGATTAAATTAAGTGCTTAATGAATTAAGTGTGTTTGACAAATGTAATAAAAATTACTTAATTAATTAAATTTGCTTAAAAATTAAGTGAAATATTAAGTTAAAAATTCAGTAAAAACCCCCCTTGCTTATTGTTTTTTACAGAATGCACTCAGAATTTTTTAAATTAAAAAAACAAAAGTAGAATTGACCGTTTTGCCCTTAGGAAAGTAGGGTTCTTCTGCTGATTATCATTTGATCGGTCTCGTTTTCATCACTGTGTAGAAAGGCCATTTCGGCGGTCTGAGAAGAGACGCGATCTGAGAAGAGAGGCAACACTGACGAGCTTCGAAGAGGAGCGGCAGCAGAGAGCTTAGAAGAGGAGCGGCAGCGGCGGCGACGAGCTTAGAAGAGGAGAGATAGCAGCGGCGACGAGCTTAGAAGAAAGGCGGCGAATAGGCAAAGCGACAAGGTATGTTCTTCTTTGAATCTATAGTTTAGGGTTTAGGGTTTCTTCATATATATGTTTTTCTATTTCGAAATCTGAAATTTTTGCTTTATATATGAGATTTCTGTTATTTGATTTTGATTTCAAACCAGTACACATTGAGTTGGTCTGTGCAAGGCGTTTTTCTGGATTTTTAATGTTTTTGGTTTTTGTAATGTTTTCCAGTACACATTGAGTTGTTCTGTGCAAGAGAACATTTGAAATTTGCAACTGGTTTTTGTAATGTTTATGATTATGGGTGAAGGATTACCTGATCTTAAATTCCAGTTTCGGTTCTCTAATCAAAAACTGTAATCAAGAACAGAAACATGGCCTATTTCCAATTTTGATTCTCTAATATCTGAGAACAAAAACTGTAATCAAGAACAGAAACATGGTCTATTTGAGTCAAGAACATAAACAGGGCCTATTTCCAATTTCGGTTCTCTGATATCTGAGAACAAAACTGTAATCAAGAACAGAAACATGGCTTATTTGAGTCAAGAACAGAAACAGGGCCTATTTCCAGTTTCGGTTCTCTGATATCTGAGAACAAAAACAGTAATCAAGAATAGAAACATGGCCTATTTGAATCAAGAACAGAAACAGGGCCTATTGTTCTCTAATATCTGAGAACAAAAACAGTAATTAAGAACAGAAATACTAAACAAACGCCACCAAGAGAAAGATAAAATTATCAGAATTACTTCCTCCTCTAACCTCTATTTAAGATTATTGGTTTTTGTAATGTTTTCCAAATTTTGGTTTGTAGTAAACAAGAGAACATTTGAAATTTGCAACTGGTTTTTGTAATGTTTATGATTATGGGTGCAGGATTACCTGATCTTAATGGCGTTCTTTAAGAGTGATTTACCTGATCTTATCTTAATAGCGTTCTTAATGATGATCTGTCATAGAAATTAAAATATACGGTGTATGTGCTGCTTAGAATAACCAATAGTTGTGCTTCATCAAGTGTTCTTGTGCGTGTGAATTTTTTCTTTGGATATGTTGCTGACGGTCATATATTTTACATATATTTGAATACAGATTCCTCCAAGTCGATCAACATATAATAATTTGATCATTGCGTGCGAATAAGCTACTCTGTTTTTTAATTTACAATTGTATTATGTTTTTTCAATCAAACCGGTGTAGGTATGTCGACTAATGATGTTAGAGCTAATTGGAAAGATCCAGATCAATATAAACTTTTTCTGGATTTATGTCTTGAAGAGGCAAATCATAATAAGAAATCTAGTGGAACTCTTAGGAAAGAAGCGTGGGATAATATAGCAAAGAAGATTGCCGAGAAAAAAAATATTGTCTTAACTCAAAAGCAAATGAAAAATCAATGGGACTATATGAAGAAAAAATATCAAACATGGACCAAACTAATGAAAAATACCGGTCATGGAGATGATCCATTGACAAACACGAAGAATTGGAGTGCTGAGCAATGGAACGCATACTTAAAGGTAACACGAAGTACGATATTATTTATCAAATATATATTTAAATTACATAATAAAATAATAACTTATAAATGAAAAATATGATGCCTTACAGGACAATCCCGAAGCTAAACAATTTTGATATGTTGGTCTGTAATATGCTGATGAAATGAAGGCGTTGTTTGATGGTATAACAGTGACTAGGGAAGCATCATGGGGTCCTTCTAGGATAGGATTACCTTCCGATCATGTTTAGTACTCATCAACGTCTCAATCTATCGGACATGTACAAATTGACCTAGAGGGTGATTATGTACCTTCATCTTCAAAAGCTAAGCGTCAGAAGAAGATGAAAAGTGATGATATCGATAAACAGCTACAAGCTGTTTTGCAAAGCTTAGAGAAATCGAATGGACCTACCATGGAGGAGTGTAATGGAGCTTTAGATAGTATGATAATGCTCCAAATGGATGACCCTTTATATATTGTGGCGCTAAGTATCTTTTGTAAGAGTCAATCACATCGAGAGCAATGGATGACATTAGTTTGAAAACCCGAAAAAGTTAGAATCAATTGGCTAAAAATGAATAAGAAGAAATTAGGATTTCTTTGAATGTAGCGGATTTTGAATTATCTTTTGTTGAACTTCAATTATAAATTTTTATATTAATGTAGTATTTGGATTTATAAGTATTTGAGTATTCGCTTAGTGGTTTTAATATGTGACTCATTATGTATTTGTTTTTTTTAAGGTTTTATATATATGTGATATTTGACTTTTTATTTCAATGAAATATTTTTAGCCGGTGTTTAAAGTATTTTATTTTTGTTGTAGAATGAAAGCAAAGAATTCAAATATCGTCTTAAAGAAAATTGTAGTTCTTTTGTTAATGAAAAACATAAGAAGAAATAGAAGAAGACCTGATACCGATTCCTCTCTTAGTGGAAAATTATATGTAGAAAAAATTGTTAACGGAAATGATTCTCATTGTCTCAAAATGTTGAGGATGAAGATTGACCCATTCATAAGGTTGTGTACCTACTTCGAAAACAAAAGATGGTTAAAAGATAGTTGTTACGTTTTCGTTAAAGAGAAAATGGCAATATTTTTCTTAATTTTAAGTCACAATTCAAGAATTCGTTGTGTGAAGAGAAGATTCAACCATTCAACTCAAACTATACATAAAATTTTTCATGAAGTATTGGATGCAATGATATATTTTTCTAAAGAAATGATCATCCCGACAACAAGCAATGAGAGTTCAAATCAACACCATCAACGCCTTAGGCAAATATTTCAGGTAAAATATCTAAATTGTTTGTTTAGTAGTTGATTTTGGTGTTTTGTTTGAATTGACCGATTCTTTTTAAAGGGTGCTGTAGGAGCACTTGATGGAACTCTTATTCATGCGGTTATTTCTCCTGATAAGTAAGTTCCATTTAGAGGAAGAGGGAGAGGATAGTGTTATCAAAATGTGCTTGCGATATGTGACTTTGATATGATTTTTATATTTTTATGGGCTAGTTGGGAAGGTGTTGCACATGACGTAAGAGTGTTGTCAGAAACTATGAATAATCCAGCGAACAATTTTCCATTTTCTTTGCCAGGTAAGTTCTTTTTATATTATTTTTCATATTAATTTAATTGTATAATACAATTTAGTATATTTATGAGTTATGCGATTGAATAATATTTCTACATATTAATTATACAGATAACTATTATTTATGCGATGCTGCATATACACATACAAGGGGATTTATGGCGCCCTATCGTAATGTACGATATTGGTTGTCTGACTTTAGGAGCAACGGTCCTAGAACGAAAGAAGAACTTTTCAACCATGCTCATGCCAAATTACGGAATGTAATTGAACGAGCTTTTGGGGTTTTGAAAATGTGTTTTCCAATCTTGAAGTTGATGCCATCATATACATTTGGAGTACAGAGAAATATTGTTATTACTTGTGTAGCTATTCATAATTATCTTCGGAAAACAATTCTGACTGATGATTTTTTCGACCAATTTACTGAAGGTTATGAAGTAAATGAATCATCTGATGATGAAATAATTATTTCAGAAATTAAAACTAGAAGGGGAAGCAAGCAAACAAGCAGATCAAGCATATATGATTAACTTGAGAGAGAGATTTGCAATTGAATTGTTTAATTTTCGAATTTAATTTTTTTTTTATGTTGAATTCTATGTTATTGTTGGCTTGTGATAATTTATTTATTTGAACTTCTTAGTATATTATTGATGTTTTTATTTTATTGTTTTATTCTCTATTGTTATTTATTTATTTTTATTTTATTTTTTGTATTATCTTGATTCAAGAGCAATTATGTAAATTAAACAATTTTTAGCAATTCAAATTTTGCACTTATCAAACAAACAAAAAAAATTCAGCACTTAAATTTTCAGCACAATTTATCAAACAACTTTCTTAATTTTTCAGCACTTAAAATTTCAGCACTTAATTTTCAGCACTTAAATTTTCAGCACTTAAAAATCAAGTCGTTATCAAACAAGCCCTCAATTTCTAAAGAACAATTCATTGTTCAGGCCCTACAAAGCACTAATGTTTAAATTAAATTGAATTAATAGACAAAGAGAAAGAGAGAGAGCCCTATAAAAGGGAGTATTACTACTAATCCAATATATTCTACATTTGAGTGCATGCCATGGGTTTAAAGAAGCTCACAAATTCACTCATCATCTTCTCTCTCTTCACTCTCTTCTTCCCCATCTCCTCCCAAAAACACCACCACCCACTAGACCCTCTGACTCCGACCGAGTTAACCGTGGTCAAATCCATAGTCACCAACTCTTACACCAAATCAAAACTCAACGTGTCTTTCCACTATGTAGGGTTAGAGGAGCCCGACAAACCCAGTACCTTGTCATGGAATCGCAACCTTAAACGTGGGCCGCCGCCGCCGCCGCCACGTCATGCCCTGGCCATCACTCAGGTTGGCAGCGAAACCCATGACATGGTGGTGGACATTTCATCCCGGTCGATCTTCTCTCGTGAAATTTATTCCGGCCATGGATACCCTATGTATGCCCTCGAAGAACAGTCTGTCGCCCCCGAGGTTCCCCTAAGCTACCCACTGTTCATAGAGTCAGTTAAGAAGAGAGGGCTCAACCTGTCGGAGATGGCCTGCTCCACATTTTCCGTCGGGTGGTTTGGGGCACCAAGGAGTCGTCGGATGGTAAGTGTGCAGTGTTTTTATAAGGTAGGTACAACCAACCTTTTTGTGAGGTCGTTGGAGGGGATAACGGTGGTGGTAGATTTGGACAAGATGGTGGTGGCGGAGTACTATGATATGTTTCAGGTTCCGGTTCCTACAGCCGAGGAGACTGTGTATCAGTTGTTGGGGCAGAAGCTGCCGTTTGGTCCGAATCTGAACGGCACAACCACCGTTTCAGTGGATGAGCCGGAGTTGAGATAGATGGGCACTTGTGAGGTATATAATATAGAATAAATTACCAGCCTAAAATTACTTTCCATTTACCAATAAATATCAGTTAGTTAAAATTGAACAAAAAACACCCATCCGAATTATTTTTTGAACTAATTAATCCCATTTTTAAAAAATCTGAAATGTCAAATTACTATTTTACCCCTATTCATTTAACCTCCAGTCACTCTCTCCTCCCAAAGCCCATTCTCTATTCCATCCCCCTAATCGTCGCTCAATCCTCCGCCGAACTCGTATTCCGCCGTCGAAGGAGAGTTCGACGATCTATTTGTCATCTTCGCTCATCGCAGAACTCCTTCGTCTTCGTCCATCGTCGTTCAACCGCCATCGTCGTCTTCATCTTCGAGCATCGCCACCGTCCCCAGCCTTTCCGCCTCTATCTCTTCGCGCATTGAGATCTGAAAAATCAGATTTAGAATTTCCAAATCTAATTTTTTTAGATCTGGATTTTGGCGATCAAAGGGGCCAAATTGAGCAGAGCATCGGCGGCTTCGGCGACCACGAGCATCGGCAGCGTCAGCGAACGGCAGTTGCGTGGCGATTTCGTGTCTCATCGTTTGTTCATTCTTCATATTCGTTCTTTATCCTCTGTCTTTGTTCGAGAAAATACAAGTTTATTGATGTTCATGGATGAAGTGGGTCTTAATTACATTTTTTACACCCTCTTTTTGTTTTGGCTTTGATTTTTTAATTTTTTACATTTTCCCCCCGAAACATTCACAACAATTAAAATAGTGGTTTGAAAATTGAAAAATCGTTTGAATATTATTGGACAATGTTACATTTAACACACGATTTTGGGACTACAACGATTATTAGACAATGTTACATTCAACAAGTATATTGATAATATTTCTGAAATAATTTGATTCAATCAGATTACATTCAACAGGTATTCTAAAAATTGATTTTGAGAATAATAAACAATGTTACATTCAACATGCATACTATTTTTTGGAACTTTGCGGTTAAACAGTGTTATATTCAACATACAAGTTGAAATTTAAATTTTGACAATATTAAACAATGTTACATTTAACACACACACTAAAAGAGGTGTCACAAAAGGGGATAATCAGATGTATTGTAATATTGGTTAAAAAAGGAAACAACTTTGAGTTTCCTTGGATGTTACATTCAACATTGCCTTAGATGTTACAACTGGGTTCAATTAGATTACATTCAACAAGCATTCTAAAACCTGGTTTTGAAAATAATAGACAATGTTACATTCAACATGCATATTATTTTTTAGAACTTTGAGGGTTAAACAGTGTTACATTCAACACGCACGTGAATATATCTCAATGTAGACATAGATGGAATTCAATTTGAGTCCAGCTAGGCTGCACTTCTGCCCTCAAGATTCACCCTAACGCCACCAAGTGATGTTTGTATCACTGCATTTTCATGTTTGATGCGATCTTCAACAAGTATTCTAAAGAATAGTAGACAATGTTACATTCAACAAGCATATTGTTTTTTAATATTGACAAAATTAGACAATATTACATTCAACACGTATATGGTTTGTGAGCATCGTCATTGTGCATGTTGAATCTAACATTGTATAAGATTGCTAAAATTCAATTTTCAATGGCGTGTTGAATGTAACGTTGTCTAATCTTGTCAAAATTCAAAAATAATATACGTGATAAATGTAACATTGTCTAATATTAAAAAACGATATACGTGTTGATTATAACATTGTAAGACTGTCTATTTTTTTATTTTTATTTTTTTGACAAGATTCAAAAACAATATGCGTGTTGAATGTATCATTGTTTACTATTTTCAAAATCAGTTTTTAGAAGGCCTGTTGAATGTAATCTGATTGAACCCAATTGTTTCGGAATATTATCAACATGCGTATTAAATGTAACATTGTATAGATATATCGCCGCCGTTGTAAAAATCATGTGTGTTGAACATAACATCATCTAGTTAATCAAACAAACATGCGTGTTGAATATAACATTATATAGTAATCGCAGTCGTTTCAAATTCGTATGTGTTGAATGTAACATTCAAGATCATATATAAAAACATTCAAGAAAATCATTGAAAGTGACCAAGATCAGATCTAATCAAACGATTCTTCATTTTTTAAACCACTATTTTAATTGTTGTGAATGTTCGGGGGAAAATGTAAAAAATATTAAAAAAATCAAAATCAAAACAAAATAGTGGTGTAAAAATATAATTAGGACCCATTTTCAACAATGAACATCAATGAACAGTCATATTTTCTGGAACAAAACAGAGGAACGAACGTCGACAAACGAAGAGGAAGTTTTTCAATTTTGATCTAGAATTTCGATTTTCATTAGGCAATGTGTGGTTGTAAGAAATTGAAGCTTCAAAAATCCAAATTCGAAATAAACCCATGGGGCTTCGAAAATCAAAATTCGAAATAAACTACAAGCGATTTCGAATGTTAGATCTAAAACCCTAAATATTCAGATTCCTAAATATGAAGGTGAATGGGGCTAGAACCCTAAATGTTATATCGAAGGTGAATGGTTCTAGAGCCCTAAATGTTCAAATCTAAAACCCTAAATGTTTAGATGAGAACGGCAAAGGGGAAAAACGATGGGGACGGCGAAGGCAAAGGAGGACAAAGACGACGACGGTGAAGGCGACGTCGACGGCGAACACGAACAGTGACGGAGATGGCTAAGTTGAATGGCAACGGTGAACAACGACGGGTGAGATACCTTCGCTGCTGTGAAAATGGTATTGGAATGAGGCGGCTATGAAACTTGGACAAGGGGTATTTTGGTCATGAAATGGCAAAAGGAGTTTTTGGTGCAAAAAAAAAAAACAATTGGACTTGATTGGTTCATGAAAACGCAAAAAAAAATACTTCCTAGTACATGCCCCTATAATATATTCTCGTGCTTGAACTAGTATTGCCATCTTATTAAAAAACTAGCAAGTGGGAGTATGTTTTAATATTTTATTTTAATAAAAAATTAAATTAATATAATTATAATTATAATTTTTAACTTATTAATTATAAAATTTTATATTATAATTAGAATTAAGGGACTTCATAAAATAATTATAGCAATAGATGTTAGATGATCTCTTCCATAATATATAATCTATGGGATGAAACTCTTTCTTCAATGATTGAAATTTAATCTATATATCTCTAATGGATCATTCAATCGACAAAAATTAAAATATGGAATACACAAAAACCCGATATATAATATAGATTAGTGAATACTTCATATTTAACGAACTATTTTTAGTAAAAATTAAGCAAGTAATAACTTTTAAATCATAACTACACATTTATTCTATGAGTTAAATTTATTTGGTACTAAATATAGTCAAAAGTAATATTTATACAAATTAAAATAAATATTAAACAAAATTATGATAAAATCAAAGTATTAAAATGCAAAGTTGAATATAATAAAGGATTCATGATGTTTGAGAATGAACATCAAACATCAACCATAATCTCATTCATTTGAGAATTGAAAGATATATATATATATATATATATATATATATATATAACTTGCGTTGTTAAGTTAAACTCTAATCATTACTTATATATAAACATTTTTTTTAGTATTTTTTAGGTTTACACATCTATTTAATAAAATAGTACGAAAATTAATCCCTTAGATAAATCTCAGCAGTTCTTTGTCTCCCGAGATAAGGCTTAGATTAAATCAAAACATTGACATAAATATTAAACTTATATATTAATTTAACTTTATATATCTTATATCTAATTGAGGAGAAAGAATATACTTTTGTATAATTGAAGAAAAAGAATATGTTTTTTCCTTTATATATAAATATATACAAATAATATATAGAAATTAAATTTAGCAATAATACTAAAACGTTAAACGTACGGGATATTAAATTTTCAAAAATTATAAAAATAATATATGCATATTAAATTCAATAATAATATTGAAACGTCAAATATATGAAAATTAAATTAAAAAATTAGTATATAATATACAAAAAATTTAGACATTAAATTTATAAAAATTATATAACGAATATATAGAAGTTAAATTTAGTAATAACGTTAAAACATTAAATTTATGGAACTCAAATTAACAAAATAATATAAAAGAGAAAATATAATATATGAAAATTATGGAAACTAAATTTACAAAAATTATAAAAATAATATATGATAATTAAATTAATAATCATACTGAAATATTTATGGAAATGAAATTAAAAAAAAAAATATCGAATAAGAGATATGATGCATGAAAATTTTGGTCATTAAATTTACAAAAATATCATAAAAATATTATGCGGACATTAAACTTAATTATAACAGCGAAACATTAAATTTATAGAAATTAAATTAATAGTATAATATAAAAGAAAAAATAGTATACAAAAATTATAGATATTAAATTTATGACAATTATAGAATTAATATATGAATATTAATTTTTTTAATAATATTAAAATATTAAATTTACAGAAATTAAATAAAAAATAATAATATAAAAAAGAAAACATAATATACGTAATATAAAATATGAAAATTATTGACATTAAATCTCTGAAAATTATAGAAATAATATATGAACACAAAATTTAGTAATAATAC
The DNA here is from genome assembly GCA_016647705.1 of Eucommia ulmoides. NCBI lineage: Eukaryota > Viridiplantae > Streptophyta > Magnoliopsida > Garryales > Eucommiaceae > Eucommia > Eucommia ulmoides. Next base: position 12,249,679 of record CM028327.1, on the reverse strand, counting down.
TCAAACTTTAAATTTATAAAAATTAAATTAAAAAATAATATAAAAGAGAAAATATGATAGGACGAAATTACATAAATAATATATGAAAATTAAACTTAATTATAATAGTTACACATTAAATTTATAGAAATTAAATTAATAAAATAATATAAAATAAAAAAAATAAATATACGAAAATTATGAATATTAAACTAATAAAAATATAAAAATAATATATAGACATTAAATTTAGTAGTAATAAATCTTGAAACGTTAAATTTATGAAAATTAAATCAAAAAATAATATAAAAGTGCAAATATAATATATGAAAATTATGAACATTATATTTAGTAATAATATTGAAATATTAAATTTATAGAAATTAAATTGAAAAAATAATATTAAATTAAATTAATTTTCTTTGTACACCCGTGCCTTCAGTAACAGGTCACACGTTAGTATCAATACAAATGTCTCATATTCTCCCAATATTTCGCCTCTTATTAATTATTGTAATATTTTATCAAGAACCAATTTTTTTGCCTGTTCTTACTAAAATTCCAAATTCTAAAACCAACTTTTTTTCCAAGCCTTTTACCACAACATTGCCCGCAACACTTGATATAACTGTAAAACAACCCAACACCCAAACTACCACCACTACTAGGCTCGTCTTGAAACGACAAGTCCAACGCCACTGGAAAAAAAAAACAAATAAACCAAAGATGGGCTCTCACACACCTCCAACGGTGTTAGAAGCGTCATCAACTTTGTTGACTCCTAAAGGCTTAAATGTTGCTCCAATGTCAACATGGACCACACCATCACAATCTTCTTTCTGATATGAATCCAACCACACCAACAATAGTCCAAACAAAAGCTCCCGTGCTCCCTCACGCAAGTGCCAATTATTCTGTTGCTTTGCCGCACTCTTCCACGTGTTGGCTTGAGCCCTAAAACACATTAGCATCCACTTGTAACTTGACCACCAGCTCCTTCTGCATCCGATGTAGGATAAGCCCAACAATTTGTCCCTCGCACATCGGGCCTTTATTTTGCTACCCTTCGGTCAATTTATCTCTTTGTAGCAATTGAGTCAGAGTTGTTTTAACTTGATATTTGATACTAGTGTAGGATGGTCTCGTGCTTCTCTCAACCCTAAAAATTAGTTCATGTAGTGAGATTTTACTTCACACTTATAATTTGATCAGCAACCCCGTGGGATAAACCCAACAATAAACAGTTTTTTATTTATTCATCCATTTATTTTTTACTTTGTGAATTGTGTATTTCCAAGGAAGGTACCAATTGATAGCAATTTGTAATTTGTTTGTTGTAGATGGGCTAACTGGGCCTTTCATCTATCTTTTGATGTTCGGGCCGGGCCAATTATATCTCCAGCCTCGATCTATGACCTGGACAAGGGCAAATACAAGCAGGTTGTGTACAGGGCCCACGTATCGGAGCTCTTCGTGCCGTACATGGACCCAATTGAAGACTGGTATTTCAAAACATACTTCGATCTGAGTGAATTTGGATTCGGGCTTTGCGCCGTACCGTTAAAGCCCAAATATGACTGCCCGGCCCATGCTGTGTTCGTGGATGGGTACTATGCTGGCCAGGATGGGAATCCCGTGGAAGCACCGAACGTTTTTTGTTTATTTGAGAAGAGAGCTGGAGATGTCATGTGGCGTTACACGGAGACTGAGATTCCTGGGATGAAGGTAAAATTTTGTCTAAATTTATTGAATTGTAGTTGTGAAATTGTGTCACTAAATCCCAAGCTTGTTGCATAGATAAATTTTTTTTTTGAAAGATTTAGAGTTTAATCCCCTTCTGCAAACATATGTACACAAAAAAAAAAAATTGTCAGATATAGAATTTTAAATTCTTTTAATACATTTATTTTTAATTTTAAAAATTTTCAATCTATTTATTAACGCTACGTTTGGTACGCTGGAATAGAATGAAATAAGTATAATATTGAAATGAATGTGGTATTGGAATGGAATGACCATTACTATTCTTATTGTCACGACCCATCCCAGACACCTGTCATCCCAGGACCGGCGTGACGACAATATGACATCACCTGCTTCACTATTTACTTCTTGATACATTACTCAAATTCCATGAATGTACTATACAATTTAAATCAAACAACAAGAACGTAATCTTTCATTATCTTATATTTCCTCTCTGACAGCTCAACTCAAAAATCCTCCCAGATGACTCCACCTAATGCCAGTAGGGGACCGTCTCCTAAGAAATCACATGTAAGTGTACTGCCTTCTTAGTAAAAATATTTTTAAGATAATAATACATTCTAAATAATACAACATTTAAATGGATCAAGCTTAATGCATATAAACAAACACATTTTGAACCGTAGTATAAAAATTATATACCACAAGAAAACTCTTTCTTCCTACCATTCAGAATTTTTATCATCCATAAACATATATCAAATATATGAAAACCGTCTAAACCATCAGCATAAAATAATATGGTAAATCACCAACGATGATATAATAAAACACTACATCAACACGTATAACAAAACATCAAATACGACAAAACATCACATACGACCAAATACCACATATAACACCATATCTCACCACACCACACCACACCACACTACACCACATTACACCTCGGCTAGCCATGTGATCGTTTTAACCTCACGATCGGGAGTTGCAACGGTACCGTATCCCGTAGGATATGCCTTCCTAGCAGGATATAACAACACTCCGCTGGACTGTGTCAGACAGGTGAACAACGCTCCGCTGGATTATGCCAAGTGGGTGAAACAACGCTCCGCTGGACTATACCAGACGGGTGAAAATCCAACACCAATCTCCAACTCATTTCAACAACAATAACTCTGTCCACAATCAACCACCTCATCAATACAATAATAGCATCATCAAACTACAACTCAATAAATAATCAACGCTCTATCGAAACAAATAAAATCAACAGCATCGACAAAACAATAATAACATCATCAAATTACAAATTAATAATATCAACATCTATCTCCAAAACCAATTTAATCCGAAAATCATATTTTTCACCTTTGTTTAAAAACCCTCTAATTTCAACGAAACCATTTTTTCCCTTTATTTTTAGAAACCATGCATTTTTAGGATAAAACATATATTTTTCACTCTCTTTTAAAACCACAAAGTCCAACGAAAATCCTTTTTCAACTTTCTTTCAAAACTAACGTAATTTAATGAAAATTCAATTTTTACCAACTCACCCAAAATCTGCTTGATCCACTTCATTTTTTAAAAGTATCTAATTTAAATACAACCATTTTCTATCATATATAGATATAAAAATAGTTCGGCAAGAAGGGCAGTACACTCACCTGATATCCGCTTTCGTAACCTTTATTCGACTATCCCCTATCCGAACTCCGGTGCCTGCGAACCTAACGGTGACAGGACCTAAATTAATACTTTTGTATAAAACAAACTAATCACACCATGAAATCCTAATTTCCTTAATTTCCTATTTCGCATCTTTTATTACGAAATATAACTATTCAACTAGTATCGTTTCGTTACGGTTTACTATTTATAAACTCTATTCTTATAAACAATCTCAAGATTTATTATTTTCATTTAATTACTTTAAGGTTAGAAAACTAAATTTAGAATTCTCAACATAAATTAGAAAGGTTACTAGATTAAAATTTTACCTGTTTCCGAATCCACAGCCGGCCGCGAATTAGGTTTTTATTCGGGGTTGTTTGTGTAATTTTCTTATTTTTCCCTCCTTCTTCCTTCTTCTTGTTTTTGTTTTTCCTGTTTTCTGCTTCGCCGCCGACACTACCGACTCGCCACCGCTAATCCCTAGCTTCGATCAAGCCCACACATACACGGGGAGAGAACACCCACGACGTCGGACGACCGACCGGAACACCCGCCACGCCGACCGACTTCTTCCCCTTTTTTTTTTTATTCTGCTCGGCCGCCCCTCTCTCTCTCCTCGCCATCCGACCACCCTCAACGATCACTCACGCCATCGCCGGCCACCTTACATCGATCACATCCACAAACACGACACACACCCACATACCGCCGAAGCATACACGACAATACACACCCACTCACCGAACATCAGCGACGGACGGCGACGATCCCGCACCTCCGTAGCGAACTACCGATAACCCACGCCGGCAACCCACAACCGACGATGAACCGAACTCACATACACACACACACACACGCTTAATGGCCGACCGAAACGCTCACCACCGACGAACCATCCTCGGACCGCCGGACCAACCTTTCTCTTTCCTCTGCTTCTTTTTTTTTTTTTTTTTTTTTATTCCTGGTTCAGCCGACCGTCGGCGATGACAAAACCTTCTCCTCTCTCTCTCTCTTTTCTCCATTTTTCTTGATTCTTCGCTCCCCCTTATCCCTCTCTGTGTGTGTGTATATATATATATATATATTATGTATGCGTGTGAGATCCCACCAGGCCGGACAGCCCCCCCATACCTCTACCAATTTCCACCCTAACCATTCCCAACATTTTATGTATATATATATATATATATATATATATATATATATATATATATATATATATATTTATATTGAGATATTTTTTTTTAAAATTACACAAATCTCCCCTTATATTATGTTGTGGTAGAAATTTAAACCCAAAAATATGTTTTAAGGTTTTTAAATTTCAATACAACCCCCCTAAAATATTAATTTACATAATTAATATCGTAGTCTACCCCAACATTTCAAAATATTTTTAAAACGCGACTTGAATTATTCGTATATGAAAAGTCGGGGTCTTACAACTCTCCCCTCCTCAAAGAAATTTTGTCCCGAAATTTTCGTCAATCTACTAGTATGACAAAGTCACATCACTTGGTTATGTTCGCCTCACGTAATTTTTATTTTATTTATTTATTATTATTATTTTATTTTTTTTAAACAACTGCTTCCTATTTAGGGTCTCATAATTTCAAGTCGCCCAGAATAAATTGTATTTCGTCCAAATATACTTATCTATTGCAATACCTTCGTTTGCAGTGATCGATATTATATCCACTATCCAACGAATAGAATGCACTCGGTCGATCATGCTAAATACGAACTACCAATGGTCAGAGAATCTCAATTGATTGAGCTTAATTATTCTGGCTAAAAAAAAAATTTCCATAACCAACACTTATCTATTTCATTCTACAATTTCCAGCCGACCCGTTTGCTATGATAACACCGTTTAACATTTAAACTAACAACACTTACAACCAAGTGCATAAGCAGTCTAATAAGTACAATTAGCTCAAAAATTATCAATCTCAGTATCTACCTTAGAATTTTCAATTCTCTTACAAACATTCCTAATATCACCAATAAATCTTCTGCACCACTCCAAAATCAAATAAATACATTTTAAATCACCTCCAAAACGTAACAATGTCTTTCCAAACATAAATATCACCAACCACCTTACTATATATCCAAATACATCCTACGAAGTCATCTATAAGAATTCTCTTTATGCCTCCACATTTTCTCGAGTCCTTGACAAGGTCACGTGTTTTAAATTTCCTTTCCATCTACCCAACATGCTTCAAGCTTATATTCACGTCTAAATATGAATCAAATGACAATTGATACGTCCCATTTACAAAAATTTGATACATCTCAAAGAGTATTAGAGACTGACTGTAACATATTATATCATGAGTACATATCAACTTATAGACATTTCGAGTTATTCTTTTCCCATGAAATCTTAATGACCTCCACATGTCGTCTCCGCTTATTGTTACCAATGATCCAATACATCTAGTTATGTTCTCCTATCTCAGTTTGTTCGATTTGATTTAACATCCTGCATCCTTTTTTAATAGGGCCTTATATGATGCCACCTTTGATCATCCACAAGGTATTTATTATTTTAAACAAATTCCATCAGTGCCACAAAATTAGCCTTACTATTAGAAAATTCCATAACGCAACTCCTCAACATAGCTTCTACTATTTGATTCGTACTTCTTGATAGACCGTTAATCCACAATGAAATGAGGTATGAATTTCCACTTAAGCACCTTAAGGGGTACGAAAATTTGATCCGAACGATAAAATAACTATCAGCTTTTGGTACTACAGTTTCCCTTATACAGTTTTTCTAATAAATAATTATTAGTTGGGACTTACTACTCAACTTTTTATGTAAAAGAAAATGCCAATTTAAGTTAACACCCTTCACTACTGCATGAGTTTCCTCCACGGACTGTTCATACTCTAATGGCTTACTTTACTTTGATAACAATTACCATCCAGATCATAAAACGACGACAACAATTATGATTTCAGAATTATATTTCCGAAATTTCGAATAATCGATTAATAAAATTTCAAGTCACTAATCCTTATCATTTTCTTTTTGGTTTAAAGGAATATCTTATCCCTTCTTAATTTAATATTTTCATTGAATTGGTGTATCATGCAATCGAACAATCCCATCAGCACATATATATATATATATATACTGGCATACGTATTAGGAAAACATTCCTCGAACTACTTTCTCCTTTCCCTTCTAGCATAGGTCAAGACTACAGTGACCCACCTAAAAGTTTCGTTACTTCTCAATCTTAACTTTACTAACAATTTTCCGAACAAGAATGTTATAATTTCCATTTCCAAACTACTAATCATACTCACGAAATCATCATATAATTAATATTACTAAGGTATTGCATAACTTGTTCTCGGCACCTCTTTTAAGGTTTCTTCCGTCAATTGGCATTTTGAACCTACGCACTTTATTTCAAATCCTCAACACTTCATCATTCTTTTGGACATGCCAATTAGCTCTACTGTCAATTCCCACTGTATCGCTAAATCTTCTTAGCTGGACATCCAATTTTTACATTTCTATAATACAATCAAACAATGCCATATCGAAATTTCAAACAACGCTACCATCTAACCAACCACCCACTAAACCTTCAAGGGTTTCAACTCAACTTATAAATTAATATGAACTATCAACTCATCGATTTCCATCCCGAAATATTTACTATAGTCGACCATATGTCCATCTTTCATTCCCTTCACCTCTAATTTTTCCCAACTAGACATCTTACTTCTGTGCTTCTACCCTACCATTTCTATATATCAAATCCACATTTAAAAGCTTAGTTAGAGTGGTCATCCGACCAACTGCCTAATAAACTCACTAAGATCCCTACTTAACACATACATTGGTATGAGTAACCCAGTACGTCCGACTTAAAACACAATTTCCCCCATACAGGAAATGTTACCAAATGTCAAAACAAATACAATCATTACTAGCTCCAAAAGATTTCAAATTCCCGTCGTCGGTTCTTGGCCTTTCCCATATTCCGTCAATCCACCACTTTGACTCCTTTTGGATTCTCTTAAATACTATGCCTCTAAAGCACTAGTCCCAAAGTTTACCAACAATTCAACCAATACTCATATTTATTGCATTTAGCATACCATTTGCTTTTCTCTCTGCATTAGTAATCATACTCTAAAAATAATCTACAAGCTCTTTTCTACTCTCGACCGGATTACCGTTTTTACCACGCCAAAATCTCTAATCCTCACTTATAAATATCTCATTCAAAAATTATGGAACTTATTTTTAACAACAACTACCATTATTAATCATGCCTATTAGCACCTCGTCGATTTCTTGGGCCTACATACGGAAAATTCATATCTACTACAGTATCCACTGCTGAAACTTGTTTGAACTGCTTCCAAGCACCTACATACTAAATTTTGATATCCTTTCTTTAACACTTTTCTAACCTCCTAAACCCATTACCGGGCTAGCGAAGGAAATAGATATGCCTTCCCCCACAATACATACCTTTATTCATTACAATTTTGGCTTTACCCGCAACCTTATATTACTCACTTAAATCCATTTTATTTACACGTACCCACTATCCTTCCAGACCCACAATTCTCAGCTACTTTCTACATATCATCTTTTATTTTATTTGTTAAATTTCCTCATTCCCACACTGTTTATTCTACCTTTTTATCAATCAAAACATTTTTTCTCGCCACAGCTTTTTCACATTCTTAGTCCCAACTATTCGACTTCCCTTCTTAATATTACTATAAGATTTTTTTATTTTTATTTTTATTTATTTATTTATTTTTTTTATTTTTTTTTCAACTTCAGTGCTCTACTTTATTATCTAGTAATTAAGAACAACTTACTAAGTGCTACCGATCATTATCTCATTCTTACACCATTTGCATATAATTGTTTCTCAATTTACAGCTTACATTTTTCAATAATGTATTCTTTCACTATCACGCTACACCCATTACCCTTACTAACAGTTATAACATTACTCAAATTCTCTACTAGCGATATCACCACAGGTCGTATCACTAATTGCCAACAAGACAACCTTCCAAGCACAGGGCCAATGCCCTAACTAAGGTAATGAAAGAACTAATACTCACGTATCGAATTCACCTATTGACACCCTATCTTATGTCCCCTACTGACTAGACGACTGGCACGTCTACCTATCTCATGGTCTTCTACTGACCCAACCACTGGCAAGTCTACAGAACCTATAACCTAGGCTTTGATACCAAAATTGTCACGACCCGTCCCAGACACCTGTCATCCCAAGACTGGCGTGACGACAATATGACATTACCTGCTGCACTATTTACTTCTTGATACATTACTCAAATTCCATGAATGTACTATACAATTTAAATCATACAACAAGAACGTAATCTTTCACTATCTTATATTTTTCTCTCTGACAGCTCAACTTAAAAATCCTTCCAGATGACTCCACCTAATGCCAGTAGGGGACCGTCTCCTAAGAAATCACCTGTAAGTGTACTGCCTTCTTAGTAAAAATATTTTTAAGATAATAATACATTCTAAATAATACAACATTTAAATGGATCAAGCTTAATGCATATAAACAAACACATTTTGAACCGTAGTATAAAAATTATATACCACAAGAAAACTCTTTCTTCCTGCCATTCAGAATTTATCATCCATAAACATATATCAAATATATGAAAACCGTCTAAACCATCAGCATAAAATAATATGGTAAATCACCAACGATGATATAATAAAACACTACATCAACACGTATAACAAAACATCAAATACGACAAAACATCACATACGACCAAATACCACATATAACACCATATCTCACCACACCACACCACACTACACCACATCACACCACCCCCCACACCTCGGCTAGCCATGTGATCGTTTTAACCTCACAATCGGGAGTTGCAACTGTACCGTATCCCGTAGGATATGCCTTCCTAGCGGGATATAACAACGCTCCGCTGGACTGTGCCAGACGGGTGAACAACTGATGCGAACCTCACCAATGATTAGTGAGACTCGAAACCAACTTAGGGTTTCTTCGCGAAGATCGAAACTAAATCAGATTTTGAACGAGCTAAAAATACAGAAATTAAAAGATAGATTACCTTGACCCAACGTTTATGAACGAAACGCGAACCAATGGTATAATGATCTTGACCCAATGATTATAATGAATCACGAATCAAAGATATAAGTTTGAACGCCACAAGAAACTCTTAATAAGTTCAAGAAAAGTTCTCTGAAGAACTAAAGAGAAAACTCTCACAATTTTTATTAATCAAAGTAATGTGAAATTCGTGGGTCTACAAAGCCTCTTAAATAGGTGGCCAAGAGAATAAGAAAAGAAACCCTAATACACTTTGAAATTCGTGGGTCTACTTGGAGGAAAAAGGAAACCCTAAAATCTAATTGCTAAATAAAGAATAAGGAAGTTTCCTAATTTGCTTTACATTCCTAATTGGAAAAGAAAATGATTCACTTGGCAATCAAGCTTACAAATCAGCCTAAAATAATTAAAAGACTTAAAATAATAAAATAAATATGATAGGAATTTCGTGGTCCACAAGCCTTGGTCCATTTGAGTTCATGTTTAAACCTATTCACTTGCTTTGATGAGATGGATTAGGCCTTGATTGTCATTTGGGCCTAATTTGGGCTTTATTGTTTTCGATTCAGCCGAAAGCTCTTGAATTAGCCCATTAAATGCTTCTTTGATCTTGCCCTCGTAATGGGCCCAACCGGGACATGCAATGTGTCTTTTGATGTTGCTTGTTGGTTCTCATCAACAACGCTCCGCTGGACTATGCCAAGCGGGTGAAACAACGCTCCGCTGGACTATACCAGACGGGTGAAAATCCAACACCAATCTCTAACTCATTTCAACAACAACAACTCTGTCCACAATCAACCACCTCAATAATACAATAATATCATCATCAAACTACAACTCAATAAATAATCAACGCTCTATCGAAGCAGATAAAATCAACAGCATCGACAAAACAATAATAACATCATCAAATTACAAATTAATAATATCAACATCTATCTCCAAAACCGATTTAATCCGAAAATCATATTTTTCACCTTTGTTTAAAAACCCTCTAATTTCAACGAAACCATTTTTCCCCTTTATTTTTAGAAACCATGCATTTTTAGGAAAAAGCAGATATTTTTCACTCTCTTTTAAAACCACAAAGTCCAACGAAAATCCTTTTTCAACTTTCTTTCAAAACTAACGTAATTTAATGAAAATCCAATTTTTACCAACTCACCCAAAATCTGCTTGATCCACTTCATTTTTTAAAAGTATCTAATTTAAATATAACCATTTTCTATCATATATAGATATAAAAATAGTTCGGCAAGAAGGGCAGTACACTCACCTGATATCCGCTTTCGTAACCTTTATTCGACTATCCCCTATCCGAACTCCAGTGCCTGTGAACCTAACAGTGACAGGACATAAATTAATACTTTTGTATAAAACAAACTAATCACGCCATGAAATCTTAATTTCCTTAATTTCCTATTTCGCATCTTTTATTACGAAATATAACTATTCAACTAGTATCGTTTCGTTACGGTTTACTATTTATAAACTCTATTCTTATAAACAATCTCAAGATTTATTATTTTCATTTAATTACTTTAAGGTTAGAAAACTAAATTTAGAATTCTCAACATAAATTAGAAAGGTTACCCGATTAAAATTTTACCTGTTTCCGAATCCACAGCCGGCTACGAATTAGGTTTTTATTCGGGGTTGTTTGTGTAATTTTCTTATTTTTCCCTCCTTCTTCCTTCTTCTTGTTTTTGTTTTTCCTGTTTTCTGCTTCGCCGCCGACACTACCGACTCGCCACCGCTAATCCCTAGCTTCGATCAAGCCCACACATACACGGGGAGAGAACACCCACGACGTCGGACGACCGACCGGAACACCCGCCACGCCGACCGACTTCTTCCCCTTTTTTTTTTTTTTTTTTTGTATTCTGTTCAGCCGCCCCTCTCTCTCTCCTCGCCATCCGACCACCCTCAACGATCACTCAAGCCATCACCGACCACCTTACACCGATCACGTCCACAAACACGACACACACCCACATACCGCCGAAGCACACACGACAATACACACCCACTTACCGAACATCAGCGACGGACGGCGACGATCCCGCACCTCCGTAGCGAACTACCGATAACCCACGCCGGCAACCCACAACCGACGATGAACCGAACTCACACACACACACACACACGCGCTGAACGGCCGACCAAAACGCTCACTGCCGACGAACCATCCTCGGACCGCCGGACCAACCTTTCTCTCTCATCTGTTTCTTTTTTTTTTTTTTTTGTTTTTGATTCCTGGTTCAGCCGACCGCCGGCGACGACAAAACCTTCTCCTCTCTCTCTCTCTTTTCTCTATTTTTCTCGATTCTTCGCTCCCCCTTATCCCTCTTTGTTTGTGTGTGTGTGTGTGTGTGTGTGTATATATATATATATATATATATTATGTATGCGTTTGAGATCCCACCAGGCCGGACAGCCCCCCCATACCTCTACCAATTTCCACCCTACCCATTCCCAACATTTTATGTATGTATATATATATATTTATATTAAGATATTTTTTTAAAATTACATAAATCTCCCATTATATTATGTTGTGGTAGAAATTTAAACCCAAAAATATGTTTTAAGGTTTTTAAATTTCAATACAACCCCCCTAAAATATTAATTTACATAATTAATATCGTAGTCTACCCCGACATTTCAAAATATTTTTAAAACGCGACTTGAATTATTCGTATATGAAAAGTCGGGGTCTTACACTTATGTTTGGTGATAAATGGGATTAAACATGGTATTGGAATGTTTATTACCATTCCTACATTTGGTTACAAAATACATTAAACATGATATTGGAATGACCAATAAATAAAAATGAAACAATAATCTTAAATATTTCAAAATTTTATAACAAAATTTTGGGAACATAACAAAATTATTCAGAGATGCTAAACAAATGTCACCTAAGTTATCTTTTAACCCAACAAACTAAAGGACTTGGAAGTATTTTCGTATTTCTATTTCCCTTTTTTCTATTCCCAAAAAAACTTATAACTGAAACCCCAAAAAAAAAAAAGGATTTGTTTATGTCCTAATTCCGGAATTTTGTTGTAAAAATCTAAGAATAGAACAGAATATTTTTTTTCTATTTTAATGATTTTGTTCTAGTCATTTTGTTAACAGACTTAAGATAGAAATACTAAACCCCACATATGCCTCACTTGTTTAGTGTTTCTATTCTCATAAAATTGGGAATACAAATAAACATATGAAGAAAAAGTTGTTTATTATGAGTTTTATATCTATATTCCAGATTTTCTTGGAACAAAAACAGATACCTGGGAACAAAACAAAAACAGAAATCTGGGAACATATTTCTGTTTTTGTTCTCATATTATGTTCCCAGATTTATGTTTTTGTTTTTGTTCCCAGATTTCTGTTTTTGTTTTTGTTCCCAGATTTCGTTCCCATATTTTTGTTTCTGTTCCATGTTTTCTGGGAACAAAAATATGAAAGCAATACTATCATATTTTTGTTTCAGTTCCCATAATTTTATTTTCTGTTGTGAAAAATAAGGAAATAAAAATAAAGACCTTTCTTCTTACATAATACCTCATTTCATTTGAGATTAGGTAATTCCAAGATTACCTAATACTTCATTTCATTGGAGAATAACTAATCCCATGAGTTGTGGGATTAATCATTACTTAGAAATGAAAATGAAAATCAATCCTACCAACCAAACGTACGAATGGAATGATCATTCCCAACTTCATTCCAATCCCAAGATGAATCTCATGTACCAAACATGACCTAAGGGAATGTGCAGTTTTTTCCTCTCTGAGTCTTAATTTTATTTGAGTTTTGAGTTTATTATGTGTCAATTTTTTATTAGATCATATTTCAATTTTTTTAATATATTTTTTTTTTCAATAGAGTAGGATTTTTTGTAATATATTTTCATTAATGATTTGGATTAATTTGAAGGGAAATAATAATTGAGATGAGTTAATAAAACGTTTAGGAGAAAAAATTCTCGCCTAAAAATTTTACACTTCTACTTTCAAAGTGGTTGATTTAAATTATATTTTATACCTTCTAAGTTATATATATATAGTTTATTAGTCATTTTTTTTTTTTTTTACTAATTTTTAACATTTACAAAATTGAAAACTGATATAGTTCCTTTAAGTACGGAGCATGTAAAGTCTATTATTAACCAAAATATTTTTTTTTTTTAAATGTCTTTTCATTAACGACTTAAATTGATTTAAGGAGAATGAATGATTGAGATGAGTTAATGAAATATTTAAGAGGGAAACTTCCCGTTTAAAAATTTCGCATCCCACTTATAAAGTGATTGAGTTTAATTATTTTATACTCTTTACGTTATTAGCCAACTTTTTATTATTAAGGGACAATCAGTGGGAGATCCTCTATTTAAGCTCTAATTGGTCAAAAGTCCTACATGCGGTTAAAAGTTTTGATTTAGCCTCATCTGTTTTAAAAAGACGGAAACCTTACTCACGTAATAGTCATGCGCTAGTTACATGTAATTACTTTCTATGTAATATTATTATATTAGTTACAGATAACTAATTTTTTTTAATTTTTTTTTTTCAGTTACATATTCCAATAATATGTAACTTTTTAATTTCATATCTTTGATATATAACTAAAAAGTTTGATTTTTTCAATTAAATGTTTTAATAATATGTAACTTTTTGATATATAATTAAAATGTTTGATATATATAATTGTAACATGTAACTAATATTATATAAGTACATGTAACTAAAAATACCCAAATATGTGTGAAAAGTAATAATTATGAAATTGTAACTAACATTAGTTACATGTAACAAAATTCACTATAAAAATCGAATGCATTCACTAAAAGACTTTCTACAATTCCTGCAATACGGGACTAAAATACAAGTGAAATCTAACTTAAAGAATTAAATCAAAATCTAATAACACAAAATGACTTTTCACCAATTAAACTTAAAAAAAATGGACTTTTCACCAATTTTTCTTATTATTAATTATATTTTTACTCCTATAAATTTGAAAATCGACATAGTACGTTTTACACACAAGAATCCCTAATATATAAATAAAATTCAACTCTCTCTACCAATTTCATATTTTTTTGTACATCTCTTTTCTTTTATTACATCTTCCAACATGCGAAATTTTATTCAAACTTTGCACCTTTAAAATAAAAATAATAAAAAAATGAAAAAAAATTACACTTCATTTTTTAAGTTTTTCATATTATATCTATTAAATTATATTTATAATAAAATCATTGAATATTTTAGATAAATTAGCTATTAAATTTGTTTCTTCCATTATTTTTTGTGCATAGTAAGGGTCAACTTTATTTCAGTACATCCAAAATGTTAGTAATTTTCTTCCCAAACGAAAAAATACATAAAAACTCGAAAAATAAAACTTATAGTATAAAATTTCTTCTATTTTTTTTTTCAATAGGCAAAAATAAAATAAAAATAAGGTCATGGAAAAAAATATAAATAGCAATAAAATAACATAATTTCTTATTTATATATTAATAATTTAACGTTATATTTTGAGACTTGTAATCTAGTGGATATTTAGTTTATCTCTCTTATAAAAGATTTAGAATTTAAATCCCTCTCCCATGTTCCAAAAAATTAATTTAATGTTGTGACCGTTTATGTGGTGGTGGATAACCGAAGTAAGGCCAGAAGTGACGTTGGTGGTGAGAATGGTTGCCCCAGTGGGCAACTACGACTACATGATTGATTGGGAATTCAAACCAAGTGGAAGCTTTATACTCCGGGTATTTATAATATTAATTAACTGTAGTAAATTTGAAATAGTTTTTGAATTATAAATATACGGATTAAAAATACGGAAAATCATTCATTAATTTTTGAGTTTGTAAATAATAATTGAAAACAATTAGTATACTAGTGTATACCTCGTGTGAAAAGGCACGAGTTTTAATTTAAATAATCAAATTAAAAGAAAGAGTGGAGAGAAAGAGAGATGCAATGAGAGAATGAAATGAGGTGAAGCGGCATGATTTAAGTAATTAACTCTAATTCCTCTAAAGTTCAGTCTTCCTTTGATGCAATGGTCCAAAATATTTCCTTGTTTATGTGGTCATTTTTATGGGTTGTGATTTGTATAATAGATTAACTGTTGAATGTAAATTTTGATTCACTGTATAAACTATCTCATGGGATAAAAACTGAGTTGTTTTATTACATAACTAGTGTATAACCCGTGCCTAAAGGCACGGGTGTAAAACAATATATATATATATATATATACACAAAAAATATATATTTAAATTTTTTGACATAATCTCCTCTATTTATACAACATTCCACACCTATTTCATTTGAACATCAATAACAATAACAATTGAAAACTAACAATCGAGAACAAACACCATTTCACACCATCAATAGAAACTATCAATCAAGACTATATGTTTAAATTCATAAAGGTGAAATCACAAATGAAATGGTTAAAAAGAATTTATCAACCCACTAATCTCCTTTCTCATCAACTCTATCGATTCTACCCGCAAATCAAAAGTTTAAAGACTTCAGATCATAAACTCACCATCAATTCGAGAGAAAAAAATAAAAAAAATAAATGTAGTTCATCCTCTCGATCACATACCTCGTTGACTTCTCATCCAACCCCCCTGCAGCTAAACGGAGAGATAGAGAAAGACAGATTGGGGAACAGTTTTTGTTTTAGGCGTGCTGCAAAAATTGATAACCTAACTATAATTTTAGACAATTATCAAAGAATTAATTTACAAAAAATTATTAACATTAATTAAAGACACTAATCACTTACCTGAACAAAAAAGAAAGCAGACGCAATGGTGACGGCAGCGGCAAAAGAGGAGAACCTGAATTTCAGCAAATTCAACATCCAAACACAACAAAGGAAAGACAAACCCCCTTCACTCCCCTCCATCCAAATAGACCGTTACAGACTTCCCATGAG
Organism: Eucommia ulmoides; assembly: GCA_016647705.1. NCBI lineage: Eukaryota > Viridiplantae > Streptophyta > Magnoliopsida > Garryales > Eucommiaceae > Eucommia > Eucommia ulmoides. The sequence goes on along the minus strand of CM028327.1, from coordinate 12,233,189 downwards.
AGGCAAAAAAGAAACCATACCATCATGAAAATTAGAAACAGAAACAGAAACAAGGAACAGAAACAGAAACAAAAACAGAGACAGAAACAGAAACAAAAAACAGGGGCAGAAAAAGGGAACAAAAACAGAAACAAAAAACAGAGAACAGAAACAGAAACAAAAAACAGAGACAGGAAAATCAAACACATTTAGGATCAAAGAACGTTGAATACTTGTGAAATCAAACACATTTAGGATCAATTAAGCAGCTAATATTTCAGATCAATTAAGCACAGATAGGGAATGAGTGAAATACACAAATTGAAGAAATAATTGAAATTTACCATCATAAGCCGCTAATTGAAGCTATGGTTGTAGGAGCAAGGATCCGATTCATTGGTTTTCAGAGGCGAAAGATACATATGCATAACTGTAAAGCACTTTCTAATGAACAAATGGACATGTTAAGGCATTGTGAGTTAGGGCATTGTGAATTTCATTGAAAACCCTACATAAACAGGTGGTGTGCAAGAGTTCGTAAATGCTTCATACCAGAATAAAAAACAACAATTAGCGGCAAAAATTTAGACGATTCAGCACACCAACACCCAATCAAAAAGAAGCAACTAAAGAAATATTACCTTCATCCTATGTTTTCATTGAAAACAATATTTGCAAGTTTAAAACACATTCACCAACTCATGAGGACTAACCAAACAGGAACAGAAACAGAAATAGGGAACAGAAATAGAAACAAAAAACAGGGGCAGAAACAGGGAACAGAAACAGAAACAAAAAACAGGGAACAGAAACAGAAATATAAATCAATCCGATATTACAAAGCACTTAGACTTAGACGATCGTCCAAAGCTTATATTTCAGTTGTACATCTAAAGATTGATATTCATTTCAAAGCTCTTATCGAATAATTACAAAAAAACATTTTTTTAAGTGAATTAAAAATTCCAGTATATGTATATAATAAGAATAGGATGCTTCAAAGTTATAAGAACACAAACCTTCAATAAACTTGTTCTTCTATATTGATAACCACCAATGTTCAGTCAAAACGATAAGGGATTTGGCGACATGTCAATTATCATGCATTTTATCGAACACTCTAGGCTCACTATTGACGAAATTCAAAATACGAATATGCATAAACACATTTGGAAGAGTACACAGAGAAGAGCAAGAGGGTGACGAAGCTTACCTAGATAGCCATGGGAAAGTCGCTGATTGTCAAGGAGAATTGCGTTATGAATCAGTTCGGAGAGAGCGACGCTTCAACCAAGGTTCAACTAATAATCTATTTGGAGAAGGCCGGATGATCGTGCTCTAATTAAATCCACACGCGGATAGATCTGATAACAAAAAATTAAGCATGAAATTTGATAAATTAATTCAGTAAAGTATGTGAAAAAAGAAAAGAAAAGAAGGGAATACAAAGAACAAACAAACAAACCCTAGAAAGAAAACAAAACAAAACAAAACAAAAAGGCAAAGAAGATAGAGGTAAAAATCAGTACCTTCTTCCAATGGTTCGCATAAGAGAGAAAAAAGCGATCGTTGAGTCTGTCGTGACTTGTGCTACCGTGCTTTAGTGATGCATCGACACTGCAGACTGATCCAAGCGTCGCCGGTGATAGCTACTGCCAACCAAAACCCCAGATTTGGGTAACTAAAACCCCAGATGTAAGACATATTAGCCAATTACAGCCTTCTAAATTTTTCCATAACGAACAAATTCAAGTGAAGACCTACCTTTTAATTACAAAAACAGACTTGATTTTTACCTTTGAATGATTGTTTTGCTAGGCAGCGGTTGGAAGCACAGAATTGGAGAGTTGGAATTAGATAAGACAGGCATTTTTCCAGCATGGAGTACCTTGTTGGGGTGTGGAATGAGATGAGTTCCAACACGAAAGAACACCTCTGACCTACAACAACAGAGAATTAGGTCAAATTTAAACACAAATTACAATGGAATTAGGGTTTTAAAAATTCAAATAATGTAGTTTTTGTCCTCCTTCTTGAAAGCTATCCCAAACCATCCCGCGAAATCGGGGAAATTAGAGCACAAATTCAGCTCAAGATATCGAAATTAATCTCAGAAATAAAGGAGGAGAAAAAAAAATGAATACGTAGCGAGGATTAGATCATATCGAACACCAGGATTGGTCTCCGAGGGAGCATAATTGCAGCAAGCCGACCGTAAAACCTAAAGGATCTCATTGCTCCGAGGGAGCATAATTTCAGCTTTGGAATCGATTGAGCATTGCGAAAATCAGGAAAAGTGGTCAAGCATCATCTCATAAAGGATCTCATTCGTAAAACCTAAACAGCTCAAAACCCGTTTCAGATCTAAAATCGAAAAAATCAAAGAGAAATTAAAAGAAATTTCAGTCAAGGGATAGAGGGGAAAAACAGAGGCGGAGGTGAGGGGATGGTGGAGGAGGCTGAGAGGGAGTGGATCGCGGGAGACTGAGTAATAAAGGAGATGAAGGCGACGGTGATGGCTATTGTCGGAAGTGGAGAGGGAGCGCGAGGGAGGAAGAGAGAGAGACGATCAGACGAACCTAATTTCTCTAGCAGCGGTGGTTCAGTGGAGAAGAAGACTCTCGGAGTCCATGAAGTAAATGCAAAGGCAGGCAATGACAGGACACTGTACACGATGGTAAGTGTTAAAAAGTATGATTGATGGTAAGTGTTGAATATTGTATATTATTATAGATAGATATATTATATAGATATGTTGTATATAGATGTTGTATATATCAAAAGACATCCAACGGTTACGAATATCCAGAAACATCTAACGACCCTGAATGTAAATGAGCTGATTTATTATATAGATGTTACATATCCCATGCACAATGACACAAAATTTTAATTTAATACATTAATCTTAAATATTTGAATACAAATCTAAATCATTGGTTGGAAATGTTTCCAACCATCTAATGGTAAAAAATGTTTCCTGATTTATATAATAGATAGATCATATATGAAAATACAAATTTTAATATAAATAATTAAATTAAAAAAAGATTAACATAAACTGTGATGGTGGTGACAATGGTTGTTCAGTAAAGGGATGAAAAGAGAGGGAGATTGGGGAGCGGGTAGGAATAGGGAAAGGTGCACGAGAGTAGATAGAGAGATGGAGTAAGCACAAGCGTCGATGATGGGGTGTGTGTGTGTGAGAGAAAGAGAAAAAGATGAGGCAGCGACTAAGCCTAATTTAAAAGTTGATCAAATAGTGTAAATTGTCACATGGGATAAAAATTGAGTTGTTTTATTATATAAATTAGAGTATAACCCGTGTCTGAAATCAGAGACGAAAAAAAATAACTTTAGTTTGAAAATGTTAATTTTAATATTTTTAAGCAATGAAGCGAAAAAGATCAACGGACTCAACAATGAAAACATCATTTGAGAATAATGCAATATCTTTGTTAATATATAACAATATTTCACATAGTTTTTTTTTGGACACAACTATCAAGGACGAAAATTTTAAATTTAAATTTAATGGGAATGTTTCGGACACTTCATGAGATGTCATGGATATATTTTAGGACACAGTGAAATATCATTTACTTTACAATAGGGAGTTTCTTCAGTGGAGTATAGGAATTTTGGCTCCACCACACAACCAAATACTTATTTTTATATTATAAAAAACACATTATTTATTAAAAGTTTAAATGTAATATAACTTTTATTTTGTAAATAATTAAAAAAAAATTATTTGAAATCTACTCTACAAGATCTATCAACAAGACCAATATTGGATACAAAAAATTATTATTTTTTATACATCATAAATTAGTAATTATTTTTTTATATTTTATCACTTCAGTTATAAAAACATAATTATTTTTATACATCTTAAATAATTATATCAAACAAGACCAATAATGGGTATAAAAAAAATAATCATTTTTTATACATCTTAATAATTATTTTTATACATCTTAAATTAGTAATTAATTTTTTATATTTTATCACTTCAATCATAACTATTTAACTTTTGTTATAATTATTGTTGATAGTGATAATTATTATAATATATCATAAACTTTATTACCATCTTTGACAATAATATTGCTATTTAAAGTAAAAAATTAAGATTTATAAGATGATATTACAATGTTACATATGTCATCTTTAACTTCTATTCTATTATAATTATGGTGGATAGTGATAAATATTATAATATATCATAAACTTTGTTACTATTTTCCACAACAATATTTCCACTTGAAGTCATATAGTAAGATGATCTTACAATGCTACATGAATCACATCTAATTTTTATTATAATTATAACCGACAGTGATAATTATTATAATTCATTGTAAACTTTGTTACAATTTTCGGCAACAGTATTATTACTTGAAGTCATAAGTTGTAATTTAGTAATATAATATTACAATGTTACATGAGTCACGTTATACACTGATAATAATTATAACCTATATTGAAAGTTATTATGATATATTGTAGCAAAAGTTACTACATTTGACAACAATATTACAATAGCAAGTTGTAATTCAATGAAAATGTAACATGAGTGATGTTTGTTATAATTGTAACATATAGTGATATATAGTGACATAAGTTATAATACATTATAAGTAAAATTACTAAATTTGACAAATATATTATAATATTTGCTAACAAATTAGTTCAGTTTGATATATTCATATTTGTTATAAGTATACCCTAAACTAACTATTTTTAAAATAGAATGTAAACTCGATTACTATATTCTATAAGAATATTATAATTTTAACTAACAAGTTGTGATTTAGTAAGATGATGTTATAATTTTACATGAATTATGTTTTATAAACGTAAAAATTACATTCCATAGTGAGATTGTAATTATAGTAAAATTGACGTAAAAATACACCATTATATTTATGTATTTGATATTTGTCAGTAAAAGATTATATTTTGATTAGAATCTATTCAAATTAAACTCGTTTGTTAATGTATAGATAAAATGAGTGATTTAATAATTTGTTTATGACTTGAATATGATATTTTCATTAATTAACGAATTGAATATGAATTTATTTCAATTTGATCGGATAGAGAAAAAATCTAAATAATTATATTACATAATTTGTTATTTTATATTATATAATTTATATAGTATAAGTTCTATATCTAAATTTGATTAAAGTCATTCTTCTTATTGAGATATGGATTATGATGGATACTCCAGCAATTATTCATGACTTGAATATAATAACTCGGTTAATTAATTGATCGAATATAGATTTAGTTTAATTAGTTTCAACGAAAATTTTGATCCGCTTAATTATATTATCTATAATTTAGTAATAATACATTTTGCTGAAACTCTAATAAATCAAGATAGATTGGATCTTGATCCTATCAAATTTTTATATTCGGAAAAAAAAAAATTGTATATATAAATTATCGCGAATTTAAGTCAAACTAATTTACAATTAGTTTGACTTGTAAATTAACAAATTTGTTAGGTGAATAAAATAACTAATTTCTTGGATTACAATTTTTTATTAGAAAAATTATAATTTTTGCAACCTAAATTTTCACATTTATGAGATAATAAATTTAATATCTGTCCTGTTTGATAGATCTTATAAATAGTTTCTAAATGTATTATTTTTAAAATAATATGTAAAATAAAAATTATATTATATTTAAATATTCCAAGTAGAAATATTACCCCCAAACCACGTATACTATGTGGATTGTGTGAGAAGGATACATAGTGAAGTCAACACTCCCACACGCCACCGAAGAAATTTCCTTTACAATATTACTATCAAAAAGTGAAAAAGTAATTTAATTTTGCGAAACGTGATAATTTTTATATTTTTCTTTTTTAAAAAGTGAACAATTATTTTAGAGGATCCAAAAATAGAAAAGTAAGACAATAACGTTGCGTTTGGTACGTTGGAATGAAATGAAAAATAATGGAATGATAATATGATTGGAATTAGTATGGTAATGGAATGGAATGGTTATTACCATTCCTATATTTGGTGACGAAAGAGATTACATGTGGTATTGAAATGACATCAAAGGATAAAATAGTAATTTATCTTGGTATTGGTTAATCCCATACTTTGTGGGATTAGGGATTTCTTAGTAATGAGAATATGATTAAATCCTATGTACCAAACATAGAAATAGAATAACCATTCCCATGATTATTCCAATCCCATTTTAAATCCTATATACCAAACGCCACCTAATAGTGTAATGGAGGGAGTAGTTGTTTCGGTGTTTTTATGGTAAGTTTTTCATTTTACGTTCAATTTTAAAAAAGGTTCATATACAATTATAACCTGTTCTTTACTCTTGCATATTAAAAAATAAAAAGTCCAATACATACGTACTCTCCCAATTACATATATCTAATTTGTGTATAAAATATTTGTTAAATATAATGAATATTACACAAATACATGTAAACATGTAATTTGTAAGTATATATAACTAATTTTAAACAAGTTTGAACATATGCGAGACTAATACGCAAATAAAAATTAATGTAAAAAATTAAATTAAAATTTATATTTTAAATAAAATTAATAACAAATTAGACTATTCATCAATTATTGCTATTTATGTTTGTCTAAAAGAAAAAGAGTAAAAATAAAAACTCCGACTCAACTCCTATTTTCAGGTTGGACTGACCGGTACTCTAGTGGTGAAGGGAGTTCCGTACACTCACACCGACCAAATAAATGAAGATCTGTACGGAACACTGTTATCCGACAACACCGTCGGAGTACACCACGATCACTTCCTCACCTTCCGCCTCGACCTTGACGTCGACGGCGCCGACAATTCCTTCATCCAAACCAAATTGCAGACCAAAAGAGTAACGGACAAGACTTCCCGGAGGAAGAGTTACTGGACGGCCGTCAGTCAGGTGGCTAAAACTGAGTCCGACGCCCGAATCAAGCTACAGGGGTCAACTCCGGCAGACCTCTTGGTGGTCAACCCTAATAAAAGATCCAAAGTCGGAAACAACGTCGGGTACCGGCTGATACCCCGATCGGCGGCTAGTCCACTCTTGATTGACGACGATTATCCGATGATCCGCGCCGCTTTTACGAAGAATAATGTTTATGTGACGCCGTATAATAAGTCTGAGAAATGGGCGGGCGGGATGTATACGGATCAGAGCCGAGGAGATGACAACTTGGCTGTTTGGAGTCTCAGGTATGAGTAAAAACTAGGGGCGCACACCGATTAGCTCTAAAAAGCGCCGCTAATTACCGAATAAACCTAGCCGCTTTTTCATGCACCGATTAGGACTTTTGTCCACGTTGGACGATTTTACCATTCATTAATTAGGCACTCATCCTTCCGCTAAAACGCTGATGAAAAATCTTTGTTTTGATGCAACTTAATTCACGCAACTCAATCATGCCAAACGCTAATGAAAAATCTTTATTCTAATTTCTAAAAAATGATCTATAATATCTAACCTGTAAGATCTACAAAGTAAATTTGCGTTTCTTTACATGTTGAATGTAACATCTTCTGTTCACAAAGTCAATTTGTGTCAATTGACGTGTTGAATGTAACACGGCTTGTGTTGACAAATTGAATTTGCTTTCCTTAACGTGTTGAATGTAACATCTTCTGAAGAACACCATTTTTTTTGTCTATTAACGTGTTGAATGTAACATCTTCTTATTTCAACAGAAAAACGTCATTTTTTGTGTCCATTGACGTGTTGAATGTAACACAGCTTGTGTTCACAAAAATCAATTTGCTTTCTTAACGTGTTGAATGTAACATCTTCTTATTTCAACAGAAAAATGTCATTTTTTATGTCCATTGACGTGTTGAATGTAACACGGCTTTTGTTCACAAAAATCAATTTGCTTTCTTAACGTGTTGAATGTAACATCTTCTAAAGAACACCATTTTTTTTCTGTTAACGTGTTGAATGTAACATCTTCTTATTTCAACAGAAAAACGTCATTTTTTCTGTCCATTGACGTGTTGAATGTAACACGGCTTGTGTTCACAAATCATTTTGCTTTCTTAACGTGTTGAATGTAACATCTTCTAAATAACACCATTTTTTTTTCCGTTAACGTGTTGAATGTAACATCTTCTTATTTCCATGGAAAAACGCCATTTTTCGTGTCTATTGACGTGTTGAATGTAACACGACTTGTATTCACAAATTGAATTTGCTTTTATTAACGTATTGAATGTAACATCTTCTGTTCACAAAGTCAATTTGTGTCCATTGACGTGTTGAATGTAACACGGCTTGTGTTCACAAATTGAATTTGCTTTTCTTAACGTGTTGAATGTAACATCTTCTGAAGAACACCATTTTTTGGTCGATTAATGTGTTGAATGTAACATCTTTTGAAGAACACCATTTTTTTGTCTATTAACGTGTTGAATGTAACATCTTCTTATTTCAACAGAAAAACGTCATTTTTTGTGTCCATTGACACATTCAGCACATATAAAGGACAATAACAAAAATGTGTATGACATTTTGTATATACAATGATTACATCCAAAAAATAACTTCGAAAAACAGTTTCCAAAAAAAAAATTTGTGAAAATCTAGAAGTTCAATACCAATTGTCCATTTTTCAGTTAGGTTTGGGTTCATTTGCTGTGCGTGTGTGATATGAGTCAAGCGTCCATCTTCTTGGTGCATCATTTAAGAAGTCATGAATGATAGCAGCACGTTCCATGCGAAAACCATGCAAGCCCATATTGGTAAGGATTTTCTCCTTCCTAAAGATCTTCTTCATTACATGGATGACGCATACTCCACAATCCACCCTGTAAATTCAACATCACCAACATTCAAACAACTGTTCCTTTTTATTTTATTTTATTGAATGATGTATGACTTCAATTATTAAGTTATATATACAGTACTTACGCTGATGAACCTTGATTTGGTACATCACCAACATTAACATCTTATCTTCTGAAGGATTAGCCCACTCATGCTCCACATTATTTTTGCTGAGTATTTGATCTACGTATGCAATCTATAGGTGGACAAAAACTGTCAATTATTGTTGGTTATAACAGTAACAAAAAATGATTTTATGAAAATACAAGCTTACAAGTTTTTTCGCATTTTCGAAAAAAGGGTCAACTATGCATCTTCGTCTCAGATTAACAGAATTATAATGTCGCCAAGCTGTTTTAAATCATTTGCCATATTCACTTGTTCGAGGCACAAGAGCTCCATAACACCATTGATGACCTGATTAAATGAGCATCAATACGTTTAGAATATGTATCAGAGTTTTATAATGCCAATACATGTTATACTCAACATCTACAGATGTTGAATGTAACATCATATAAATTAAACAAACAAAAAAAAAAAGCAATATACAAGGTAACTCACAAAATTTGTCAGCTGTTTTTCCCATAGTAAATCAAGAATGTCAACAAAGGAGACCTGTCCAAAAGTCCATTCTCCACCCCAAACGAATGCTCTAATTGTATAAAGAACAAAATATTTTTCATTAGGATCAGCACATAACAATCGAGACATAGATGAAAATGAAAAATAATAAAGATGGAAGAATGAGACTTACTTATAACCCTCTGTTTGCATAATAAGCTCTAGGAGTTTCCATTCGTCTTCAGTTAACATCATAGCCATGACACTATCTCAGGGAAGGCAGCATGCATGACTCATCCAACTCAGCAGTCATTTTGCTGGATTCTCCTTGATATACTATAGTGCCCTTTGACTGATTGGTTGTCACTGGCTTTTCCTTCTCAGTAGCTTTTATAATCCCTCTTCGATCGTTTTGCAGGAATGTGATATTCATGGACTGACCCCTCACCAGTTTTCCGTGTCCTCGCGCGACTTTTAGCATTTTTTACAAGTGATGTAGGAGTTGTCATATGTGTTTTTTGACGTGTACTTCTTCGTGTAACCATTTTGTCAGGCAGATTTGGACATTTGACTACTAGGTTCACGATCACGTTTGGCAATCTCACATGCTTGTTGGGCAATAACAGATTCGCGCTCTTCTAATGCCGAATTATAAAACTTTACGATCTCCACAACCTGTTCTTTGAATTCTTGCTCTTTCTGAATAGACTGTGTAACAGAATGCACCACAGCCTCTTCTAGATGTTCCTGGAGTACTGCTTTTTAGTAACAAGTTTTTTCGTTTGCGTAACAACGTGTACCTCTGTTTCATCCAGTGAATTGGTCAATTGGGCTTTTAAAATTTCAATATCTTTCTTCAATTTTTTTTATTTTTTTTTATATTTCTTCTTCAACTCTTTGCGTTCCCCCTTCAGACGATCATAATCACCAGCAAGTTTTTCATTTCTTTGTACAAGCTGAGCCAAGTTTTGGGACCCCCCCACAGAATTCAGCAACATCAGTAGTGAACTCTTGCGAAATCTTGAGGTCAAAAGAAGAAAATTCTGACGAATCGACCTTCTTCTTACCCTTGTGCTTCTTATCCCGACTAGACGATTCAATATCAGTATGACTTGGAAGCACAATACCCATTTGCATTTCAGCGATTGTTTCCTTAATTTCAGCCCGCTTAATCTAGACAACAGTACATGTAAGAATGTTACTTTCAACATGAAAATGATGAGAACATTTTAGGTGTTACATTCAACATCCACTGGTGTTGAATGTAACATCTTAAGGATTTTATTATTTACATATATAAAAACAAGTGATCCAATTGATGTTACATTCAACATCCACAGTGTTGAATGTAACATCTTATGGATTTTACTCTACATACAGACATTAATAGAACTCTTGACGTTACATTCAACATCCACAAGGTGATGATACATAGCAGAGAACATGTTTGCATATAACATGCATACCTGATTATCAGGCAATTGGGACAATTGCAAACCAGATGCAACTTCCATAAGTTGCATCATGTCCCATTTTTCCCAGCGTGGAATAGAATATTGTCGCCCTTCAACTTCTTTGAGCAAATATGTGTGCTCGCATAACCAAAACTGAATAAAAAATGCACCACATCATTAATTTTGAAACGTAAAAACATAAGGGGAAAAATGATATGTACTAGAGAACAATATAAAAAAAAAAAAGAATTATATAACCTGCAATGCGATAACACATCCAGTAACAGTTTATGGTCTGCGGTAACCTGAGGAAATCGATGACATCAAGTTTGAATGAATTGCTTCAGCCCAGTTATAAGTCACCATCATTCCTAAATCCTCAACATTCATGATATCAGAGACACCAGCAGCTTGACCCTTGTTTGAAAAAAAAACAAGTTGCTATGAGATGCAAGCATAGCAGACGAGCAACATCTTGTACATCTTCATGATTATTACTGGCCAATGCTTTGACAATTTCATTCTTTATCTCAACAACATTCAACCTATTTTTAGCCAAGCACCTCCTTGCTAAGAATTTAGAACCCATTTTTTTTTGCATAACGACCAGGGAGTTGTTCATTCCCTAGTGGTAATCCAAAAATCAACTGGACATCATTGCTTGTAAATGTAACTAGTTTTGATCCAAGCTTGAACGCTTTTTTATGTGATTCATATGAGCAAATGATATTAGCGATGAGGGAATCTATTTTGTAGAATGAACTGATTCCACTCTCCCATCGCAGGAGAGCATTTATTGTGTTCCAAAATGGAATTGTCCGTAAAATTTGAAAGTGTTCACGTTGAAGATGAATAGACTTGATTAACGAATGAAATTGCGATAGATTTGAACGGAATTTTATTGGTTGCACAGTCTTCTCTGGCTCTGAAACTACCAAAAAACAAATGCAATGCAGTCAAGCTTAAAAGTACATACTACACATTTATAGATGATTTGGTAGGAAGACCAATAAAACAGTTAATGGAAGAAGGAAAATTACTTACCTATTATCTCATCAGATTCAGTGGATGAGTTCGTTTGTTGCGTTACATGAAGGAACGGGACATCTTCTGAACAATCATTACGATGTCACATTTTTTTTCAAAAAACAACATATAGTGTTCCATATATAACGAATGTTACGTTCAACATAATTGCACTTTTCAACATATGTGTTTCGTGTGCATGTAAAGAGCATTATCAAAGATAAGACAAAGAACACAGTACCTGAATCAGACAGATTTACAGGATCATCAGCCCTGTTAGGATTCTTAGTCACCATTTTTCTTCTTGTGTGCACCATTTTTTCGCCGGTTTGAGGATGAGAATGACGGGAAAGAACAGAGCAGAAAGGTGTCTTTTGGTTGCGTATGCGAGAAGATGAAAAGTTTGAGAAATGAAATGAATCGGTACAAAAATGACATTTGAGTGAGGGCACGTTTTCCAAAACAAACGTCTTCGGCGCAATATCTCTGCAGAAGGTACAAAATGCACGGTTTTGGAGGGAAATAATATGGTGTATCGCGGAACATGAGTGATACATTAAAAAAGTCAGATAAAAATGAGCACAAGCCATGTTACATTCAACACGTTAATATAAAAACTTATATAATGAACACAAACCGTGTTACATTCAACACGTTAATAGACACAAAAAAATGGAGTTTTTTTGTGGAAATAAGAAGATGTTACATTCAACACGTTAACAGACACGAAAAAAATGTTTTTCAGACGATGTTACATTCAACACGTTAATACACACGGAAAATGGCGTTTTTCCATGGAACTAATAAGATGTTACACAAGATGTTCAATTGTAGGACACAAAAAAATGGCGTGTTTCAGAAGATGTTACATTCAACACGTTAAAGAAACGCAAAATGACTGTCTATTGACGTGTTACTTTCAATAGACAGTGTTGAATGTAACACGAACAAGCCTATAAGAGTGTTGAATGTAACACAAAGAAGCCTATGACAAAAATGTTGAATACAAAACATAATCTGAACAAAAAATGCACTATTTTTTTATTCAAATATTGTTTTAAAAAAAAATATGACAAATAGAACATTATTATTTGAAAAAAAATTGACAAAAAAAATCAAGATCCACCTCATGATTATTCATTTAGAGGTGCCTTACATGTTTTCCTATTGTGTCTACCCATTTTCCCACATCTACCACACCGTCTTTCTTTTACCTCTCCTCTAGATGGGATTCTAACTTTCTTCGGCCGTCCTGGTTGTTTCTTTGACAACGGAGGCAATATCATTGATTCACTCTCACCCAAAATTGGTCGTTCCATTGTTGGAATTGCATATATACCTCTTGAGTATGTCTCACGGTAAAAACAGCTTCGGAAATAGTCCTCTATGTAATTGAATGTAGGTAATCCACTCTTATATATAGCTGCAAAAGCATGAACACATGGGAATCCCTTTATTTGCCATTGTCGGCATGAGCATGTGCGTCCTTCAGTATCAACTAGAACGGAAGGGTTAGAATGGACCTCAAATACACCATTTCCTGAAGAACCGATATTCCATATTCGTCCTTTGTTCATTAATTCACACATCCTATTCTCCCAATTTGGCATGATCTCAGATTGTAGTTTGTTCGCTTCATTTCTCCTCTCCGCCATTAAGTCCATCCATCGTATCCTTATTTTGTCAATCAACAAAATTGCCGGTAGATGACGATATTCACTTATCTATGAATTGAAGTACTCCGCCAAGTTAGACGTCATCTCACCATATCGCTTGCCTCTAAAAAAAGCATTACTAAATTTTTGTGGTGATAATTCTTGAATGAAGTTATGCACCTTTGTACATCATTCATTAATCATTTGATTAAATAAAAATTTAAACATTTCTGGTGAATGTGCATATGCCAAACCATTCAATTTCTGAACCATTATATCTTTAAATGCTGTAGTTGTACCAGTCATCGCAGCTCTTAAATTCATCTTCAAATGATGCAAACAATAAGCATGGTGACAGTGTGGAAACACTTCACGTACCCCTTCCAAAATTCCGTTATGCCAATCAGAGATGAATGTTATGACAAGCTCTGGCTCAACAATATTTCTAACTTCCAATAAAAACCAAGCCTAGTTATCATCATTCTCTGCATCAACAATAGCAAATGCAAGTGGAAACATCCCTGCATGATCGGAAAAATAGAAAATTGTTAATCCATAAGGTGTTACATTCAACAACTTATGGATGTTGAATGTAACATCAAGTGTTCTATTGATGTATGTATACAGAGTAAAATCCATAAGATGTTACATTCAAACACTGTGGATATTGAATGTAACATCAATTGGTCACTTGTGTTTATATATGTAAATATATAAAATCCTTAAGATGTTACATTCAACACCAGTGGATGTTGAATGTAACATCAAATGTTCTCATCATTTTCATGTTGAAAGTAACATTCTTACATGTAACAAATCCATAAGATGTTACATTCAAACACTGTAAATGTTGAATGTAACATCAATTGGTCACTTGTGTTTATATATGTAAATATATAAAATCCTTAAGATGTTACATTCAACACCAGTGGATGTCGAATGTAACATCAAATGTTCTCATCATTTTCATGTTGAAAGTAACATTCTTACATGTAACAAACAAAAAACTTACAAAAACGTACCTTGATTCCCATCCTTCGTTGTTGCCGCTAATAAATTGCCTTTGTAACGACCAGTTAGGAATGTGCCATCAAGAAACAACATTGGCCGACAGAACCTAAACCCATGTATACACGCTTGAAACGCAATGAATATTCTCATGAAATGTCCTGTCTCCAAATTGTATTCTAATGCAATGTGACTGTCAGGATTCGTCTCCTTACATTTATCAACGTACCATCTCAATTGATCATAGGATGACGAGTAATCGCCAAAGACATTATTCCTGGCCTTTTCTACCCCCATCCACGCATTCTGGTATGTTATTTCTAGCCCATATTGTTTCCTAAAAGTGTAAACAACATCAATCGGGTGAGTTTCAGGGTTGGAACGAACCTCATCAGCCAAACATGATGAAATAACTTCTGAAGTCAATTTTTTGTTCTTACTGGTGCGAAATGCAGCTCCACATGTGTGTTCTTTTACAAGAGTTCGAATATAAAAAAAACCGTTTTCACTCCTTACCTTCCCATGCACGAACCATGGGCATGTTCTATCCTCCCGTAGTAAGTATTCAGCTGTCACGCGTGTTTTATCATTCTTGATATACACAAAATTAAACCCAACTTCTACAGCAAATTTCTTCAAAGCCATACGAAATTCACTTGTTCTTCCCCTGAATTTCTGCCCCACCTCTTGAATACTATCAACCCAAATTGAGGAAAGTAGCAATTTGTCATTGCTTAACTGTAACATATTACCATAGCTGCCTATATAATCCATTTCCCCGTCGCTGTCACCATTTTCACAATTGTTTGGGGGTAAAGTTGCACATGAAGAAGCACCAGTAGATGCACTTGATTCACTCACCTTTTTTTGGACACAGACTTCTAAAAAATCAATGTTCATGTGGGCAGCCACCAAAAACATTTCTTCATAATCATTATGATCATCAAGTGTACACTTTGGATGTCCCGGGAGTGAGTATAACAACTCAAAGTTGGCAATGAATAGATCTGACCATTTATTTATTATTTTTTCACGCAATTCAACCAAATTGCTGCCGCTTATCATCCTCAAAACCGTTGTCACGTTCTCATATTTGCACATTAATGCAATTGATGATGCCATTTCTGTGAAATATCATTCACATTAAATGTTAGTTGTATTATGTTCATGTGAAATATAACCAACTATATAATATGATTAAGTGGATGTTGAATGTAACATTATTGTTCATCATCTAATTATTGATTTAGATGTGGTCATGTTGAATGTAACACTCTTTGTCCGATCAAAAAGGGCACTGGTTTAACATGTTATATTCAACATCTTATTGTCTAAAAAAAATACATACTTATTGTCTAAAAACAAAAACTCATGCTGATGTTGAATGTAACATTACTGTCATCATTAGAAAACACATACTAATTGTCTAAAAACACAAAGAAAACTCGTTCAGATGTTAAGTATAACATGTTAAAAGAGTCAGTTAAACTAGATCGATACAAATCGTACATATTCGCATACAAAACACATATTATCGATATTGATTCATCAACTCGGCGTACATATTTAATCAAAATACATGATGTACCAAATCAAAGTATGAATTCCTTCATGGACTACGCTCGTTGTGTGTAAAAAAACAAGAATTCCGGTGAAAATATATAACTTAATGAATTTGATCGAATATGTAGAAATCAATTGATGCGTTAATTCAGCAAATTCGAACTGCAAATCTAGCCTTTATTCTTACCTGTGTCAGTTTGATGATCACAAAAAACTCAATCTGCGCCGACGATGAATATTCTCGATCTTGAAATTGGAATATTGAACAACCTAACGACTGCACCCTGTTCTGATTTCAGAATAAATGTACCGTTGCAAAATTAGGAAACTCATAAGCTAAATAAGGTAATCGTCGTTGGCGCGAAACACGGAAGGGCATTTTCAGTAATCTCCTCATCGCCGTTTTTGGAACCGGGAGTTTTCCGTGTTATGTTTACCGCCGACGGGACTAACCGGTGCAAGAAAATCTATCGGATGGGATTGATCGGTGCAAGGAAAATAGGCGGGGAGCAGACGGTAAATAATTATTTTTTTTGGGAGTAAACGGTAATTTTCCCTTTGTAAAATACTGATCAATCCCTTATTATTTTGGTTAACTACAATTTAGTTTTCCTTGTGGTTAAAAAATATTGAAATTAAAATTGTAATGATAATTTTACCCTTAATAATTAAAAACTAAACTATGCAGATATCCCTTATATATATATTTTCCTCCCTTGCTCATATTTCTTCTCATGCAAGTGCCACTACTGAAGGAGATTATCTCTCTCTAAATAAAGATCCACAAGGTGCTAGATACTTGCGCTATGCATAGATCCAGCTATATGCCAAATCTATGTTGCACAAATTCGACGTTGGATCTATGCACTAGGCGTGGGTCTTCAATGAGAGAGAGAGAGGAGGGAAGACGAAGAAGAAAAAGAAGAAGAAGAAAAAAAAAAAAAAAAAAAAAAGATTTGGGTTCTTAGATCTCATCTTTAATCATTTAATTTATTTTAACATGCATCTGATACATATAACAAAATAAATGATGCCCATATACAAATTCTAATTAGACTCAAATACAGCATAATCAATATAAATTCCCATACACGCTGATGAAGGTAAAATTGGGCCATTTACGAATCATCCCACCAAAGGCCTATACATGGACAAAACGTCCGACCTGGCGATGACTGGATTGCTAATCTGGCATTCTAAGCAGATCCCTTGGTCAGTCAACTTTTGGCCGGTTATATTTTGGTTGACAGTGTTCAAGTCGACAACCTTCTATCCAGTCTGTTTCTGGCTAGCCGTCTTCTGGTCGGTATCCAGGCAGCAAGTCAAGCCGGTTGTCCGCTTTGTTAACATGTTGGCCCATAGATTTCCTCAAGGAGGCTAAAAGCCCAGGCCCAAGGCCTTAATCCTTTCGCGCGCCCTTTTTTCGGGCCACGGGCTATGTTAAGGTGGTAAACCGAGCTTAAATCTCCTAATCTTGAAAACGCTAATCAAGCTTCTCGCCTCTAAAAGCCAAGGTGAATAGTGACATAAAGGTATTTCTCCTTTGGATATTGAAGCATCTTTAAAACCTTATCCCCTCGAGCTCTTACTCTCATGTCAAAGGAGCTTCATCGGGCACAACCCCGGTGAGTCCTATGCAGGTACCAGCTTGGAATTTAGACCATAACAGACGCAAAATTGTGTTGAACGTAAGTATCTCCAAGGAAAATCAACCAAAAAGGACTAAATTTAGGACATGTCACCTCCACCTCAACTACAAAGATCCATGTAAGCTTTGACCAAACCAACTAAGATTGTTAACCAACATTTGACACCAACAGTTTGGGACCGTCTATGGAAAGAGAGCGAGAAATCTTTCTCTGATCATCAATCTTTGGTTGGCTGAGATCGAATGATCACAAGGTCTGGTCAAGTGATCATTAGACGTGAAAATCAAACCACCGTGGTGAATAGCAACCCGAATGATCCACCCTCAAGAGAAATGTCGAGAATTCCGAGGCCGGATGCAAGAGCCTCCGCACCAGTATCCGAAGATACACTCCCACCAGCACGTTAGACAGGCCCCTCCACCTTGCTTTTTGGTCCCTTCGCGGGGCAAACTTCCAAGGTTGCGGAGGCGTCTTGTATCGACAATTTGGAATGCCAGCTTGGCGAATCCCATAACAATTTTCAAGTCCTCCTCTCTCGCTTGCCACTGGCCCTTCACCCAGGAGGGATCGATTCTCCAGACGCAAGGTGGAAGGATCAGTCGTAGGGGTCAAAAGAACACGTTGTCCACTCTAATAGTGGTAACAACAAGGTGAAGGAACAAGACCTTGCCCCTCTTACTACCTCAGGGTCACTATCTCCGCTTCCGTAGGATTATGGTACTAAGCTTGGTTCAGAATCCCCTCTGACCAGGGCCTTAGTCATGTCAATCGTTCCGAGCACAGAGTCTGATGTACCCGAGAAATGGTGGACTCTTATTCACTACCCTTTTAGCAACCAAGTGCACGAGCTAGGGCTAGTCGTATGCATGTGGCACCTCAAGGGGAGGTAATCATGGAACGTCTTCTCATCGATATGGAAACCACCTTACATAAGCTCCAAGGCTCATGGGTAGTGGTCGGTATCCCTACTAAGGTGAGGTCCCCATTTGTAAAGGGCATTTTGGATGAGGTAGTGTCCCACAGGTTCACCCACCCCCTTATGAATACTTATGATGGGGCGGATCCGTGGACCACTTGTTAATTTTTAAATCCCATATGGATATTCTTATCGTCATGATAGCAATGCGGTGCAAGTCATTCCCACTCATCCTCTTCGAAGCGACCAGAGCCTAGTTTCGCAGCTTAACCCCGGCCTCTATTTCAACATTCTGTAAGCTTGAGCAACTTTTACTTGCTTGTTTTAGTCGTTTGTGTAGAAGGCCGAAAACCATAGCTCAAATTCTTGCTCTCCAGCAAGAACTTGGTGAGAGCTTGGGGGACTACGTGGATCGTTTTGAGAAAGAATAAATTGCTTGTGAGGACCATACTGATGTTGTGGCTTTGAATGCCTTTACTGACGGACTCAGATATAGGAGATTATCATATGATCTTTGTTCGAATCCCACTCTTAATCTCCATGCGGCCCTGGAGAAGGGTACGCGATTCTATAACATTGATCTGAGGGACAGTGTTAAGAAGGACCGAGAAGGTGGCCACAAGAAAAACTGAAGGATTGAATAACTTGGACAAATTAATTCAATTGTCACTCCCTACATGATGCCCTCGAAAATCCAAAGTGGGTAGCCGCTATACAAGCTGTTGATGCCAAAAAGTGGTGGTTGGTCAACAGTGTGGTCCGGGAGGATATCTAGGACATAAGACGGTCACTAGTGCTGCAACTGGTTGAGTTCAGGGGTGGTGACGATCTCTGAGCTGAGCTCCACTCTTCTGCTCCAAGCACCTGCACAAAGACCCATCGGGGTTATCCCCAGTAAAGTTCCTCCGGCGTAAGAGTAAGTATTCCAGGGTGAAGAGCTGAAAATATATTGAGTTCAGTAGTAGTCACGTACCGTTGGGCAGTGGGTGCCCCGGTGTATTTATAGGCGCCAGCTCAGGTTAATTAACATAATCTGCTAGACAACCAATGAGCAGACAGGTTAGCCCTCTAATCGTCTGGGCTGACTTTTGAGCCCATAACTAGAGGCCCATGGGCCAGAGCCTCACAACGGCCTGGCGAACTCTCGAGTGCTAATGTGGCAAGCAAAGGGTACCTCAGACAGTCAGTTCGGAAGGTCGGACCTCAGCTTGCCGGTCCAGATTTCTTCACTGAGACGACCCTCAGTTCGGCTGGGAGACACCTCAACTTGGTACTGAGGGGATTTCAGCTCTCATCCTGGCCGCTCTTCTATAATTAGGCGTATTTTGACCACATGGTGTACCTGACGAGATTCTCCTATATCAGTTTCCCTCCAAGTCCCGAGGGCAGGAGTGAAACGTGACGGCCTCGGGATTTTGAAGGAGCAAGTAAGTAGTAGTAGGGAAGGATATCGGGGTCAAAATGCAAAAGCAACACACCACAGACCCCTGGGGGGAAAAACAGCTGTAAGAAATAAGGTAAATAGTAGAGTCCGGGCTGATGAGAATACATTTTCGTCTGTTCAACAGGTCGGCAGTACGACGGAAGCGGTGGTGGTAGGTGAGAATTTGGAGTCGTTCATGGGTTGAATGTTGGTGGAGCTGAGAGACCGTCAGGTCATGAGTGCAGCCACTATCCACGCCGTAGAATGCTGCGGGGGTGAAAAGTTAGAGAGCTTTCCCTTTGTTGAAAGTGGCCGAGCTGAGAGCTCGTAGGGTCGTGAGCTCGGCCAAAATGTGATGAATGAAAACTCTTTTTTTTTTTTTTGTGAGAAGTTTGAGAGCCTTCTCCCTATGGATTGTGTCCGAGCTGAGAGATCGTCAAGTCGTGAGGTCTGCCATTGTCATTGCCTTAGAATTTTTCAAGGGTGAAAAGTTAGAGAGCCCCCCTTTCTGAAAGTGGCCGAGCTGAGAGCCCGTAGGGTCGTGAGCTCGGTCATTTGACATGCCTTAGAAAATTTTGAGGGTGGGAAGTTTGAGAGCCTTCCCCCTTTTGATTTTGTCCACGCTAAGAGCCCGTAGGGTCGTGAGCTTGATCATTTGGCATACCTTAGAAAATTTTGAGGGTGGGAAGTTTGAGAGCCTTCCCCCTTTTGATTTTGTCCGAACTGAGAGCCTGTAGGGTCGTGAGCTCGGCCATTTGTCATGCCTTAGAATTTTTTTAGGGTGGGAAGTTTGAGAGCCTTCTCCCTTTTGATTTTTCCGAGCTGAGAGCCCGTAGGGTCGTGAGCTCGGCCATTTGATATACCTTAGAATTTTTGGAGGGTGGGAAGTTTGAGAGCCTTCCTCTTACTTATTGTGTCTAAGTTGAGAGCCCGTAGGGTTGTGAGCTCGGCCACTTGACATGCCTTAGAATTTTTGGAGGGTAGGAAGTTTGAGAGCCTTCCCCCTTTTGATTTTGTCTGAGCTGAGAGCCCGTAGGGTTGTGAGCTCGGCTATTTAGCATGCCTTAGAATTTTTTGAGGGTAGGAAGCTTGAAAGCCTTCTCCCTTTTGATTTTGTCCGAGCTGAGAGCCCGTAGGGTCGTGAGCTCGCCTATTTGACATGCCTTAGAATTTTTTGGAGGGTGGAAAGTTTGAGAGCCTTCCTCCTGCTTATTGTGTAGGAGCTGAGAGCCCGTAGGGTCGTGAGCTCGGCCACTTGACATGCCTCAGAATTTTTGGAGGGTGGGAAGTTTGAGAGCCCCCCTTTCTGAAAGTGGCCGAGCTGAGAGCCCGTAGGGTCGTGAGCTCGGCCATTTGACATGCCTTAGAGAATTTTGAGGGTGGGAAGTTTGAGAGCCTTCCCCCCTTTGATTTTGTCCGAGCTAAGAGCCCGTAGGGTCATGAGCTTGGCCATTTGGCATGCCTTAGAATTTTTGGAGGATAGGAAGTTTGAGAGCCTTACCCCTTTTGATTCTGTCCGAGCTGAGAGCCCGTAGGGTCGTGAGCTCAGCCATTTGGCATGCCTTAGAATTTTGGAGGGTGGAAAGTTTGAGAGCCTTCCCCCTTTTGATTTTGTTCGAGCTGAGAGCCCGTAGGGTCGTGAGCTCGGTCATTTGGTATGCCTTAGAAAATTTTGAGGGTGGGAAGTTTGAGAGCCTTCTCCCTCACACGTGGAAAAATGCGCCACACGTGCCCCCCCATTCTGAATCGTGTGATAGGCCATACCACCATCGTTGGATGGGTGTCACGTGGCAGCGGCGTTTAAACCAATGCATCCCCTGCCGTTGGCCTTTGCAACCTTTCGTCTGGGTACACCGTCCTTTTATAAATGGTGGCCCCTACCTTTCATTTGGCACTTGCATAAATTCTAAAGCCCATTCTTCCTCCTCAGTATTGGTACCTCTTTTTTCTTTTTTGTGTCCGAACAAAATGTCGGGATCCCCCTCTTATTCTTGTTTTTCGACATTTGGCTCTGCTGCCAACTCGAAATCCGGCTCCTCGGACTGGTCGTCCTCTAGCTCCCCTCAATTCAGGTTGGAGAGGCGTCCTGCTCCGGGAGACACCTCCTCAAGCGCTATGGCCAGGATCCACGAAACGAGCGGTACTATCCAGTCATGCCTGGAAGACCGTGCATTCGTGGTGAGCCGTGCCGACGAGAGTGGTGGGGCATCTACATCACTTGACGCTGGGATCGGGGTCCCTCCCGAAACCGTCACAGTGGTGGAGATCCACACCGGCGTATCCATTCCCAAGTTACTTTGTGAAAACGAGGTGCACAACGCCGGGCCAGAAAAACTGTTCATAAAAGTTCCGCCCTCGAGTCCGGTATGGAAAATCAAAACAACCATGACCGAGGAATCCGTGCTCTTTTGCCGGAGCAAATTCTTCATCCCGAAAGGGGTCACGACACTTGTTCCTAGGCCCGACGATCGAGCCTATATGCCACCAGCTGGATTTATGACAGTCTATAGGAAACAACTGGAGGCGGGCCTTCGCTTTCCCCTCCACTGGTGGATTAGGGCCATCTGTGAGGAGTACCACTTGTGTCCGTCACAAATTGCTCCGAACGGTATGAGAGCCCTGGTGGCTTCGTATATCATCTTTTGGGCCGAGGGACTCAAGCCGAGCATTGAGCTCTTCAGGGCTTTGTTCTTCCTCAAGCTACTCCCCCGGGGCGCTGGGTGGTGTTATATTTCGTCCAGGTCAACTTTCCTGAAGGACCTGGACTCTTCCATTCATCAATGGAAGCCCCAATTCTTCTATATCGGAGGAAGCGGTTGGCAATCCGGCCTGGAAGAAGAAGGAAGGTATCCCCTCTAGATGGAATGTGGAAAAGTTGGTAAGGCTGCGGCCCCTTAAGGAGAATGTTTGGTTTTTTGGCTTTACTTATTGCCTGTACATTAATACCTTTGTTTTCGTGATTTTCTGCAGCTCAGGAGACGTCCAAGAAGAAAAGACCGGAGCCGAGCAGAGCAATTTCCAAGCAGAGGGACAAGGTCTTGAGGACTACCTTCAAGGACGTGAACACCCTGATCGCCTCTCATCTCTTTTTAACCTTCTGGTTTTCTCCGCTGGACGTCTCAGCCGCACCCAATTTCTTTCTTGACTCGGACAACAGTAAGGAATTTTCTGCTATGTCAATTGTCCATACTTTGTAATTTTACGCGTGTTACGCTCAATTCACGCAGATATCCTTGTATAGAACCGGATGTTGTTGGTCTGGACAGAAGAATTTCTAAAAATCTTATTGAATATTGTAGCTATGGATAAGGCAATGGCAGTGCAGAAGCTTCTAGAGAAAAAGGCCAAAGAAGCTGCCGAAGCGGAGAAAGTGGAGAAGGAACCCGCACGGCTTCCCAAGACACCAGCCAGGAGTCGCTCACCCGCCCTGCCGGGCGTGGTTATCTGGGACACGCCCCAATCCAAGTCGGGATCCCAGCAGTCTATGCAAACCTTGAGCAGTGATTCTTCTCCTCGCCGTTTTGACAAGGGAAAGAGGAAAGCTCATGAGGGGAAGCACAAGAAGCACAAGTCCTCGAAGAGAGCGAGGTTTGTGCCCGGAGCGTCATCCGAGCTGACAGTTGATGGATCTTTCTTCAAGGTGGCGAACACCGGGCTGCCGGCCGATCATGCGCTACTGAAGAGCCCAAAGGTGATGCCGGGCTATCTCCGTCGTATGACGCCTCCTAATGATAAAGAACTGATGGAGGGAGAGAGCACCGGTAACTTAATGCGCCAGGCCATCTGTGATCAAGTCTCGGCAACACTTCCTCACAATTTACTTTTCGTTTCGCTTTTTGTGGCTAAATTTTTCTAAGTGTGATGAAATTCTCGTTCTCGCGTAGTACATGCTCCGAATATCTGTAGTTTTTGACCGGATCTCTGAGAGCGCCATGGAGGAGGCCATGCTGAGATCCGAGAAGAATGCTGTTGAGGCGAAGATGAACCGCTTGAACGACAACCTTCAGCTTGCCGCCCAGGCCCATCAGGGCCTACAAGCCAGGCACGTCCTTGTGACCAAAGAACGGGACGACTTTGAGAGGCAGAAGGTGCACCTGGAGAAGAGGGTTGAGGAGCTGGAGAAGAGACTGAAGAAAGAAGAGCAACAGAGGGGGAAGGCCATCTGTCGGGTAGAGTAGAAAGCCGTTGGGGATTATAAATTTGGCGAAGAATTTGAAAATCTAAAGTACAAGCTTGCTGCTGAATTCATGGATGACGGTCATAAGGCCACGATCCGCTTCCTTCAGTGCCATCATCTGGAGTTCGACTGCTGAGGGTGCAACTCATGAAGCCGGTGCTGAAAGAGCTGGTGGTGAGGAAGCCGAGGGTGATGAAGACACCAATATCGACGTTGTGGGCGTCGAAGGTGCTTCCGGGGAAGAATAGATCTTCACCTCAGCCTTTTTTGAAGACTTAGAAAGATTTTTTGTATTTTGAATTTTGTTGAACTCCTCTTGTACTCACTTTTTTTTTTTTTTTTTTTATTTTGTATATGGGCTAGAACCCCCACCGATGTAATCTCTTTTTTATTTTGTGGAATACAACACAACAAAAAAAAAAAAAATGAGCATTTGTTCCCAATTCCTTCTCGCCTCCCCCTCCTTTAGGATGCAGCAGGCAATTTGCTTCGACCCTTTGCCCCAACTTGAACAAGTGGTCGTGAACCCACTTATGTGCTCGGGATAGGGTTGCAGA
Organism: Eucommia ulmoides; assembly: GCA_016647705.1. Classification (NCBI taxonomy): domain Eukaryota; kingdom Viridiplantae; phylum Streptophyta; class Magnoliopsida; order Garryales; family Eucommiaceae; genus Eucommia; species Eucommia ulmoides. The sequence continues at coordinate 12,208,361 of CM028327.1, read as the reverse complement.
CCCTTACACTTTCACGATCCCACCTTCCTGTACGCGTGCCGAGTCCTTACAAACCTTAGTTCAACGCTTACAACTTCAAACATGTTGTGGAATCATTTGGCGACTAATTGTTGTGGTTATGACCACCTTCCCCCCAGCCTGTAGTAGGAGTAGTCTTATTTCTCATGCTACTGGTTGCAACGTGACACATTTGGTTCGTTACTTTGGTACCTTAGTGCGCCAGAAGGCCCGTTTAAGAAACAAAGTCTTTATATTATCATCAAAATACTCGATACTTGGTGGTATACAGATGAAATGATTACAAAATGACCTCAGTCCTATAGTGGTATTGTTTGAGATGGTCGGCGTTCCACGGGTGTCGCAGCGAAACGCCTTCCTCAGTTTCGAGCTCATAGGTACCCGGCCTTGCAACTCTTAACACACGATAAGATCCCTCCCAGCTGGGGGCCAACTTTCCTGCATTTGGCTCCTTGGTCGCTAGGGTTACCTTTCTGAGGACTAGGTCTCCGACGTCAAAATACCGTGGTCGTACCCTTCTATCATAGTATCGAGCTGCCCGCTGCTGGTATGCTACCTGGCGCACTCAAGCGTTCTCTCGTCGTTCTTCTAGAAGGTCCAGGTTAAGGGCAAGCATTGCGTCGTTCGTCTGCTGGTCCTGCCCCTTAGGCGACGTTCGGAAGGTTGGTAATCCAATTTTCGCAGGAATTACGGATTTGAATCCAAAAGTCATTGCGAACGGCGTTTCTCCAGTTGGGGTCCGGGAAGTGGTATGGTATGCCCAGACGACCGGGTAAAGTTCCTCCACCCACCTCCCTTTGGCTTTGTCAAGTCTGGTCTTTAAACCGTGCAAAACCATTTGATTCGTGACCTCTACCTGTCCATTAGCCTGCGGATGACCAGGAGACGCAAAGTGTGTGCGGATACCCAGGACGGAGCAAAAAGAAGTAAACAAATCGCTGTCGAGCTAAGTGCCATTGTCAGACACAATTACCCTCAGGATTCCAAATCGGCACACCATGGATTTCCAGACAAAGTCCCGGACTTTCTCCTTGTTAATGCGGGCCAGGGATTCGGCTTCCACCCACTTGGTGAAGTAATCAATAGCGACAACAAGGAATTTCCTTTGACCAGTGGCCTGTGAAAAAGGGCCCAACAAGTCAATTCCCCACTGAGCAAAGGGCCACGGACTCACCATGGGCACCATGGTCGTTGGCGGTAGATAAGGGTGGGGACTGAAACGTTGGCATTTGTCGCACTTTTTTACGAACTCACTCGCGTCTTCTAGCATTTTTGGCCAAAAATATCCTTGGCAGAGGAGTTTTCTAGCCAGGGCCCTGCCCCCCAAGTGATTGTCACAGATTCCCTCATGGGTCTCTCTCATCACATAGTCGGCCTCTTCCGGCCACAGGCACCGTGAGTATGGTCTAGAGAAGGAACGTCGATAAAGGACCCCGTCCAAAATGCAATATCTGGCTGACCTGTATAGCATCCTTCTTGCTTCGTTGCGGTCATTGGGGAGCGTTCCGTCTTCCAAGTATCTACGGATGGGGTCCATCCAAGTGGGATGGTTATTAAGCTCACAGATCGGCGCCACTTGGTCAGAAACTGTCGTGCTCGGAACATCCAGATACTCAACTGGCACACTTCGCTTCAGGGTTAATGTTATTGCCGAGGCAAGGTTTGCCAAAGCATCGACGTGCCGGTTCTCCTCCCGTGGTATTTGGGATATATTGATTTCTTTGAATTTTCCTATCAGGGTTTTGACCCTCTCAAGATACGCAATCATACTAGGATCTTTTGCCAAATATTCCCGGTTGACCTGGTTGACGACCAGCTGAGAGTCGCAAAAGACGGACAATGTCGTCACGTTGAATTCCCTGGCCAGGCGGAGCCCTGCCAGCAGAGCCTCGTATTCCACCTCATTGTTAGTTGCTCTGAACCCCAGTCTCAGGGCGTATTCTATTTCTTCATTGCCTGAGACAACGAGCACCATCCCTACTCCACAACCACTGGTGTTGGACGATCCATCGGTGAACAGCTTCCACGTCGTTGGACCGTTATCTGGGCTGGAGTCACTTGGCACTTCCCCTTATTCCACCTTTTTCGATTCCGGTTGAGCGGTGGGTGGCTCGGGGTCCTCAGGAAATGTGAGCTCAGCGATGAAATTTTCCAGGACCTGGCCCTTAATGGCTGTCCTAGGGCGATATTCGATGTAAAACTGACCCAGCTCAAGGCTATACTTCATTAATCGCCCCGAGATGTCTGGTGAATATAAAATTTGCCTTATCGGTTGGTCCGTGAGGACGACGATCTCGTGGGTTTGAAAATACGGTTTCAGTTTCCGGGAAGCCACCAGTAGAGCATAAGTCAGTTTCTCAAACTTAGTGTACCTCGTCTCGGCATCCGAGAGGACCTTGCTAGAGTAAAAGATCGGGTGTTGGGCCCCGACGTCATCCCTTACCAGAGCAGCACTCACCGCCGTTGTAGACGCGGCAATATACAGGTCAAGGGTCTCTCCCTCCTTTGGGGTGCTGAGCAGAGGAGCAGAGGACAAATAACTCTTGAGCACTTGGAAAGCCGATTCGCACTCGTTGGTCCATCCAAAATTGTCGTTGCCTGTTAGCACTTTGAAGAACGGCAGACACTTTTCCAATGCTCTAGATATGAAATGGTTGAGTGCAGCGAGTCTTCCCGTCAGCATCTGCACCTACTTCTTGTTCCGAGGAGAGGTCATCCCAAGGATCGCATGTATTTGATCGGGGTTAGCATCGATGCCGCGCTGGGAGACCATGTATCCCAGGAACTTTCCCGTAGAAACCCCAAAAATATACTTGTTTGGGTTGAGCTTCATGCGGTGGGCCTGGATTTTCTCGAAGCAGTCGTGGAGATGTTGGGTGTGGTCAAGGGCCCTCGCGCTCTTGACCAACATGTTATCAATGTAAACCTCCATCGTCCGTCCGATCTCCTCCTTGAACATTTTGTTCACCAGTCGTTGATAAGTGGCTCCGGCGTTGCGCAAGCCAAACGGCATTACCTTGTAACAGTATGTACTCCTATCAGTGATAAACGACGTTCTGCTCTTATCGGGGGAAATAGTGGGATTTGATTGTACCCGGCATAAGCGTTGAGGAAACTCAGGCGCTCATACCCCGCTGTGGCGTCTATGACGATGTCAATCCAGGGCAGGGGGAAGAAGTCTTTCGGGTAGGCTTTATTCAGATCTTTGAAATCAACGCAGAGGCGCCACTTGTTGCCAGCCTTGGGAGCCAGGACCACATTCGCCAACCAGTTTAGGAATTTGACTTATTCAACAACCCCAAAGTTGATCAATTTATCCATCTCTGCTTCAATTAACTTCTGGCGTTCCGGATGAAATTTCTGCCGTTTTTGCCGCACGAGAGGATGGTGTGGATCAGCATGGAGGCGGTGCATCACCACGCTTAGATCAATATTCGGCAGCTCGTCAAGGGACCAGGCAAAGACGTCGTAATTGCGTTGGAGCAGTTGGATGAGTTCATCCCTCTGTTCGGACAGGAGACTAGTACCGATCCTGACAGTTCGTTCTTCGATGGTTGGGTGTATGGAAATCTCCTCTAGTTCCTCGTGAGGTCGGGGACCAGCCTCCTCCTCTCTTGGATCATCGATGGGCACAAGCACTGGCCCCTAACCCAGAGCCATGAGTTCGGAATCTCCGAGCCATGGCTCTATCTGTGATTGCTATTTCTTCTTCTCCAACGCCCTCCGAGCACAAGCCCGGGAGGATTCTTGGTTACCCCTCACTACTCCCACACCTCCCTTGGTGGGGAACTTCATCGCTTGGTGGTATGGGGAGCAGATGGCTTTAAGGGCAGCCACCGTGGGTCAACCCATGATTGCGTTATAGGGTGACGGCCTGTCCACGATCAGAAATTTGGTCCAAACAGTGGAGGTCCGTGGATGGGCCCCAACTGTCACAGGAAGTGAGACCCACCCGGCAGCGTTCACAACATCCCCTCCAAAACCAACTAGGGGGGCCGTCGATGGTTTTATCGCGTTGGGGTCCACATTCATTTTCTTAAATGCCCACTTGAAGATAATATTGGCGGAACTACTACCATCTACCAGGATCCGTCCCATTTTGTAGTGATGGATAAGGGCCACGATGATGAGGGCGTCGTCATGAGGCACGTGCACGTCCCTAAGGTCTACCTCGCTGAATGAAATAACGTTGTACTCCGCAGCATCAACCGTGCTGACCTCAAAGACGTCTTCACTCACTTTTCTTTTGGCTTTGTGCTCGTACCTCTTCTGGGATGAAAGGGTCTCCCCCCCCCCCCCAAAGGCCCAATCCTCTATGGATGACGTTAATCTCGCCATCAATCATGTATTCGTCATCGCCCCTACTTGCCTCTGACCTAGGAGGGGGGTAATTTTTGTTCCTTCTTCTTCTGCGACCCCTATGTTCGTCACGGAAGTCGTGCTCCTCTGTCTTGGGAGCTCGGTCGTCCCTTCGAACATAGCGACCTAGGTACCCCCTGCTAATGAGGGCCTCAATTTCTTCCCAAAGTCGAAAACAATTCTCGGTGGAGTGTCCTCAGTCTTTGTGGAATTCACAGTATTTGTCCATAGACCTCCCCATTGGTTTTTCGCTGAGCGGAGGAGGGGGAGGAAAGAAATCCCTCCATGCATTCTTAGCTAAGATGGTGTCCACCGAGACCGTGAGCGGCGTGTAGTTCTGCTGGCGGTTCCCCTGGGGCGGGAACGGTCTCCGATCTCCGGGCAACAGCCCCAGCCTTCCTTCTGCCTGCAGCCTTTTGGATCTATGGTGTTTGTTCGGCCCTTTCTCTGCCTTTCCTTTCTTATTTTGATCGCCTCATCGATCCTTCCGTACTGTTTCCCACTCATCAGCATTATGAAACCTCGTGCCTCTCTCTAGGGCAGCGTCTAGAGTAGGAGCTGGGTTAGAATAGAGGTTATACATGAGGCGTCGATGCTTCAGGCCGTCGATGAATGCACTCATCGCGACCACGTCACTGATCTCATTACACCCGATGATCTCTTTGTAAAACCTCTCCACATAATCCCCCAGTGACTTATCGGGTAATTGTTGGAGTGCAAGAATGTGGGCCATGATTTTTGGCCTATGCCGTGATCATCCAAATCGCGAAAGGAAGAGTAGCTCTAACTTGTGAAAATTGGAGATGGAAGCTGGTGCCAAAGTTCGGAACTAAGCCCCGGCGGCCCCCGTGAGGGTGAGGGGAAATGCCTTGCACCTCATTGCTATTGAGGCGGTGTATAGGTCCATATACGACCTGAAGATGGACAAGTGGTCCGCCAGATCAGTGACACCATCATAGAGGATCATTTGGGGATGGGTGTATCGCGCGGGCAGGGGTTCTTCCAAAATTTCATTGACGAAAGGAGATCTTACCTCCGAAGGAAGCCCGGACGGGCCCCTGGTTCCCCAGATCTATTGTAAGGCTGCCGCCATATCAGCTAGGCGCCTTTCCACCACCACCTCAGCCCCTGGCTGGGCTCGAGCCTGACTGAAAGCGGTACGAGGCAGGAGCTGTCGTGGTGGGGAATGTGAATCTACCTCTCGAAAGCGACGGGGGTGATGATCGGACCACATGGTAACGCTATGGGCGGGGGGTGATTCGGCTTGGTCGCCCCTCCTTCGCCTTGGTGGAGGTGGCGACGGGGATCCCGAGATCTCAAGGGGTGCCAACTCTACCTCCCTCTGATCGACGTTGCGGGTCCAAGGCGACGGGATACGCTTGTCGGAACGGATGATACGTTCTTTACCCTCGACCGCCCGACCCTACCGGCTCACAACTTGGACTATAGAAAGATCCATTGGAGGGACTGGTGGCAAGCGGGCCAAGATGATCTGGAAGAAGGTTTGGAACTCGCCGAGCTGACGCTCAAAAAGATCGACGCGGGCTGCCTCAGGTGCTCCAGAAGCCTGCCCAACAAGCTGCCCTGGGGGCAAGATCGGCCCCCCTCGGGCGGCTTGCTGAGTGGTCGGTCCCCCCAGCCCGAACGGCGGGATGGCGGACAGGTGGAGCCCCTCCTCAAGAGGTACCGGGGGATCCGACCTGGGAGCCCTAGACATACCCTGCACGGATATGGGGGGTTGATTGCTGCTGGTGGCAAGCGCTTGGTCGGCCTGGCGAATTTCCTTCTCAGACCTTGTGATCATCAAATCTTAACCTCGTGGGGAGCTGACGATCAAGGGAGGCTTTTAGTGCGTTCCCACAGATGACGCCAAACTGTTGATGCCAAAAAGTGGTGGCTGGTCAACAGTGTGGTCCGGGAGGATATCTAGGACACAAGACGGCCACTAGTGCTGCAGCTGGTTGAGTTCAGGGGTGGTGACGATCTCCGAGCTGAGCTCCACTCTTCTTCTCCAAGCACCTGCACAAAGACCCACCGAGGTTATCCCTAGTAAAATCCCTCCGGCATAAGAGTAAGTATTCCGGGGTGGAGAGCTGAAAATGTATTGAGTTCAGTACTAGTCACATACCGTTGGGCAGTGGGTGCCCCAGTATATTTATAAGCGCTAGTGCTTGATTGGGGCCGTGACATTAGTGGGCCAGCTCAAGTTAATTAACATAATCTGCTGGACAACCAATGAGCAGACAAGTTAGCCCTCTAATCGTTTGGGCTGGCTTTTGAGCCCATAACTAGAGGCCCATGGGCCAGAGCCTCACAACGGCCTGGCGAACTCCCGAGTACTGAGGTGGTGAGCAAAGGGTGCCTCAGACGATCAGTTCGGAAGGTCGAACCTCAGCTTGCCAGTCCAGATTTCTTCACTGAGACGACCCTCAGTTCGGCTGGGGGACACCTCAACTCGATACTGAGAGGATTTCAGCTCTCATCCCGGCCGCTCTTCTATAATTGGGCGTATTTTGACCACGTGGTGTACCTGACGAGATTCTCCTATATCATAAGCAGAGATAGATGTTTTTTACTTGCTTCCTGGTGAACAACCAATTGGTTGTAATTGGGTCCTTAGTGTCAAATAATGAACTGACGGAACGATTGATTGATATAAAGCACGACTTGTCGCTAAGGGCTACACAAAAATTAGGCAAAGACTTTTGGTGCCACCTTTGAGCCGGTTGCTAAGTTGACTAATGTATGGCTTTTTGTTTAATAGGTTGCCTCTTATTCTTAGCCTTTGCACTAGTTAGATGTCAAGAATATCTTCCTTAACAGCAACTTGACTGAGACTATCTATATAGAGCCTTCACTGGGATTTCAGACTCATGAAGAGTATTCGGGCAATGTCTGTCGACTCCAAAAATTCCTCTATGGACTTGAGCAATCTTCTTGTGCATGGTTCAGGCGATTCAACGAAGTTATCCTTACTATGGGGTTACCCAATATCACTCATATCATACATGCTTCATTTATCACCAGCACCAAGGATAGTGCATCATTATCTCAATTTATATGGATGTCATTATTATCACAGACGCGCTTGGTATTAAGCAGGTAAAGAAAGATCTCAGATATATTTTTTACATCAAGGATTCGATCCCTCTTTGTTATTTTCTTGGTATTAAGATTGCTCAGTCTCAGCGAGGTATCTCTCTATCCCAAAAGGAATATGCCATTGATCTTTTTCAGGACCCTAGGATGTTTGGATATAGACTCGCTTCTACTCCCATGGATCGAAACCTTAAGTTAACAACAGACTCATGAGAATTATTATCAAACCCATTGGTATATCAACGAATTGTAGGTCGCCTCATCTATCTAAGTAATACAAGGGTTGATCTTACATATGCTGCTAGTGTTATGAGCTAGTTTATGCACTTACCACGTACACCACACTTGGATGTTGTCTACCATATTCTTCAGTACCTCAAAATATGCCCATGTCTTGGCCTCTTTCATATGACAGGGGAATAAGAGGGACTCTCCTACTTTACAGATGTCGACTATGCAAGATCAAAGGACAATAGACGTTCAACCTTTAGTCTGTGCACCTTTCATGGAAGACACTTAATCTCGTGGAAGAGTAAGAAGCAATCTATAGTCTCTCATTCTTTTGTTGAAGTTGAGTATCATGCCACGGCTGAGGGAACATGTGAACTCCTTTGGCTTAGTTCCCTTTTGACCGAGTTTGGACTTCCCGTGAAAAACTCATCTAAGTTGTTTTGTGACAACAAGTCCGCCATAATGCCATCCTCGGACTCAATCCTCCATAACAGGACAAAAGGCATCAAGGTAGATACTCACTTCATTTGTGAGAAAGTCTGACCAGGAATCATCACACCTACCTTTGTCCCATCTTCCGAACAGGTCGCTGATATGTTCACCAAATTCACATGACCATCTTTTCTTCAGTCAGCTTTTGGCAAGGTAAGACTCATCAACATTTTTACCCCGGCTTGAGAGAGAATGTTGAAATATGATACTTCTGCGTTTATTTTTATTTTTGATATCTTTATTGTGGGACTTTATTAATCCATTTATTCTAGTGATATCCTTATTAATTCAGCCTACTCCTTTGGCTATATAATTAGATGAATAGAACCATTCTTTATATACAAACATAATATAATATTTTTTTTTCTCCTATTGCTAAATCCTTTTGTCTAGATCATGGCGCATTTTTTATGTATATAAATATGTAATCCACATAATCAATTTCTTGTAAAGATTATTATTTTCTTTCTCTATAGATCAAAAATGTCTAACAATAAACAAATATAATTCCAGTAAATTTTAAAAGGTTATATTGGATAAAACACTGGCACACATGCCTTGCACGTGTCTTACACCTAGTTTATCAAGAGTGATGACTTCCACCAATACCTCAAGTGATAAAGACCGCTTGAATTAAAATAGTTGAAAGACCTTTGCGAGGTCAAAGATTCAAACATGCAGAAAAACACTATTTAGAAGGACAACTACACATTCCGAACGAGATTAGTCTCACACCCTGTGTGAGTATGAGAACACTCGTAAATATACCTAAAAAAAAAATCCGCTATTAAACTCTGAAAAATCACAGAAAAATGACAAAGCAGTTACAAATTTTTATCAGTTGTATTTTTTTTTTTTCGTATTTTAAAGGAAAGATTTCATAGATAATGCCAACCAAAAGAACAAACACGTTCAAGCCTCACCGGCTTACCGTCGCAAATTAATACAAACAAAATAAATTAGGTCACATTGATGGAAAAAAAAAATTGCCCAAGAGCCGGAAGTCAAAAAAAAGGGGAGCCGTATTATGCGGCTCCTCTACCTTCCTTCCCTGTCATAAAAATAAAATAAAAAATAAAAAATAAAAATATAATAATAATAATAATGATGAGTGAGAGAGCATAAATATTTACATGAATTATTATTACATATAAGAGTGAAGAAAAGCTCGGCTTTGAACATCATAATTTGATGTAGCTAAATTGGAGACCAATTCTGGCTCTAACCGAGATTAATCCTTGCATTCCCATCAAAAACTACGACAAAGGAAACTGTTACATGGCTAGGGTTTGGACAAGAACAACTTGAGTGAGAGATTAAAGAAGCTCATGGGATTTTGATCCTGCCGGAGTTGTGTTTGGTTGCATGAAATTAGAGCCTCAAAATTAGAATTAGAAATATAAATGCATCTTTTCAGTTTGCTGAAATTAATGACTTAGGGCATGTTTGATAAAAAAATTAAATGCTTAAAACTGATTATATTAAGTATTTAATTAATTAAGTTTGTTTAATAAATATAATTAATATCACTTAATTAATTAAGTTAACTTAAAAATTAAATCAAAATATGAGTAAAAAATTAAGTCAAGATTCCTTCACGTATTTCATTTTGCTGCTTAATGCACTTCATTATTTTTCACTTAAAAAAATTATATTTTGACCATTTTACCTTTGATCTCCTAAGAGGGTTTAATTAGGTTAGGATTAATGAGAATTGGATTAATTTTGGATTATTTTATGATTTTAATTTTATTTTATATTTAAATTATTGTTATAATTTAATTTAAGCAATCAAACTATATAAAAAATACATAATATTTACATATTTTTGGGTTAATTTCTACTTTTAATTTTAATATAATTTCTTTTTAAAAAAAAAAAAGACACCCTGATTTTATTGTTTTGTTCTCAATTTTTTATTTTTTTTTTCACATTATCTTAATTCAAAGGTAGTTATGTAAATTAAATAATTTTCAGCACACAAATTTTGTACTTATCAAATAAATAAAAAAAATTCAGCACTTAAATTTTCAGCACTTAAAAATTAAATCGTTATCAAACAAACTCTTAGTATACATTCTAAATTCAAGTTGAAGTTTTCAATTGTGAATCCCTTCATTTGAATTTCATTAATCCAAACGCAATCTAAAGTGGAGCGGTTGCCCAATAAATGCAAAGAACCATACCCTTACACAACCTAACATAGACCTCTCAATGTGATGAGAATCGACTAAGGCCACCGCATCAAACTTATGCACAACGGGCGAAAAAAAACCATTAGTGTCTCTCTTCCAGAAATAGTTAATTACAGCTGTTCAAGTAGCCGTTAAAAAAATTAAATTATTAGTGTCTCTTTCAGAAATAATTAATTACAGCTGTTCAAGTAGCCGTAAAAAAAATTATTAGTGTCTCTCTTCTAGAAATAATTAATTACAGCTGTTCAAGTAACCGCTATTTTTATTTTGTTTAGTAGTCGTTAAGTAGCTGTTATTCTTATTTTTGTTAAGTAGTCGTTATTCCTATTTTTATTAAGTAACTATTATTGTTTGTTATTCTAAGCCTATATTGTGATATGATCCTCACTACTGATATATCAATATTGAAGTTTTATTCTAACTCTAGATACAAACTATCTAGTATTCCATAAGATTATAGCTCACACAGCATTGAATGAATGTATAAGTGCATATATGGATTGATAAGCAAACCTCTAGATAGGTACATACTTCAATGCTTGGAAATTGCAATCCATTTTGACTCTGCTTCTTCATAGAGTAATTTCCTAATCACCAACTCGCTTCAGAATCAACTAAAGTGATGGTGGTGGAACCCTAGAGCTTGAGAATGAGGCCTATGGGACTGTGATCGCTACCGGTAATATCTGGGAGAATGTACGAGTCGTGAACATTGTCTGCTATTGATTCCGATGCAAGGAAGTAGTCAAGCCGCCACCCTGTTTCACATTTCAAAACAAAAATAAAATCTCAAATCAGTGTAGAAATCCAATACGCCTAACTCATTATCAAAAGATACCTTGTAAGATGAGGAATACCCTTAAACCTATATATAGTTCAGGATCAGGTAACACCAGCGATATGGGATTCAACATAGAGAGAAATGGAGAGAGAGAGAGAGAGAAGACTACTTATACCTTTATTAGATTTGCGTCCACCATGCCTGTAGCCCCAGTAAGTATAAGCAACGACGCCAGGATGTTGCCTCCTGAATGTATCCACGAACCCCCGATTCAAGAAGTTGGCCTCAAATGATTGTCTTTCTTCTTCTGTAAATCCAGCACTTCTTCGATTTCCCTACAACATTATGCGACAATTCAGACAAATATCTACAGTGGGAAAAAAACATTAAGAGCCCGTTTGGTTGCCTAAATTATGTGATTTTTAATGAATTAATTAGCATATTTCTTCATCTACCTATGGTTCAATCAAATTTATATATTGTATGTTTGAACAAAGAAACATAAAATTGCTTTAGTTTAATTAAAATTTTAAATTATGTTTTACTTCAATTACACAAGAAAATAGCATTTGTACTAAAACTGAAATGGTTAGCTAGCTAATTTAAGCATTTTTAATTCTTATAACCTAACACTAGACTATAACTTCATCAATTAACTAAATTAATATATATATATATATATATAATTTGTGAATTTAAGGACAACCAAACAGGCCGTAAAGAAATCATGATACACATTACTTACAGTTGGATCATAAATGTCTATCTCTTGATGAGCACAGTTCAAATCACCGGTCAAAATGACGGGCTTCGACTTTTCTAGATCCTGCATCAAGCATACATGAGAAGCATACATATGCATTAAACGCCTTGGCAGCAGAATATCGAGCATCAATCATATTTTTCTTTTACGTCATGGTGAAATTAGTAAATATTAACAAATGCAAATAAAGATTCATCTGTCATTCCTTTTCTCTCAATTTCAAAAGTAAAAAGAAGGAAAAAAAACTATGTAGAATGTGGTCCAGAGAACTTTTTAATGACAATATATTGAGAGTAAGAGAAGACAAACCATCAAAATTCAAAGAAAGAAATGGAACAGGTAATTATTACTGGAGTATGACATTGTCAGCTGGTGTCTTTTTGGTTTCAACAATAAAACGGTCAAAACCTGAAGTAAATTAAAATTATTGAGACTGTGTTTGGGTGAAGAATCTTGGGAGAGAGTTTTATTTTGACAAGGGATTTTGGAAATTTTGAAGTTAAAATCCCGAGTTTCACTATTCAGAAGTATTTTGTAAAACTCCTTGGAACTTTGAAATCGGATTCAAAGGGGATAAAATAGCATCTACAAATACCTCATAAACCCTAAACCTTAAATAGGGATTTGTTGTAAATCTTTCTGCAGACGGTGAAATTACATCAATAAAATTTCAATTTCAAAAATACACTCAAACAATGAATTTGAATGATGAGATTTTAAAATCCAAAATTTCAATATCCCCTGGTTTCTAAATTCCAAGAATTCATCAAATTTCTTATCCAAATGCATTGTTAGGGTGCGTTTGGATGAAGGATTTTGGGAGAGAATTTGATTTTGACAAGGGTTTTTTGAAATTCACAAGTTCAAATACCCTATTTGGATTTGTTAAGATAATTGAGAAATCGGAGAAGAATCATATATTGAAATTATGAGAAAAGATACAAGTATAATAAAACGATATACACATATTTATAGGGGAAGTGGGGGCTAGGGTTTTGCCGTAATGGGCCACGTGTGTCAAGCCTATATAATACATTAACATCCCCCCTCAAACTCAAGGCGGTAAGTGAGAGGTGAACTCGAGTTTAGAAACCAGAGAGTAAAAGCGTCCGGGTGGATGAACCTTAGTGAAAATGTATGTTGTCTGATCGGCTGAACTAACGGATTGTAGACGAAACGTATTCTAGAGAATGTGATGACGGATGAAGTGACAATCAGTCTCGATATGTTTTGTACGCTCGTGGAATACATCATTGTGAGCGATCTGAATAGCACTCCTGTTGTCACAATGTAGGGTAGTAACAGCAGGAGAAGTAATGCCTATGTCAGCGAGGAGCCATCGAAGCCAGAGAAATTCTTGAGTTACATCAGCCATGGCACGATATTCAGCTTCAGTACTGGAGCGAGTAATTACAATTTGTTTTTTACTACGCCAAGAAATGAGAGAATTGCCCAAAAAGAAACAGTAATCAGTGGTTGAACGTCTGTCGGTAGGGTCACTGGCCCAATCGGCATCAGAATAAGCTTGTAAGACGGGAGCAGACTGAGCTGAGAAATGAAGCCCATGAAATAATGTACCCTTGACATACCGAAGAATGCGAAGAACAGCCGAGTAATGGATGGTCTGAGGAGCGAACAAGAACTGGTTGACCTAATGAACGGCATAAGCAATGTCAAGGCGAGTAACAGTGAGGTATACAAGACTTCCAACTAGTTGGCGATATAGAGTGGCATCCTGAAGAAGTGAACCACCAAGTGGGGTAAGTTTGACATTCGGCTCGAGAGGAGTAGTGACAGTGGTTGAGTCAGTGATCCCAGCCTTGGAAAGGAGATCCGAGGCATATTTGGCCTGAGAGAGAAAATATCCATCAAAACCCGATGAGACTTCAAGACCAAGAAAATAGATGAGCACGCCAAGGTCTTACATCTCGAATTGGCCACTTAAAAACATTTTGAGTTCAGAAATACCGCGTATATTATCTCCAGTAATAACCATATCGTCTACGTATAGTAAAAGAAGGATAATACCATTTCCAGTATGGCAAATAAACAGAGCCGAATCATGAGTACTAGGTGTAAACCCAAACTAATGAATAGTAGTACTGAATTTTGCAAACCAGGCACGTAGAGCTTGTTTCAAACCATAAAGAGCATGGCGAAAACGATAGACTTTATTTCGAGAAGCAATCAGGCCAGGAGGGGTATGCATATATACTTCCTCAAGAAGATCGCCATTGAGAAATGCATTTTTGACATCTATTTGAAAGAGAGTCTATTTTCGAATGGCGGCAACAGCAAGAAGTGTACGGACAGATGTTAGCCTTGCCACGAGAGCAAATGTCTCTTCATAGTCAATACCATATTCCTAAGCAAATCCCTTGGCAACAAGTCGGGCTTTATATCGTTCAACAGAGCCATCAAAGTGCGTCTTGATCTTAAACATCCATTTACACACAATAGGAGTTTTTGCCAGGAGTAGATCTACAATATCCCAGGTATGAGTTTTGGCGAGGACCTGAAGTTCTTCGTCTATTGCTTTCTGCCAAAGAGGATTAGTAATAGCCTCCTTACAGGATTGAGGCTCGTGCAGATGAAGTATAGTAGAAAAACAATGAAAATCAAAAAGGTAATGTGGAGGATGAGTTACCCTAGTAGAGCGGCGAGGGTGATCTGGGGCATGGGTGTCAACGGAAGGCAGTACAGGATCATCAACCACAGGAGAAGTCTTAGGCATGGTCGCTGGAGTTGAAAGGATGAAATCAGCTAGTGGTTCTGGAGTGGGTTCAGCTGGTGGTTCTGTGATGGACTTAGCATAAGGTATAGGGCTAGGCTCAACTGGTGGTGTTGGAGTGGACTCAACAGTAACTGGAACTGTATCCTTTGAAAATAACTCAATGGATGGATCAGTGAAGAATCTGGAGTTGGTGAGGATTGACATGTCAAATGATTGTAAAGAAGAAAACATTTGATATTCCCAAAAGACGACATGTCGCGAGATACGAAGGGTTTTAGAAATGGGATCCCAGCACCGATACCCTTTATATTCGATGCCATATCCAAGAAAACAACACAGACGAGCCCTTGGTTCCAATTAGTTGTGTTCATGTGGTTTCAGAAGAACAAAACAGGCGCAACCAAAAACTCTGAGCTCAGAATAATCGGGAGTTTTACCGAAAAGGCGTTCAAAAGGAGACTGATTTTGGATTATAGCGGAAGGAACACGGTTTATTGTATAGACGGCGGTGAAGGCAGCCTCACCCCAAAAACGCTCAGGACATAATGAAAAAATCAGAAGAGCGCGAATTGTGTCAAGAATATGTCTATGTTTGTGTTCGACTCATCCATTTTGTTAAGATATACTAGGACACGAGCGATGGGGGAGTGTGCCATTTTTGCGAAGCAGGTTAAGAAAAACACGGTCCTTGTATTCCATTGCATTATCTGAGCGAAAAACTTTGATATTTCTAGAAAATTGGGTTTGAACCATAGAAGAAAATTCAGAATATATTTGGAATAGTTCAGATCGATGTCTCATAAGAAACAACTATGTATATCGAGAGTAGTCGTCCACAAAGATAACAAAGTAACGAAGGCTACCCATTGAGGCATGAGGAGAGAGCCCCCAAATATCAAAATGAATTAGATCAAAGGGTGCAAGGGAAATAGACTGACTCTATTTGAAAGGTAGGGCTGGTTGTTTTGCAAGTTGACAATGAATACATTTGAAGAACTCATGTTGAACTAAACCGAGCTGAACGCTAGAGATAAGCGATTAGAGTCGATTAGATGAAATGTGGCCTAAACGAGCATGCCAAAGTTGGGATGATGAGAGAGACATCAGTGGTTGTGGAGATAAGGATGAGGAAGAGGATAGTGGCGGTGGTGGTGAGGTTGCACAGGTTGATGAAGGAATATTTGGTTGTGGTGATGGTGGAGTTGGAGATGGAAGATGTAAATTGGTAAGTTCAAATAGGTGTCCAACCTTACGACCAGTCCCAAGAGTTTCTCCTGTCCGAGGATCCTGCACACGACAACCACTATTAGACAATATGACTTCAAATCCCAATTCACAAAGTTACCCAACAAACAAGAGATTTAAGGTGAGTTTTGGAATCAAATACGTGTCAGGAATAGAAAGATGGGAGGTAGAAACCTGACCAATATGTGTAACAAGCATTTGAAAACCATCAGCAATATGAATACTAGGGATATTCATCGCGGATAGTTTGGTTGAAAAAATATTGGGATCAAATGCCATGTGATTACAACAGGCAGAATCAAAGAACCAAGAGGAATTACCTATAGGAAATGAGAGAGCAGGAGAAAGATTTGTACCAGTACCAATTTTGGAAAAGATATGAAGGATGAATGAGGCAAAATCTGCAATAGACATGGTGACAGTAGAAGAGGTAAGATCCAAACCCTCTTTAGCATTGAAAATGAGCGAAGAATCCATAAGCATCGCTATTGAACCTGGAGAAGCTGTTGTCACTGATGGATTTAGAATGCCAAAATTATCATGAACCGATATGAAATCTCCAAGAACCGGGCGAAAAACGGGTGAACAGGCTTAGAAACCACACGAATATAAAAGAAAATATATTATGTGAGTCTCAAATCACAAAACGGAGGTCGGAAACAAAATCAGAACGTCGAAAAACCACAGGAACCGGTTCAAGTTGGCAGAAAACCGGTCAACAAAGGCCTTAACCGGGACAAAGAAGTATTGATGACGTGGCAGGGGGTTGAGATGGCAGTCAACGCTGATGTGGCAAAGGTCAACGCTGATGTGGCAAGGTCAACGCTGATGTGTCAAAGTCAACGCTGGCATGCGCTGACGGAGTGAGGACGTGGCGCTAACCTTGCGCTGACGTGGCGATGACGTGGCAGCAACGAAGAAGGACAGCGGCGCGTGAATCTGACGCGATTTTGCAGCAGCTTGTTCAGGTCACGCGTGTGGACGCGTGAACAGTAACCAGGCAACGAGACTTACGTTTTTGGAATCGTCTCAGCGATACGGTTCCAATGGTATATTGTAAGTTTAATTTGGAGCTCTGGTTGAGGCGGTGGAGCCCAAAATCCGAGACGTCGCGGCTAGTGGTTACTGCAGGCTGTTAGTGGCGCAAGGGAGCGCGTAAGTACTCCGATGGCGGTGATTTTGGTGGCGTTGCGTTCGTCTCTGCAAGACGAATTCGGTAGTGTGGTGGTTGTTTATACCGGAGTGATGTTGAAGTCTATAGCAATGACGAAATCCGTGGAAGAAAAGAGACGGCGGCGGAAGCGTTAGGGTGGCCAAAATTTTATTGAAAACAGGTTCAGAAAATACTTGCTCTTGATACCATCTTAAGATAATTGGGAAGTGGGAGAAGAATCATATATTGATATTATGAAAAAAGATACAAGTATAATACAACGATATACACATATTTATAGGGGAAGTGAGAGTTAGGGTTTTGCCCTAATGGGCCACGTGGTTCAAGTCCATATAATACATTAACAGGATTTATTTCGAGGGAACTTATAAAATTTCTTGGAATTTTGAAAATGGGATTTGAGGGGGAGATAAAATGACATCTCCAAATACCTCTTTTAGAAAGATTTTTTTTTTTTGGGTAGATTCTTCCAAATGAGATACACCTCTCCAAGTGAAAGTACATCGATCAAATTTCAATTTCCAAAAAAAATAAAAAATTGCAAATGATGAGTTTTAAAATTAAAAATTTCAAACATCCATCTTTCTAAATTCCATGAATCATCAAATTCCTTATCCAAATGCCCCTTCTTCCAAAAGTGCGATGAAGAAGGAGCTCAACATACGCAATTCAAAATTCACCATCCCAGGTGTAGACTGTGTAGCAGTAAGAAAATCATAACAACAGAACTCCAATGCACATGTATAAGATAAAGCTGTGCAGAAGTGCATATGCAACAGGATCCTTGACATGATGGAGCTAACCAAGAGAAAAGATAACTTACTTTCACGTAATTGCTGAGAGAAGGATCCCACTGTCCAACCCTGTAGGACTATAGCAAGCATAAAGTGATATTCACAATGAATCTTTAAGAAGGAAAAAAAAAAATTATGTACCGAGAATCGATTACCAGTCGTTTTAGCCCATCTCCAGAGTTGGGAACATATCCACTTAATAAATAAAAGGTATCGAACTCCACCGTCACAAGCCGTCCTTCACTATCATGATCCGGTATGCCTAGTCCATATCTGACGGAAACTGGTTTTATCTGTCAGAGAGGATTGAAATAATTTTCACAAAGACATAAAAAGCAACACAACAAAAATTCAAGCTAAATGCATAACCTTCAAAAATTACAAAGGATTACATACTCGGGAGATGATTGCAGTACCGGAATAGCCAAGTTTTGATACACTACATGTCCAGAAGCTGTCTCCATAGCCTTCTAGAAGGCTATGTTTGATAGCTTCAACATCTTTTTCCTGCTTTTACGAAGTGGAAAGGCAATAACTTCATAAAAAAAAACGAAATAAAAAAAAAACAGATCTTGAACCTTGTTATTGCCTCCTTAGCAAATAGTAACATAATGTATTAAGACAAATGGTGACATGAAAGAGCAAAACAATTACAGCTCGTTTGCTTGGAAGGAATGGAATGGGAGAAATAATGAATTGGATTTGTCAATGGAATCACTATTTCATTCTCTTGTTTGATTGTTACTTGTTACGGAATGAGAGAATGAATAGAATAATGAAACATTATAAAATTTCCATAATGCCCTTTCTAATAATAGATTATTTTTAAAAAAAAAATAATGCAAAACAGATTATTTCTAATAATAGAAATGGACTTTTGGGGAAATTGTTTTTTAATTCCATTGGACTGGGTTGATTCCAGTCCATGAACTATGAAATTCAATTCCATCATCTTTCATTCCAATGGAATCAAATTTTTTTATTTCATTGGACAAGCAAACAAGAGAATCGGAATCGACGGTGGAATGACGATTCCATTCCACTCCGATTCGTTCAACCAAACGAGCCGTTAGAGTTTATTCGGTTTGATATTCAAAAACACAGAAAAAAAATAGTAAATAGAGAGTATATGGATATAGTTTTTTAGAGAAAATCTATTTCAAAAGGTCAAAGAACATTTTTACAATCAGTTAAAAAAACATCAAAACAATTTTTTTCAATGCAGAGTACATTAAAATTAACAGCTACAATCTACATGCTCATTAAATATTTTTTATTCTTACTATGCACATTAGATATTTCCGGTTCTTACTGTGTTTTTAAAGTGAAATCAGAAATGTAAAGTTTAAACTAGTACCTTTAATGAACATTCTGATTCTTCCCATTACAGAACCAATACTAATAACGAAACAGCAAACTACAACTTGAATATTTGAGGTAAGAAAGAGAACGAGGAAAAAAAAGCATGCCTGAAGTTTGGTTTCTTGCAAGCACAACACATCAAAATCTTCTCTTTGTGCAAGTTGCAATGCCGAAAAGCCTTTCATTTTTAATAAAGCTCTTAGCCCATTGACATTCCAAGACAGTAACTTAACAGAGTTTATGTCATCAGCAAGAGGAGGAGGTCTCATATTCCTTGGATCATATGGAACCCACCATGCTTGTGGCTTTTTGTGGGCAAGAATTGTCCAAGGTTCGCCTTCAGTCGCCGAAAGAACAACCTTCTTTGAAGCTTCAACACGTTCATGAGTAATTTCTGATGATACTTTTCTCTTGGTGTGTTTAACCTCTGAAACAGCGGCTACATTCTGAACAAGGTCTTCTGCAGACAAACTTTTGACCTCCTGTTTTGAGATACTTTCTGAACAATTCGGTTGGGCTACAAAGGATTGTTGAAAAACAATCATCAAAAGCAATAAGAATCAAAATTCAATGTTTTAGACTGCGTTTGGGTAAGGACCGTAAGGTATTTGATTTCAATAAGAGATTTGTAACACATTTTTAACAAAACTTAGGAAAAATTCAAAAATCCCTTCTGAAATCAAGAACCTTAACCAAACAGACCATAAAGGTACGTTAGCGCAATTGCAATATAGGATAGGTTACCATCTTCTTTGCTACTCAGGAAAGTCTTCAAAGCACATACAAGATCACGCTTGCAACCTTTTGGGGGGATCCCAAAGCTCCTACAAAGTTTAATAATAATCATAATAGAAGTAAAATTGAAAGAAAGGAAAAATAAAGGAACCATTTTTCATCCGTTGAGTATGGAAACTCAATTTACAACCTCAGTGTTTGGTTCAAAAGAAAACAGGTTAGGAGTGAAAATTGATTGCTAAATATGTTACAATTGCACCTCATGCATGTTAATAATAAAGCATGTAATGCATTTAAATAAGAGCAGCAATAGGGGCATTAATGCGAACAAAATGAACCACGACCATATCTCCACACTTTTCCCTCACTTTCCATCCAAAGATGGGCAGAATGCAAATTATGGATCTTGACAAAAAGTTCCAATCCAGCTTTTCTTTTCCACCCTATTTTCCATGCAAACCAAACAACAGTGTGTTTTTGTCTTTCTCTAATTTCCTTTATGGCTTTCCTTTCCCAAGTATTTTCAGCTGAAGCAAACAGAACCTAAGAGGTACATGCGTAGAT
This sequence comes from Eucommia ulmoides, assembly GCA_016647705.1. Lineage (NCBI taxonomy): Eukaryota > Viridiplantae > Streptophyta > Magnoliopsida > Garryales > Eucommiaceae > Eucommia > Eucommia ulmoides. Next base: position 12,187,815 of record CM028327.1, on the reverse strand, counting down.
TCATATTTTATTCTATTTAAGTTTTGCCTCTATGCATGACCCTAAACAAAATGGCTAGCGCATCAAACAAAAAAATACCTTAATTTTAACCTAAGCTGTTGAACTGTCATTCTCTCAACCGTATCCAAATTATCCTCAAGAATCTCGCTTTCATAGGTTTCAACTTTGACAGCATCATCCTATATTCAAGACATTACTCAATGAACAAATATATAAATTGACAATGCAATAAAAGAAGAGCATAAATAAATAAATAAATAATATTAGTATATTACCCTTAGAACACCTTTTTCGGCTTGAGTTGATTTGGCCAGTTCATATGAGCTCGAGAGTCTTTTGGACCCCATCCTTCGTTTCACAGAAACAAGTGGCCCAGCTTTCGAATACCTTGGAAACACTGCAAAGCTACAATATTCGCCGTTATTTTAAGAGTGTGTTTGGGTGAGGTATTTGATTTCAAGAATGGAAAAAATTTCAAATCCGAAATACCTTCTTCAAATACCTTACCAAAACACACCCTGACCGTTTTAAGGAAAATGTTTTTCAGTAATTAAAATAATTCACAGAGACGATGATGATCATATATTCAGACTGAGTTCTCAGTGCTGTGTTCGGTTTGTCAGGAAAACAAAGAAAATCGAAGCAATAGATAACATTGATTATCTTTAGCTTTACAGAAGCAACCTACTTTCCAAATTCCTCGAAGTGATTGCAAATTTTCAGCCCATTCAGCTGAAAAATATTTCCATGGGAAATGAAAAATATAGATTTCCACTTTCACCATTCAATTGGAACTCATATCCTCGATTTGTTGGTGGAGAAACAAAGTAGGAAACAGAGAGTAAATTCAAAACATTTGAGTGTCGAATTTCCGACGATTACGACACCCGACACACCAGAAAGGAAAGAAAAAAAAAATAGTCAACCACTGAGTCTACTATCAGTATCGGTAACTCGGTATACCTTCTCAGATATGCGAAATTTTGGAAGCCTGCTTTGAGTGCTTGGTTCATGAGTAAAGCAGGACGACGAGGCGCAGGTTAACTACATGAATCTTAAACAAAGCGAAACAAAACGAACCGATGGAAATGGAGGTGTTACAGCATCGTGGCCAAATTTCGTTTTTGATTGTGTTTTAGTTTTTGCTCATTGCAGGGATTCTAGTGGAGAGAATTTTCGTGAATAAATTCGCAATATTTACATGAAACTATTATTAGTTATAACTTATTAACTATATTACATATATATATATATTTGTATAATATTAATTATATATATTTATATAATATTAATTACAAATAATATTTATGATATTTAACAAATATTACACAAAAATTAGTTTAATATTAATTGCATGTATTTGTGTAAAATTAATTACATATTACAACGTACATATATTTGTATAATACATTTAACAAATTTTTACACACAAATTAGTTACATATTACAAAATATATTAATATTTATTACATCTAACAAAAATTTTATATACAAATTAGTTACATGTAACTGCGCGAGTGCAGACACGTATATTGGGTCTTCTGCCTTTTTTTAATAGGCAGTACTAAAATACTAGTTGATTCCGCCTATGAGACTTTTTTTTTTAAATTAAGGGTAAACTAAGGATTTGTCACCGAATGCCTTCTTTTTTTTTTCCTTGATAAAGTGTGTCCTATTTGCTTAATACTCCACTAATCACTTCATTTGACAATTTTAAAGATGCACTCTTTCACATTAAGTTAGTCCATTCAAGATTAAATTCTTAGAGTGTTTCCCAAGATAATCCAATCCTGATTTAGAAGAAAATAGGACACATCTCATTGCCAACCGGATTAATACCTCCTGTGTCAGCACACGGCACACCTTGGTACAAAAATTGTGTATTATTCTTATAAATGTATTTTTATTAAAATTAAAAAATAAAATTTATTTTTCAAAATTTCTTATTTTTAAATCTATCTTATTTTCATTTTTTAATTTTTAATGTTATTATTTTATTTATTTTAAATTTGAATTAGTATTATGTATTTTTTTTTTCATGTAGTTTGAATCTAATTAATACATTTGATATGATGTATACAATTGAAAATAAACCTAGCTAAACTTAATTAAATCAAACTTAATCTAAACCTAACCAAACAAAACCCAAATTAACCAACCTTATTTAAACAAACCCAAATCAAATTAAAAGCCTCACATTCACAATTAAAACAAAATCAATACCCTAAAGTGAGTGAGAGAGAGAGACATGGTGCCTGGAGATTGAAGATGGACAAGCAAGCGAAGTTGTGCAAGATGGCGACAGAGTTAGGTAGGACAGTAGACGGAGTTGGGCTGAACATCAAATACTAGTAGGAGAAATTTGGGTTTCTACAAGAAGAATAAGATTTGATCACCAAAGTCGAGTTCTTTGTTGATCAATTTCTTTTAGTTTATAGTTTTAATAGTTAATTTTTTTCTTCAAGATTCATAACTGTTGGAGCAACGGCTACTCCAACGGTCATCCTGTTACTTTTTTGGCTGATGGTTCAAGATGTGCCAAACATGGCTAAGGCAGAACAGAGCACATATGCCATTTTGACATAGATTATCCAACATCTATTGGAGCGATTATTTTATTTATAAGGGCCAAAATGGACGTTATTTGAGGATGACATAGTATCTCCATCAGCTGTTGAAAATGCTCTATAAAGATTAGGAGTATGGGCTCGATAGGGAAATAGATATGATTATTTGTGAGGGATTTCGGCTCCAAAACCAAATTAAATCCGTGCCACAAAGTATAAAAATAATTTCATTTCAAAAGTTTTATATAGGTCGAAGAACAATTTTCATAGACCTTTTTTTTTTCAATAACAAATCCATCAAATTTTATTTTCTATTCAAGGGAGCTTCTATATGTACACCTTTTTTCAGTAAATATATATTATTTTTTCAAAAATAAATTAAAATTATTTTAAAATTACCATTTTACTCTTTTTAACATAATGTTATTTTTTACCCATAAATTTTTATAAATACAAGAGAGTTTGGGATTATGCTGAAGAATTGAGAAGATCAAATCCTGGAATAACAGTTGTTGTGAAATCTGAGTTTGATGAAGGAGTTGGGTAGCTTAGATTTGAGAGGATTTATGTTTATCTAAGAGCTCTGAAGTAGGGTTTTGGTAATGGTTGCAGACAAGTCTTGTGTTTAGACGGATGTTTTATTGAAGGGCCATTTCCTAGGCAGATCTTATGTGCAGTCGGTGTTGATGGAAACAATGGTATGTTTCCTCTTGCAAATGTTGTGGTAGAGGTTGAGAATACAGAGAGTGGGAAGTGGTTCATAAAGCTGGTTGTGAATGACATTGGGGTGATAAACCAATAGAATTGGACATTTATTTTAGATTAATAGAAGGTATAATTTTCTGTTTTTTCAATCAGTTATTTTTTTTGTCAATTTTCTGTATACTGTGTTGTTAATTTTGAACATAAGGTATAATTTTTTGTATTATTTTTTTTGGTTCATTTGTAATTTAACAAGGGTTGGAGACAGTGATGGATAATTTACTTCTTGGTACTGAGCACAAAAATTATTCGAGGCACATATATGACAACTATAAGAAGCAATTCAAAGGAAAAATCATGAAAAATGCATTGTGGTCTCGTAGTTCTATATCATGTGCATTATTTTGGGAGGGCCATGGAGAGATTGAGAAGTTTAGATCATAATGCATTTGAGTGAGTGAACAAGCATTACCGTAGGAAATGGGCTAGGTCTTAGTTCAGTCTAAACACCCAGTGCAATAAATTGTTGAATAATTTAGTTGAGTCTTTTGATGACTTCATCCTTAGTGCTAGGGATAAGCCAATTGTTACTTTGCTATAGACAATAAGGTGTTTATTAATGGAAAGAATACAAACAAAGAGAGAGAGCATAAGAAATATGGACAGTGCCTTAGGATCCAAAATTCATGAAGTAATAGAGAAGAATAAAGATGAGGCTGAGAAATGCAAAGCATTGTGGTCTGGGGGATTGATATTCCAAGTTCTGTGTTAAGATGAGGACCAATTTGTTGTTGATTTGGGCCATAGGACATGTGCTTGTAAGAAGTAAGACTTTTCTGGGATCCCATGTGAGCATGTCATTTCAGTAATTTGGAGTAAAAAAGAGAGCCCTAACAATTATGTTACCCACTGGTTTAAGAAGGAAACTTATCTAGCCACCTATTAGCCCAATCATACCACCCATGAATTCCTCCAACATGAGGCCTAAATCCCAATACATTGAGTTGTTACCACCTCTTCATCACACACAACCTGGGAGGCCTAAAAACGCAAGAAAAAAAAAAGACTGGATAAGACTGCAAGAAAGGGTAATCGATTGAAGATGGTTCAAATCAAGTAGCATAGGCCACAATAGTAGAACAAGTAAGGGTCAAGGTGGAAAGACAAACAAGAGGCAGAGGAAGAGAACCACTATAAGAATTTTCTATAATTAGTTTAATAAAAATTTGGAATTATGCTCTAATAGGGATCACAAAATGAATCTGCCACTCAAGGAGAAAATGAAGGAATATCTACTACTCAAACAACTCGTGGTTGTCTAGGAAGAAGAAGTAAAGCAATTACAAACCAAGAATTAAGGATTGACTGATTATTTCAGTTTAAATTTCTAGAGTTATGGATGTTCATTAAATTTGTTATTTTTATTAAATGGTGGTTGGTATAATTTTTTATTGATGCTTAGTATATTTTTGAATGATGGTTGGTAAAGTTTTTGAATGATGCCCGGTATAGTTTTTGTAATGATTGTTGCAATATTGGTTTGAAATTAGTGTTATCCTATTTTTTTTTTTTTTTTTTTTTTTTGAATGAAGGTTGCATTGGAATGGTTCAAATGGTGCAGTTTTTCCAGTGTTGTGTGTTGCATTTTTTCTAGTGTGTTGGAATGGTTTAAATGGTTGAAATGTTGCATTTTTTTAAGTGTTCTACGATTTTATTTTTTTTCCAGTGATTTGGAATGGTTTAAATGGTGAAATAGTGTTGTTTTGTGATTTGTTCATTAATAAATTTCCAGTTTTTCTTTTTTCTTATTAGAGATACACAATTCCAGTTCAAATTCCATACCAGAATGATGCATAATTTTTAGAAATTCAAAACAAACAAAAACAGAGTATTATCATAATAAAATAAAATAAAATAAAAAAAAATCCAGTATTTTGGAATGTATCAAATCGTTGAAATGGTGTTGTTTCTTTGTTTATGACTATTTTTTCAGTTCTTCTTCCTTATTTTGAGTATTTTCCAGTTCCAGTTCAAATTCCATTACAGATTGTTGCAGAATTTTTTCAAGAAATACTAAATTAACAAAAACAGAGTATTTTCATCAATAAATTGCAATGAACTGATATCAATAACAATAAAAAGAAAACAGAGATGAGAGATCATGTTTCAGAACTTTGAACTTAAAGCTAAAATTGAAATTAAAACTAGAGATCAAAAACAAAAACAAAAAAAAAATTACACCAACTTAATGAAAAAAAACATGAGCATTCAAGATCCAAAGATAACTCATATCACTTTTGAAAAAGAAAAACAATCAACGCCTATGACAAAATCAAACAAAACTACAAAATTATTTCCTTTCTTTGCTTCATGTTTGTTTTTGTCACAAGGAGAGGGATCAAACCACAAAAAAAAAAAAAAAAAAAAAATACACCCAACAACATCCTTCTCACATCCGTAGAACCTTATGTTAGGAAATTTTATTTCCTAATATATTTTGGGTAACATATTATTAACTTAATTATATTTTCTATTTAAATTTAATGGGCTAAAATTAAGTGATCTAATTAATTTGGGTAAGTTCGTAGACTACTCAAAAGAATGCGAGTTAAATGTGTAGATACCGGATTATTGTGGGGGTGATTAGGCAATTATGGGAACCCTAATCACAACATATATAAAGAAAACGTTAGGGTTATGGTCCCCAATACATCAAATCAAACGATGTCTCCCTTCTCCCTATCTAGAAGAGGAATGCCAGTCTCATTGAGGAACTTAGGTGATTTGGTTGAGGAATATCACGTACTCACTCGATCTGTGCCCTAATCGTGATCGATCATTGCAGATTTCCACATTGGTAGTCGATTGTTCATAATGGATTCAAGTACGCAATTTATGTGTATATTAGAACTCTTAATGATTTGACATGTTGATTTAGGTGTTATAGATTCATATCTATACGGATTACATCCCAACAGTCTACTTTACGTTGAATTATTAGGGTTCTTGAGTTTTTCAAGTTCATAGAATTTTAGGGTTTGAGTTTTCTCTATTAAAGTGTGACTATTTGTGAAATAGTAGAAGGAAACATTAAGATTTTTATGTGGTTTATGTGATTTGATTCAATATTTTGCTAAATATTACAGATTTGTTAAAGATCTAAGGAAAGAAAAACCCAAAATTTCTGAATTTTTTGGGTGTTTTCGCTGCAGAAATCTCATATTTGATTCATTCAGGGGAGGTTCGAATAGTTTTGACACCTGCTTGTATTTTGACAGTAACTTTCTCATCCAAACTCCGATTGAGTTGATTTAAGATTTTGTGGAAAGTTAATAAAGATATACAACTTTTATGTTTTGCATTTTTCTAGAATTAGATTGCATCATGGTCAAATTTAGGGCTTGAAGTTACTGCATTCAGACAGTTTTGACACTTGTTCATATTGTGGCTATAACTTTCTTGTCCAAACTTCGATTGAGGTAATTCATGATTATGTGAAAAGCTCAGAAAGAGATCTAAAACTTTTGTGTTTTTCATTTTTTCAGAATCAGATTGAATTATGGTCAAAATTGAGCTTGAAGTTACTGCACTTGTACTGCTGAATGAATCGATCAATCGAATTTCATAATTCAGTAGATCAATTGCTTCAGAAAGCCATTTTTCGGGTCTAATCGATTTGATCGACCGAACTATATTAGTTGGTCGACCGACTGCTTCAGAGCAGAGGCCAATTGGCTTTTATCCAATTCGGTCAACCGAACTTTTCAAGACCAGTCAACTGATTCGATGCCCTAACGTCAGAAATTTTAATTTGTTGCACGGGATTCGATTAACGAACCATTAGAACGGTCGCCTAATAAAATATTGTTTCTTAAACTAAATTAAAATGAAATAATATGTTACCAAAGTAATCTCTGTAGCGTAGTTTTATTTTATTTTGGGATATTAAAATGTTGATGTTTGTTATTTATGCAAACAATAGTCAGCCCAAATGAAGGTTATTGTTTGAACAAATAATAAGTATTGGTGGTTGTTGATGTTTGTTATTTATGCGAGCAATAACTGGCTCAAATGAAAGTTATTGTTTGGCAAAATAATGAACATTAATTGGACGATTATTATTTATACGAACAATAACCGGCCCAAATGAAGGTTATTATTTAACTAAATAATATTCATTGATTTGAAATGAGTATGGTTATTATTTATGTAATCACTAATCGGCCTAAATGAAGGTTATTGTTTGTCAAATAATAAATGTACATGGGGGAATAAATGTGTGGTGATTATTAAGTTTCCATATGAACAGTAGTCGGTCTAAAAAAAGGCTCATTGTTTGACATGATTTATTGTCAACATTTGATTACTGCATTGAGAGTATCACCTACAAGTTGGTGTTTGTGCTTAAAAGCTAAACATCAATGTTGTGGTAGGTATCTTGCGATGGGTCCCACCAATATAATTATTTTGTTTATATCATATGTGTTAAAGTTTTAATTTGACATAATTTTTTATGTTATGAGCTTGTGTTCGTCATTATTTTTTATTTAGTTAATGATTCTACTAGTACTATTACTGTCGACTTGAATTCTATTCCAATGCTTAACGGCATGAATTTTAAGGATTGGAGAGAGAACATTTCAATAGTTCTCAGCTGCATGGGTCTTGACTTTGCACTAAGGAAAGAACAACCTTTACCTCTCACTAAAGAAAATTCCCCTAAGGCTAAAAAAAAAAATGAGAATTGTGATTATTCTAATCGCATAAATCTTATGATGATCCAATGCAGCGTTTCGAAAACATTCAGAGGTGGTATATCCAATGAGGTAATTGTTGAGATGTTCCTTAAGGAAATAGAAAAATATTTTGTAAAGAACGAAAAGGTAGAGACAAGTACGCTTTTAGCTAATCTTGTCTCGATAAAGTATAAAGGAAAAGGGAACGTAAGAGAGTACATTATGGAAATATCCAATGTCGCTTCAGAACTAAAGGCACTAAAGTTAAAGCTGTCTAAGGACTAGCTCATGCATTTAGTACTTGTTTATCTTCCTACACAATACAGTTAGTTTACGGTGAATTATAATACTCGAAAAGATAAATAGACTCTTAATGTGCTCATATCTGACTGTGTGCAAGAAGAAGAAAACAATTAAGCGAGAAATGACAGAAAGTACTCACTTAACCATTACCTCTAATGGTAAGAAATGACAAAGAGAGAAAGGTCAGGAAGCTGCAGTTGGAATACGACAATCCAAATTGCAAAAGAATCAAGATTAAGAATTTACCTATTTTTTATGCAAGAAAGCTGGACATATGAAAATGGAGTGTTCCAAATACACCACATGACGTGTAAAGAAGAGTATATTTCTCACTCTACTTTGTTCTAAGGTTAATTTATCTTCCGTGCCTAGTCACACTTGGTGGGTAGATTCTGGTGCTAATACGCATGTAAGTGTGTCTATGTAGGGTAGCTTGTGGAGCCGAAAACCAATTGTTGCTAAAAGATGTATCTATGTAGGCAATGGTGAAACAGTTGTTATTGAGGCAATAGAGACTTTTAGATTATCTTTAAAGACTGATTACTGTTTGCTCAATGATCTACCCAAGAAGGGGGGGTGAATTGGGTAGTTATAAAAATTAAAACAAATTATCAACTTTCAACTCTTAAAATTTTAAATAATTAATTTAATCATAAATTAATTATTATCTTTATAATACAAGGGATAAGTGTATTCAATCTAGGTGCACACTCACTAAATTCAAGATTCCTTTCCCAGGTAGGAACCAAACTTTTACACTGATTCTTTTCACAGGCTCAGAATCAACCTTTATAATCTCTTTTCACAAGCTTAGGAATAATCTTATCTTTTTTTAGGCTCAAGATTAACCTAATCCTTTCACAGGCTAAGGATTAAACCTAATTCTTTTATACCTTAGACTAAGAATCAAACCTCACAAAAAATACTCCAAGTATCATTTTCACCGATAAGGATGAAACCGTTACAAATTACACAAACTAATTTTAATCAGGAAGAATTAAGCCTATCTCTTTTTATGGGAAAAGAGTAACCTAATCTTTTTATACTTTAGGAAAAGATCAATCCTCAATCTCTTTACCGAAAGATATTGAAACCTAGATATCCCTGATTAGATATTCTCAATAATATCTAATCCATACAACTCACCAATTACACAAATTGATAAGTTTTTCTCACTCGGAGTTTCTACTATCTTAGATTAATTTTACTTGATTAATGTCCCGAAATTACTAATGATAGAATTATACATGAGAAATTTAAAATATAAATGCAGGTAGCAAAAAATTGAGCATATAATCAGATTATCACCAAAAATCGTTTTAAAAGACTTTCAATGCTTTATACGTTCAAAAACGATTTCACAAGATCGAATTACCAAGAAAGAAATAATAATAATAAACTCAACAAAAAATAAGTTTGGAACGATCTCACTAGCAAAACACTGGAATAATGCAAATCATATCGCCAGACAGCTCAGATCGGTGATGCCGAATAAATTATCGCTTTAACTCAAGAACTTCAATACTAGAATGATTTTACGATAATATCTCAGTATAATATCAGATTGATAACTCTCAATAAGCTTAGGAACTGAATAGTTCATGATGGTATGATCTCTTATCTCTAAAAAATACAGGTTTATTTAAACAGTTTTGAAACAGGCCCTCTGACGACTAATTCGCACATGTTACGACAATAAAATGTACATATAGACCCCATATATCAATACATATTAATCCTGGTTCAATTCTCGTAAATTCAGCTTTAGAAATATTCAATTAAGTCATCCAAATAATTCTCAATCTCAAATCAAGTAAATATAAATTATTAAATGTACCATTTTGAGAAATATTCAAAATATATGAACCATATCTTTAGAGACATCAAAATAGCAACTATATATCTTAAATAATATCAAATCCCTAAGATATCTCTCTGATTTTATTCATAAAACGGCTAGTAACGGTTACTTTTTGATCAAATCCACGAAATCCTCTAAACCTTAAACAAACCCATCAATTGACCGACCAAACGCCATAAGTCGACCTGATCGATTCAGGTTGTAGCCCAAGCCAAAAATATTTGCCTATTAGTCGACTGATATTTCATAGGTCAATTGACCGATCAATTCAAGATGTTCCCCAGGCCATTTATCAGCCATGGTCGGTTGACCGATCCTCCATGATTTTTCGACTCATCAATTCAGAGAGTTTATCTATAGGCCATAAGTCGACCGATCTCTCCTTGGTTGGTTGACCAATCGATCTAGAGATTGCACCATTTTCCCAATTTTCCCTCATCAGTTGATCGATCTACCCAGGTAAGTCGAGCGATCATTGGTGGATCACTTCTTCCTTAGTTAAATTTAGCTCCAATATTTAACGTTTTTACCCCTTTCACCGATTTTTTTCTTGATTAACTTAATTGAGACTTTAAATCAATTTTAATCACTAATTTTTCTTAGGTCAATATTTCTTCTTTAATTTCACATTAAGCAAATATGTTAATTAATTAGGATCCTGATAAAAACACACATAAACATAAATTTATTTTGTGTCGTGTGTAATCCTAATCGAGATGTATTAAGAGTAAAATTAACCTTGGTTGTTTTCTCCGAAATTCTTCAAAGTCTTCAGTCTCTTAATGCTCATCTCTTTGTCAGTCTCTTTGCATCCTTAACAATTTCTTCATGATAAAATCATCAATGGAACTTTTACACTGAAACACTTAATCAACTTGTTAGTTCCACAAAAAATATCAACATTTAATTATTCATCAAAATCTTTGAATCAACAACCTCCCCCTTTTTTTATGATGACAATTAATTTTAATATTTTTGTCAAAATAAAATGTAACTACATTCCCCCTAAATTCGAGGATGGGTTTTTTAACTCATTAAAATACAATCATGAAGAATATTTTCAAAAATACATAAGATATTCAACAAAGTATAAAATATAATCAATAAACAATAAACTCCCTCTACATAAGTGCAATGCTTAGGCGAACAAATCTAAACATTAACTAATCTCATTTTAAGCATAATTATGGTTTCCCCCTTTATAGATATTCAACAAAATATCAACTAATTCTCCCCCTTCGTCATCTCAAAAAGTGGCGAAGGGGAACTACAAACATCAATTCTGGGCAATCATCATTATACCTAGGCTATACCAAAAACTACATTCTAAGCATGCAATCTTCTCCTATATAATTGTAAATGAGCAAATTCATGCATAGGAGAATAATCTTGAGGCAATCATAACATTTCAACAATGTAGCATGATATCAATTAATATCTTCCTTATAGATAGAATCTAGAAACATCTAATCATTAATGCACTATGACAAGAAATATATTTCACTAATAATTTATGAAATTGTCAATCATAAATCTCATGCATGCATTTATCACGGTTGTGATCAATACTTAGAATTCAACATATATAATTTATTTATCATTTAAATAACCGTAATATTTCTAAATCACCTAACATGTTTTTAAAATCAAACATATGATCACAACTTGATATAAGCACATAAAAATATGTTAATACTCCTTAACTAAATATGATTCTCAAAATCATCATGCAATATTTCTAAGGCAGCAAATAAACTCCATTTACATCAGTTCAATGCTTAGGCGAACAAATCTAAACATTAACTAATCTCATTTTAAGCACAATTACGGTTTCCCCCTTTATAGATATTCAACAAAATATCAACTAATTCTCCTCCTTTATCATCTCAAAAAGTAGGGAAGGGGAACCACAAACATCAATTCTAGGCAATCATCATTTTGCCTAGGCTATACCAAAAATATCATTCTAAGCATGCAATCTTCCCCTATATAATTGTAAATGAGCAAATTCATGCATAGGAGAATAATCTTGAGGCAATCATAACATTTTAACAATGTAGCATGATATCAATTAATATCTTCCTTATAGATAGAATCTAAAAACATCTAATCGTTAATCCACTATGACAAGAAACATATTTCACTAATAATTTATGAAATTGTCAATCATAAATCTCATGCATGCATTTATCACAATTGTGATCAATACTTAGAATTAAACATATATAATTTATTTATCATTTAAATAACCGCAATATTTCTAAATCACCTAACATGTTTTTAAAATCAAACATATGATCACAACTTGATATAAGCACAAAAAAACATGTTAATATCCCTTAACTAAATATGATTCTCAAAATCATCATGCAATATTTCTAAGGTAGCAAATAAGCAAATCATTTAGTGTAAGTCTTAGAAACCAGTACCAACTTACCTATTTGGTAAGTCGGACACCTCCCTCTTTAACAAATTTATTAAATTTAAATTACGAGGGGTTAGGAGTACCTTTTATATCTTTCGGCACTATTTTACTTTTTACCTCATTTGTACTCATGATTGATTTGGGTGCACAATTCTTCTTGGCCTGTCCGTATCTTTTCTACCTTTGATTATTTCTATTTGATTTATTGATGATTCATATCACTTGTGGCTTTCTGGTGATATCTCATCTTGGTTTTGACAATTCTTTTCTAATTTCATGTTTCGCTTGTGGTTTCTTTGTAATTTCACATTTTGTCTTTGGTGCATCTTTTCGCTTTGTATGTGTCGCTAGTAGATCCTTTGTGACTTCCTGTCTTGGATTTGATATAACTTATTTGTTTATTCCTTCCGGTCCACTCCTGACATTATGTAACTCTGCACAAGACATTTCAACAGCTTTCTTCGGTATTTATTTCATTTTGGATCTATTTTTGTTAGTCATGAACTTAGAGTTCTTGAACGGACATGATACTTTAAAATGCCCAACCCTATTGCAATAATAACATCTCAAATTCGATTTATCATAGAAAGCACGAGATGCAAAAAACTAAATCATTTATAATAATATCAACAAAACCATCACTGGCTTGTGATGAAGGATGAGACGATGAAATATATTCACTTTACCTAGAAAAAACATTTTCAGAAGCTCTTGAAATAGATCTGAGGTCGGATTTTGATTTTTTAAAATTTTTCGTAAGTAAATCGACTTTTGAATCAAGATCTGACCTTTGCCTGAAAATCATGTCAAAGTTATTTTTTAAAACTCGATTTTCATTTTCAAGCAAATTCACTTTAGAGAGCAAATTATTAATTTAAAAAATGGCGTTTGAAAACTCTTTTGTATCACAATAATCATCCAAGTGCACTTTAGATTTTCGAACACTTTTTCTTCCATTTTCAAAAGAATCAATTTTTCTTTTTAAACTCAAGCTCTCTTTAGCAAAAAGTAGTATGAAAGAAAGTAATTTTTCAATAACAATATGGACATTTTCATTATCATATATGGATCTATCACCATCAAGAGAAGATACACAAAAAATATTATCCATGGTGTATGCAAGTGACCGATTTAGCTAGGATGTTAAGCCTAACGAGTTAAAACCAACTCTGATACCAATTGTTGGCCCAATGATCTACCCAAGAGGGGGGGTGAATTGGGTAGTTATAAAAATTAAAACAAATTATCAACTTTCAACACTTAAAAATTCAAATAATTAATTTAATCCTAAATTAATTATTATATTTATAATACAGTGGATAAGTGTATTCAATCTAGGTGCATACCTACTAAACTCAAGATTCCTTTCCTAGGTAGGAAACAAACTCTTACACTGATTCTTTTCATAGGCTCAGAATCAACTTTTACAATCCCTTTTCACAGGCTCAAGAATAACCTTATCTTTTTTCAGGCTCAAGATTAACCTAATCATTTCACAGGCTAAATATTAAATCTAATTCTTTTATACCTTATGCTAAGAATCAAACCTTACCAAAAACACTCCAAGTTTCCTTTTCACCGGTAAGGATAGAACCGTTACAAATTACACAAACTAATTCTAATCAGGAAGAATTACTCCTATCTCTTTTTACGGGAAAAGAGTAACATAATCTTTTTATACTTTAGAAAAAGATTAATTCTCAGTCTCTTTACCGGAAGAGATTAAAATCCAGCTACTCTTGATTAGATATTCTCAATAATATCTAATCCGCATAACTCACCAATTATACAAATTGATAAGTTTTTCCCACTCAGAACTTCTATCACCTCAAATTAAAATCTGATTATAAAATAATGCGGGTAGCATAAAATTGAGCACGTAATCAGATTATCACCAAAAATTATTTTAAAAGACTTTTTATGTTTTTAATGTTCAAAAACGATTTCACAAGATCGAACTACCAAGAAAACAATAATAATAATAAACTCAATAAAAAATAAGGTTGGAATGATCTCACCAGAAAAACACCAAAAGAATGCAAATTAGATCGCTAGAGACTGTGCCATTTTCCCAGCTTCTCCTCATTAGTTGACCGATCCACCCAGGCAAGTTGACCGATCATTGTTGGATCACTTCTTCTTTAGTTAAATTTAACTCAAATCTTCTACGTTTTTACCCCTTTTACCGATTTCTCTTTTTGGTTAACTTAATTGACACTTTAAATTAATTTTAATCACTAATCTTTCTTAGGTTAATATTTATTCTTCAATTTCACATTGGAGCAAATATGTTAACTAATTAAGATCCTGATAAAAACACACATAAACATAAATTCATTTTGTGTCGTGTGTGATCCTAATCGGGATACATTAAGAGTAAAAATTAATCTGAGGTTTTTTCTCCTAAAGTCTTTAAAGTCGTCAGTTTCTTAATGCTCATCTCTTTGTCAATCTCTTTGCATCCTTATCATCCTCAACAATTTATTCATGATAAAATCATCAATGAAATTTTTACACTGAAACATTTAATCAACTTATTAGTTCCATAAAAAATATCAACATTTAATTATTCCTCAAAATCTTAGGATCAACATTTGTTACTTTTTGGATTTAAAAGAGACATATGTTGTACTGTCATTTAGATGATATTTGGTTTCTATTTCTACTTTGGACAAATTTTATTTTTCTTGTTCATTTGGAAACAATAACCTCAATCTTTTGTGAGATTCAAATATTATTGCAACTAGTGCTTTAATTGATAATTTATAGTTGTTGGATATTATTACTTCACATAACGAAATCTTGCAGACAACTAATTGTGGTACCAAATACCAATTAACTAATGAGAATTACATCATACTTTGGCACAAGCGTCTAAGACATGTCTCTAAACAGTTAATAGAGAGGTTTATTTCTAACGGAATTCTTGATCCCCTTGATTTAACAAATTTCAAAGTTTGTATTGAAAGTGAAAAGGGAAAACAGACAAATATAAGAAAATTGGGTGCCAATAGGAGTTTTGGTGTCTTAGAACTAATACATATTGCAGACCATTCCCTATGACATCTTGGAATGGATAACAATATTTTATTACGTTCATAAATGACTACTTTCCTTATGGGTACCCATATTTAATTCATGAGAAGTCTCAATCCTTAGACGTATTTAAGTCTTTTAAAGCTGAAATTGAACTTCAACTTGGAAAGAAAATTAAGGCTATCAAATCGGACTGTGGTGGTGAATACTACGGGAGATTTGACAAATCAGGAAAACAACATCCAGGACCCTTTGCTAAATTCCTAGAGGAATACGAAATCGTCCCACAGTACACTATGCTGGGCAAACCTGGCATGAACCATTTTGCTGAGAGACGAAACATAATGCTTAAGGACGTGGTAAGAAGTATGATAATTCATTATTCTTTACCAGAATCACTCTAGGGAGAAGGGCTTAAGAATGCAGAACAGGGTACCAAGTAAAGTAGTAGCGAAAACCACTTATGAACTATGGTTAGGCGTACAGCCTAGCATAAGGCATTTACACGTTTGGAGTTGTCCAGCTGAAACAAGACCTTATAGGCCAAATAAAAGAAAACTAGACTCGAGAACAATTAGCTACTGCTTTGTTGGGTACACTGAACGGTCAAGATAATTTACGTTTTATATAATCCCTCGAATTAGACATTTTTCAAGATGGAAAATACGAGATTCCTTGAGGATGTTGAGTTTGAGGGAGAAAAAAACATAAGGAATGTTATCTTGGAAGAAGAATCTGCTATTGACGGTGATCAGGTCTCTATACCTATTGCTGTTTAAGGCACAATTTTCTTCAAATGAGAATCTACTATTGAAGGTGATCTGGTCTCTATAGAAATTGTTGCTCAAGACACAATTCTAACTCTACATAACAATGTTTAGGCTCATATTCCTGACATTGTTCCAGACTAAGACAACAATGAGATTATTCCTCAAACACAACCTATAGAACAAACTCAACAATCTTAAAAAGTGCCATTAAGGAGATCCACTAAGGAGATGAGAAGTGCTATTTCGGATGATTATATCGTTCTTCTCTAAAGACATAAGTTTGAAATTGGGATAATGGAAGATGATCCAATCGACTTCCATCAAGTCAAACAAAGTCTAGACTCTCAAAAGTGGATTATAAAGCGACTTCCTCTCTAGTTTCATCAAACAAGCTTCCCGTCAATGGTGTCACAAATTTCATCAAATCATTGTATTATATGGTTTTGAGGTAAATGTAGTTGATGATTGTACATACCACAAGTTTAGTGGGAGTAAATTCCTTTTTCTAGTGTTATATGTCGATGATATACGGATGGCTAGCAGTGATATAGGCTTATTGCACGAAATCAAGAGATTTATAACTAAGAATTTTGAAATGAAAGATCTTGGAGATGCCTATTTTGTATTAGGAATAAAGATACGTCGAGATCTTTCTCGGAGTATCTTTGGGTTATTACAAAAGAGCTATATCGATAAGGTGCTTGCTAGATTTGGCATGAAAGATTGTGCACTGGGAAATACTATTGTCGCTAAAGGAGACATGTTTAGTCTCACTCAATGCCCTAAGAATGAGTTGGAAAAGAAAGAGATGCAAAATATTCCCTACGCATCAGTAGTAGGGAGTCTTGTGTACGCTCAATTATGTACGCGTCCGAATTCAACGTTTATATTTAGAATGTTGGGCAGATAATTAAGTAATCCTGGGATAGATTGTTGGAAACAAGCTAAACGAGTTATAAGGTATTTACAGAAACAAAAGATTACATGCGCACTTATCGGAAGACAATCATTTAGAGATTATTGGGTATTTTGATTCCGATCAAATTTCTACTTGCTAAAGAGAGAATTCAGAGTATGATATTATATATAGAACATATGGGAATAAACTCCATGATTGCGGATCCGCTCACTAAAAGTTTGTCACCTAAGGTATTTTATAAGCACACTGCTCGTATGGGTGCAGTTTTATCTAATTATGTGCTAGTTTAGTGGGAGTTTGTGTTTGTTGAATGTTCTTTTATTAAATATGTATATTTGATTTCTGCAGAATAAAGTAGATGGATTAAATTTTATTTACTCTGATTCTATTCTTTCTAATTGTGATTTAATATTAGGATAGAAAGACTAAGGATTGATCTCACTAAAGACTAAAGAATTATCAGTTGCAAATAGGCATGTCTGAGATCACATTGCATATAATTTTCATGCTACTCATCCACATTTAATCTATGTCAATGAGTGCATTAGTATGGTGATTGTCATGGTTTAATCACGACTATATTGTGATAAAAGTCGTAGTAACTCCGCGGCTAGTATATGAAATGGATCAAATTGTTTAAGGAGAAATCTAAGGATAAATAGCATACAGATGTGCGCCTAAAGAATTTTGTGATATAATTGTTTCAAAATAATATGTAACTCAAGTGGGAGATTGTTATGGAATTTTATTTCCTAATCTATTTTGGGGAACATATTATTAACTCAATTATATATGTCATTTAAATTTAATGGGCTAAAATTAAGTGATTTAATTAATTCGGGTAAACCCATAAACTACTTAAAAGAATGTGGGTTAAATGTATAGACCGGATTATTATGGGGTGATTAGGGGATTATGGGAACCCTAATCACACCATATATCAAGAAAATATTAGGGTTATGGTCCCCAATATACCAAATCAAATGACGGCTCCATTCTCTCCATCTAGAAGAGGAACAACAGTCCCATCGAGGAACTAAGGCGATTTAGTGAGGAAGATCACATATTCACTCGATCCGTGCCCTATACGTGATCGATCGTCGTAGATTTCCACATCGGTAGTTGATTGTTCATAATAGATCTAGGTACGCAATTTACGTGTATATTAGAACTCTTGATGATTTGACATGTTGATTTAAGTGTTATAGATTTAAATATATAGAGATTAAATCTTAACATTTTCATGAGGAATTTTCAACCGTCCATAAAGCTCTAACAACAACCATTCATTCACAATGACAGAACACTATGTTCTTCCTCCCCATTTTGCGATCTGGATTGCGGAAGCTTCAACTTCAGCTTCGAAATCCGAAGCTATGATGGACTTTCTTTTTCTCCTCTTCAATCTTCCTCTCATCTCGTTGTTTTTTTTTTCTTCTGAAAATAAAGCAATAGACCCGGACCATCCTTTAATGGTTATCAAGGTGCTTTAGGCAGGAAGGAGAGAACCCATTTCCCTCCTGTTCGTTTTTTTTTTTAAATTAAGACATATAAAAGAGTGTAAAAGATTAAATGACCATTATACCCATTTAAAAACCATGTGCAATGCACATGGGCCCATATCCATCCATTTTGAATGGAAAAATCTAACAGAATGACTAATGAAAATCGACTCCATACTTAGAGAGTTTAAACTGAAACGCCACAAATTTAATAGACCACATATAAATGTGTATATCTAGAAGTTTTAAAAGATAATTTGCCCAAAGATAAAATTTAGACAATTTTCTGGGTGGATTTAAGAAATTCATATTTTTTGAAAAAAAAAAAATATTCGAAAAGACATGATCAACTAAAGGTAAAAACGTAGAGAATATTAACAACATCATATTTTTTAAAAATGTAATATTTCAAATCAAAATATAAAAAACAGACCATATCTTTAGTGGTGGAATAACTTTCAATTTGATAGATTTTTGTAATATATACAAAAAGGAAAAGAAAAAAAAATCGGTGGATTATATAAAAAAACTCATGTTTCAAAAAAATAAATATAAATCGACTAAAATTAAAAAATAGACAACGTGAACAATATTAAAAATGTTCAAAAAAATGTATCCCATATTTTATATACAAAATGTTCAAAAACATTAAAAATCAAATCAAATATAGACCATATTTTTGGTGCGGGATGACTTCCAAATTTGATAGAGTAATGTAAAATATAAAAAACAAAATGAAATAGAACTGTTAAAGGTAGACCACAAATAAATTTGCAATTGTTGTTGATATTTTGTTGATGATTATTAAATTTGTTCTTGTATTTTCTTAATCAATTCAATTAATATATTGATTTTAACTTATGGTATGCTTTATGCAAATTTTATGTGTTTTGCAATTTGTTCAATTTTAAAATACTGCCTTTTGACATGGGCAAAGGCTAGTGCATGTGTGTGTTTGTATGTTTGTGAGTTTATTGACAGAATTGTGTTGCGAGAATCCATTCAAACTTCTTGTGACTAAAATAACCCACAATTATATAATAAAGGAGGACGGATATAGTTTGTCTGAGATATTTTGCTAACACATTTTTAGGCATGGATTGAGGGCTGATTGAGGAACATCAATTTTATTTTAGGCATTGATTTGCCAAATTTCCCCCAATTAAAAATTTAATTTAGTTAATTAACCTTTTAGTTGCTTCCATAAATTATTATTTCTATCCCCTCTCATTCCACTAAGAATATCTCTCCCCAATTTTCGGTTTTCTTTCCTAGATCCCGAAACCCTAATCCTCTTGGTTACGTGCCACTTCCGATTTCAATCCTTAATTAGGGTATTACCATAACTTCACTCACTCTTTGTCTCTCGCACCCACAAGCCTCTGCTCCTCTTTAGCTGTTCTCTCCTTCAATCGAAGCTCATCCCCAGAGCAGCGATATCAACGCCATCAATATAGCCACATCCTCTCTCTCTCTCTCTCTCTCTCAGAAAAAGAAGAAGAAGAGAAGTAGAAGATTTTGTCACACCATCACCATAATGCTTTCTCGAAGATTTTGTCACCGCTATCGCCATGGCCACGTTGACTACCGCTATCATTCTAATTAATTTTCATCGCCACTAATCCATCTTCGTTGGTATCAATATTCAATAGTTTCTCTACTTTTTTTCCTCAAAGCGGTGGTATATAGCCCTCCACGAGACAATATTGATAGGTGTGATTTATCTATTTATTCCCAAATCGGTTTTGTTAGTTTTAGAGTATTTTTATAGTTCTTTTTATATGTTATAATATGTTTTTATTCTTTTTGGTATAAATCAGGTGTGTGGGATAAAAATGAATGATAATGGATCATAAACGATCATATCAGATTAAGAACGGTGGGAAAACAAGGACGAGGGCAATATTCTGAAAGGCAGCCCACCGCCGCGGTGTTCAGACTACCGCCACAGCAATGAATATGCAGAGAGGCGCCTTTTCTGCTGGAAACTCACCGCCTCGGCGGTGAAACTGCAGAGATCTCCTGAATCCACCGCCTTCTCTACCACTGCGGTGAAGATCAAACTGACATACCTACCGCCTAGACGGTCAGCTCTGCGCAAATTTAGATATTTTTTTTTTATATTTTTTAGGATATTTTTCCTATTTAATCTCCTGTCCTTTCTCATTTTCGATTTTCGACCACCCTTGGGATATACTTAGGGTTAGGTTGAGAGATTTTAGAGGGAGAGCTCACAACCCAAAGGAGGAGAAGAAGGAGACGCAATTGTGGAACGGTTCAAGCGCCAAATCCTCGGATATAGGCTAAGTTTCTTCGTTCTTCTTTTATTTCTTTAACTTTGGTAGTTGTTGAGCATATTTAGATCATTTTTTTTTATTGTATATACGGTTATGGCCGTTAGCTAAATGTGGATTGTTTAGGGATTAACAATATATTTATAAATATGTGGTTATTTTGATTTCGGTGTTTCGTTTATGGTTATTCTTCGTTATTTGGATTGTGTTTACCGTTATTCTTTGATATTATGCTTATTTAGATAATTAGAGAATACGGGGTTTGACACTCGGGAGAGGTAACCTCGGATTTGGACTATGATTTAAACACAACACGACAATCTAACGACCTGAGAGAGCGTTAGAAAGTGTGCAATCAATGACGTTGGGGTGAGACTCATGTGATTATGTGTTAGAAAATGCATTCGAGGGGGACTTCGGCGTCAACGCGAAATCACATATTCGCTCACTTTACATTCAGAAGAGGGAGCGAGCGAATTTACGATACAGAGATTGTCAAATAGGCTGAATACCATTAATGTAAGTCAAACGAGATTGAACACGTATTTGTAAACCAAGTTAATCCCTAAACAATTCTTTTCCCTAAAACATCTCATATTATTAGTGTAGATTAAATTTAGTTATATTAGTTTAGTTTATATTAATTTTATATACATTTTTATCGCCTAGATAAAGTTAGACACACGGTACTCGATAATAATAATAACCAATCCTTATGGACACGATACCCTTACTCTTTCAATCTATACTAAAACTTGATCCGTATACTTGCAGTGTAAGTTAGCGACGTAATATTCCGCTACCAAGTTATCATTGGAGCCTTATCAAAATCATTGCTTGGTGAAAAATTACAACCAATAATTTGAAATGCAAATTTACGATTTTTTATTTGACTATGTTATTTGATTATGTTCGAAGTTGAATTGAGATTAACAGTGAGAAAGAAAATTTGCCTCTTATTCTATATGTGGTTGTAAGATTTACGATGACAGTGGATTTATGGTGGCCATAGGATGAATATTGTTTTAGTTTAAATATTGGTTTTTTATTTAGGGTTTTTAATTATCTATAATATTTATATTTAGAGGGTTCTGAATTCTTAAATTAAGGGATTAATCCATGAAATTTAATTGCTTTTCAATTACTTTCAGAAATTTATGGATCAAATTTAAACTTTTAAATCTTTTTTTTTTTTTAATCCCAATTTACATCTTGGATGATTTTTAATCTATATTGGTTGATTTTTATTTTTTTTAGCCAATTCAAATTTGAAGAGCACGGGTTAAATGAGATCAAAAGCATGTACACATGCTAGATTGAGCAATACCACTAATATAACATTCGTCCCTCTAAAGATCTCTCAATAAATTATGCATCTCAACTGACTTAAATTTTTTACAGCGTGGTCACCATAGAAGAAATTCCTATTAAGATATGTAACAATTAACAATCAAGAACATCCTTGGTTATATTTTTATAAATCAATGAATCTTTAAGATAAACATGTATTTTTAAGGTTTATATATGTCTATATATTTTTTTTAAATTGGGTTGAATTAGAGTAGTGCTTTTAGGCATGTTGGGTGCATATTGGGTTTAAGTGTTTATTAATTTAAAGCATTAATGTATTTATTTGACTGCAATGCCATTGTAGATGTGATTTAAATATGGGTATTTCAGAGAATTACTTGAAGTGTGAGGGGAATTCAAACTGAAAAATAATGCAACCAAATTTGATAATACTGATTTTTTTATTAGAGTTGTGGCGATAACTATTATTTATGCATAATGACTCCTGCTATTGCGGGGTTTGGAGATAGTTAGATGTACAGGGCATTACCCCTGTTTACAGAAAGGTCGTCTCCAAAATTTGAACCTGAGACCTCTAGGTCACAATAGAACAATCTTACCATTGTACCTAAAACTCATCCTTACTATTTTATTAGTAACTAATAACTTATATTATATTAGTACTTTCAGACACGAGTTATATGCAAATAAAAAAATAAAATACAATTGGAACTAAATAAAATTAGAAAATAGAGTTTCAAGTTCTTCATTTGAATTTACTTTCCTTTTCTTTTTCAAAAATACATTATTGAATGGCTCGACAACTCATTAAAAATGATTGGGTACAACCCAAAGCGGCGGAGGCTAAAGTAGTTGAGTGTCACATTTGAAACTCGACAATGGCTTGATAGTTCCATCAATCAGGTTGAACACACCAATGTCACCACCACCCAAGTGTCATTTCGTATGAAAAATAATATAATCATCCATGAAATATATTTGATTCCCATTCCCTGGAAACCCACTAGATGAGATTGAGATTGATAAATTAAAACCCAAAAAAATAACATCGTCGCCTAAACTTTTCAGCTCTAACCACCCATAGTTTCTCTCAGTTGGACTCTCTTCTTCTTCTAGCAATAGTAGCTTAAAAACCCTAAACTTAAGTGTTCGGTAGGTGTTCAGTACCTCATCGTCCCACTCATCGCATATGTAGCATTTAATAAGGAGTAAACCACCACCGGAAGCCTTCTCCACCAAGTAGTCATTCCACCCCCCCAGCACGGAAACGGGTTTGAGCAATCACCTTCATCTCCCACTCCGCGTGTGGACCAATATCACAAACCATCACCTTGCCATCACCTCTCACACCGTATAACCTACCTTTGTGGAATACGATATCCACGTGACAAGGCCCAATTCCTAGGAGGTTTGTAAGACCTAATTTTTTGCACATACATAATTTTTAATTGCATTTTATAACATTTTGAAAATAATAGGGTCCATTATGTCATTTAAATTTTACCTTAAAATTTTTTAGGGGTTAATATGTTAATTTTAATTTGACTTTTAAAAGTTTTGGGACTATTATGTCATTTAAAATATAATCGTAAGGGTTTTGGGATATAATTAATATTTTTTTTTATTTTAGGAGGGATAATTGGTGTAAATATTTAAAAAAAAAAATAATAATAATTATGCAAAATGTATTGTCTTAACCAAGACAATACGCATGTAATGAGAATGTGTTGTACCTTCTTTAAGTATTCAAAAGAATTGAACAATGAACCGTATTAGGTGAAAATCTCATGTACAATTCTGTAGAGTGGCAGTAAGGGTGACCACGAGCTCTCTGTCCCACACATCTATCCAGAAGCAAGTGTAATTTA
The DNA here is from genome assembly GCA_016647705.1 of Eucommia ulmoides. Classification (NCBI taxonomy): domain Eukaryota; kingdom Viridiplantae; phylum Streptophyta; class Magnoliopsida; order Garryales; family Eucommiaceae; genus Eucommia; species Eucommia ulmoides. Next base: position 12,163,521 of record CM028327.1, on the reverse strand, counting down.
CCGGTTCTACCGAATGCTCATCTCTCTCAGCAAAGATTATCCGAGTGACCCACAAACGACGAAAATCTCTTTTTTCCCTACCTCTATCTCGATGGGTGGAAATCATATGGTGCATGTCCATCCATAGGTCACTCCGAGCTCTCGTATTGAGGCTATCTAGCTTACACCGCAGATAGAACCTGTAACGCCCCGGTTTCCCAAAGCTGCCACTCGGTTTCTCTCTTTGGAGAATTAATACTAAAACTTAACGACCAATTTATAAAATCCGATAAATTTTACAATGCGACGGCGACAATTATAATTTATCGATTTATTGATTCGATTTCTCAATAGTAAATTGAAATTATAAAAATTATGTCAATTATTTACTGTTGAGAAATCGAATCAATAAATCGATAAATTATAATTATCGCCGTCGCATTGTAAAATTATTGAATTTTATAAATTAGTCGTTAAGTTTTAGTATTAATTCTCCAAGGGGAGAAACTGAGTGGCGGCCCTAGAAAACCAGGGCATCACAGAACCCATTCTTTATAGTTCGATTTTTTTATTTTCGCATGGATGGCTTGGCTACTAGTAGATAGGTAGTTAACCATGACCCTATGCGGAATCCAACATCCAAAGGCCCAGCGCTACCACAAGGGTTGATATGGGAAGATGCAGTGAATCCTTGATCATTAAAGAAGTTTTCCATGGAATTTAATTCAACTTTGGTTTCCAAGAGCACCACCAAATCCGGCCTATATATTCTATTAAGCTATCCAAACAAATTTATGAAGTTATTGTTACTAGCACCCCTACAGTTCCACATAATTAACTTCTTAGAAAACTTACCATATAGATTTGGTAGAGCTTTGGATTCCCTGAGCCCTGGGAGGAGTTTGTGCATTTGCTTGTTCTCTATCCTTGCCTTTGTTGGCTCCACAAATACTTCCAGAAATGGATTTTGGGTTGAGCCCCAAGACACAAAACACCTCTACTTTGTGCACTAACTCCTTAGTTTGCTCTAGATGTAGGGAGGAGGGGTTTGTTTCTAGTAGAAACGATCTTGGTTCTTCCATTGTTAGGTCTTAAGTTTAAGGGATTTTGGGGAAGATTAGCAATAGGTTTTGAGGGTTGGTTAATGGAGGCTAAGGTTTCCTCCTGTATAATATTCTCACCTGTAAACTCCATTTGTCTCTCTCTCCCTCCCTCAATTGATACGCTTGCTTGGATTCAGCTTCGAAGTTCATCATGTCTGTTCTTTGTCTGTCACTCTGTTTTCCAATATGTGCATGGTTAAGTGCTACTCCATAATTGGCTGAGGGGGCTATGATCCCCTATTCTCATTGCTCATCTCCTAGGCTGCTGGTTTTGAGTTAAAAATTGGGCCCTTTCCTGGATGGGCTTTAGTAATTTTAGATTGGCTAATTCCATGGGCTTCAGGTCCATTCCTTTGTGGATCTCCTATAGCAGACTTCCTCCCTTTAAGGCCTATTCCAACCTCTTGTTAGGTTATTTGGTATTTTCTTTGTGGGATTAATTTATTAGCCTGACCCAATTCCTTGTTTCTTATACTATTGAACCTTCTATGCTTTTTAACCAACAAACATTGACCGTAGCTTCCTTTGTATTTTTGATCATTTTGGTAGCCGCTTATACCTTCCTTAGAGCTACCATAGCCTTCCCCTTTGAGTAATACTCTAAAAAATTTATATTCTGAAAAATATTATTTTATATAAGTTTAATCTTTCAGGATTGTTTTGTAAATTTAAGTATAAAAAAAAAATTTGATAATTTTTGGAGAGATAAGTGTAATTATTGGGGTTAATATGAATTATTTTATAATTATGGGATGTTAAATATAATTTTTAAAATCTTGATACATAAGCAACTGTTTGTGGCCATGAAAATTAAAGAAAAAAAGAAAGAAAAAAGAAAGAAAAATTTTGTGACCACAATTTTATCACATATTATGCACACACACATATGCATAGATCAAAAACATGTGTTATGTTATTAAAAATAAATAAATAAATGGGATCTCTGGCCCAACTCCTTGTTTCTCATATCATTGAACCTTCTATACTTTTTAACCAACAAACATGGATTGTAGCTTCCTTCGTCTTTTTGATCATTTTGGTAGCCGCTTGTACCTTCCTCAGAGCCACCATAGCCTTCTCCTTTGAGTAATACTCTGAAAAATTTATATTCTGAAAAATATTATTTTACATAAGTTTAATCTTCTGGGATTGTTTTGTAAATTTAAGTACAAAAAAAATATTTGATAATTTTTTGAGAGATAAGTATAATTATTGGGTTTAATATGAATTATTTTATAATTATGAGGTGTTAAATATAATTTTTAAAATCTTGATAAATAAGCAACCGTTTGTGGCCATGAAAATTAAAGAAAAAAAAAAGAAAAATTTTGTGGCCACAATTTTATCACATATTATGCACACACATATGCATGGATCAAAAACATGTGTTATGCTATTAAAAATAAATAAATGGGATCCTAACCCAACTCCTTGTTTCTCATACCATTGAACCTTCTATGCTTTTTAAGCAACAAACATGGACCATAGTTTCCTTCGTATTTTTTATCATTTTGGTAGCCGCTTGTACCTTTCTCAGAGCCACCATAGCCTTTCCCTTTGAGTAATTCTCTGAAAAATTTATATTATAAAAAATATTATTTTATATAAGATTAATATTTCCGGATTGTTTTGTAAATTTAAGTATAAAAAAAATATTTGATAATTTTTGGAGAGGTAAATGTAATTGTTGGATTTAATATGAATTATTTTATAATTATAGAGTGTTAAATATAATTTTTAAAATCTTGATACATAAGCAACCGTTTATGGCCATGAAAATTAAAGAAAAAAAAGAAAAAGAAAGAAAAATTTTGTGGCCACAATTTTATCACATATTATGCACACACATATGCATGGATCAAAAACACGTGTTATGTTATTAAAAATAAATAAATAAATAAACGAGATCCTTAGTTTTGGCTGATTGACATTACTTTTATAGTGATCGACATCACTTTTTTAAAAAGAGTAAATCCAATATATAGATATATCTTGTTGGTCTGCGACTAACATGGCACTAACCCAATCTCATTTTAATTACTATAGGTAAGTTGCGTTAATTATACACCACCTAAGATATTAATATGTTTATATTGAAATTGTAGGGACCAAATTGAAATAATGGTAACAATACATCGGTGCAAAGTGTCAAACCATATATTATGTTTTTAATGCAAAGTTGATATTACTTCCCACGTCGACAGATTAATGCAACTTATCAATAGTAAGTAAAGTGAGACTGGGTTAGTGTTGTGTTAGTCGTGGACCATGTAATAAGTTTTTAAAATGATCAGTTTAAAAGATATTTATTGTCTTCTATATAAATTATCAAATTATAGTTTCGTATTAAATTATGGGAAAAAAAAACTCTTGTGCAGCAATAAGTGTCTAATATATTGCAAACCTCATTTCAACTCTGATATTTAACATTCTAAATTTTGATTGGAATTTGATTTTATTGTTGCTTGGTTGATTAAAGGGTCAGCCGGATTTGTTTCCTTTTAATTCCTACTTGTTCTTTTTCCTGATAGGTTTTTTCTCCTAAAATTACACATGAAACATTGTGCTTGACCAATTGCATGTGCCCTTGCATTTCAATTTGGAATTATATTTAGCGATTTTAATGTAAAAAAAAAAAAAAAAAAAAAAGTAAATCAAATATATAGATATATCTTGTTGGTTTTACTTGAATTTCTCTGATCCTCTAAAACACTCAAACACTCATCTTCTTTGCTCTCTCTCTCAACTATATAATAATAAGAAGAAGAAGAAGAAGAAGAAAAGATGATTGATTCTCATATAGCAAGAGAATGGAGCCGCGGAATTGAAATTGGAAAGGAATAGAATGTATATATGTATATGATATATAAGATTACTGATAATATAGAATCTGGATGATTTTTAGAGACAAAAGTATTTCAATTCGGATTTCGGATTCAGATTTCAGATAGAACTTAACTCTTTTTAATAAATGCATTTAATTTCTCATCGTATTGTGTAATTTATGTTATTATTATGATAATTGTTATTTTTCATGAAATATTTATGAGTACGTATTATGTGAAAATTATGTGAGATATACGTTTATATATTTATTTGAGGTTTGATTGAATATACGTACTAGAGGGGTTGAAATTCTACTGAGCGTTGGCTCACAACCCTACAGTAGAGCCGGTGAGAATGAAACGGCAACAAGAATTTCATTTGAATTTCTATTTAATTTGTAATAACTGTATTTATTATTTATCGTTGTAAAATCAACTCGATAAATTGATAGTTACAATTATCGTCGAAGTTTTTAAAATTTTAGGTTTTTATAAAATGAAATAATTATAATTATTCTTTTTCGTATTGTTAGGCCTCATTTATTAGAAGAAGTTATATAATTGGAAAGCCATGAAATTGGAAATCTGTAATCCGCTAATATTTCACCTTCAAATTTGTAAGGACTTAATAAAAATGTTTACAATTTTTTTTTTCTTTTGCTTGCGGTAGTAGTACTTGTTGCGACATTTGGAAAAGAAATTCAATTTGAAACACTCTAAAGTTTCATTTGGTTGCCAGTAATCAAATGAGGTTATCATCATTTATTCGATAATTATAATTATTGCCATCGTAGTTTGTAAAAAAAAAAAATCGGATTTTATTAAATGAACTATTGGTCGTTTGGTTTTAGTGTTAATTGTCTGAAGGGAGAAACTATGTGGCGGTCGTGGAAAACCGGGCCGTTACAACTCACTTCCATGTCTGTACTAGTTTGTTGCTCTCCAATAGGGGTTGTCATGGGCTCAGGGGCCCGTGCAGCCCGATACCCCTTTTTTTGGGGCTTGGACTTGAGTTTTAAGCCCATGGGTAGGGTTAGGATTAAATTTTAAGGCCTGATCAAATTTAGGGTCAGGTTTGGGCAAGACCAAATTTTTTTAGGGCCAGCCCGACCCAATCATTATATATATATATATATATAAGATAGTCATATTAGAAACAAACTCAAGTATATAAGATATTGTCTTTTCATGTGAACTCGTTAATATAGAAGCATGGATGAAAATATTTTGTTTTAGTGTGGAATGTAGATGAATGTATTTTATAATTTTATTTGTTATTTCAATGTTTATATTTTAAATTAAAAAACAATTCTAGGGCCAGTGGGCTTGATTATTCTTGGTAGGGTCGGACTTAGGCATGAAAGTAGGGTCCGATCATAGGACCGGGCCGGACTAGGGCCTTGTAACTTTTTGTAATACCTTAGGTAAAAGTCTGGCCCGGCCCATGACCACCCCTACTCTCCAATGGTAGCATTACCGTTTTGACGTTCCTCGTGTGTTTTTGCTAATGTAGTACTTTCCCTCATTAACGGACCTGTCCGTCTTTTCCTTTCCCGGCACAGGCTGTCTAGTAGACTTGGCCGAGATGACGAATGGATAGTAATCAAGATTGTGAGTAATTTTCCCACATTTTTACAGAGAGCATGTATACTCTCGTACTCAATAGTGTATCTTTTACTCCTTAATTAATGTTGTGGAACTAGAGGTTGGTTTAGGTCCATTTCAACACAAATATAGCCAAAATTTCTACTGGTCCAATTCAATGGTGTTTCCATTCATTTTTATAGGTTTATCGATAGCTTTTTCAATACTATATAATACTGGTGGTACGTAATACTCAACCGGGAGATCTGGCAATCGCACCCAAACAACGATTTTTGATTTGGTCGCTTCTTCAGGATGAAACTCCACTTCCCACTTCCGCACTGTCATGTAGTGATCGAAAATTAGCCATGGACCTTCTATCAATATTCTATGAGCATCATGGACTCGATCACATGTAACCAAATAATAGCCATGGTTTAGGTCGTTGATCTCACAAACCCCTTGCAATTTCTAGATCGCGTTTGTCTTAGTGCATAATGCTCTATACCCTATTGATCTCCCCAACAACTTATTGATTAATGCATGTTTCCATTTCTCTCAGATTTGTTCCAAGATTTGATCAGGAATTTGTATTTTCAGTATCCCTGTTTGGTTTTTAAGGTCTTGGTTTCTCTCATCTCGTATTACTCTCTTTAACAAACATCACATCTTGTACTTTTTTTTCCCTCCAGATCTAGACCACCATTACGAACCTTTTTGAAGGATTTATGAGTGAAATCCTCCTTATGGCCTTGCATTGTAGGAGCCTCCATTGGTGTTTTTGTTCTTGTACCACCCATGTCAATGACGCATTCTGGGCAACCTCTTGTCCTCCATTACCAGTAGCCAAATTATCCACTAGCATTTCCTCCATTATGTTTGTTTTGCCATCAATCTTAACCTTTTTTGTGCTTCTCACTATCTTCTTCTTCAGTAGATTTTTCAGTGGGCAACACTTCTCTAGAATACTTGCATGGCTTACAAAAGTTTCTTTTGATGATTAATGTTATAAAGATTATAAATATAGATTTTGTATATAATACTCTGTTGAATATTAAAATTAATTTATTTAAACTTAAAACAATGCCTTTAGGTATAGATAAAAATTTAAAAATAATCACAATTCCACCACTAATATTTTTTTTTTCATGTTTGTGTTGTACTTATAATTTGTGCCTTAAACACAAGTAATTACTAGTTAAGAAAATGTCAGAGTCCATTTAAATATCCATATAACATATTAACATATTTAATGGAACAAAAATACACTTTTCCACTAAATTTCAAGTTAATTTAGTTAGAATTCAGATATGAGTGTGCAGCGGGTCAGGTCAACCCACTAAATCCGTCCAACCCGCCACCGCTAAGGAAACCGGCCAAGAGTAATCTGTGAATTATGCAGGTGTTAAAGCTGAAACCATATGGGCGGTTGGCGGATCAAGTAGTTCTGGAAGCGGGTCATGCCAACCCGCCCGAAATTACGTTAAACGACGTCGTTTTGCATATCATATTCCTCCTAAATCCTAGCCCTAATTCGTTCTGCCTTGCCTTCGTTCGTCCTTTCCTAAACCTAAATCCCTAATTTGTTCTTACCTAATTCATTCGCCGAAATCCGAAATTCATGTTGATTTCTTCAGAGAAATGCTCTTCGTGGAGGATGGAGAACTTATGCCAGATCTGGATGGTAAGATGGAGAACTAATCTAATTTTATTCTTTTCTTTTGATATGCATTTTAGTTCTTGCTTTCGTCTTCTATAAATTCTTGAATATCGTCACAATTTTTTATATGCATAATATTAAGATTTATACCCTTCCATGAAGTACCGAAAATTTAGCTGTATCAGTGCTCGTCTGCTCTGGAAAGAAACGAATATTGCTTTATTTCATTGTAGAATTGAAACTCTTTACATATCGGTGAATTTTTTATCTGTATCAGATCAATTTTATTTGAGTTTTGTCGAGACAGACATTTTCAAGAAAAAATAATGGATAACAGAAATGGTAGAATTCCGGAGGATGCAATCTGGGACAACCGTCTTGTTTTTATTGAAGGATTCAAGCTCCAAACAACCTGGAAGACAAATCATGGTCTCTATAAGACCCTACTGTTATAATCATATGTATATTTATCTTAACGGGAAATTATGTAGGGTTACCTCTGAAACCGAGACTGTGTTCGCTTGGTGCTGATTGCGCAAGGACAGAAAAATTGTTAGACGCCATAGACAAGAACTGTATCATCTCTTAATATTTGATTTATGTAGTGAGTGGATAGGATGAATTAGGTGACTTGCCTTTGTGTGGGTTGTGGTTTGATCTTTTCCTTCGATACTTCTTTCTGAGCTTCATCACCTGGAACCGGCACATTCTTCACCTGCAACATTAGTCAGATCGATAATTGTTATCCTTCCCAAATCTGAATCGTTCAAGATTGATTTTGATCAAGCTTTGCAATAATTTTTAGATATTTAAGCATACCAAGTTCCTGAATTGGAGATTATAGAACATCTGGATGTATCTTTGTTTAGCTAGCTTCTTGTCCTTGTTCAACTGCCTCCAAAATCCATAGACGTTCCCCATATTCAACACTTTGTTCGCATAGATCTTCCACGTGTAGCTGCAAAACGAACCCATAAATTGTAAGGTCATGCTATTCAATTCTAATATTTGAAGAGAGCAATGCTATAGATTCCAAGTCACATCCTGACTGGCTTTATGTGGTTGCACTGTATGGGTTAACACAACATGTAGTCATTGTATTGTGCAATCACACACAATAATTTGGAATGAAAAAATATGATATGAATTGGGATCCATAGTTGAATTTATTGGTTTACTAGTAATTACCATTCATATATACGCTTTAAGCCACCTTCTGACACTCTCTTCCAATAATCAGCGTCCTCCTTACACTTCTGGAAAAAATCTGCAATTTTATTGCTCGATTCATCTCCGTTATTGGGATCCACTAAGAATCCTGAAACCCCATCAACAATTATTTCAGCTGGACCCCCCTGGTTGGTTGCAAATGTAGGCAATCCACAGTTCATTGCCTCAATAACGGTGAGGCCAAACGCCTCGTATAAAGCAGGTTGCACGAAAGCTCCCTTTGTATCGGCTATATAGCGGTAGAGCTCGCTGTTGCGGTGCTTGTCGGTCTGTGCCGCTATCCATCTAATCTGACCCTTGAGTTGGTATTTTTCTATCAATGAGTGCATTTTCGTTATTTCGGCCGCTTCTTCTCTATCTTTTGATTTTGAAGGATCGAAGAAACCTGCTACGATAACCAGATTGACCAAACTTCTCAGCCTCTTGTTCTTTCCATACCATTCTGTTAATCCGCTGATGTTCTTCACTGTATCAAGCCTTGCCATCGAGAAGATGATGGGCTTCTTTTTATCTTCTAGATATCCGCTGTTTGGGGAACAATAGGACAATGTTAGATATATTTTGCATGTGTGTGTGTATATATGTATACATACGGAAAAATTATTAGATTGTCATTGAGATAATTCACTTAAATCTTTTCATCCTCATTTTGTTTTCTTTGTTTTTGAGCCCTTCGAATAATTTTTTAGTCCTGTTAATATCAGGTTGATTGAATCAATCAAGTTAATATTAACTAGATGTTGAATTTGTATTTGATATCATAGTTTAGTTCAACTAAAATATTTGTAAGGGCTAAAGAATAAGTTGGTAAGACAGAGAAATATTTTTCTCTATAAATAGGATAAAAATTTTAAAACCGAAAAAATAGCCTTACATGTGCTCATTGTTGTCGACTTTGTTAAAGAGCAATTCTTCAATGGCAGGACGGAATGACGTTAATCGCTTTTGTTTCTCTGTGTGAGGGAAATAGACGGATTGATCCGCCCCCGGGGGAGCAATGTTGAATTTTGGATCAAAGACATTGATTCCTGAAACAACTCTATAGAGCCCGGGAAGCGTAAATGCAGCATGACTTTCATACTGCCCGGGTCTATCTTTGCTGCAAAACATGAAGATTAGGGTCTGTAAGTTTCTCATTCAGTTAGTTAGCTATACTCTCTTTTTATTAGCTTTATTGTTGTTTTGTTAATCTTATTCAGAATTTAATGTGTTGGGCATTGATTTTCTGAACAGTCACTAGTCTTTGAAGTACTTTTTATAATGAAAAACTTAATTGAACAAGAAATCCTTTTGCTTAAAAGCAAAGGAAAAAACAAGTGTGTGTTAAATACGGTAGAGATGATATCTTTGTGTTATTCATATAAACAATTTCTTAATCTAAAAGAATTTTTTACAGGGTTGGGAAGATTTGAATGAAGAGGTTTTAGTCCATCAATCTCTTAAAACATACAAATTGAAGAAATAAATGAACAAGTATTTTTTGCTTTTAAAAAAAGTACTTTTACTTTTTTGATCTTGTAAAGTACATTTTTAAAGCTCAAAACAAACGCTATTTTTTAAATGTTTTTTTTTTTTTGAAAACAAGACAAGTACTTAAAAAAATGTGATCAAATGGTGCCTAAATTAATGGAGTAATGGAGAAATGAAAGTTTATTTACAAACCTTCCTGCAATTTCTTGGTATGTGCTAGTTATAATAAAATCTGCCGAATTCATCGCAATTGCATCGGCTGTGAATTGGCATGAGAAGTGATACTTAGGGTCAAATTCCTTCCATTTAATGTCTGAATCTTCGTATTTCGTCTTCTCTAATGCATGTGCAATAGTTCCCTGATTCAAATAACTCATTTTTAGTGCCTACATTTAGCTGCTATTGAAATATTATCAGAATTCAAACAAATGAATGCAGCTTATACCAAGGTGATCCCAAGTTTGTCAGCCATAAGTGAAGCCACCAAATTCCCGTCAGTATAGTTCCCAATGATAAGATCTGGTTTCCCTTCCATGAGTTCCACAATTTTGTTTGTGGCATCCTGTTGTTCAACACGACAAAAAAATAACGAAAAAGAAAAAAAGGTGAAAAAAGAAAGAAAATATTTGAGGAGTGGATCATGCCTGAGTAAATCTCTCGAGATAGGGATACACATCAAAACGCGAAACCCATTGGCGGAGGACTCCTGTTTCTGTCCTGAAAGGTACTCGAAGAATGTGGGAGTGTTTTGTATTTGTTATCGGTTCTAATTCCAGGTGGCATTTTGTTCCCTTAGCATCAAGGATCTGTCGAGTGACCTGTCATAACCGAAATATATGTTACTTAAGAGTGTGTTTTGATAAGGAACACCCCCCCCCCCCCCCCCCCCCCCCCCCCCCCAAAAAAAAAAAAAAAAAAAAAAAAACCATTTTGAAATTCAAAAGAATTGCAAATTTTATGAATTCTCGCTTATGAAAATCAAATCTTCTCCCAAAATCCTTCACCCAAACACACCCTTAGTATTATTCAGTTATGCCATTGCAAACAAGTTCTGATCATATCTTTACTTACCACAAGAATTTGGGGCTTCACGTTGAGACCTTGCTTCTTAATTCGTTGGAGCAATTCCTCTTCCATAGCTACAACTTGATCCAAGACATAAACTACCTATTGAGCCATAGCAAAATATATTACAATCTTCTTCCATAGTGAAATATCAACTACATGATCATGTGTTTTTAGTTAAACATAAGATTTTCTAAGGCTTATACCTGCCCTCCTGTGTCCGGCAGGCCTAGGACATCTGATTGGCCAAACCAACCATGAACAGAGAATAGTACAACGTTGAATATCACCGGAAGCCTGCTAAAGAACTTCTCCATGTTAATAGGGTCAGGAGCCTGAAGTAACTCTGAAAGCGATCTTATTGTCTCAATAACTCTTTCCGCGTTATCACCCCATCCCTTCTCAAAACCCCACTCCTTAAACCTGTGAAAGATAAAAGCTTTATCTCCAGATACTAATTTCTTAGTCTTTACAATTAATGGAGAGGAAGAAAAAAAAAAGTAAATTCACCTGAGCTCAAAGCTCTGGTATGGTGTATCTTTAGGCAGCACAGAGAGAGCAGCTTCGGCTACTACGAGGGCGGCCTGAAGTTTTGAAGCCGTGTTGAGTGTCTCGTTGATCATAAGCTTCTGAAATTTCAAGAAAACAAAATGAAATTTCAAAATAATAATAATAATAATAATAATAATAATAATAATTAAAAAAAAAATTCATTTTATGTGCACTAATTCTTTTCTTTCCATACTTCTCCTTGGTGGTTTAGTGATTGTAAGTAATCCACGAGGGGCTGCGCTCTCCCCATATCGCTGTTTAGTTTAGAAGTAAGGAATTTCGACATGTAGTTGAGCCCATTTCCTATTGAAGAAGATAGGGTGAGGTGGGGCGTGGAGAAATCCAATGCTTCAAAGTCGATTTCCAATGCATTTTCATCGTTAGCCCTGCATTTGATGAGTTGCCCTTTTTTGAGTCTAAAATGTTGGTAAAATTAGCTGGCTTTTTGTTTATTCACCGAACTGTGGATATTGGATTTAATCTCTAGTTCTCATGATCTGTGAAGATTAAATCCAATCCTTTAAATGGGCTGAACTGGACCGGTGCATGTAAATATGACTTACCAACTCTCATTGACAATCATTTCTTTGAATTTCAGGTAGTCTGTGGCAGTGATGCCATCTACCGATAGGTCATTGGCATTCACTTTAACAAATTCCCAGTAACCAGGATTCGGTCTGATGGCAAATGCAACACTTGGAGGAACAACCACCGCCTCCTGTACATTAACCAAATATTGAACAACAAAAAGGTTATTTTAGTCCCCTTCAAATTCTTGAGAAATATTTATTTTTCGTAAAAATTTATCCGAACCTGTAAAATTATATATATAAAAATCTATTAAAAGCTTTAAATTTTTATGTAAGTCCCTTCTGATTTAAATAAATCTTTGGTAAATCTCAATTCATATTTTTATCCATATATTTGTTTGAAAAAGGTAATTAAAATTCTTAAAATTTTATGTAAGCTTCTTCTGATTTGTATCCCCCATAAACCTCTAATGCATAAGGATAGATAGACACAGTCAGAGAGAGAGAAAGAGAGAGAGAGATGATATTTCACCAAAGTAGTGCACAGAATGTAGCCGAGTAAACCCTCCAAGACCTGAGTCCTTTCGATCTCATCATCTATGACTTTCCTCACTTCCTCCATCAAATGCTGAGCTTTCATCATCCTCTTCCCCTTTTCAATGAATTTAGCAAAACACCTCTTCATGTGATACCTACTCTGCCTCAGGGCCTCTGGCATGGTATCGGCTATGGATTCAGATCGTTTCAAGGCTGATGTAGATGCCATTTTATTAGAAGTAGATTTAGAAAGAAAAAAAAACCTAAGGTTTTGATTATCTACAACTTGTTGGGAAGAGAAAGGGGTGGGTGGGGGGTGGAGAGTCTAGGTTGGTGTTGTTGTGGTGTTGAAGGTTATTCTGTGGCATTTATAGGAAAATAATTTGGGATGCGTTTGTAAATGAACTGATGTTTGTTTATCTGGATGGGTTATAGCTTTGCTTTTGGTTTGGGACAAGTGTCTGGAATTGTTTCATGTTTTGGGACCCAAAAAAGGGATGGAGGAAAGAACATTCTTTATATCCTGTAAATTGCATAAGAAAGGAATTTTTCATTGAAGAGATGATTCCTTGTTTGAACTAATCTCTCTCTCTCTCTCTCTTAAAAATGCTAGTGCTTCAAAATTTCAAATGTTTTCTTCTTCAAGTTAATTCATCACGTGTGCATATGTTTTACCTCTTGCAAACGCTTCAAAATTTCAAATGTTTTCTTCTTCAAGTCAATTCATCACATGTGCATATGTTTTACCTCTTGCAAACTCTTATTTTTTCATCCAAATATGGATTGATGTCATGCCATTACATACTCATTAAGTTTAATCTCAACACGGGATAAATTCCATATTAGACCTTCTAAGTATTGAAATCCATATAATAATTTTATTGCGTTTTAGTTTAAACTTTTTAAGTATAACGCGATTTTAAAAGATTCTTCTGTTAAATTTTTCATTCAAATTGGACAGAATTAGGGGTAATATATATATGGATAACTCTATTCAATTTTTTTTCTTTTATTTTTTCTTTTTTCTCCCGAACTCTTACTATCATGTCATAGAGACTTCACTGGACATACCTCGGCGGGTTTTTGTGTAAGTACTTGCTCGAACTACAGATACATTGATCGAGGACCATTCCGAGGACAACAAATACCATGTACCAAGAAAATGCCAAATCAACAAAGAAAATCCCCACAAAAATATTGTTTAATTTTGTAAATTAAGTTGATTTTTCATTCCATTCTTATTTTTGAAAACAAAGATAAAAAAATTGACTAAAAAAAAAAAAAGGAAAAGCAAATGAAAACGGGAAAAAAAGAAAATTTGAAAATAAAAAAAGAGAAGAAAAGAAATAGAGAGAAGGGGAGTGGGACCCCTAGAGAGAGAGAGATAGGGCTGGCAAAACAGGTATTTACACGATGACACGACACGAGACCGACACGAAATTAGCAGGTCTAGGTTTTGCTTATCAGGTATCGGGTCGTTATCGTGTCAGGCCTGATAACCTGATAAGAAATAGTGCAGGTTATCAGGTTGACCTGATAACCCAATAAGTTACACGATAAGACACGATAAGAATTTCGTGTATTCAGGTTACACGATAGCCTGTGACCCAATAGGTTACCCGTTAATTTAATAAATTATTTTTACACCCCCCAAATTATCAAATATTACAAATTAGTACTTAATATATATAATAATTTGTTAAGATGGTTTTAAATTAACAGGTTAACAGGTCGTTAACGTGTAATGGGTTAACGTGTAATGGGTAGATTAATGTATAATAGAAACCTATCAGGTCTTATCGTGTCGTGTTTACCTGATAGGTTTCGTGTCATCGTGTGACACGAAAAATTATCGTGTCGTGTCGTGTCGACACGATAATTTTCGTGTCGCGTTCGTGTTTGGGTAGTCTGACACGATAAGCTTATCGTGTCGTGTTCGTGTTTGGGTCTTATCGTGTTTCGTGTTATCGTGTAATGACCTGTTACACGACCTGTTACCTGTTTTGCCAGCCCTAGAGAGAGATAGAGAAAAGAGAAGAGAGAGAGAGTGGGAGGAGAGAGAATAAGAGTGAGAGAGATGAAACCGAGAAAGAAAGGAGAGAGAGAAGGCGTGGGCCCCACTTTTTGCCCAGCCAAGAGAGAAAATTGGGAGTGGGGGCCATCTCTACTACACATGAGCAAAGAAAATTCACAAAAGGGTCCCACCCAAAACATGACAGATGCTGAAACAAAAAAGAAGAGAAATTTTAAAGGGCAAGGTGATGCAAGGCTCTAAATTCTAGAAATTTTAAAGGGCAAGGTGATGCAATGCTCTAAATCCTCTAAACGGACACTTGTTCGTCATGAGTCATTTTTTCATCACTCTAAACGATCCTCTAAACTTACACATGTTCATTATGACTATTGTTATGATTTATTTTCTATCACTCTAAACGATCCTCTAAATGAACATGTGTTCATCATAAGTATCATCGTGAGTCCTTTTTATTACTTTCAGCGATCTTCTAAACAGGCACTTGTTCGTCATGAGTCATTTTTATGTTTTAGTTGTTATGTTATCAGAAAAAATTTCTTCAAAAAATCTAAAAAATGGGATGATCAAAATGATGTGGTATTCTATCTTTATCAAGTAAGTAAAACTCACATGACAGAGAAGGACAACTGTAGACACGGCATTTTGACAGTCCCCACAAAATTTTTGTTTAATTTTGCAAATTAAGTTGATTTTTTATTTCATTCTTATTTTTGAAAAACTAAAATAAAAAAACTGATTCAAAAAACAAAGAAAATTTTGAAAATAAAAAAAGGAAAAGAAAAGAAAGAAAGAGAAGAAAAAGATAAAAGAGGAGTAAGACCCGTAGAGAGATAAGAAAAGAGAGAGAGAGAGAATATTCGGTGAGAAAGTGGGAGGAGAGAGAATAAGAATGAGAAAGAGAGAGATAGAGAAAACCGAGAAAGAGATGAGAGAGAGAGGAAATAGGTGGGGCCTCCCTACCTTACTGCCATCTGAGCGAGAGAGAGAGACACACACAAGGTGTGGGCCCCCTTTTTGGCCAGGAAAGAGAGAAAAATTGGGAGTGGGGGCTACCACTGCTACACACAAAAGCAAAGAAAATTCACAAAAGGATCCCACCCGTAACGTGTCAGTTGCCGAAACAAAAAGAAAGAGACAAATTTTAAAGGGCAAGGAAGTGAAAGGCTCTAAATTCCAAAAAATTCCATTTTTTAGTTTTTAATTTGCCCTTTCCCTATCTAACTTAGATTGGGTTTTGGGCGGCTAGATCTAGTTTTTAGGGTTTCTTAAGATTTTTCATTCCACATCTTTCAATATAATTAGGACCCGCCCTCCTCCTAATTGATTCATTCATAATTTAAGAGAATACCCCTTAGTGATTCTTAGAGATAACATTTTTGGGAAGCGGTCTATGAGAGAGAAAAAACTCGAGGATCAGGAATGTTGGTCAGAACATGTATGTTTTCTGATTTTTAATTCTTTTTCATCATTTCTTTTATTTTTCGCAATTTAAATTCCTGCAAGTTTCATTTCTCTTGTAATTATCTGATGCTTCGATGAAAACGTCGGGACGAGATTCTCCGTTCTCAATCTGAATCTTTAAGCATTAGACGATGACACCCATATCTCGCTTGTTTTTTTGTATTTTGAATTCTTTTATATTTATTGCAATTCATATAAAAAAAACTAAAAAATAAATCATCTGATAATCCAAGGGAAACACTAGGACGGGTTTCTCGTGCTTAAATTTAGCCCCCAAGGTGAAGGATGTCTAATTCTTTATTTTTCTGTTTTTCTTTCCTTTTATTTTTTTATTTTCTTTTATTTCTTATAAAAACACTAAAAGACTAAAAAAAAAAAAAAAAAAAAAAGAAAGAAAAAAAATCCAAAAACCAAGAAAAATAATAAAACCTTAATTTGTAAGAATTAATCATTACAAACCTTATGATAAATGAATTTGATGATTCGATAAATCGTGAGAGAGTTTTTCATGATCTCATTTCAGTTCCCCACGTAGAGTGTAATTTAGAAATGTTCAGTTTTAAGAAATCTCTTATCTTGGTAAATCTTTTTATGGGATTCCGCTTAAGTTTTGGAAAGATTAATTTTGACAAATTTTATTTCCGCGATCTTCTCTCGATTCTCATCTCCATAGAATTTGAGAGAATTTCAAATCGGAATTTCGTTGAATTAATTGGGTAAACTTAAAATAGTCATCATTTGCATCATTTAGACATGATGTTTAGGACACTTTCACCACTTACATTTCATTATATAAAAGTTCATTTAGATTTCATAATCTATATATATTTCTTGTATCATTTAGACAATATGTTAAGGACACTTTCACCCTTATATATATATTTTTTTTTAATATTTCATTATATATAATTTATTTAGACTTCATAATTCATTTTTATTTTTTGTATCATTTAGATGACATGTTTATGACACTTTTCACCACTTACATTTTTTTTTAAATATATTTTATCACATATAGGTTCTTTTAGATTTCATAATCCATGTCACTTTTTCTCATTTAGTTAGGACACGTACACCACTTGCACTTTTCATATATATTAGATAATTAAATCATTGCTACATATAACCATATTAATTCATGTAGTTTTTATTTATTTATTCCAGTATTCATACCATTTACATTGGTACGTTTAAATTAGAATTATTCTTGTATAAAAATCATGTAAGTTGTTTTTAGGTCATTGGTGAGTTTGTGCGGATTAGATACTGTTGAAAGTATCTAGTCAGGGGTAGTAAGGGTTTCAATATTTTTCGGTAAAGAGATTGAGGTCTGATCTTTACCTAAGGTACAAAAAGGTTAGGTTACTCTTTTTTCTTGAAAAGAGCTGGGCGTGATTCTTCCTGATTAGGAATTAATTGTGAGTGCATTGTAAAAGTTTCATCCTTACCTGGGAAAATGATACTTGAAGTGTTTTTGGTGAGGTTTGATTCTTAGCCTAAGGTATAAAAGAATTAGGTTTGATCCTTAATCTGTGAAAAGATTAGGTTAGAGTTGAGTCTGGTAAAAAGATAGGGTTATTCCTGCGCTTGTAAAATGTAGAGGTTGATTTTGCGCCTGTAAAAGAATATTTGTGTAAATGTTTGGTTCCTACCTGTTTAAAAGAATCTAGTGGTTTAGTTGGTGCGAATCTCCGTGGGGCTCGGAGGACTGAATTAGCCAAGAGTAATTTGGTGAACCAGATATATCATGGTGTATTGCATTGTTGATTTTATTTATATCTTGTTGTTTGGGTGTGTACCTAGAATTTATACACTTATCCGCTGCTATATAAAGATAATAATTAATTTAGGATTAAATTAATTATTTGAATATTTAAGTGTTGAAAGATAAGAATTTTGTTTAATTTTTATAATTACTCAATTCACCCCCCCTTGGGTAGATCACTAGGCCAACAATTGGTATCAGAGCTGGTTTTAACTCATTAAGCTTAATATTCTAGCTAAACCAATCACGTGCACACACCATGGATGATATTTTTTGTATATCCTCTCTTGATGGTGATAGATCCCTATATGATAATGTGATGTTTGATTCCTATGATATTAGTGATAGTGATGGAGATGATGATAATGAAAATGTTCATATTGTCATTGAAAAATTACTTTTTTTCACACTAGTTTTTACTAAAGAGAGCTTGAGTTTAAAAAGAAAAATTGATTCTTTTGAAAATGGAGGAAAAAGTGTTCAAAAATTTAAAGTGCATTTGGATGATTATTGTGGTACAAAAGAGTTTTCAGACATTGTTTTTGAAATTAATAATTTATTCTTTAAAGTGGATTTTCTTAAAAATGAAAACCGAGTTTTAAAAAATAATTTTGACATGATTTCCCGGCAAATGTCAGATCTTGAATAAAAAATCGATCTACTTAAGAAATTTTTTGAAAAATCAAAATCCGACCTCAAGTCTGTTTCGAGAGCTTCTGAAAATGTTTCTTCATGTTTTAAAACAATCTATGGAAGTGGATATGTTCTATCGTCTCATCCTCCATCACTAGCCAATGATTGTAATGTTGCTATTGTTAGAAATGGTTCATACTTTACATCTCGTGCTATCTGTCACACCCCACCCCGGACATCCATCATGTGAGACCGGCATGACGTAGACATGACACCGCCCAACTGACTAGCCAACCTCAATACGTCAATAAACAACATTGTAAATCTATACAACACATATAATAATCTCATCTGATAGGGATACACCGTCCCGAATATAAAAACAATCAAACAAATCCCCTGAACCTCACCTAGATTTCATCTCTGATATCTCGTCTCAAAGACTCATTTGCCTGACCCGCATAACTCTATCTAGCGTCAGTAGGGGACCGACCGACTCCTAGCTATTTCACCTGCGAGTGTACTGCTTTCTTAGTAAAAATATTTTTAATAATAAAACTTATTCTACAACATCTAAATGGGATCAAGCGGAAGTATATAAATACAACATAACTCGTAAAATCTCCAATATAGAAGCAGGGAAAATAAAACGACATAATTAAGTTCTATTTAAATCCAACTAATATAAAAATCATACTAATCGCTATGATAATAAATATTAAATCAGCCAATATACGTAAAACACCACATCTCAAACACACATCTCAAATACACACACTGGCCAGCCCTAGTGATCGTTTTAATCTCATGATCGAAAGTTGCAATGGTACCGTAACATTCGTAGGAATGCCTTCCTACGAAATATCTACACCCCTTTTTGGGGAGAAATATAATCCACACCCCTTACTGGGAGAAACATCCACATCTCATGGGAAGAATCTACACCCCTTACGGGGAGAAATATAATCCACACCCTTTTCGAGGAGAAACCACACCCCTTTTGAGGAGAACAACTATGGCATTGTCAAAATCATCCATATAGTTAAAAATCCATATCCCTTATGGGAAGAAATACATTTTCACACCACATCGTCAAATCACCACGTCTATCTCTTTTCTTCAAAACCAACTTTTAAATCCAAAAATCATATTTCACACTTTCTTTTAAAGAAAACGTCTGATTTTATCAAAACCACTTTTTCACCCTTTATTTTTAGAAAGCCAGGCATTTTTTTTTTGAAAAACAGATGTTTTCTATTCTGTTTTAAAAATACCGTCTGATTTCACCAAATCCAACAAAAAAATATTTTCAACTTCTTTTCAAAAACCATCGAAATCTTCCGAAAATCCAGTTTACCAACTCACCAAAATCCTGTTTGATCCATATCATTTATAAATTCGTACAGTTTAAGTAAACACATATTTCATCATATAATTACATAGAAAAATAGTTTGGCAAGAAGACAATACACTCACCTCGATATTCGTTTTGCAAAACTGACATTGACCACACTCTATCTGGACGTCGGTGCCTGCGAACTTAATAGTGACAGAGCCTAAATTAATATCTTATCTAAAACATCCTAATCATGCAACACAGACCCTATATTCCGAATCATTACTATTTTATGTACCATGTAATTAAAATTAATTAATCGTTAGGAAATTATTAAGATTTTAGGATTTGTAATGCTAAATAAAATTTAATTTAACGAAAATTAATAATCAATTGAAATTTCACCTATTTCCGAATCTTTTGACGACCACGAGATGGGTTTTGGATTTTCCTGGGGTGCTTTCTGCAAATTCCCTTTTTTTTTTCTGATTCTGTTTGGTTTTAGCTGCCGGTCACCGACGACCTTCACTCGCCGAAGATCAACACACACACATACTATCATCACCGTCGTTTCTGTTTCTGCTCTGCTTCATCCAGCATGGCAATACACACCCTTAGCTGATCACCCCCACACAACGAAATACCCTCACACACGTTGTCAATCTTTGGTTGATCGACGGCGACGACACACACACAGCACCCACGCCGGAGCAACGACGACGATCTGAACCCACCATCCCGAACCTTCTCCTCTCTCTCTCGATTTTTTAATTTCTTCTTTTGAGGTGCTCCCATAATGAATTATATGCATGAACATATATATATGCATGGTTGGGTTTTGATCTCTTCACGCCACGTCGCCCACTTCCCGATTCCCCTGTTTCCGACAGATCTTCACAGCACACACACGCGATATGTATGTATATATATATTTTATAAAAATTCTTTTAATCAAAATACCCTTTTCTCCCCTAAATTTCTTAAAATCTCATTTTCGGTTCAATTTTTACATTTAATACTTTCTTAAATTGCAATTCCATCCCAAAAAATTTTAATTCAAAAGTTAAATGCCAATTTTGGATTGAATGTTTTCTAAATTTACAAATTGACCCCCAAAACGTTTTAAATCAAATAATAAATTACGCCACCTACCCCGTTATTTTTGAAACATTTAAAATACGACTTAAATAAAAAAAAATCAGGGTCTTACACTATCTATGATAATTAATAAAAATTGAGATATTATTATTGCAATAGGGTTGGGTATTTTAAAGTATCATATCCGTTCAAGAACCTTAAGTTTGTTTTTAACATAAATGGATCCAAAATGAAATGGATACCAAAGAGAGCTATTGAAATGTCTTATGCAGAGTTACATAATGTCAGGAGTGGAACCAAAAGAACAAACAAAGTGGTTATATTAAAGCCAAGACAAAAGTCATCAAGGATCCACAAGCAACACGTGCAAACTGAAAAGATGCACAAAAGACAAAATGTGAAGTTACAAAGAAGCCACAAGTAAAATGTGCAAATAGAAAAGATTTGCCAAATCCAAGATGGGATATCACTAGGAAGCCACAAGTGACATGTGCAAATGGAAGTATCAGTAAATCAAATGGCAATAATCAAAGGTTGAGAGGATACTGACAGGCTAAGAGAAATTATGCACCCAAATCAATCATCGATACAAATGAGGTAAAAAGAAAAGTTGTCCCGAAATATATTAGAGGTATTCTTAACCCCTCGCAGATTAAATTTATTAAATTTGTTAAAGAGAGAGATGCCCGACTTGCCAAATAGGTAAGTTGGTAATGGTTTGTAAGACCTATTTTAAATGATGTGTTTACTTGTTGTCTTAGAAACATTACTTGGTGATTATAAGAATCACATTTAATTTAAAACATATTAACTTATTTTTATGTTGTGCGTATATTGAGGATTGTTAATATATTTGATTTTGAAATATGTTACTTAAGATGACTTAATCTGACTCAATTGGTTTATAGGATTAAAATTGCTTGGAATTGATTAGTGATCATGCATGATATTGAGAATAACAGATAAATATATGTTCACTTGATCTCTAATAATGATTTTCCTCAAAGTATGTTTCAAAGAGTTTCAGGTTATAATTCAAGGAGAAAAAAATATTTAGTCTGAAATTTAAAATTTAGTCGAGAATAAGATCGGAGCTGATTTGATGAGATAATTGATTAGAGTTGAATCTTCATTCAACTCAATGGTAAAATAATCTCATTCTTGCATGATTGTGTAAATAAATTTATGTGATGTGAAAATTATCATTTAATCTACAGAAATTAACTCACATTTCTATGAATATCATGCTCTTATTATATGTCTACGTGGAACTCTATTGTTAGAAAAATACTAATTTATTGATGATATACATATTGCATGACCCCGTTCTCCATGAAGACTCAGACCAGGGTTTGTCCTGGTGAAGCCCCTCCGACGTGGTAATCAGTGCTCAAAGAGAAAATGTACAGTAATGTGGTAAATAAACAAATGAACTCGCGCGTAATGTAAGTGTATTCAAGCGTACTTCGGGCTTACATAACCCCCGATATATATAGGCGTTGAAGATGATTAGTCAGGCCTAAACACGGTTAAGTAGTCGAAACCTTGTGTTTAACCGATAATCCTGGGCATTTAGGAGATAATCATTGAGCTTGGGCTTTTGGGCCCATTTGGCGAAGTGCGCGGGCCTTTGTCGAGCCTACAGCGGTGAGCTGGTGGAGGAGAGTAGAGATCCGTGGAGTCTTGGAGAAGAAACAAAGTGAAAGGGAGAGTTGGTCGTGGTGAACGGCTGAGTGCCTGAAACTGACTGCCTAGGGAACGGCGCAGAGCTCAGAGCAGCACGTCTCTGAGAGGCTCCTCGCTTCTCATTGGATGCAAATGAGGTTCTAGAGAGGAGCCCTGGTCAGCGTATGCTCCAGTGTAGCGTTTATAGATTTCAGAATGCTTCCCTGTCACTACAACGACGGACATGTTGCTAGATCCCAAGTGCTGACTCAGAGAAGCGCAAAAATACCCTCATCAGTAGCCCCTTTAGCCCTGTGCGACAAAGGAAGAGAGACGGTCAGGGAAAAGAAACAAAGTGAAAGGGAGAGCCGGTCGAGGTAAACGGTTGAGTGCCTGAAACTGACCGCCTAGGGCACGGCGCAGAGCTCAGAGCAACACATCCCTGCGAGGCTCCTCGCTTCTCAATGGATGAAAATGAGGTTCTAGGGAGGAGCCGTGGTCAGTGTATGCTTCAGTGTAGCGTTTATAGATTTCAGAATACTTCCCTGTCACTACAACGACGGACATGTTGCTGGGTCCCAAGTACTGACTCGGAGAAGCGCAAAAATACTCTCATCAGTAGCCCCTCTAGCCCTGTACGACAAGGGAAGCGAGACGGTCAGGGATATCAATTCCTGGCAGAAACGAGTGTCCTGGAGATTTCGAAGCGCGAGAAATACCTCTGATCAACATTTTTTCAAGAGTTAGTTTTTTCTTGAGAAGCTTATTCGAAATAGGCCTCCATACGGTGGGGGTCTGGGGTCAGGTAGCACGGTAGGGATGTTCCAAATTTCTTTGATTTTTAGGACGACAATTTTTCAAGAGTTGAACTTTTTCTAGAGAGCGAATTTGAAATAGGCCCCCATACGATCAGGGTCTGGAGTCGGGTAGTGTATGCCAAAGGATTCTACTATCTTTCGCGTATATGACTACTCACAAGTGTACAAGGTCAAAGTTTTAGTATAGTGTGATCATTAAGATTGGGTTATTGTATCCACAGGGATTGGTGTCGTTACTATCGAATACCGCGTTTGTCGTGACCTAACTTTATCTAGGCGAAAACAAATATATTTAATTAATTAAACTAATACTAATATAACCTAAATTAACTACACTAATATGATAATATGTTTTACGGTCAAGAATTGCCTAGGGATTAACGTGTTTACAAATACGTGTTCGATCTCGATTTACTCACGTTTACGGTGTTCGACCTATTTGACAATCTCGGTACGTAAACTCCACTGCCACCTCTCCCGAGTGTAAGACGGGAGAATATATGACTTCGAGTCAACGAATAACCCTTAATGTCTTAACGACACTAGGTCACCTGAGTCTCGCCCAACGTCATTGATTGCACACAATCCAACTTCCTTCCGGGTTATTAGATCGTCGCGTTGTATTTACCCTATCGATAATATCCATTCTAAAACTCCCTCGCCACCTCTCCCGAGTGTAAGACGAGGGATATAACGTAACTTCGTGTCAACAAAGAAGTCCCCCTCAACGTCTTAACGACCCTAGGTCGCGTGAGTCTTACCCCAACGTCATCGATTGTCTACGATTCAAACCCCGACCGGGTTATAGAATCGTGGCGTTTGTTTATCCAAATCCAAATCCAGGGTTTGTCAAAACCCCATATTCTCCATTTATATAACTAAACATGATAAACAAACAATACGATAAATACAATCAAACTACAAAGAACAATCACAAACGAAACACCGAAATCATCCAAACAATGTATTTATAAATATAGTGTTAATCCCTACTACAATTCATGTTTAGCTATGGCCATAGACACATTTACAATGAAATAATAAGCTAAACATGTTCACATGATCCTAAGATAAATAAATAAGGAAAAATAATTGAAGAACTTAGCCTCGTTCGAAGATAAACTGCTAAGAACGCTCAACGATCGATTCGCCGTCTTATCCACTTTGGGATGTGAGCTCCACCTCTAAAACTCCTAAACCTAGGCCTAAATATAGCCTAAGGTGCCCAAATGGCCGGGGGGTTCACAAGGAAGAGAGAGAGAATGGTATTTATAGACAAAATATCTCAAAATATCTAATAAATATCAAGGTTGTGTCAGGGGTTTCCACCTAGGCGCAGGGTTTTTCACCTAGGCGGAGGTAGGTTGGTTAATTTTCTGCCGCTTTTCTGCCTAGGCGGTAGAATTCTCACCTAGGCCGAGGAACTGCAGGTTTGTATTTTTTTTTACCGTAACTTCTTCATCCGAACTTCGATTGATTTGATTCAAAAACCTATGGAA